>JAMAGK010000001.1:287020-1015097 GCA_023626135.1 Talaromyces sp. R2412
TTTAACTTTTTAAATGTTTACTAAAATTACAATTTTAATTTCTTATTAAATTATTAAAAAAAAAAAATTAAAAAAAAAAAAAAAAAAAAAAAAAAAAAAAAAAAAAAGGGGCGACTCACTCTTGCGACGGAAATCATCAGGCGCGAAATCGTCGGGAGATTCATGATTGAAGTTGTCGACAAGCCATCCATGACCCAACGGACTGTAGGCAACATAGGTGATCCCTAGCTCTTTCGCTGCTTGAATTAATCCGTCTGTCTCATGACCAGTCTCAAAAGCAGAGTATTCCGCTTGGAGGGCGTCGATCTTGGCAACTATGTAGGAAACAAATGAGCAACTAGAAAATGCGAGGAGAGAAAACATGAGGTAACAACTTACTGGAGTTGGCTTTGCGCAGCGTTGCAGCAGAGCATTCAGAAAGACCAATGTACTTGGTCTTACCGGCTTTGCGAATCTCATCCATGGTTGAAATTGAATCTTCCAAGGGCGTGTCTAGGGATATTGTTAGCATGTATTGGCTACAGAGGAAATAGCCAGTCTCACTTGGATCAATGCGATGGAGATAATAGAGATCAGGTGTAAAGCCAAGTCTCTCTATAGTTCCCTCGATATATTCTCTAATATGAGAAGGAGAGTTTGTCACAGTGCCGTCTCCGAAGCAGTTAAATCCGCATTTGGACGCAACTAATATGGGCAAAGTGTTAGTACATAGCAGTAAATCAGGGGCACAGAGGGAATTTTAGAAGCGTACTGAAAATTTTGTCACGGACGTTGTGTTTTCTAATGAAGTCTCCTAGGAGCTTCTCATTTATTCCACGTGAATAAGTAACCTATCAACCTCAGCTGTCGGCTCCATATATTCTGCTACTGGAAGGGCCAGTACTCACCGCAGTGTCCCAGAAAGTACATCCGAGTTCGAGGGCTTTCAACAAAACAGGCTCGGCTTGCTCAAGAGTCAAATTGTTTCCCAAACCAAAGCTAAGGCCCATTGCACCAAACCCGGGCGATGGGACTTGGATATCACCAAAAGCCACTGTTTTGACCATGTTTGCTGCTTGGATGTTTTTTCGAATACTACTAATTTTTGCACATTCAGCGAAGTATTAAGCCGAGGTTTGCAGGGCGAAGCGTTACAGGAGGGGGGGACTAAAGTCTTTTATATATTTAAGAATGTTCTTAGACGAATTCTCGGTGTGTTTCTGACATTCATCATTGTTTGCGAATAAGATTTTAGCTGCTCAGATCTCCCATTGCTACGGCGAATCAGCCGTGGAAATGACAAAGGTGGATAGGTGGACCCAAAATGAGTCAGCTAATTTTCCACAAAATTATTAATTAAATGTTAATGTTATGCAGGTGGATGACAGAGGGGGCGGGGGTGGGTTAGCTTATTGGACAGCCGCCCGTGTGGTTCCACTGTCTTCAATTGAATCTATTCCCACTCGCCAGAAACAATGTCAGCCATATGCATGGAAGTTTATTTCTTCTTTTTTGGTTCCACGGATATTTGCATGATAAGAGTGATGTCACAACACCGACCAGCATAGTTTTCCCGAAATAAACAAGGAGGGTAGAAGAAAGTGGATTGACTGTATAATAATCAGCAATTCAGCGCACTGTACGAAGCAGTTATGCCAACTACCATTTCTCGTGAATAACTTGAAGGATCGAAAATTGAAGCGACATAAGTAACACCGACGAGATAACGGTCAAACCAAAAAAGCAGTAAATTTGGGAGGGATGGTGATTATCTACGAATAATCAAGGTATTCTCTTCAGGTGCTATAGTACTTTATACGTGTAACTTTTTATAATTTACAAGCTGTACATATGCATATTTTCAAAATCTCATTACATCTCTTTTTGCAACGTCTAGTTTGACCTCATCGTGTGGTTTAAGACAACTATTATTTGACACGCGTGCAAGATCAATTGATTGATCAAGAATGACTCAACGTAAACGTAGAAGACGTTTTGATTTCTAATTATGTCTATGCTGTGCGTATGTAAATTCAGGTAACAGTTTTCGTAGATCAATCCTAGAGATTGCTGATCCCCCATGTTGGCCCTAGTATAATTGGCTGCGCACCCGGAATTCCATAACTCCGGGCTGAAAATGTGCCATATGAGCCACACCAATACCATTGGCGTGTAAATTTACAACTACAATTGATTAAAAATTAATTGCAAATACAACAGCTACTGTTTTGTAAGCAACTGCGTGTATATAAATCTTGCGAATTTCATTTTACAATTCAAATTTTGTACCATAGAACTACTTGGTTTTATTCTCATTCCGACATCAATTGATACTGCGCAATAGCATATACCCATAAATTAAACATGGCCGAATTGAAGACGACCGTGCAAATGGATGATGGAGTTCGTTTGCATGTGAAGCTACTCGGCGGCGATCCAACGTCTACAGAAAAGCCGTTATTGATCTCCCTCCATGGTGCGCCTGGCCTATCAACTCACCTTGAGCCACTGTCTTCTTTCGGTCACTTGTCAAACACCTTCCGCGTATTAGTTTATGACGCTCGTGGGAGCGGAGAGTCTGATCACGTTGGTCCTTTTACCCACGATCGTTGGATTCAAGATATCGAGAACCTAAGGTACGTACATGCCCCTCCAACAACAAGTTCCAACAGTTAATAATACTATATACAAAGACAATGGGCTGGTGCCGACACTTTCATTCTCGCTGGAGCTTCTTATGGTGGTTTTATCGCCCTAGATTACGCCGTTCGATACAGCGATAAGCTGCGTGGCTTAATTCTCAGAGATACATGGGCCAATGGAAAAGTAGGGGCCATGGCGGCTCTTGCAAATATTGTGACATCTAACAGGGTCAAACCCGATATTGCTCGTCAAGTGCGCCTCTGGTCCGGAACCCTACATGATGACAAAGACTTTGAAGCGGCTGTCTCAGAGATTCTTCCATTCTATTCGCCACCAAATGACGTTGTCCAGCCTGAAGACTTACCCGAGTCAACCGAATTCCGAGGATCGATCAAATTTCACTCGGCTACGCAGAATTTTGCATTTAGCGTCAATATGCCACGGTTTGATGTTCGTGACCAGCTAAAGAATATCAAGGTAACATCCAGAAATACCCATCGAAGCCTTGAAGGGCTAGGAGTTAATTTTGCTTGTGCCAGGTGCCTACTCTTGTCGTTGTTGGGAAGTACGACTATGTGACACCAATCGCATATAGTGAGGAAATCGCGAAATCTATACCTAATGCAAGACTGGAGATCTTTGAGTACTCTGGCCACAGTCCTCCATCGGATGAGCCCACAAGGTTCCGGGAAATTCTCTTGAACTATTTGAAAACGGAGGTCTTGTAGACCATGGCGACTTAGCATTTTTACATGTCAATTACAGCTGAAAAAAATTGAGTAAACTGCTGTATCTTACTTTGATATCATTTTATTTACAACCATGTCGATGATATCTGTGTCGGTTAAGTTTCGTTTCTAGCATTCGTTACTATATTTATTGGCTTCAATCATTCTCAGGCTGTTCTCTTTGTAATTGACTCAATTTACAAAAGCCCTTCAAAAAGTTGCAGTACTTCCCCTTCTTCTTGTAGTTGACTGGCTTCTCCCGGGACCAAGACTGGAGCAGCGATGTCTGAAGAGCGAAGCCCATCTTGACTATAGTGGCCCATGGCTTCGAAGAGAGCGGTTAAATCGCTACCTATTTGGAAAGTATCCGGGGTTTCAGGTAAAGACATGGTATTGGATAACAGAGATTTGTCTGCGGCGGGGAATAGCATAGATGTAGACGTAACAGGATTTTTGGGCGAAGGAAGTTCAAATTGATTTGTGTTCACAAAACCAGGAGCATCACGCCTCGCCTCTTCATGTTGCTGTTTCTTTGGCTGTTGATTCTTATCATAGGTGTTCCGATTTGGCGACAAGGATGATGGAGGAGCTGGTGAAACAGTCGGTGTAAGGCCCAAACGCGGAGCAATTTGGTTTAGACCTTTGACACTTTTCCAAAGTCGACGTGTGATCGACGAATGAGCAGATAGAGCAGATAAAAGCCCCAGCGCACTGTAAAACTCCATACGACAGCTATGGCTGAACTCGGCTGGTGCATGGCACACGCCGAGAAAGATGGCAGAGATGGCCGAGACCAGAAAATAGTTGAAAGCAGTTTGCTGTGTCTCGTAAATGGTTGATGTCTCCCGGAGGTGAACTAGAACGCGAATTGTATCCTTTGCGATATCCATGACCAGTCGAGCAGAGGCCAAATTCTGAAAAATTCGTGCCGGTGAAAGTATATGGTGGCGATGTACGAAGATTCGCATGTGGTTGGCGCGAATATACAGAAGCACGCGTAGGTGTTGTAAGTTCCGTGGCTGATCTCGCGCAACATCGCCCAATTGAGGATGGATGAGTTGTAGCTCAGTGGGGATATTTTTTAGCCATTGTTGAATTTGAAAATCCAGGTATTCCACGGTATCTTTCCCACTGGTTTTTGATGTATTAAAGCCAGTCACTGAGTTCCACACTTTCGAGGAGATACCTCCATATGAAACCATACATTGTAGATAGGGCTCACAATGATCCTGCATGGATATCTTGTCAGAAGGCAAGACTTTGCAAGAAATGTACAAACTCACGATTGGCAGAGAAGGGTCGATGTCGCTGTCTTGAAGGGCAAAAGGCATTCCTGTGCCAAAGCTCCAACGTCGATCCAAGACATAGATGCACCAAAAGAGAGCCACGGCTTGTTTCTGAGTTGCGACGTGTGGGATGTTCTTTTCTAGGCTCTCTCGACGATGGAGGCCCATTTCAAGAGCCATTCGAGCTGCAGCACCGATCATCCTCCACGCCAGAACAGGCTCATCACAATGAAAATAATAGACGCTCTGGCTAAGTTTAGGACTTGGACCACCAGTAATTGAAGAAAACAAAACTTCGCAGAACTTACTGTCATTGTAAGAACCTGTAACTCTTGTATATCAACTTCCACTAGACGGGGAGAAGTGCTAGATGCACGCTCCACGCTGTCGACGAGACGTTGTGCAAGCATACTATTTCCCCCACCTTTCAATACCAAGACAGTGGCGACAATCATTTTCAAAATTTTCACGTCTTTCTGACCGACTGAATTATAGTGGCTATCCCTGTCACTCGTATCTAGATTTGTTCCAGAGTCCAGATAATTTAATATTGCTGGAAGGGTTTTGCGGGAATCTTCGAAAGGCAAGAATGGATAGATTGGGTGTAAATCCTCCTTGTATACCTCTATTGCATGGTATATCTCCTGCTTTTCGATCGTTAGCAAAGGATCTTGGCCAGGTATATTGTGTCGCGTTTGAGGCTCAGGACTCTGATAACGACTGGGAAGAGCGCTATCCATTCCTGACAGATCCGGTTCATTTGGCGGTATTCCCATTTGTTTCAATGTGTTGTTGGCCATTTTGAAATTGTAGTTTGAACACGTCGGTCCGATGAATTGAGGTTGTGTAGGTGTCTTTCCCTTGCGACAGCTAGACGAAGGACTTTGTATTGTAGCTTGCGTAGTTTCATGATGAATATTGGTAGGCCCGTTGCCTTCGCGCTGAATTTTACCGATACTCTTTACACTGGCTGAAAGACGCTCTAAATCCAACCGCAGGTCCGAAACAGTATTCTCCAAAACTAATATTCTCTCCTTGCTAATACAATGACCAAAACAATTAGCTTTCATGGCATACATAGTGTTGGCATCAATGTTGTGGATGATACTTACGTCGTGTTTTTGGGAGCAGTGTCTATATAATTATCATCATATACACAGTCTATTTCGCAATTCGTGCAGTAGCGACAGGGCCGCTCGCCACTGCATTTAGTTTTTCGCTTGCGACATTCATTGCTAGCAACTGTTAACGTCTTCAAAATCCCCATTCCTGGGTTCGTTGATATTCGTACCAGGCTATTGTCGTGTATCTCGACCGCTTGTGGACCGAGTTCGGACGCTGTGGGGATTGGCCGAGATGATGGGGTCGTTTTGTCATTGTAGACGTTGACGCGGAAAATATTGGCTTAGCTAATCTTCGATAGTCATATCAAGAAATTTCGGGATAATTTCTTCATATAGACGGGGCTTGGTAAGAGAAAAGTTCGGAGATGGACAAACGTGCTAAATTGAAAGACGATTCTGGGGCGCATTTCTTCCTGAGCACAGACATAATCAATGGTCGGGGTGTTGATGATGTCAGCAAGAGAATAGAGCCTAGTCAATTAATTAGTTTGACGCTGCGTATGTATTAGTATTTGTCTTCGAACATTTCTATTGAATGCACGCAGAGTAGTGCTTCCAATTGCGTTGGCCTAAGTAGATTCTAGGTTGCGCCCTGTAACTCCTATCCTGGTTATTCAAATTAATTCCAAAAGTTTGTCATTAGCTACTCGTCATCTTGCATCCCCTATCTTTCCCTAGACGATAATGGCTACTTGGGAGCTCGGAACTCTAAGCGGATTCATGCCGCGTCGTGTGTGTTGATTGGGCCAGCGTCCGTGTTATCTGGAGATCTCCCCGCATTTGAAGTTCTTGGCCCGTTTTCTCCATATTCTCTTCTTCGTAGCCAATCACGCAGCACGTATTGACGGAATCTCGGAACATGCCTCTATGACCTTCACTAATGTGACCCTAGGCGGTCCAAGCAGCTCTGTAGGAGCTGCCTTTATATCTCTGATCCTTTTCCAGGGGTTATCTAGGGGGTGAAAGATAAAGAAGACATCACTCAGGGCATGTGTTTTCGAGTACCGTCGCAACCATGCCAACTTCCAGTCCAGATATCAAAAAGCTCGAGAAAATGGCCACCCAGGACAAACCCTCTCAAGAAGAGGGAGATGTAGAGGTTGTGGATGCCGGTTCTCATCATATGCGTCGCCAGTTCTCCGTGTGGTCGTTGGGAGCTCTCTGTCTTTGTTTGATGGCCACTTGGGAGGCTTTGTCGACCGTTGTCACGACAGCGTTGGCAAATGGAGGCGCTCCATGCTTGTTTTATAACTAGTCAGTGGCCTTACAACATTCTTACAGATACATGTACCTTATGCACCAGCTAATTTTGGGACCAGTATTCTGAGCTTCCTTGCCAGCATCGCGGTGGCCGCATCTCTTGCTGAGATTGCGTCTTCTTATCCAACGGCAGGGGGTAAACCACCATCTCCTCAAAATGCTCTATACTTATGCTACGGTACTGACTTCAAGACAGGCCAATATCATTGGGTAGCTTTGTTAGCGCCGTCGCGAACGAGTAACCTTGCCTCTTGGTTCACGGGCTGGATATCCTGTGGTGGGCAAATAGTACTAACCGCATCAGCTGCATTCGCTGCTGGACTGGAAATACAGGCTCTTATCACAGCAAATCATCCTGATACGTATGTACCTCAAAGATGGCAAGGGATGCTTTTTTACTGGTTTGTCCTTTTGTATGCCATGGTTGTCAACTTGTGGGGATCCAGAATACTACCTCACACGAATTTAGTCTCCGGTATGGGAGTCTACATTATCGTTTACTAATATCTTTGATATCTTGGCTTACCAATCTTGATAGGTGTCATTCACATAGTAGCATTTATCGCCATCGCCATTGTACTTGGAGTGATGGCTGACAAGAACGACGCGAATTTCGTATTTGCTGAAGTTACAAATACCAGTGGATGGGAAAGCGATGGAATCTCGTGGCTTGTGGGCTTGCTTAGTACAGTATACCCATTTCTAGGGTAAGTCATACTTCAAATTCAAAGTACAGAATGGCAATACTAACTCTCCGGTAGATACGACAGTGCGACCCATTTGGCCGAAGAAATGAAACATCCAGCACGCGACGTTCCCCTTGCCATGGTGCTGAGTGTGGTCATCAACGGCGTCATGGGACTTGGATACTGTGTGATACTGCTATATTCCATGACCAACCTAGACGAACTACTTGCTTCCCCAACCACATTCCCTTTCATTCAACTTCTGCTTAACGTGACTTCAAGTAAAGTTGGGGCAACCTTGCTTACTATAATCTGGGCATCGATTCCAGTCGCAGCAACAGTAGCGGGTACGACTTCGACATCGCGCACAGTGTGGGCGTTTGCTCGAGATGATGCAATTTTCTGCTCAGAATACTTCTCATATATTGATGCAAGTCTGGCTGTGCCGGCCCGGGTAGTCGTTCTCATCACAATCTTGGAGATGCTACTGGGTCTGCTGTACCTCGCCAGCTCTGCCTCGTTTAATGCCGTTCTTTCAATGGCAATCCTGGGCATGTACGCGTCGTACATTTTGCCCATCATTTACATGCTGATCAACGGCCGCAAAGAAGGGACTCGTCGGCCGGGTCCGTTCAGTCTCGGTCACATAGGTGGGATTGTTACCAATGTGGTTGCAACAATCTGGCTGGTTTTTGCTATGATCTTCAGCATGTTCCCTAATTATCAACCGGTGACAGCGCAGAACATGAATTATAGCATTGTCGTTATGGGTGCATGGTGTCTACTTGGAGGCATCTACTATTTTGGCTTTGGCCGAAGGAAGTATTCGGGGCCAGCGATTGAGGTGCTCGAAATGGTGGAGTGAACTAGCAGCTGCATTCGGCCATTTTCGAATATTGAGGAGACACATGACCTCAATTTTGAAAAGACACTTTGGCGACAGATCACACCAATGAATATATCAATTGATCTTGAGCCACTTGAAGTTTTGAGAGCGAAAAATTTCGTTATATACACGCAGCAGCCCACAGTATAATTGTGCATTTTTATGCAAAATATTTACCATACGTGCATTACCTATGTAGCATTTCCTTAAACGTCGATACATGTAAGGCCTTCCAATTATCAATCTGTGCAGCACTATATTCATGCAGAATTCTCAACCAGTTCAATGTTGACCGTGCACGACGCTTACCATCGGAAATGAACAAAGTTCCGACAACAAAGATGCGGGGAAACCGAGTCTGCGGAATCTTTTCCGCCACAGCGGTTAAACCCATTCGGGGCATTTAGGGGCTTATGGTGTCATTCCGGCGGGGGAGGGAAAAAAAGGCAGCGCTGACTCCATCCATCAATTGATCCCTTGATTTTAATGTTTTCTCGCCTTCTGAAAAGTTATAAATATCCAAACACTCTGGTTCAATTCAACCAAAACAAAATCTACGCAAGACGACTATACACAATGTCTTCCGGAAAGCAAATTACCCGTGTGACGCTTTTCAAGATTCCCGACCCGGCGAATCAGGAGAAGCTCGCGAACATATACAAGGAAATGCCTACCAAGGCGAAAAAGGTAAACGAAACAAATCTCGCTGTATTTGCTCAATTAAGCAGATTATCCACACATAGTGAATCGCTGCTAAATTTTTACAGAACGGCAAGCCATACATAGTCTCGGTAAACGCAGGTCCTACGATCGAAGACCAACGCAACCAAGGATACACTTTGGCTGCTGTTTCAACTTTTGCATCACTTGACGACATGAAATATTATGATTCTGGATGTGAAGCCCACGATGCGCTAAAGGTGGAGGCAAGGAAGATGCATGAGGGAATATTGATGGTGTACTATGAGAGTAGCGTATAGTTTGAGATGTGCTTTACCTTTCCTTCCATATTCTATATGTGACATCAATTCTTTGATAAAGAATTAAATCAAAGGGGAAAGAAGGAATCCATTTATTTTCATTATTGCTTAGATATAACAGATTTTAATCTACGTCAACATTGAATTGATATGTATATATTTTAAGAACTTTTTGATAGAAATTTAGAAGTAACTATACTGTTCGGATTCAAATGTAATTAAAATAAAAACTACTGGTCACGAGTGACAGCAGGCAGAATTGTCCCAATGGCCTCTCCAAAACCAACCAAAGCGCCTTCCTCGCCACTCCATCCGCGAATAATGATAGTGTCTCCATCTTCTAAGAACTTGCGTTCCTCGCCGCCGTTGAGCTTAAGAGCTACTTTGCCTCCTTGTATCTGCTCCAAAAGACTGCCCTGCGTACCAGGCTCCTCTCCACTTATGGTTCCCGAGCCAAACAAATCCCCGGTTCGAAGAGGACAGCCAGATACTGAATGGTGGGCTAGCATTTGCGGCCATGACCACAAGAGTTTGCGTGCATTGGTCCGAGTAATTGTAGTGGTATTTCCGTTCGCCGCTACGACCACACAGTTCAAGTCAGTCTTAGGGAACTTATGCTTTCATTAAACGGAGGACTCACTGGTAAGATCAACCTCTAGGTTGATATCAATAGCATTATTTCTTTTGTTTTCCTGCAAATAGCTCTGAAGCTGATTTTTATTCTGCAAACCGGTAGAAGAAAACGGTTCCAACGCATCGGCCAACACCACCCAGGGGCTGATGGTAGTTCCAAAGTTTTTTGCGTTGAAAGGGCCCAGCGGGACGTACTCCCAAGTTTGAATGTCTCTTGCCGACCAGTCATTCATTAACACATATCCAAAGATATGCTCATGAGCCGTGTTGACGTCTATGGACTCGCCAAGCTCGTTTCCGCGACTAACAAACATACCAACCTCAAGCTCAATATCGAGTCGGCGACATGGGGTGAAAATTGGAACTTTTGGTTCCGCCTTGGGATCTGGTAAAATCTGGCCCCATGGTCGTTTCAATGGTGTTCCTGAAACAACGACAGACGATGCACGGCCGTGATAGGCAACCGGAATATGTTCGTAATTTGGCTGCAGTGCGTTCTCCGGGCCTCGGAACAGGGTTCCCACGTTGAAGGCGTGGTTTCTCCCGGCGAAAAAGTCGGTATAGTCCCCAATTTCCAAGGGGAGATGATTTTCAGCATCTTTGAGTAGGATCAGGGCTTTCAGCCGAAGGCTCTCGTTTTTCTCCAAGAGTGCCGCGTGTGGAGAGTTTTCCGTGAATACTTCCTGTAAGTATTGTCGAACTTCACGGTGGAAAGGTCTTCCTAGTGCCGCGAACGCATTCAGCGTAGATTTTGAAAAGACTTCCTTTTTCTTTCTCAATTAATGAAGAAGCGGAAAATCCTTTGTTTTCCGCAAAGGCTCTCAGATCAAGAGCATTCTCCCCGATGGCCACTGCTAGGCGTGGTGTTTTGTTGGCAGCAGTCGAGATAACCCCGAATGGGATGTTAGTTATTGAGAATGGAGACTTAGGAGGAATTGATAGCCAGGATTTTGGGGCCGCCATGTTGAAGGTTTTCAGTAAATTTATCATATACAGGAAATTATATGGGCGAAAGCGCCGATGTGGTTCGAGAAAGGTGAAAGCCAATTTATCAATACTAGTTTTATGAGGGGAGATTACGTACAAAACAGTTGACTGTCATTTCACAATTGACATTATTTAGTTCCGAGTGTCTTATAAGTTATTCCACAGATTATCGGTCCCCCAAAAGGCGTGGGATAACCCCTCGGAATTTATTCCGTCTCAGTGCTTCCCCGAGCGCATGACATCATGCCATGAATGTTACTTGGTGAGGGAGTTTAAATTGTTTGGACTGATATTTTGTAGAGGGTATCTGCTATCAAATGAGAGAAAAACTCTATGGTGCAACCTGGGCATTTGGCAGTACAGGCAAGGAATCTTGATTGAGACGAAAGCATCATTGCGAACTAATGCAACAACCAATAATCTTGCATACAATGAGCCAGCCAAGCTGCATTTTCTTACAGACTATTGGAAGGATTGCCAAGCGGGATTACTCCGCACTCAACGTCCCATAATAAGAAGGCTACCCCAGGATCCCCGGGATGCGCATTCCGATTCCGTATTGTCAAGTATTACTACATGCAAGGCTTACGGTGAGAAATTAATCACATTGAGCGACTTGTGGGAATCACGTGGATCCTGAATGTGATGTATAAACAGAGCATGACCTCACTTGCTTACTTGTCAAACTTCTATCACAACAAACCCTACGAGTGCCAGGATCACGATGGCAATCCAAAAGGTAGTCGAAAGTTTACACGATAAACTCACCCTGACGCAGCTGGACTTTCCACACGTATTCACGGGTCTACTGTTGGTCCCCGTTCTATATGTGCTGATCAACGAGTTTATTCGCAGCGGGGCACGAATTGCCAAATTAAAGGGCCCCCGCGGACTCCCCTTGATCGGAAATTTACACCAGATTCGGGTGAATGCCGCAGAGCAGTATCGCATGTGGGCGAAAAAATATGGGGGTGTCTATCAAATACAACTGGGAAATATTCCAGTTGTGGTTGTCAATACGGCCGAGTCAGCCAAGGTTATCTTTGGCAACAATGCCCTGAGCTCGAGACCTGAATTCTACACTTTCCATAAAGTATGTCCGTTTAACTTTCACAACACAATGCAGACTAATTAAGACGGCCCAAGGTGCTATCAAACACGGCTGGTACTACAATTGGTACTTCCCCATATAGCGATTCTCTCAAAAGGCGCAGAAAGGGTGCCGCGTCTGCCCTCAACCGACCTTCCGTGCAGACCTATATTTCGCATTTGGACATTGAGACCAAGGACTTCGTCAAGGAACTATTCGAGTATGGTAACTCTGGGGCTGAAGGGGTTGATCCAATGCCGATGATTCAACGTCTATCACTTAGTCTCGCACTCACATTGAACTGGGGCATCCGCATGGATTCGCAGAACTCTGATCTGTTCCACGAGATCACGCATGTTGAGGAAGAGATCAGTCGTTTCCGCAGCACAACTGGCAACCTGCAAGATTACATTCCATTGCTCCGCCTGAACCCGTTCAACCTGGGTTCAGCCAAGGCGCGTGATATGCGCAACCGACGCGATGTGTATCTGACGGCTCTCAACAAGGGATTGGACGAGCGCATTGCCAATGGGACATATAAACCATGCATTCAGGCCAATGTCATCTTAGACAAAGAGACGAAACTAAATAAGGAAGAGCTCACCTCAATCAGCTTGACAATGCTTTCGGGGGGTCTTGACACCGTCACCACCGTTGTGGCATGGAGTGTGGCTTTGCTAGCTCAGCGGCCGGATATTCAGGACACGGCGCTTAAGGCGATCCAGAAAACATACGGCACCGATAAACCTCTTTGTGACGCAGAAGATGACCAGAAATGCCAGTACATCGTCGCCTTAGTGCGCGAATGTCTTCGGTACTACACTGTTTTACGCCTGGCTCTCCCTCGTGTCTCGGTCAAGGACGTTGTTTACAAAGGAGTCTGCATTCCAAAAGGCACCGTCATCTTCCTGAATGCATGGGCCTGCAATATGGGTATGTCTGATTTTGCATTCTATTCCTATTTGTCTAATTATATTTTTAGACCCCGAAGTATGGACAGACCCGGAAGTCTTTCGGCCGGAGCGCTGGTTCGAGCAAGATGATGCCCCAATGTTCACCTACGGTATTGGTTATCGCATGTGCGCAGGCTCGCTGTTGGCAAACCGCGAGCTCTATCTTACTTTCATCCGCTTGATCAATTCTTTTCATATCGAAAAAGTCGACGACGTCGATGTGCACCCCGTCCGGGGCAATATGGACCCAACCAGCTTGGTCTCGATGCCACAGCGTTATCGAGCGCGGTTTGTGCCGCGGAATAAAAATGCTTTGCGCAACGCACTGGACAAGTTTGTGGCTGTTGATTGATCCATTTTTTCTAGTGCTTAGTAGTCAGGACTCGCATTTCCGCGTCCTTTTGTGGCGTTCCTGGCGGGTTTCAAAAGATTCATAGTGTCATGAAGTCCTTCCCGAGCTTTATTCGTATTTGTTTTGATTGGAATCGTAGAGATAAGCCCTTTTTTTATCCACTTCTCATGTGTTAAAAATCATGACTCTTTAACAATTCAGGTTCTCCGTCCGAGCTCGCACCAGTCACCGGAGTATTGATCCTAAGTATAGCGATTGGCCTGCAAGCCGTACCAAAACCTGTTTAGACCCTTGGGGAGGTACGTAGCGCAAGAGGACGATCGCTGTCAGTCGATGTAACTGCATGCATGAGTGAAGAATCGTGATCTACGACACTGGTTAGTACCGTCTGTCTGCAATGCATATGTCGCCAACGGCCTGCAGACTAGACGTACATTGACTGACACACAACGGCCAGAAAGCCGCAGCTTTTTGAATTTAAAAAACTCTAAATCCATTCTTTTCCTCTGACAGGATTAACTACGGAGTATGTTTGGAGCTGGATTGGATGACTCCGTCTTGCAACCAAAAAAAGAATGGCAGCGGGGGCGCCGGCCTTATCCAAGCCTAAAGATTAGCGACGAACCACCAATTGATAGGTCCATAGCAGCCCCCGGCGTTAGCCACTCTTCAAGCCTCGGAAACGGGACAGTATACTATTACACGGCGGCAGCTGGCCCTGGCGTTTTATTTATTGGCTTTTTTTGCTTAACATTAATCTTTCCCCCTTTGTTTGTGTTTTTGCTGCTCAGTCGGTCATCCGGAAGGGTCTCAGGATTTAAGTCTCAGTCACGATTCATCGCTCGATCTCGGATCTGAGGGATCTCATTTCTCGCACGGTTATAGCACGCGGAATAATTTTAATATTAAAGAACTTGTTCGCGGCGAGACGGCAATCCTTATTTTAAGAGATCCACCCTGAAGCCCCGTCAGTTTATTAACGATCAGCTTAGTGCTGCGCTATCCAGAAGATCTACCATATCACCACTCTTTAGCAGTTTAGCGTGCCCGCAGAGCCCTTTTTTTTTCCGGCTTCGCGTCCGCCGTCAAGCGCTGACGCTTTGAGGCTGGCTGAAAGGGGCGAATCAAGACAGCTGCTCGCTGCTCACAAACCCCAAGCCAGTCAAGCTCACCGGTTTGCCCAATAGGCCATGTCCACAGACTCCATACGCTCTGCTCTGACGGCTTTTGGACACCGGCGCATCCTCCTGAGCCGCTGAGGGTCCCGAGGACTGAAACCTTCCAGGAGACGGAGGGCTCAGGGATTGACATGTTCATCTGATTCTGCCCGGCCCGCAGTAGGTTCCCGCGATCTTAATGGCCAGGTAGGACATCCTTCAATATTGCATGAATAATGGAGCATTATTGGCACGCACAGTGTCACACACAGCAACTCAAGAACCGGGATCAACGGTCTAGCCTTCAGACGTTCCCCTTTGGAGCCCGACCTGCCTCTACACGGACCAACTGGCTGCAAGCTTCGACCTTTTTTCTCCCTAATGCTCCGGCGCCATCCATTTATCCATTGGCTCGGTTCTTTTGGTCAGCGACGCCCAAGCAAGTCGTCTGGCTAGCTAGAGATGCAACCGTAACGATGCCGGCCAGTCAGACAGCTCTTAAGATACGGCACGAAGCTCTAGACCCAGTTAGGCATTCCCTCAAGATTATGATATGCTACGTACCATGCATGCCCGCAGTCATGCAGACTCCAGGGATTAACTAGCATTAGTGCTGGAAACCGGGAAGCTGCTCACGTTTTCCGAGCTCTTGTTATGTGTCTTTGCGGATCGTCTTCCTCATTTTCTCCTCCTCGATTCCTTCCCTTCGCGTTGTTTACCACGCGTGATATCCGGACAGGATCCTCGTTTCTCATCGTCGACAAAAGGCATCCCCTTCAGGGCACACGCAATGAAGCGATTCTTCTCATTCGACCGGGAAGAGCAGGGCTTGCCCCCGCCGGTAAGCGATAATAATAATAATGCCCCTCGAGGGCCGCCTTATTATACTCAGTCGAATCCGAATCCGAACCCCACACAACCTGCTCCGGAGCAAGAATACGACCCGGAACGCGAGCGTGAACGACTTCGCCGTGTGTATAACGTACAACTGCACAGCCTAGTGCCGGCAGACAACAAACTCCTCATATTTCGCTCCTTGACTGGTATCGATCATGTGCCCGTACTGTCGAAGGATGGCTTCTTCCAGCCTCGCAATGTCCCCAATCTTGGCATATATACACGCGTCGTCAAAGCAGAACAGACTGCTGCGTTTCGCTATCGCTGCTTCAGCATACTGATCAACACTTGTCTGGCTGTACAAATTGTTGTTGCAGCCGCGTTGACTGCGATTGGTGCTGCGCAAGGTCCCCATGGAGTTATCACTGCGTTTGGTGCTATCAATACTATCATGGCCGGTATCTTGACCTATCTCCGTGGCTCTGGTCTACCCAATCGCGAGAAGACCATCGAGAAAGCCTGGGGTCAAATTCGCGAGTACATCGAACAGCGTGAACGCGAGTTCTGTCTTGAGGGATGCCAGCTGAGTGTCGATGAGGAAGTCCGCACCGTTGAACGCATGTACGAAGAGGTCCGCATACAAATGGAATCCGGAAGCTCTGAAGGTGGCGGTTCCAGAGGTATTGCCTCGTTGCGGGACCTCAAACGCAAGGATAATGTTCTACCAATGGAAATCACGAAAGAAATGTCACAGCCTCATGTGGATGCCGTCAGAGCTGCTGTTGGGGCACAATCAGACCGGGTTGAAGGCGGTGTTCGTGACCGGGTTTCTCAATACGGGGATCAATATCGACAAACCAGCGACAATGTTCGGCAAACGGGAGACAACGTCCGACACCAAGGGGAGAGCCGCTTCGATCAGCTGAAGGAAGGGTTTCAACAGGTTCGGGACCATTTCCAGCACTCAGGCGACCAGGCACGCAGCACGGGCGAGAGTCAAATCGGAAACCTTCGCGATGAACTACGCCATGTAGGTGATCTTTTCAGACATACCGGCGAGAATGTCCGCAACACAGGCGAGAACCTTCGAAGTACAGGCGAGAACATTCGACAGTCGGGTGAAGGTCAACTCCACCAAGCAACTGAACAGGTTCGACAAACGGGAGAAAGCCTGCAGAATCCCGAGATTCATGTTTCCATTCACTCGGAGGGGAATTCCAAACAAACTCAGACCGAAAAGGAATTTCAATAATCTCCGTCACCTTTACTTCGGGAAAGGTGTAATAATTTGCACAAAGGATATCAAAAGCATGGAAACGTACATATAGCACAATATTGTGTCTAATTGGTGTTGTCTTACCACTGCATGTGCCTGTGATACCATAATCGTCATATTTTAATACATCAATAACATACCAAGTTCATAGATTTCACCATGGATGTCTCGTGGGTAAGCCTGGGGGTTTTACTTGTACACACCTATTAATTGATAAAACAACGGCAACGATCAGAATACCACCAACGATACGGGGATGACTGAGGTTATCGGACAATTCCAGAGTAGGTATTCCAATACAAGGCACATAACCTCTGACCACGCCAACAACATCTTCACGCGACGCAAAGGCTTTTTTGATAGGATACAGCGATCGCTCGTCGACCCCATTATTGTCGCCTTAAATCAATACAAGCTGTCTAGCCCCATCTTAGCAACTAATGCAGAATCCTATCGTAGATATGTATAATACCTTGACATGCTTTAATAATTCACAACCTGGATCGCCCGATGAGCCATCGAAAGAAGGCGAGGACAGATGAGCCACATTCTTCTTTTAATTAGATTGAAGGTGCAATAGCGCAGATGAAATCAAAACCGTGAAGATGGTCGGCATCTACCTACTACGTAGCTTTACGGGTGCTTTTTCCGTCCGAATATAGAGACTCTGTAGAGAGTCCTCTGGTTGGACGGAACGTTCCAGTGCGGGGGTGGTTTTGCGAGAGTTATGCGAAATGCAAAACCACCTTCACAAATTGCGAAAGACAAGTTGAAAGCGTATCTGAGATGCACCACTATCCTGAAACGAAAGTAAGTTCGATAAATTGGCGTCCGCCTGAAAAGTATTAAAGGTTCTTCCTGTCCGCTTGGGCTTTTCTGAGATCCTGTCCACAGAAGAGCGCTAGCCATCATGTACTTCAAGTTGCTTTCTAGACCAGTTCTTAAACCGTACTCGAAGCTTATATCTTACTCAGTCAGTCCGAAAATGCTATCTACTCATGGACACAGTCAGCCTATCTCGATTCGCCCCTCCAGTGCCGAGCTCGATAGCTCAAAGCTATCGCCTCAGAACTTGGAAGTGGCGGTCAGATGTCTTCATCAAGATGGTCTAGTCGTGATTGAAGAAGTTATACCGCATAAGCCGCTTGAATATCTGAACGATAGAATGCTAGCCGACGCCTTTGCCCTTCAGGCCCGAAAGCACGACGGGCCCTACAATTACAACCGCGGCAACATTCAGCAAGATCCGCCGCCGGTGAGACAGTACTTTGACAAGAGTGTCTTCCTAAGTAGGTGATATAAGATTGGAAGTAGCTGCTCTTCTTTCTCACACTGCTGCATAGATCCAATTGTCACTCAGGTGACATCCACAATGCTGGGCCCGAAGCCAAAGTGGACATTTTGCTCTGGCAACACCGCTATGCCTCCTACATCAGAGACGCCTCCAACTTCCCAGTCAGTTCACTCTGACGCAGACTTTGAGCATCCGGACCATTCTTTTGCTTTCGTCGTTAACGTGCCTCTAATCACAATGACGCCGGAGAATGGGTCAACGGAGGTATGGCTGGGAACGCATGCGAATACCGGGCTTGCCGTTCAAGAGGGTCGACATGGAGAAAGATCAAGCGGCAGAATTAAGACCTCAGCGCTTGAGAATCGGCGCGCTGTTCGAGCGCCATGTCAGCCTGTCGTTCCAAGGGGGGCTGTTGTCATTCGGGATTTGCGGCTATGGCATTGCGGCATCGGCAATCAGACTGAAGATGTGAGAGTCATGCTTGCCATGAGTAAGTCATCTATTTTCTCATACACAGCAAGCACTGCTAATCATGTATCTCGGTTTTTTCTCATAGTTCATTTTGCTCCTTGGTACCGCAACCCGATGAAACTAGAGCTTGCAGACGACGTCAAAGAAATGGTCGAGAAAGAGACGGAGCTGGAGATTCCTGTCAATTGGATTACTCGCGATCAAGCGCTTCATCAGTACTTGAATCGGGGATTTGGCAATTCGTACGATTTCGGGCAGAGCCCGTGAGCTCCGAAGGTCCACGTCACTTCATGAGTACTACGTGGTATTTCTACAATTTTGGTATATTAAACCAACACAGGGTTAAAATTTCATTGGCCTTTCTTCTGTTTCCAATTGTGCTCTTGATAATTTACGGTTAAAAGCGTGAAAAAACTCGGCTGTTTGTCGACCCCGCCCCCGGCGGCGGGGATTTCCCGATCAGGAAAGTTATTGTTAATTCGATCTACCCTGATCTAGTTAACCCTAATCACTCGAAACGATTGTTCATTTGCTCGGGTATGAAAGTGGAAGTAAAAGGACGAAAAAATAGTTAAGATCAGCGTGGTGGCGCAACTTTATTCTTGTCCTTTTATCCGATTCAAGCTCTTTCTACTCCGTGCACCGAATTGCAATGGATGAGAAACCCAAAAATTCGTTTATGACGATGGTCTGAGATAATTAAATCCACCACTAGCCTTTGGGGCAATTGCTCTAGATTAATGAATTAAATTAATTCTTGCAGAAGCCCTATTCAGGTTCAATAACCAAGCTCGTGTTCGCTCGTGTTCCTTGCTTAGAATGTTGCATCGGCCAATTACTAGCATGCCCGCACAAGGATCCCCAGCCACGAGTGGGCATCCATACTACGTACGTACTATAATATCCCCGCAGAATATTGACTGGGTTAAAGAAGAGGCGAAGGAAAATTACGCGTCTAATAGAATATTATAATACCGCTCGGCATTCTATTGATCCGACGCGCAAGGCACTTTTGATTGCATTTACTTCGTCCGGTGTTTTTCCTCCGTCTCCTATATAAAAAATACCCTGCGCTCCTCTAGATCAGCTTTCCCAGGGATATGCAATTTAGGGTGTCAATGCATCTAGAGCAAAAATGAAGTTTTTTCTCACATCTCTGGCTCTAGCCTCCCTATCGGCCCAGGCTCTAGGTAGGGCTGTGTCACATAGAGTCGGCTCGTATGTTCTCACAGAGCATCCCGACAGCGAGAAACGAGCTGCGTTGCAAGACATTGTAAGGCTAACTAAAGCAAATAAATACTAAACATAATGGAGCTATAGATACTGATTCGTCTAGGTAACATGGGATAACAAATCGCTCTACATCCATGGAGAACAGATTATGATCTTTTCGGGTGAAATTCACCCATTCCGGTACTTCCGTCGAGCCATTGAATCATATATTCGCAATTTTTACTAATTTAATTAGTCTTCCTGTTCAGTCACTCCATCTTGATGTGTTTCAAAAAGTCAAGGCTCTCGGCTTTAACACCGTCTCGTTTTATGTCGATTGGGCTCTTCTAGAAGGCAAACCAGGTTCTTACCGCGCCGATGGCATCTTTGATCTACAGCCATTTTTTGATGCTGCTTCGCAAGCTGGAATCTACCTTCTGGCTCGCCCAGGTCCTTATATCAATGCCGAAGCTTCTGGGGGTGGTTATCCGGGATGGCTGCAGAGAATCAGCGGCGTTTTGCGAACTCGATCTGATTACCTAAATGCCACTGCAAAGTAAGTTTCTCATTATTCAACCAATAAGGAAATTACTAAAAAAGGCTTGTGTATCTAGCTATGTCAAAAACACGGCCTCTGCAATTGCGAAGAATCAGATCACCAACGGAGGTCCGATCATTCTCTACCAGCCCGAGAATGAGTACACTAACTTCGGAAACGGACAATCTTTCGACCCTCAGTACATGCAGGATGTTATGGATTCCGCCAGGGCTGCAGGCATTGTTGTGCCATTCATTAACAATGATGCGTCAGCTTCTGGGCACGATGTGCCAGGATCTGGAGTAGGCGCTGTGGACATCTATGGCCACGACTCGTATCCGTAAGTACAAGAGGTGCATATGGCTGATATTTTTTTTTACTAATGTTTACTTAGTCTGGGTTTTGACTGCGTAAATATTGAAACGTCAATCTGAATGCCTATATACCGCCACTAACAGCGTAACGCAGGCAAATCCATCAACCTGGCCTTCAGGAAGCTTGCCCACAACCTTCTACGCCACGCATCTGAAACAGAGCCCGTCGACACCGTACGCAATTGTTGAGGTAAGTAATGACACATCCGCTGAGATGGTCTTCCGAATACTTACGAAATGTTTTAAGTTTCAAGGAGGCTCGTTCGATCCCTGGGGCGGTGTCGGTTTTTACAAATGCAATGAATTGATCAATGATCAGTTTGCAAGTGTCTTCTACAAGAATAACCTGGCTTCTGGAGTTGCTATTATGAACTTGTACATGGTAAGTAACTTCTTTCTAAGTTCATCATGCAAAGTACGATGTTTTTTTTTTATTAAACTTCGAGCAGATTCACGGAGGAACTAATTGGGGTAACCTTGGACACCCTGGAGGCTATACATCCTATGATTACGCAGCATCTATATCCGAATCTCGAAATGTCACCCGCGAGAAATACAGTGAGCTAAAGCTGATCGGCAACTTCCTCAAAGTCTCGCCATTTTATCTTGACACTGTGCCCGGTAATGCGTCCACTTCGACGTACACCAACACATCGGATCTCACAGTGACTCCGCTCATTGGACAAAGCACCAATTCCTCGTTCTTTGTGGTCCGACATAGTGACTATTCGAGTACCGATGTCACGAGCTATACACTCAAAGTGCCTACTAGTACTGGAACACTGATAGTGCCTCAGTTGGGTGGCGCTTTGACGCTGAATGGCCGTGACTCCAAGGTTCATGCCACTGATTATAATGTTTCCGGAACTAATGTTCTCTACTCGACTGCCGAAATATTCACTTGGAAGAAATTTGCCGACTCTAGCGTACTCGTTGTTTACGGTGGACAGGGCGAACATCATGAGCTCGCCATTTCCTCGAAGAATTCGGCTTCTGTAGTCGACGGCTCCAAGAAGAGCGTCATGACAAAGTCTATGAATGGCCAAGTCGTCATCGCATGGGATGTATCTTCATCACGAACTATCGTAAAAGTCGGCGACCTTCTTGTCTTCTTGCTTGGTAAGCTATCATTAGTGCCATGAACGTAAATATTCAGATTGTCTAACAATGCTCTAGATCGTAACTCTGCTTACAACTATTGGGTTCCTCAAATTGACTCATCAGCCCAAAAGACCGAGTTCTCAAGCCAAAGCTCGATTGCCAACTCCCTCATAGTCAATGCCGGGTACCTCGTTCGCACGGCCTACTTGCAGGGCAGCCAGCTTCATCTTGCTGCTGACTTCAATGCCACCACTACCGTTGAACTCATCGGAGCTCCTTCATCCGCCAAGAGCCTCTATATTAACGGCGTGGAACAAGCTCACAAGACCGATTCCAACGGTTTCTGGAGTGCAACAGTGAAATACTCTGCCCCGAAGATTAGTCTTCCGGACTTCACAAAGTCCACGTGGAAATATTTCGACAGCTTGCCTGAGCTCCAGTCATCTTATGATGATGGTTCCTGGGTTGCAGCCACTCACAATTCATCGAACAACGATGTTGCTCCCTTGAAAACCCCGATGTCTCTGTATTCTTCGGACTATGGGTTCCACACCGGATACCTGATTTACCGCGGTCACTTTGTTGCTAACGGAAAAGAGAGTTCTTTTAATGTTACTACCCAAGGTGGCACTGGATTCGGTAGCTCCGTATGGCTTAATCAAACCTTCTTGGGTTCATGGGATGGAAACGCCAATGATGCAAGCGGGTCATCGATTTACAAGCTACCCACAACGCTCAAAGCAGGCTCTAACTATGTTATAACTGTTGTCATTGATAATCTCGGCCTTGATGAGAACTATGAAGTCGGGCTTGACGAGATGAAAGATCCCCGTGGAATCCTTGACTACGGCCTGTCGGGCCATAACCAGAGCGACATCACTTGGAAGCTGACCGGCAACCTCGGTGGCGAGGACTACGCTGATCTCGTGCGCGGCCCACTCAACGAAGGAGGCCTCTACGTTGAGCGACAGGGCTGGCATCAGCCTTCTCCGCCGAGCAAGAACTGGAAAACGTCCAGCCCGCTAAGCACTGGTCTCAGTGAGCCCGGCGTCGGCTTCTACTCGACCTCATTCAAACTCAATTTGCCCAAGGGCTACGACGTGCCGCTGTACTTTGTGTTTGGCAATAATACCTCAACCGAGCAGCCCTACCGAGTGCAGCTGTACGTCAACGGATATCAGTTCGGCAAGTTCGTGCCACACATCGGGCCTCAAGTCGAGTTTCCCGTGCCACAGGGGATACTGAATTACCAGGGCGAGAACTGGGTAGCAGTAACTCTGTGGGCCCATGAAACCAGCGGTGCCAAGTTGAGCAGTTTCGAGTTGATTAACCGCACTCCAGTATTGACTGCCTTGAGCGGGATTACGGCGTCCGAGCAACCTGCGTATAAGAAGAGAGCGGGAGCATACTAGTCAAGACATGGAAATAGTTTGAGTACCATAGCTTGCAATTCAAGAGAATTCTGCTGCTTTCGTAAATTGATAATCTGAATCAACTTCCACGTATATGTAAGCCAAAATTGGTATACAATGATGGGGAACGTTATCGATAATGATATCGCTGCCCTCTGATTGGCTGCAGTTATGGGGTGTGGGGAGCGTGGCGGTGCACAGACCGAGGCATCGCTGTGATTGGTTGCGGCCCGTCCCTCACTTCATACCTCGAGGTTCTTGCCTCTTCAACCGTTTCAACTGCTTCAACTTTTCTTCTTCTTACGCTCCCTTCGCCCATCTTCTATCCTCTTACCATCTTCTCCACGGAACTACTTCTGCCCCTTATTCTTATTGCTGGTCAATACAGGATCTTAGCTCGCACCTTCGCCACCGTCATCCCATATCGCGGCTGCCTAGTTGCCCGACAAATCGATCCGATATTACCGACCATCCGAGTGCCCAGACTTTGGCTCTCCGTGACTCAAATAAAGCCAGAAGACAACTGGCATTTTCGTCTTTTCACTGCCGATAGATCATACGAGAAATACCATAATGGCAGACAAATACGTGTGTTCAACCCATCTGCTCCGATACAAAGACATACTGACAATCGCCACAGGATCAGCCACCTGCTTATCCTGCTCCAGTCCATCAAGACGCCGGTCCCTACTACAGCCACGCCCCTTCTCCGGCACCATATGTACAGTCTCCTCCACCCCAGGGTACCTACAATAACAACGGATACTCAAGTCCGGCGCCTCCGAACGGATACTATCCTCCCGCACAGCCATACTACGGGCCTCCTCCCGGCGGATACTATCAACAAGGATATCCGCCACAAAACCAGCAGCAAGGCTACTACCCTCCTCAAGGATACTACGCGCAGGATTCAAATAGGGGATATGGAGGTTCGACAGGCGGGATCTGCGCTGGCTTTGCTGCTGCGATGACGTTCTGTTGCTGTGCGGATCTATGCTTCTTTTTGCTCTGAGCGCAGTCACTGCCCTGGTATATGAGAGGAATCACCGACGTAATCATATTTCGGCAGGAACGAAAAAATACGATTCAGGGTGGGTCCAAGGTGTTCAATGGTGTTACTTCGTTGTCTTATAATTTCCTCTAGGCAAGTCGGTGTTGGTCTTTGGTTTTCTAGCAGAGTTCTGACTCTGCTTTGTTGTGGTATTTATTGTGGAGTATGTTTCAAAGTTGTCTTTAGTGTGTAATTTGATGATTGACGTCTTTAATTATGAAAGTGCTATGTACATGAATTCTTAACCAACCATTTTCATTTCCACTGTTCCCAAACAGATGTCAAAATAATTATAAATAAACGCAAAGGTATCACGATCATATAGCAATAAAACATATTAAACTCCCCTTAGCCCCGAATTCGTGAATTCCCAATGAAACACAGTAGCAACCTCACCGCCGAGAAGGTCGTCGATAAGGCTCATCATCCCCGTAAGCCAATGGGTCAACTCTTCTATAGCTTCCCCCTCCGCTGGCCCTCTTCCGACGCGGCGGGCTCGTCGCCACGCTGCTCTCTTCTTCCTCTACTTCGACCTCATCATATGGCGTCGCCGAGCTCTCCTCGATAACTTCCACGACATCTTCCGAATATTCGTCTTCCGTTTCTCTTCGCGAATGCGGCCGGCGAACCTCGACAATCTCTTCCATCACGCGTCCTCGTCCACCTCGTGTAGATCTCGACCGTACCGTTCCTCCTCTTCGTGGCCCTCCGCGTACGGACTCTTCTTCTTCAACCACAATGACGCTGCCGCCGCCACTTATCGAGCCCACGCTGTCGCCTCCCAGGCCCAGACCCTTGTATAAGACGAATAGAACGAGGACGACGGCGGCCACAACGCCAAGCACAATGCCAACAACTACACCTGGTTCCGGCGACGAGTCACTTTCGGCATATGTAGCGGGGATTGACAGTATTTGTGGTGCGCGTTTGTTTATTTCGTGGTATGACTTCGGGTCTGTCGTTGTGGTTGTTATGGAGCGAGATAGGAAGGCGGAGGTGAGGTCGCGAACTGCACGGATGATGGGTTTGGTGAAAGAGGATATCGGCGCCATGGTTTTTATCGCGGTCGCGCACAGTCCCTGGTACTTTAACAGCGATGGCAGCGTGAAGAAATTGTGCAGAGGCGGTCGCTGCGAGCCGGTGCTGGTGATTCAAACAGAGTATCGTTGTTATTATCGAGCAAAAAGCATAATGTCGAGTACAGTCCAGAAATAGATACAGAATATGATTGTTTGTATCGTTCCGATCAGATTCGATGAATAAAATGCGACTTGTTTCCCACGAACAACGTGGTTGTCAGAATGCGGTGAGCGATGATGTCGTTTGTTTGGGCCGTCGTCGTGTAAACACACGGGAGACTGCAGAAGCTAGGCGATGCGGGGCCTCTCCCAAACAAATAGGCGCAACAGAGACGCTTATTTTTTACTTTATCTTAGTTTTTATGCCATGTTTTTTTTTATCAACGAAAATTATCGTCGGTCAATATCATTGTAACTCTCTGATCAGTCTATTAATATATCTACAAGTCATCACTCGTTACATGCCACGAAGAAAACACAGCCGAAAAACTCCTGTCCACCTAGCCATTGAAAGAAAACTCCTTATTTCACCGAATCCAACCCAATGTTGGAACTCACTACTCGAAATTGCTCCTGATCAAGATTCACATCGTTGAACTGCGGTACTTGCCAAGCCAGAACCTCGCGAAACTCATTCAGAATGACAAACTCGAGCTGTAGTTTCAGAGCATACACAAACGAGTGGACAAATGATTTGAGTATGTAGTAGTTCAAGAAATCGAGCGCAGCAATCAGGACATCGAGCAAAATGGCACCAAGCTGGATGATGATAAGGTATGTTATGGTCGTGCGAACTCGGTTGTTGAACGAATGCTGAGCCATTTTGAATGTGCCGTAAATGTATATCACACTGAGTATGATTTCTTGCACCGTAAATACAACGATCTGCACGCGTTCAATGGTGTTCATGGACGACAGGTGTTGGGCACTAGGATTAGCGACGCCGATAGCGAAAATCGTAATGGTCGAGGTATGAAACACAATTCCGTTGACGATTATCATGGCGAGGGCGAGCCGCAAAATGTACCGATTCCGCATGACGAATCCGATCAGGTTGAGTCGCGAATACATGACCATTGCGAATCCCGTCACCATTCCTATCCAGCCCAGTTCCGCAATCACCATGGCAAGGATATAGTTGCAGCTGGGCACGCAAACTTTGAGCACGAATCCAACCGCGTGTAGAGTGACCCCCCAGGTTGTGATCAGGACGGACCAAAAGTACAGGCCAGACCAGCGGTGGAATAGATAAAAGACCCATACTGTCAATTCGACCGTCATCCAAAGCGGTAGCGCTGTAAAGACTGCTATGAGGGACCTAAAGCAATGAAATTGATGTTAAAAATTGATGTTAATGTAACGAAAGACAAGAGGCTTGGTGTATACCAGATAGTTTGGTTCCAGGGCAAAGGACCGGTGAAACTGATTGACCAGCGGAACTGGTCCAAAGGAACGTAGGGGACTGTGATATTCTCTGCCATGATGGGCACGCGCAGTTGTGAAAACGATGTTCTCGAGAAACGCTGAAAACTAGTTAAATGCGAAGTTCTTCTCCATACCACGGACGCTATCTTCACGAAACACGACCCTGGGAAGATGTCACAAGCGTCTTCCACAGGCAAGCACGTTTCTCAAAATCCATCTGGGGGCAAGGGTCTTTGAAAACGACATCTCAAAGGTCGTGCAAGGCTGAAGAAAAAAGTCTTGGGGGCGGGGAACAGCTCCTCGCGTTTCTAGCTGCTTACCTCCTGCTGCTAATCTGCGATTTGTCGGACGAGACCAACAAGGGTGAACCCCAGGGCCCATAGTTCCCACCGGGTCTATCACGCGAATTAGAATTAAGATTGTGGGGCGACGGGCCGCTCCCAAGGCGGATCCCGCCCCAGGATGGATTAGCGCGTTAGTCATTCTTCTATTCTTGTACCTTAAGTTTACGCTACGGTCTTCCAAGGCATCCAAGCTGAGCTAAACTCAGACTTGGCGTGTGGACATGCGTTCAAATAGAATTTATGCTTGACAGATTCCTCCAAGCTCTATCAAAATCAATGTTGTGCCAAAACTCTGGAGACATCAAGCCTAGGCGAACTACACAGCTTATGAACAGAGTCGATCCAAAGAACCTGTTCTATGGTTGTAATTGCCCTTTAGCTTATAAATCTTTGAAGGGCAGCTCGTATTTAAAACGTGTTCGCAGGATTATCGCTGACATTACAGTTATGACAGTGCATTAGCGTTAGAGCAGTATAGATCCATGGTGAGCAGCTGTACAACCGTGGATAGCCGATGAAAAATACGATTAGTTCCTCGCCCTTGCTGTTTCCATTTCTTTTTTTTTCCCGCTCACTCTGCCTTTCAGCGGCATGTAATCCCTCAAATACATCATATAATTGTCCACCTGCTATCTGCTTGATTTCAGATTCATGATCACACTGCGCAGATATACTTTATATGCTTGAATTTCCCTGATGAGTCCCCTTCTTTTGCCCTGCCTTATCCTTCTCTTGTCTGCTCGTTCTCTGATGTATCGATTTAATGCTCTTTCTCTAGTCCATTTACTCAGTGTGTCCCAGCCCATTGTCACCAGAAGTGGTGGAATACGCAAGCGAGATGAAACCAAACATGAAATCTTTCTTTCGGCAAGTTGACTCGCCTAGTCATAACAAAATTTCGTAAGGACCATCTATCTATCTAGAATAACAACATACAATGCTATGAAATGGCCCAGATTTACCCAGACACCTTTAGCCAGTTCTAAATGCCATGTCCATTGTTCCCGAAATTTTATGTCCCAATTCCATATGCTCTTTCTTTCCAACTTTCGTGCGAGACCGTAAGAAACAATCACCGAACAGAGGTGATTGTCTGTCCTCCGTCCCAGGTGATCCGCTTGCGAATCACCATTTTGAAACTTCTGTGCTTAACGTCTATCATCTCCTGGCGCTCGTCTAGGAGGTACGAAGACGGAGCAAACACGAGGGCTTCACCCGTGCGAAGGCTGGAGATCTGGTACAGTCCGTCCATGTTATCGTCATCACCATTGGCAGTTTGCTTGTCATCGATCGAAATATGCTTTTTGATGGTTTGGTACCATTCAGGACTGGAAAAGCGGTGGACGACAGTAATCGAACACAGGTCAATTAGACGAGGTGAAATGGTTGGTTCTTGGGTCGAGATGATAACGCGCGCTCCCAAGTGACGCTGTTGGCGAATAATATTTAAGAAAGTTTCGGTCAGAGCATTTGCTGCCTCTGTATTGTTCATGTACTACCAAAAAGTCAGCGTAAAGTGGCATATATTTCAACAGGGAAGGTTTTAGACATACTTTGTGTGCTTCGTCAGCCACAATCATTTTTCCTCGAGATGGATGCGCATGAAGGAACAGATCAATTGCAATGCGGAATAGAATGCATGCCGTGCTTTGATCCATGAAAGGACAAGACAAGTCCAAAATTGTGACTCCGCCGTCGATGAAATAGTCACTACCCTTGTTTCTACCCTCGCCCTTGAGATCGAGAAAAGAGTCCAACAAATCCAGTCGTTGCTCCAAAAAGGGGGTTTGAGATCTGTCGAGCCGGAGGTCCCTCACCCGTTTGCGGAAGTCAAAGTAGTTGAAGTATCCCTTGTTGGTGAGTGCCATTTCACGCAGAATCCGCGTCAGCTGGGCCATGTACAGAGGCATCGAGTCCTTTTTGCCCATCGACATCAAGGAGAGCATAGTTGCGATGTTCAGATGTTGTGGCTGCAGAAGAAAAGGGCGCACGTTGACGTTTGGAATCTGCGAATACATCTTCTCGAGATTGTAGAAATTGGATGGCGAAGTCAAAACTCTCACAGGAATTGACTTTTTGTAGTTCTTTTTGTACTCGGGCGTAATTGACGCTAGAAAAGCCGCTTCGCTGGGCTGACTACTGACATTGGAGCTGTATTCGTTATAATGCAATACCAAGGTAGACAGAGGCTTCTTCAGTGTACCCAGAGCTTGAAAGGGCAAAGAACAGTTTTCTTATGCTTGTGATTAGCCCGCTAGCATTATGTTGCGAGTGATTATAGGTCTTACCAATCATGCAGGAGGTTGTATGTGACTTTCCACTACCTTGAAGACCGCAAACAAAAGCAGAGAATGGAATATTTGTGTTAAGCATCACCCTTGGATCAACCAAATCCTCTGACTGCTTCGTAGCCAGGTGACCCAAAAGGCCAAATTGAGCCGGCATCTTCTCACCCATCTCCTCTAGAGCAGGCGAAACTAGAACGGCATGGTCAATACTGCGAGACGAGCTGACGTTGACTCCAATCGAGTTCTGTCCGTCTAGACTCAAAAATTGCAGCTGAGCTTCCAAATCAGGTGTTCTCTCCCTGTTGAGCGAAGTACCTGGGTCAGGAGATGTCGTCATACGCTGACTGGCCAGATCTTCTTTGAAGGCTGGATTTATGTTAGAACACTACATTGGATGAAAATGGGCCGCAACCTACTCTCCAAGAGCGCGTTAGTCTTATTGACCAAGTTTGGCTGCTCTTCTTCTTCGTGAGACTCGGATTTTGCTCTTTTAGGTTCAAATTTTGCTCCCTTGGATTCAACTTTTGTTTCCTTGACGTCCGCTTTTGCTTTTTTGGCTTCTGCTTTTGCTTTCTTAGCCTCCGCTTTTTCAGCTTTGGCATTTTTCTTCGCCTTAGATGGATTTGGCGTAGGTGGCTTTTGTGGTTGTGAGTCCAGCATCAGCTGCTCAATAAACTGTGCATTAGAATCCACTGAGATTTGTGAGCGGTCATCGAATTCTCTTTGATTTGAAGGTTTGACTTTGACTCCCTGCCCCAATTCTTCCTTAGCCGGCTTCGCAGGCCCAGCCAAAGCGACAGTGTTTGGCTGTTGCTGCTGCTTCTGTTTCTCATGAGTACGTATTTAATTGTATTGCATCGATATGTTTATACCTGGCCACCTTTACCCCAGTTCGCATTTCCTTTAGCGGCCATTTCCTCGATAGCCTTGGCATAGCTTAGAGTTGAATAGTTAGACGAAAAAAATACCAGTGAAATTTCATACAACAGAGCAAACTTACTGAATTACCACTTGGTTGATAAACTCATCCTCATCAGGGTGAGACTGGAGGTATTTGGAGATAATCTTTTGCCTGTCGATCTCATTTTGCTTCGAGAACATTTGCCGCATGTCCTTGCGAATTTGTCGTCTAATGAGAGCGCGGTGCTGATCATTTGGGTCAGACTGTGACTTCTTTTTCGACATAATGGCCAAAAAAGAGGGGCAAAGCCTCTGGTCAAAATAGCCTATGTGGTCGAATTTGGAGAAGGGAAAATAATGTGGAGGATCGATCGATCCTATCGCAAACAACAATCTTCGTTTGAATCGGATCACGTGATCCATCAGCATGGGGCGTAATAAACAGTACCTCAACCCTAGTCTTTTATTTTGTTTTTACCTAATTTTTGACTAATTATGGCCCCGGCTTATGTGCTAGGCTAATTTCTCGTGAATCTTTACATATGATTCTCCCTGAACGGCCTCCGTGTGTCGAAGCCCTAAGAGGTAGGTGTAGAAGCAAGGCTTGTTCGGGCATTCCTACATTTTTGCATGCGCAAACCCTTTTTTTGAAGAAAAATCTAGTATTTTAAGACATATCATATCTTACGAATACGTGGCTTATCGTGATATGCCGTTAGCAACGTGTGTTGTCGACATTGGAAGTGTGAACCAGCTGGGACTTTCTGGTCGTCCTATCAACCATCGATTAGAAAAAAAAGAAACAATTCAATCTACACATATAGCAGAATTGGTAAGGTTTGAGCATAATTTATGACCGATTAGCGGTTTTTGTACCATTTCAGGGTCACGATACATTCGTGGGCGCCCCCATTGGCTTTCGCAAGGCTGAACAGCTCACGCGTGCATCAAACCCCTCTTTTGATCTGGACAACGTCAGAAGCAGTGGAATGAAAAGAGGAACAATAGTTAAATTACAGGAGAGCCCAATCCTGTTCCAGTACTTTAATAGAGCTTTTCGTGACAATCCAGTTACAAGAAATCAACCTAACAAGCATTTCGCCTCGATACTAAACCACACATAAGCCACTGTCAGGCATCAAGTTACTAGAAACATGGGGGAAAGAGCCTGGCAGCATTCAGTCTTGTCAGACTTGCAGTAAGTCTCAAGGAACGAAGTTTCCCGGCGATGCCAATATTTTCCACAGCTGACAATTTGCATATTAGGCCAAAAACCAGCCCCTACTTATCACGGTTGATCAAAGTTCGTTTTGGAAACTCTTCGGATGAGTATATGGTACCCGAAGGTTGTATTCGTACATATCCCAAATTGTCGCGCCATCTGAACGCTATCTCAACCTCGGATGCTCTCGACCTCGAGGAAGCGGACAGTCAAGTGGGCCACACATTTATTCACTTTGTGTATTCTGGAACTTATGAGTATCTTGATGAAAATCCCTTTGCTGTCGTGGATCCACAAGGTAAAGAGTTTGAGCATGGTATTCTCGTTTATTCTGCTGCGATTAAATACGATATAGCAGAACTAGCTCAGCTTGCCAAAGATGAAGTGAACAAGGCTGCGGCAGATCTCGCACTCTCTAGTGTTATCCAACGTACTAGAAAGCATTTCGACTCTATACCACGTCAAGAAAAATGGCTCCTCATGCTAATCAAGTCTTTGATGGAAGAGCGTATAGAGAAGGATGCGGATACCTTCCTCAAGGAAAACTTCTTCGAGGGCTTTGGCAAGCACGAGACTTTCGACCCGCACCTGTGCCGGTTCATTGTTGACATTTACGAGAAAAAACTACTTCATCTGGCGGAGCAAATCCCAGCAATCTTGGAAACAAATGAAGAAGAATCTATCCACGAGAATGGCATCTCTGCAGGAGCAACGGATCAAGCATTGGATCCTGGTGCCGATGACGATGTCTCAGAGGCAAAAGATCTTGATGCGGAGCACCAAGAAGAATATTCGATCACCGTTGAAAATGGAATGGACCCCCATTATGTCAAGGAACATTGGCCGCCAAACGATCCTGAAACCGTCGAGCCTCAGGCTGAATATCAGCTTCAGGAAGCAGACAAGGTCGAGCCTGAAACTACAACTTCGGTCATTGAAACCGCGGATGATCCCCAGCATAATGCAGAAATAGTTCAGAATTCCGAAGCAGACGCTATTTGGGATTCCCGGAAGCCGCGAAGCCCGTTACTAATAGCCAGAAAGAAGTCAAAAAAGGGCAAAAAGAAGCTGAACCCGCCAGTCGAGGCCTAGCTATGTCGAGCCGGGGTTATGAGAATGCTGTAACTGAAATCTAACCTCCTATTTATTATCGAAATATTCATAAACATTTCAACTACATGTGGTAGTTCCTGAGTGAAATTGGGCTTCTCAAACGTCATGAACTACTCGCTTTCGTAATCCCAGATGACTTCACTTCGGATCTTAATTTTGAGGTACGAAGCCGCTTTCGCACAAGCCATTTGGCACTCATAGGCCCTCGTCAGTTGGTTCCTTTGCTCGCTTATGAAAATCCAAAACCTATTTCGAGACTGCCTGAGCCTAACCGGGCATAGTTTTACAGCCGGCGGTGCTGCAGGCCTCCAGCTAATCTGCCAGCAGCAGGGAATCCCACGAACCCGAGCAATTACGTGTAATTAAAATCACAACACGCCTTGTGTAATCACAAATTATCAACAGCCGGCCTCGTTGTGGATCTTGGTCCCATCCCTATAGTCCGCGACTTCTTGGTAGACAGAAACTCCATTGGCCACCGGTGTTTGTCCTCGGCGAGGCTGAGGGGAGGGCTGACAGCCTTGCGCGGGGTGTCACCACAGACAATCGGCTCGTTTTAAAGGAAAAAGGCCGTCTCTTTCCTTCAATTCCTTCTGTTCTATTTGAATCTCGAGTGCAATTGTAGCTAGCAGTCTCCTAGCAAGCACCCTATAAAATAGGGCTTTTCGGTCTTTCTAAATACTGGGCGTAGAAAAAATATAACAGCTCGATCCAGCAGAGCCACCTCCTTGAGTCAGACATTTCGATATATAGCAGATCCCTAGCTCTTCAAATGTTCCCTGGGACTAACTAGTACTTCATGTTGACTCCATGAGCGCCTGACTCATAAATAGCGGTGAGTCAAATGAACTCGTGTGACAAAGCAGTACCTCACTAAGAATTTAACAGACAAAGACCTCAGAGCTTTTACCTATCATTATTTTGACTTCGAAAAAAACATTTTTGAACTTCTGAAGAACGCTTGGTTATCATCACAAAAATGTTGTCAAATTTCTCCCAACTACCGTCCAATAATTTTCCTCCGCGCCACATATTTTTCCCACCGTCAAATACGCACCAAACTACCATAATTTTTATTCATGAACGCGGCAGCACTGGTGAGCAGCTTTCGAGTCATCTCAATCAAGCAGTACTACCTTCCGAAAAGGCGATCTATGACTATTTCCCTGCTACAAGATGGGTATTTCCAACTGCCAAAAAGAAGTATCTATACTCGACACCTGCCGATTCTCATACGAGGCATGGCAGCAGACCATCCATCACCGAATGGTTTCATATGGAATCTGTTGCGGAATCGGAGCTAGGCTCAGACAAACAAATGGACCATCTGCGAGAGAGTGTTACCTTTATTATGCGAATCATTGAAGATGAGCTCAAACGCGTGAATGGAGACTCAAAGAGAATTTTCCTGGGAGGTATCGGACAGGGCATGGCTCTAGCCCTTGTTGTTTTGCTGTGCATGCCCCATAAGTTCGCTGGGTTTGTAGGCGTGAATGGCTGGATGCCCTTTGCGGAGATCCTGAAGAGATGCATCGAGCGCGGCAGTATCGACGACGCAAAGCGTTTTTTCAAATGGAACATTACGATTCCCATACATCCACATGCCCAGAATTTTGCTCAAATATCGTCATCTAGAGGAGCCACGGTCTTTAGCAAAAGAGACGGTGTGCAATCTGGTGCGCAATTCACCATGACTGGGCTGACTATGCCAGAGGAGATAGGGCAGACTCCCATTTTCGTGAGCCATGCGAGTGCTGACTGGCTTCTTGTCCAGACCGAATCTAGCCATACAGCATATTCTCTACTTCAGATCATGGGTTTTGAGAAGGTGACATGGGATTTATGTACCACCGCTGAACACAAAAATGACACGCCAGGGCATTCCAATGGGGGCGTCGCTTTTTCCGTGGTGGTTCCAGAGCAGTTAGAGTGTATGATCAAATACCTCAAAGAGGTTGCTATGGTCTAGTGCGGTATGGTCTAGTGCGGTGTCAGGATCTGAAAGCGTGACCTGGGCTGGTATCATTATTAATATAATGGCTCTTTTTAGTGACCTCGATAGATCCCTAATTCCATGTTTGAGGAGCCATTTCCTGGCCTTCTCGACAATAAACTATGCATACCATCAAGTAACACGTCCACTGTGACAGTATGAGATACTTGGATCCTATGGCCACTTCTAGATTTGGCAATAGATTCATTTGACTAAGAGAAAAGCCTCCAATGTGTCACGCAAGATGCTGAGGTAAAAAGTGTAGTTGTCGTTGAGGTAGAGATAGAATTGCTGCCAGAGAACCATGAGTGGGGCGGAAGCTGTCCAATCAGGGATGTTTTCTTATCGTTCTGCCAACCGGGGCAGGGCGATTACCACTAGTCCTTATTAGGCTAGGGCCAAATACCCGTCCTTCCCCGATCAACTTTTTTTTTTCGCTCTTGCCTTTCTCAGCAGCTCCTTTTGCATTCGCCTTTCCTTCCTTCACCTTCACCTTCACTTTCTGCACCAATCCGAAGGGCTTCGCATTTTTTCTTTTTGGACTCATTGTAATATATTATTCTGCTGCCATTCTTCTAAGAGTCTTCGTTTTTTGGTCATTCCATCAAAATATGTTGAGCGCCGTTCGTCGCGGGCCGGTCCTCGCGAGGGCTTTCAGAGCATGCGCTCCTAGACCCTGGGCGTCCTCCATCAGAGCATCGCCTGCTGTTGTCTCCAGATTCTCAGTCCCGTCAAATACGACATCAGACTTGCGCTTGCATGCGCGCTTTTTCCAATCTCAATCTGTGCTAAAGCAGGATGCTACGCCTACGCCCCCTATCACCGAATTTGAACAGCTCGGGACTCAAGAGCTGGTTAATCAGAACATCGTTGATGCCGTGACTGTTAATATGGGACTCTCGTCCATGACAGATGTGCAAAAAATGACGATTGCTCCAACGCTAAATGGTGGTGACACGTGAGTTTTATCCCCTTTGCGCTAATCGCTCAACGATTTTGTGGTTTCTAATTTTTATGTCCTATTTCGCAGATTGGCTCAAGCCAAGACCGGTACAGGCAAAACTATCGCATTCCTTCTCCCCGTTCTCCAGAGAATCCTCACCGAAGATCCCAGCCTTGCCCAGAGGAGACGTCGGTACCAATCTGACTCTACGGACATTCGCTGTATCATCATTTCACCAACTCGTGAGCTCGCTGAACAGATTGCGGTAGAAGCCAAGAAGGTCTCGAGTAACACTGGTATCGTTGTTCAGACAGCTGTTGGTGGCACAAGAAAACAGGAAGGCCTTGAGCGTATCAGGAGAAATGGCTGCCACATCCTCGTCGCTACCCCTGGTCGCTTGAAGGACATTCTCTCTGATCCCAGGAGTGGCGTGTCTGCACCCAAGCTGTCTTGTTTTGTACTTGATGAAGCAGATCGCCTGCTAGACGACGGCTTTGGACCTGAGATCAATGAAATCCACGAATATCTTCCAGACCCAATCAAGGTAGATCGTCAGACCCTCATGTTCTCTGCCACGGTCCCAAAGGAAGTTTTGCGTGTTGTTGATAAATTTATGAAGCCTGACTACCAGTTCATCAAAGCTGTTTCTGAGGATGACGTTCCCACTCATCTCAGGGTACCTCAGAAGCAAGTTACTGTTCGGGGATTTGAGAATGTGATGCCCACCATTCTTGAGATAACCAGCAATTACACAGCACGTCAAAAGGAAGACCCTAGCTTGAGACCACTCAAAGCAATTGTTTATTTCAATACCACAGCTGGTGTTCAATTATACTACGATGCGTTTGCTCAATTGCGCAACGACCCTACGGACCGACGCAGTGGAAACCCATTCGGGCGAGGCATTTATTTGATGCACTCCAGGCTGAGCCAAACGCAACGTACGATGTATTCAGATAGCTTCCGACGCGCCCCAACCGGTATTCTCATTTCATCTGATGTCACCGCGCGAGGCATGGATTTCCCCGATGTCACTCATGTGATTCAAGTTGGCAATCCCCGAGACCGCGAGTCTTACATTCACCGCTTAGGAAGAACCGGACGTGCAAACAAAGAGGGTGAGGGGTGGATTCTTCTCCACTCTCAGCAGCTTGACGAATTCGATGCGGTATTGTCCGACCTGCCGATTGAAGAAGACCGTTCCCTCGAATCGGCCAGGGTCAACATGTCGCTGGAGGATCAAAAAGTTTCTGCTACGACTGCCGAAAACCTGAGCCGAGTCGAGGCTGCAATGAAAACTGTTGACTTCGAATCCAAATTAGCAGCTTTCCGCGCCGAATTGAGCCTACTGACTAGCGTTTTCCGTCGCAGACGCGATGTCGTCAGTGCATTGAATAATTTAGCTGTACACGGGTGGAAACTTCCCGAACCGCCTGCCGTCAGCAGAACTATCGCCGAAAAACTTGGCTATGGAAAGGAAGCGGAACTCAATATTAACGAAGATGATTATGAGAGCGGCCGGTCCCGGGGAAGCTCTGGATACGGCAGAAATTCTGGATTCGGCGGAAACGATAGATTCAGTCGCAACAGTCGAAACAGTCGCAACGATGGATTCCGACGCAACGATGGATTCCGACGCAATGATGGATTCAGTCGCGACAACAAATTCAGTCGCGACAATAGATTCGGGCGGGATGATCGATTCAGCCGGAATGATGGCCCCTCCCGCAATGGACGCTCGTTCGATACTCCTGGCAATGATCCTCTGAACGGACTATTCGACTTTGATAATGTTGGTCGTCGTTGATGGCACCAACAGCGATTCTGTCACTTGGGAAAATCACAACGCATACGTCTTGGAGAGGGAGAAGCAGCATTCATCGGCCATGACATTGAGAACGAGTCGATGAGAAATTAAATAGAAGGAATTTTTTTCGATTTGCAAAATTATCCAGCATTTGCCAACCGGCGTTTAGGGATGTTACTTTGAAAAGTATTCCTGATATGGGACTTTATTGACAATTACGGACGGGCTCGTGGTATTGGTTTATATCGTTTTGATTGCCATCGCCACTTTTTCTTTTCAATCCTTGTCGTTTACATCTTATCTTCCGTTGTCATCCACCCTCCGAAAGTCTACAAGTATCAGGAAAAAGGCGGTCTACATAAATAGGCTCGGTCTAGCTATTATTTCTTCTTTTGATGTGTTAATTCACTATGTACTGTATCTCATGGGATTGATTGTTGGTTGTTATCCCCGGCGTGGGACGGCTACGGGGAATGTTTTCTTCTTCTCTTTGTATTACTTCTTTATGCCCTGTTTTATTTTCCTTATCTTCGGCTTTGTCACATCAGTCTTTTTGAATTTTTCATCTCTTGGGCTCCAAACATGTGGAATTGAACTTCCATGAGCGGTCTGAATGTTTGACATGTACACAAGTTTATAGAATTAAATACTAATCTCCTCTTTTTTCACACAAAATCTTCTTATTATTTCATTCTCCTTACGGTCTATCTATGGAAAGAAGGATTGAAAGGTCTTGAAAAAAAGTATTACTTACATGCATGTATATATTCAGTTAATTCAGGCCATCGCGTTCAAGAATGAAACAATACCCTTCCTCTAAAGTATGAGATCTATTTAAAATTTCTGTTCTGTCTTTTCTTTCTACTGTTTTTTTCAGGTTTCATCATGTTTGTCATTGGGGAGGGGGTATGTGAGAGAGATGTTTACCGAATAATCATGTGCTCTCTAGCCGGACCAGTGCCAATCCACTTGACCGGCACGCCATCCAGTCCCTTTTCAATGAACTCGACGTATTTGCGCGCGTTCTCTGGTAGATCTTCGTACTTTGTGACGCCCATTGTGTTGCTCTTCCACCCAGGTAGTGTGATGTATTCGACTTCAAGCGATTCCAGAACCTTGGCGTCGGCCGGGTACGAGCCATCGAGGCGGGTGCCGTCGGGCAGTTTGTATGCAATAGCAACCTTGATCTCGTCAAAGTCGTCCAGGATGTCGAGTTTGGTCAGGTTGAGGGCGGTGTAGTGGTTGACGGCGAGCGAGTAGCGGCACAGAACCAGGTCGAACCATCCACAGCGGCGCTTGCGGCCGGTGGTGACGCCGAACTCGCGGCCTGCGGATTGCAGTTTTTCGCCGTATTCGTTCAGCTGCTCAGACGGGAATGGGCCGGATCCCACACGGGTTGTGTACGCTTTGACGACTCCGATGATGTCCTTGATTTTGGTGGGGTTGAGAGATAGGCCCTGAATGGCGCCTCCGAGGCCGGTTGAGGACGATGTCACAAATGGGTATGTACCGTGGTCGAGATCGAGCATGAGGGCATTGGCGCCCTCGACGAGTATCCGGTCGTCGTCCTTGTATTTTTGGAGGAAGGAAAGCTGGTCAATGATGTAGGGTTGGAGAAGTTTGCGGTATTCCTATGAGAGTCGATTTTCAGCAAGCCGTTCGTTCCATTCTCTAGGCTAGAGCTTCAACTCACTTTGAATCGGTTGATTTCATCTTCAATATCATACTCCAACTCGCCGAATCGGTTCCGGTAGCCAGCCTCTAGGTTGCGCAGTTTACGCTCAAAAACCTCTTCATCTGCAATCTCGCCAATGCGCACACCTCGTCGAGCAGCCTTGTCGCTATAGCAAGGGCCAATACCTTTACCCGTGGTACCGACTTTGCGACCGCCGAGCTTGGCCTCTTCCAACCCGTCAACAACAGAGTGTAGGTCAAAGCAGACGTGGGCGCGATCGGAGATGAATACGCGCTTGCTGGCTCCCTTCAATCCCTTGTCCTCCAAACTGGCGAGTTCTTTGAAAAAGCTCGGGACGTGCACGACGGTTCCGGCGCCGATGAGGTTGATACACGTGGGCGAGACGAGGCCGGAGGGGAGAATGTGGAAATCATAAGTCACTGAGTTGTGGACGATGGTATGACCGGCGTCTTGATTGCGATCGCATTAGCAAAAGCTGACATTGAAAAGGAAAAAAAAAGATGGATGAAAGAAGCGGGAAAAAATGCTGGGTCGCGGGGAGAGTCAAGGACTTACTGTGGCCGCCGGCAGAGCGAGCGCAGAGCGTCGCATTCTGGGACAGAAGATCTGTAATCTTTCCCTTACCTAGAGGAAGCAAATAATTCTAGTCAGCATTGGATTATCGCGAGGATGAGTCACAATTGAGGCAATTCGCACCTTCATCTCCCCATTGACTGCCCAGCACGATTGTCGCCATCTCCGCGGGGTAAGAAACAAGAAGTGTACGGGCGCAGCAACGACTATTGTTCTATTGTTTTTCTCTGTGGCGTGTAGCACGAAACAAGGCCAATTGATGTGGTTCCGTATGCCAGACTGCGAATCAAAGAGGTTGAAAACCAAAGGGAAGTCGGTGGTGCCCTGGAAAAAAAGCCAGCGGCCGCGGGGGTGAGTCAGGGAGTGGCGTAAGGACTGAAAGCGCCCACCGGGAGCCTCCGATTCTGTCGCCGGCAACGGAGGTGCTGCCTTGTTGCCTTGTCGCCTTGCTGCCTTGTTGCCTGGACCACGCTTGCCTGATCGGGCCGCCATTCAGGGCTCAGGGTTTACTCTTGCATCTGGGACAGAACATTTGAACATCATGATTCACGTTGGGTATATACCTAAGCTCAGGGCTAGTATGGCATGCATATCGAATCCAAGAGTAGCCTCCCTAGCAAAAAAGAAACAAAAATGAGAAGAAAACAAGTCCAAAACGCCGCGCTTGCACTGGGTCTTTGAGATAATGTATGATAGTCTATGTGTCGTCGTCATTGTCTGGCCTAGATCAGACATTGCCAGAACTCCTGTCGTTTGGATAAGATAGATGCTCCTTTCCCTCAAACAATCTTCCCTCGAGTACGGATCCATTCCCGGATCTCGCCCAGTTGCTTGATGCATTCTTGATGCCGTTCGCACGCAACGTCCCAGTGGGCACGTATCCTCGCGTGCTCTTCGAGCGCGTTCGTGTATGCCTTGTAGCCACCATGAGGATGCTCCGGGATCAGTATCTCAGCTTGATTGCCAGCCTCGCTTCCATCTGTGTCACCTGCGCCAGCGTCACTCCCAGCCTCTGATGCAACGTTTAATTGGATCGAGTCTCCAATCGCATCCACCCATCGAGGTGCAAGACCGCTTTCAAAAGCTACTTGCCGCACTGTCAATATCTGGAGCATATGTCTCTGAAAGTTATTCCATTCCGTTATGTACGCGTTGATCTGCCTGACGTAGAGATCCCAACTTTTACGCGGGAGCACCATGTTACGTGGATCCCCATTAGAAGGCACAATGGCTGGTCGGGAGGGTCGCGTAGGAGGCGAAGGGAGGTCGAATTTTCGATTTTGGGCCATGCTGCCCTTGACATTCGGGTCACGGGCACGAGACTCAAAGGGCAGCGTTGTAAACATGTCCTTCAAATCATCGATACCCCCACTGTCGGTGTTTGTAAACGGAGCCACATTGTGAAGCGGGCCTAGATTCAGCGAATTGCCCGTTTGCTCTGGTGCCTTGCCCGGGTTGCCTATAGGCACGCCGCCTTTGGGCTTTGGTATTGCCGGCTGTGGCCGTTTGACTCCGTTAGATTGAGGCTTTGCTGGTTGAGAGGACTCTTCATCGATGTCCATTGCATCGGGCATTGGCGTCGAAGCTTTTGGAGGCGGCTCAGGCACCGTTGCCTCTTTTTCCTCCGCTTCCGTTGACACGGCTGGCTGCTGTGGCCTTGTTGTCCGTGAAGTTGGCCGTGAAATCTTGCGCCCCGACTTTGCAGCAGTTGCTTTTGGTTGACTTTGTGGCCGTGACTGGCCGGGCTCTGAATTCGGGTTTGGCGTTGCCCAGTTGGTATTCTGGAAACGTTGGGCCCATTCTTCTGCAGAAAATTGAGACTTAATCCACGAGGCTTGCTGTCTCGCGGCTTCGTCACTGGAGGAAGTTACATTGGACTGTGTCTCCGCGTTAGTCCTTCTGGCAGGTCTCCCACGCATTGGCGATGTCCGCGATCGACTACGCTGGTGTCCGTTGGATCTATTTGGTGCGAACAAATCCGCCTTGAATGCATCGTCCCATTGACTAGCAGAGAATCTCTGGCTGAGATTATCGTGACTTCTGCTTTTAGGTCCGCTACTTGGATTATTTTCAGCACTGTAAGAATTTCTCAGTTAACAAATGTAACAAAATAATGGTTTTTTCCCGAGGCAGCATACTTGTGATTCCTCTCATTCAACCCAGACGCTCCAGCTGGTCCTTGGCGAGTAGGGTCGACGAAGTTGGCGTGTTGTGGAGCCTTGAATACAAAAGCGCTATCCGAGTCATGTCCTTGATAGTGATCACTGTCAGTACTGTGTCCCTGGAATTCATAGTCACTGTGATGCCGGTCTTCTCCAAAATGGCCTCGCAATCGCCGGGTACTTCGAAATTGGGGAGCCTTGGAATGGCCTGGTATTTCCTCACCTGATCCGGGACCCTGGAAATGGAACTTCTGGGTAGGCCGCAGTCGGCTCCTTGGAGTTGCCTTTTGGCGAGGAACAAATGTCGGAACATCGTCATCACTATCTGTTTCCTCTTCGCTGCTCAAGCTCGATGAGGATGAAGAAAAAGCTTTATACTTTGGACTTGCACTACGATGTCTGCTCGAGACGGGCGATGTAGGGCTGGGTGGGTTAGTGCGTGAACGGACCCTGGAACTGGACGAGTCGCGCATGGTATAGGCACGAGACAGGCCTGCACTGTTAAAGTAAGTTCGTTCACCACCAGTTCTCGCATAGGGATGGCTCATTCGTTCAAATTCCGGGGCCGGGTCATCCAAGGGAGTTTCTGGACGTGAAGAGGTCGGGGTCCTTCTGGCCGTTGGCGAAGGAGCACTATCGAAGAAGGCCGATGACCGCTCAGGACGAGGAGTGTTTGCATATGCCGATACATTCCGGGCCATGGGCTCGTCTCCTCCAGGATTTCCTGGCGCAAATCCCTGCTTTTTCTTGGTGGCTGAACTTGCAGAACGGCCAAAGGCGGCTGGATGTGGTCGACTGTTCACATGGTCATATGCCGACCTGCGAGACGACTGAGCAGAAGTGCCTGCCGTCGTGTTGCTTCGCGTAGGCGGCGGCGGCGGTGGTGGTCCCGTTTTCCCATTCGTAGGGTTGAACTTGGCCCAGCCCGGCATGGCCTGAAACCCTCTATACGCATCTGCTCGAGCTTGTTTTTGTTCATACTCGTACGTCTGTTGGGGCGCGGCCTTTGCGTAGCTTGCATATCGTTGCGCACTTCCTGAAGGAGGAGGAGGAGGAGGTTGGTATGAGGTAGGCCGGGACGTTTTGGGTGTTGAGCCTTTTGCAGCGGCCGCAGCAGAAGCATACGCAGCAGACGAAGACGTGTTTCCTCGTCTGGAAGAGCTCTGTTGTGACGGCGGGGCATAAAGTCTTCCATACCCAGCACGTAGTCGCTCGGTGTCATATTTTAATCGCTGTTGGGAATCGGTCAGGATTTCATGAGCTGCTTGGATCGCCTGGAACTTCGAAATGGACTCTGCTTCTTTACCGGGGTTTCGGTCGGGGTGGTACTTCAAGGCTGGACAGACAAGAAGTCAGTATATGTCTGGCAACAATAACAAAACAAAGAGCAAAAGTCTGAGCAAACACACCTAGCTTCCTGAATTGTTTTTTGATTTCTTCCGTGTTGGCGCCGGGTGCGATCCCCAAATCTGCATAGTAATCCTTGCGCACATCGATTTTGGCCATCCTCGCAACGACGAGCGCGTTGTTCTTGCAGCGCCTTCTTCTGGTGCCACAGAGATTGGTACGGAGCTGTTAATGTACAGTGACGCTAACCAGTCATGTTACTCGACTGAAAAAGCGAGGGAGAAACACAGTAATGGTAGCAATTTCTGCCGCTGATTTGATTTGTTCTCGGTGTAAGGTGCACTGCAGACACGACGCACAAGGACGACGAGGCAGGCCTTGCTATTGTTTTGCGAGAAGACGAGGCGGCGTGGAGGGAGCATGAGCATGCCAGGTTGCTGAGAGCCAAAACAGTGTCACATGAAGCCAGCGGGAAACTTTGCGGGGAGAGACAGGCCTAACCCAGCAGAAAGAAAATAACAAGATGGAGCCCAGTCAGACAACAACAACAACGCCTGCCTAAAGAAAGCACGCACGCACTATGTCGTTAGTGAGCAGACAGGCATGGTCGGGTCTTGGTCCAAGAAGCAAAAGTGAGGCTGCGAGACTCGGGGAGCAAGAGAGAGCGTGAGGGAAAGCCCGACGGGCCGGCCCAGACTTTTGCGGCCCACCGTCAACAAACACGCCGCAACGCCCAAGCAACCTCTTGACAATATTACTAACAATACCTACAGACGGCAATTCTACATACAATGCATCGTTGATGGACCGCTCATTTTGAGCCCCATGAGAGACATTACCTAGGAATCTAGCAAAAATGGCTCATCAAGCTATGAAGCATACCGAATGTAAACAAACAACACCAACATCTCGCAACCCTTCCAGAATAGGCCCAAGGCACCCACCGTTAGCCGCGTAAGGCGCAATTAAGGCATCAAAAATGGGTGGAAGAAAACCGGAAAAGTCAAAAAAGAACAGCAACACTACAAGAATTGTCCTATCAGCATGAGGACGCCGTGAGTTGTTCGCAGCCCAATGATTCGCTCGATTTAATAGTTTCAGGCGAGCGATAAGTATCATTAATTATGCTGAATCGATAATAAGTACAAGTCAAATGTCCCAGTCGTTTTACCCCGTGCCAATTTGTGAAATGCAACATTGGAAAGAAGAGACAATGTCACTGGATTCAACCGTATCTCGACATTACTCCAAGTATACAGGCCCATTTAAACTCTACATGGGCGGCCGGTTGGTGCCCAATACCGCCTCATTGGCAGGTTCAACGCTGTATACAAATTCTGTGTATCAACTTTTGGACTACATATGTACATCCAGATGAAAGTGGGTGTACCATTATTACAGTAATCCAACCTAGATCGTAAATCGTCAATTGTTCCATCGTGTCTCTATCGTTATCCAACATATAGAACGCTTAGCTAGAAGCTCACCCGCATGCGCTGATATATAGAAAACAACGACAAAAAGCAAGATAAAAAAAAAAGAATAATATAACAAGAAGAAGATAATCTGAAGGGTATCATTATCTAAATTCCAGAACCACCCCCAGACATGCCAAACCAGTATCCATCCATCAAATCATACCCGGAACCGTCAGTCGTCAGGTCACGCATGTAATCGGCCTCCATTCCAAATCCCATATTCACTCCACTTCCTTGATTTTCTGGGTTGAAAGACGGTACACCCATCGGATTGAACGAGTTCTGGTCGGGGTTGTTGGCGCCTGGGCCTTGGTTCATGGGCACAAAGTCGAGGAAATCCAAACTGAGATCGTTCAAGCTCTGGTGTTGCTGCTGTTCCGAAGCCGCTGGCGGTGTAAATGCCTGGGGTGCACCGGCAATTGATGCCACACTTTGAGGGGATTGGTCAAAGTAATATTGCTGTTGCTGCTGCTGGGTCGGAGATTGATCGTAGTTTGGATATGCTTGCGTAAATTGGGGGCTGGCTTGGAAGGTGTCCCGAGATGATTCGGATTGTTGTGTGGCTGCTTGTGATTGCTGATATGATTGTTGTTGTTTTTGTTGCTGCTTTTTTAGCTTATTGGGAGAATTGTTTTGCAGATTCGGGGGACTCTGGTAAAAGTCACTGAGATTCATATCGAATTGCGGAGGAGGTCTCCGTTGAGACCGTTGACCCGATGGTGCGTGTGTTTTTTGCCTTCCTTCACCACGTGAAGCAGAGCCATGTTTCGCATGAGAAGATAGCGGAAACTGCCGGGAAGAAGACGTGAGAGAACCACCGCCAATGGTTTGTGTTGCAAAGCCCCTGGATCCCATGCGGACGGTCGCTCTGCTCATGCGCTCAAAGGCATCGCGACAAGTTTCTGCCGGTGGGCATACCTCCATCAAATCTGACAAGATCGAAGTTGCTGCAAGCACTGTAAAATCAACATCGTCCAAGGTCTACCAACCATCAATTAGTAACTTCCTGTCGGAGAACTATCGATCCACTTACCAGACGACTGCGTACAGCAGGCGAGTGCCATATTGCATAAAGAAATGATATGCCTGTTATTGATTAGCTATGGCATATTTCACAAAATCTTTTAACTTTCTTACCAGCCATGAATAAGTGGTGTGTCGTGAGATAAGTATAGTTGACAAGCCGGACACGATGCAATTGCCGGTAGATCTTGATAACTTTCTGGCCGGCTTCGGCGATTTGAAGATAGATATCATCTTCATCTTCCCTGTCATCAATGTCGAAGGATGGCGGACTTGATACGTCCTCTGTCGGATTCAGCTCACTAGCTAATGCAGCAGGAACCGTCAGACTTTGTCTATATAGCATGATCAAAGCTTGGTAGAAGTTTAGCTCGAAAAGCTCTGTAGAAAATTGGACGCCATTTTCTTTCTTCGTCGGCGATCCGTCCTTCCATTCCAATAATCGTCGATGCACGTCTCGCCGCCATGATCGGAATGAGTCAAACCGGTCAAGGAAAGGAGACGGGAGTGTAGTGTGCATGAATTGGTTTCTGCTGTTCTTCCCGGATCTCCGGACAAAGCGGGCCTGCTGAAACTGGAGAACTTCTTGTATCTCTGACTGCAAGAGTCGCAGCTTGAAGTAATGATACGAGACATGCTTGTAGCTGGGTGTTTCTGTTTTAGGCGGACGAAAGCCCGACTTTGTAATAAAGACATCTCCCAAAATGGATGGGAATTCGGTCGTGATGACTTGATCTGTAATACCGAAAGGACGGCCGACGCAGGTGCTGACTAGTCGATCAAAGCTGTAAACGCACCACCATAGCCGTCTGCGGTGATCACGAGCCCACTGAAGCCGACCACGCTCGGCACTGAGTTGCTGGTTCGCATCCGGTGCATCTTCCTCTCCAATAGAATCTATGCCAGTGCCATCCTCGTGGTGCAGACCCAGATCGATGGCGAGGCGGACTGCAACACCGACAATATACCACAGGCCTGGAGCAACCGGTCGTAGTAGCGCAAAGCTAGCCAGAAGAAGAACAGCCTGGAGCTCATCTAACCCACCCCCATAAGCATCGGTAAGGTGCGAAGAGCTAAGAAAGTTCTCCAGATGTACTACCGCAGACGCATGATACTCCTCCGGCTGGAATTGGAAACCGGAAAGCTTTTGTTTCTTGGAAGATCGAGTTGGTGAAGCCGCGCCTTGGTTGTTCATGTCATTTTCGTCCTCAGCAGACCGTCTTCCTTCAAAGATGATGCCGGCCCCAATGGCAAAAACTATGCTCACAAGATATAAATCTCGAGGGGACCTTGCCACTTCCTCGGTGTTATAGACTCGGTCCAAAAGTTCCATAAATTCTCCTCGATGTAAAATAGGCATTTGCGGATTGGCGTGTTCAAAGTAGAGTCCGACCAGCTTGTTGGCGAGTTCTCGTTCAGGAAATGCGGCTTGTTTCATGGTAGGACGCGACTGGAGGCCAAAGAAGGAATCTCGCATGGTACTTCCGGTCGACCCAGACGGTCTTCGCTCACTGGAGCGAGCAGAGCTGTTTTCAGAGCCGTTCGTATTCACCGAACTTTTCACCGCAGCGAAAACCAGCCTGGCAAACGATATTCCGGATGTAGATCCAAGATAGCGCGAATCTGACATGCCTTGCACCGATACCATTCCGATATTCGACACTAATTGATCAAGATGCTCCTTGGGGTTGGGAGGCGGGTCCGCATCGCGCCGCGTATCAGCTTTTTCGATTGCCATACTCTCGATCCTGGGCTCTGCTTTCAAGTTCGCGGATGTATCGTGCTCTGCATCTTGCTCAGACTCTTGGGTGGTACCAGCCTCCTCGGTCTCGCCATCAAACGCGGCAGACGGTTTAAACTCGACTCCATTTTTTAACAGCAGGCGTTCCAGATAGGTCACGCGCGCTTCAAGAAAATATACATAGCTCCGTGGAATCTCTCTCTTTGTAATCGGATCGTAGCCAACGCATTTTACATTCGCTTTTTCGCATGCCTGGCACCGCGGGAGACGTTGGTCACAGCGATTTTTGCGCAGACGACAGCGGTTACAAGCAGAAACGTTTCGAAAGGACGAGGCAGCTAGGCTACCATGGCCACCACCACCACCGCCGCCTCCTCCCCCTCCACCGGTACTAACAGCAGCTGGTGGGAAGGAGGTCATGGCAGGCGCAGATGGATTATTGTTGTTTTGACCGGGAACTGGGCGTTGCGACGGCGGAAACGACGAGTATTCAGAGGTAGAAGAAGTGGGTTCATCGACGGGATGTGATTTTTTGACGCCAGTGGAGCTGGTCGAGTTGAAAAATATTCTCGGAGATGGATTCAGCATGCTTGTACATCAGCGATGAGCCAGATCGTCGCGAGCATGGCCTTGCGATTGCATGCAGTTATAACGAATTCATAACGGTACGCCGAGGGAGTTGGTGGTATATGCGACAAAGCATCGGTCACGGCGCGTGCAAGGCACGGTCAGGAATACTGAGAGTCCGAGGAGGCGAGAATCGCAACGCGACAACACGCAAACCAGGCACGGTAGCCTCCAGAATTGATGGTTTCGAGATAAGCGAACAACCGATGATCGCGGTGGGGGTTCTTCCGCGGCGGCCGGCGCGGGAGGATGTCAGTGACAGGAGAGACGGCCCACAGCGACAGCGACACTGAAATTTGGCAGATAGAATCCGCGTAAATTGGAGGTTGCAGGATGAAGTCAAAATAGTCCCGACGATAGTGTTGACTCAGGCTGTCTCCGTCCCTCCTGCTTCCTTCCTTCCTTCATTGTTCCTCCTTCCCGAATCAGGCTGGGACCAACCTAAGCCCGATTAGCCACACAAGCCGCGATTGGCGGGAGATAATAACTGGACAACCGCCTATACTAATTGATTAATTATTATTATTACCAAGGATCTTATCTCAGATTCTCAGACGAGGAACCAAAATCATCCAGTCTTCCGGGCCAATGAGCGGCTGTGTGCTGTAGTTTGTACTATCCTATTTCGGCTATGCTTAGTAATTTGAATTTATATGTGAGTTCGGTGCTGTGAGATGTTGACAGGTATATGAGCAAGGTGCTATATTGATAAAGAGCTACAGCCTAGAAACACTGCACTGAAAACAGTTGAACAAGATTGAGAGATAGCAGCTTGACGCTCATGTTTTCAGCCCAAGAGCTTAAAATACTCGAAACAAATCACAGGTAAGCATCGTATCTACCTTCTATCCTTGTATATCAAGCAGGCTCTCAACAGTGCTAACAATGGTCTCTTCGAGCGGCCTCCACTTCAGTCCGAGCTGTTGGGTTGCCTTGGATGTATCCAGCTTGTAGACCGGTGGGAGAGGAGCTCCAGGAGTACCTTTCGGTGTCGACTCTTGTAGCTGGGGAAATTTGTCCCGGATGATATCACAGATCTGCTGGAAGCTATATGACGAATTGGCAATCAAATAACGCTGACCGGCCGCCTCTGGCTTTTCAAAGGCCAGCACGTGAGCCTCAGCCACTGCGAGAAATGGACATGTTAACTTCAATGGACTCGGATGATGACCAGTAAACAAACTTACCCTCACGGACGTCAGCAAAGGCCCAGAAGGCCGTGTCTGGCACCTCCTTCAACGAGCCGTTGAAGAGGCGATAAATGTCCTCTGAGGAAGTGTTAAGAGACTTTACATCGCGGCCCCGTTGGAGCATTGGTCCGTAGACCATGGGGGGACACAAAGTGGTTACATCAAAGTTCGGCTGGTTATATCAATATCAGTACAGCTTAGACTGACAAAGAGATTTGGTGTATATTCACCTTTTTGTCCTTGACATATTCCCATGCGGCTTTCTCTGCAAAGGTCTTCGATGCAAGATAAGCCAAAACGCCATCTGAACCTACCGTCTCAGCAGTTGCTGGATTCCAGTCAGCTTCAGTATAAATGTAGCCAGGTCGCTTGTCCATGAGAGGGTCCAGAACCGATGCAAACGACGAAGTGATGACGACTCGTTTGATCTCAGGATTATTCTGTTGAACTGCTTCAAGAATTGATGTTGTGCCTTTGATTGCTGGTTGGAAAAGCTCCGTCTCGAAGTCCTTGGCATTGAGGATAAATGGCGATGCAGTATGGATGACCTACAACATCGAAGTGTCAGTTGACAAATTTGTATCGAAGCGTGCACCAACATACCCCATCAACTCCCTTGACGGCTGAGTCAAATGCGTGAGGGGCTGCAATATCCGGAACGATGCTGAAGCTCAGTTGACCGGCATACTCAGGATGCGCCTCGAGCACCGCCGAAGCAGATTTCTCAGAACGGACTGTTCCTCGAACATTGTAGCCTCTGCGAAGAAAAGCTCGCACGACGTGTGTGGCAATAAACCCAGAAGCGCCGGTAATTAAAATCGTCTTGGCCATTTTTTTGAAAACCTATGGTATTTGATCGGGTCGGTTGGGTGATAATTCAAGTGTTAATTGATGGCGTGTTCAAGGGGACATGGCGGGGTCAACGGATTTTATTTATATTCGAATTGGCTGCATGGTTAATAATCCAATCCTTCCTTATCCGGCTCGACTTATCTACTTCTTTTCACTTCCGCTTTTGGATTGAGATGAGTAAGACGCATTTCTTCGTCATAATTCTATCTATATTAAATGATCTCATCCGATCCGGCCGATCACATCACCCCGCCAGTTGATGGGTGGGGCATGGATTTTATAGATTGTTGGACAAAACTTCCGGAAATCCCGCCCTAAGAATGCCACAGAATGATATGCAAATTACAAATGCATCCTTATTTTGAAGTATATAAAGCCTCGTCGTAGATATATGAGTCCTGCCCTTCAGTCATCATATCACTCTTGTTGAGAACATTGAAATGTATCACCACAATGCCTATCGACAAGAATTCTTAACTTTTTCGACTCCAACGGGGTGAACATTCATTACCACCAGTACGGGATAGTGTTCGTCTATGGCCATCCAGACAATGAAATGACCTTCTCAAAGCAAATCGACGAGTTTTTCATTGATCATACTGTCATCCTTCCTACTCTGCGAGGCTATCCGCCCAGTGACGTTCCTCTCGATGGAGATGCTTATGACGGCGACGTAATGGCTGGTGATTTACTGGCGCTCTTGGATCGCCTACAAATTGAAAAAGCAGTATTCGCCGCAGGCGATGTTGGCTGTATAGTGGCACAGAAGCTAGCTTTTCGTCACCCTGAAAGAATCCTGGGTCTTGTTATATTCAACACCCCGATCCTGGGCACAATGATGCATCTCATTCACCACGACAAAGAACAGCAAGAATCATCGAAATCTTCACTCAATCGAGTATGATGTGGACTATGTGGTCCGCACTATTCCTGACCCCGTTTATCGTGCCGAAATCAAATCATATCTTCACCAATCTCCTGAAGGTGGAATGTTTTACTTCTTCCGCAAAAACTTTCCGGCGCCTCCTTACGGTCATGTTGTCGACACTTCGGGAATGCACTATTCCATGCCTTGTTGTATTATATGGGGGATGCAATAACCATACATTTCCCATGAAATGCTTGATGGCTTCTATCAATGGTTTGACCAGTCCGTTCGCGTGGTCACGCTACCTAACGCTGGGCATTGGCTATGGCGAGAGGATCCAGATAATGTCAATAGGGAGCTGCGATCGTGGCTTGGTGCACTTGAAAGGGGATATCTTTGAAAAAGTCGCTATAATTAATGATTTTTATCATGTATCTCTCCAGATGTCAGGATGTACGAACCAAGGCCAGTACTCTTGAAAGTCTAAAGTATATATACTGATCCTTGAAATAATTACCACTGATGTAGTCGAGCAATCAACTGATATCCATTGTTATTAGAAATTTCAGGTCACTATCAGTTCATGTCAATGACAAAACTCACCAGTTGACTTGAAAAGTGACAAACAACATCAACTGATTTTAAGATAGAATGTTGTAGATGACAAACCAGTAACCGATATACCTATGGCACCTCATTAACAAGCACACCAGAATTGATTGTTAAAAATCTAGCTTTATTACATTAACTACTAAATTAATATGTAATAACACGTATGTAAAGACTTTGTATAAAATTACACACTCTCAATACACATCCCGTATATACTCGTTCCATACACATCCCGTATATACTCGTTCCATACACATCCATATCACAAACCCACACCAAAAACAATTGAGTAATCAATTGAACTTCAACAATTGCCTCACGAACACCATCTCACACAGTAGAATCCCCACTGCTGCATTTTTTTGTTTACTTTTCTGCCACCTAATACCGGACCTTGACTATCAGCCTGAATCGCAACAATCCCTATCGGAGCATGCGGAGAAACGGGTGTGCTTTGAATTGTTCAAAATGGCATTTTTGGTTGAACTGTTGTGTAGTAACCGGGAAATTATTTTTCTTAATCTTCACCATGTTCTCCCGTTTTTACGCTGTCATTCTTATTACATATGTAAATTTTTTGAGCAAGTCCAGTTCGAAATCCGCCGTCAACGGGTATAGAGCGTTATGATCGACGCAACATCAGACTACACCTTTAAAACTGGCCGGATAAGACCGACACATAATACACAGGGAATATTCTATTCGCTTACCAAGAAGAGAAAGAAGTGACAAAATAGGCAACATATCTGTGAGTAAATAAAAAAAAGACAAACGGCTAACGGCTACCCAGCTATGAAAAAATTGCAGATGGGTAGCACCACGGAGATCGGAAGTCTGAACCGGATACCGATTGATTGGTGAGCAACACGAACACAACTAAAAATTGTTAAAAAAGAACTCAAGGGCAACGTTACATCGATTGATTTCAAAATGCTGGACCGTTCAACACACATGGTCCAAGAGAGCTTTTTCCCGTGCTACATTGATGTGTTACTGCCGGTTTGGATATTACACCCGGATGTTTCGTTTCTGACCGGGTGTGCAGAAATAGATTAAAGGATATGAAGAATGATTGTCAAAGCGGTCAACTGGTGCCGATGTAGAGAAAAAAAAAACAAGATGTCTTTGTATCAGGTCAACTCTAGTAGTACTGCCCTGACCTGGACGGCAATGTCAGCGTCGAAACCAAAAGTTGTTATTAATAAGCCCAAGCTTTGTACTTTGTTACAGAGCTGTTTTCTAAAACGGAACTAATCCGATTGGCAAAGAGAACCGGAATAATTCATTCTCTAATCAAAATTATCAAATCCCGAGTCACATTAACAGCGCGTGACCTCCCTTCAAACTCTACTACTACATGGTAAAAAAAAAACATCCAAAGTAATTACCCAATGCGGACCCAACAGACAAGAACAAACGAAACATCCGACGTGGCACCAATAATGAGCCGCATGCGAATGTACTCGATTGACCCCACGCATAAAAAAAGGTCAAAACTCAACTCGATTGAAATAAAGAGGAAAAAAAAAAACAGAATAACAAACAAAAAAACCAAAGCAAAAAGGAGGTGAACGAAAAAAAAAAAAAATGAAGATCTTTCCGAGCCTCCTGTGGATAAACCAGGATCATTAGGGCTTGGCTGCCGACTATGCATATATGTGTATGTACATGTATGTAGTATGTCGGACGTGCACGTCAATTCTTGTTGACGATAGCACTATGGATGGCGGTGTGGAAGAAATCCTATAACGTCGCCTTAAAAAAAAAAGAGCGGGCAGATGTTTGCTGTAGTTGGAAATGCCCCGGTCAGGTTCAATGCATGCTGCCATACCTTGCTGCATACTACATGGCCAATCGTCATGGAGACATGCGAATCGCACCAATAGTATCATATGCCATGACGGACTCATAATATCGCACTATGAACAATGGATGAAGTGATGCAAAACCGACAATGTATGCCTGATCTATAGTAGTACTATTTTAAAAACAACTGGCCCGCCCAAAACTGCAAGTGGCTATCCCATAAATGCAAGGCTGATGATGAGGTGGAAACAAAGAAAACGTTTGGATGAGCGGTGTTGTGCCGATCATCTCAAGATGAAGGTATTTGAAGAAAATAAGGAAATAAACCGAAAAAAGCCGGGACAAACGACTCGCTAAGTCTCAAATGGCCTCCCAATTATTGCGTGAAATGCAGGTGTCATGAAAAAAAAAAAAAAAAAAAAAAAATAAGGAAAAAAAAACTTCCTGCCCAATGTCCCTAGAAAGAAAATGATAAATGAAATGCCAGTGGTACCCAAAACTTGATCCACGTGCGGATATCCCCTTTTTATGAATGAACAACGTTGAATGATGAGAAACGCAAATGACGACTGAATAAATTAATATCGTGTAGAGGCGATTTCGTCAAGAAGAGCCTGAAATAACCGTTCCCAGAACAGTGCATCCATGAAGGGAAAAAAAAAAAATTAAGTAGATGGCAGTGGCGTATCGTCGTATCGTATGCAGATTCAGCCCTGCAGGAACTTGTCGTTGACCGCCTCGTCCGAGTCGGGACCGTCGGAACTCGCATGTGCAGAAAGCAGCCCAACCTCTTCCTCCGATGCTTCAGGGACAGACGGAGATTTTCGGCCAGCCTCCTCTTTGCTTTCATTGATTGGGCCTGACGCGCCGAAGCCTGACGTGTCAGCCTCCTCCATTAGAAGACTTTCCAATCCACCCATGATGGCGACAAAGGCAAGGGCCCACCAAGCAATTACGGATGTACCGCTGTGTAAGCCCTTGGAATGCAGGAAACCGGTTATTGTCGGACCTAAAGCTCGGCTCAAACTGGCCACCGATGAGGCAACACCATTAACTGACCCCAGCACGTCTTTGGAGGGGATGGCATTGGCCAACAACAGAGCGGTCGCGGGGAAAGCAATGACGTGAAGAGTGATTTTGCCGAGAAGGGCCACGTAGACAGCGGGAATTTGCAACCAGGATGGAAGCAAAACGAGATAGGGTGAGGCGATGTAAAGCGGTGGCCAGATTAAAAGAACGATACGGAAGACGCGGAGAGCGCCGAGATGTCGGACGGCGTATGGGAAAAGCCAAATTTGAGCAAACATGGAGTAAATGCCTTGGACGGACAGCATGAAGCCAATCGACTTTGTTGACAAGGACAAGCCGCCGGTAAAGTGGAAAGGAAGGTTGATGGGTTCTTCCGACTTGGGCGTACTGAGAAAGATTGGCATCAACTGGTCAAAAGAGACGCTGTGGCTGTGGATATTATTAGTACCAGGAGAAAAGTATAATGAAAGCTAACAACATACAATGCCAGAATTCCGTAGCCAATAATATTCAGGACAACTTGTCTCGTAAATGCTTTGCTGAATCCGACACTGGGGCGGCGTCCAGGTTGCTCGACGTCGTTATCCAATGCGTCGGGGCGAGCGTCTCCAACTGATGAAGATCGAGGTGATGGCTCTCGGCTTCTGTAGACTGGGGGTGGATCGTCTTCAACCAAGTAGCTATCATCGTTGAGTAGAGCGGCCTTGTCATCTGACGGCACTGGGGCGGGGGCTTGGGAGAGCTTCGCTACCAGCCAGTTGCCAATTTCTAGGCCCCGGTCACGGCGGTACTTCTTTTGGGAGTGGGTTTCTTCCAAGAACAAAATGCCAATGATGATGCCGAGGATAAGGACAGCCACACACACTAGGTTGGGCAGAAGAAAAGGAAATCGATCGAAAATGGTGCCGGGTTTGAAAAGAGTTGGGTAGCTCAGTACGGGACGAGCCAAAGCACCGCCCATCATCGGGCCCAAGATGGAACCAAGGCACCAGACGAAAGGCATAATCGAGTAAGCTCGTGGCTGATGGGTCTTGACGGTTACAATCTCTGCGACAGTGGTCTGCAGGACGCCGATGTTGCCATTGAGAAGGCCTCCAAGGGCGCGGGCGATCATGGCGGTTGTTAGGTTGGGCGAGAAGCCAAAGACCAGCATGCTGATGGCCGTTCCAACTAGGCCCATGATCAATACAGGCTTGCGGCCGATGCGGTCACTCAAACGACCCCAGAACAAGCCACTGCTGAATTCGGCAAAGGTGAAGGCCGAAGTGATCATGCCGGCAAAGACAGCGATTTTTTGGTCGTTGTCGGTCACGTGGAACGACTCAACCATGTAGTAAACATATGGAAAGACGGACATGAAAGCAATTGGCTCGCAAATGCGGACCAAAGCTAGTGGAAACGTCAGTTTGGAACATTTGAAAAGGAAAACAATCAAAAAAGCACGTACCCAGGATGATGAATTGGCGGTAGGGAAACGGAGGGACGTCATCGCTGGGCTTCTTGGAGCCGGTGATGCTGTGCCAGCAGCGCAGAGCCCAGGCCATGGCGGGGAAGCGGTGCCGCTGCATGGTGATAGAGGAGAGCTGGATGAGCAGCAAGTATGAAGAGTACTGCTAGGAGCAAGAGGTCGAGTTGTAAATGTCCCGATACATGAGCGAGGTGATGGTGGATGGAGACAAGAAGGTGGAAGGCACAGTTTTAGATAAAGAGAGAGCGTAGCAGGCAAGACTTTTTTTTTTCGATTGTTTTTCCCACCAGGAGGTCAAGCAAGCTAATAAGTAGGACCCCGGGGGGAAGGATCCGATTTAAAGTTGAATTCCCTGGTGGGACGTATCCATTCTCAAGATAAATCATGGCGGAGATCCGCAGTAGTGGATGACAGGTAACAGGCCAGTATGATCTGTGGGGATACTCCGTACAGTCGATACGGAGTGGTACGGTCATATCGCCATACCATACAGCAAAGGCAGCGAATACCATTAATACAATCACGCTTGCAAGGGAGAAAGGGGTGGACAGCGCCAATCTCCGGGGGGGGTGGCGCCAAGCACGGCGTTACATGATTACAGCCAGCGATTGACGGGCGTAAAGAAAGAAACGAATTGAGGATCTCGACAGCTAATCACACTGGCTGGAATCTTCGGAAATGGCTTGTTAGTTCAGACCCAAAAAGAAGGGCGACTAGACAAACGCATCCATGTTCCGTACGTACCTGAGCGCCGGCGCGGCGGAACGCGGCGGGCTTTCGCCTCGCCGTCTAGAAAGGCACTAGGGGGGCGACTGACGTGGGGCGATCCTCGTGTAATTTTCTTTTCGCGTCGTCCTAGTTTTGCGCGCCCATTGTTCCGGGTGCGGCAGAGGCACTAGGCTGGGCGACTAGGGGTCCCAGGTTGTTGGTTCTCTCCACTTTGCTTTGCTCCAGCGAGGGGCGCTGAAAGTCGAGTCTTTTGCTGTTAATGTTCAGGGCTGTTGGCGCTGTCCACACACGGAGAAGGCGGGTCTCGCGCTGTACGGAGTACACAGGAGGTAGTTGATAGCAGGAAACAATCAACAGACGTTGCAGTGATAGCAGCGAGGCTATGCGCATGATGCCATCTGCAGAACGGCCGTGGGAGCTGCCTTCGCTGGTCAGACACAGTGGGCGGAGAATATGCGGTGAGCCGGCGTACCAACTTCTTGGTTCATCGATGTCATAACGGTCGTCGGTCAGTAGTACGTACACCAGAGCGGAGCAGCAACTAGGCCACTACTAGCCCAGTGCGTCGCAGTCATGCTGGAATAGTGGAACAAAGACAAAAAAAAAAAAAGGGAGACGACGTGATTTTGGGGATGGTCCGTCCACTCACACAGAATTGGCAGGTGCGGGATGATCACGTGACTCGATCGCAGACAAGGCTGACCAGCGGGCGCTTTGCATACTGCATATTATTAGTTCATTGTACGTAGTAATAAATAATACAGAATAACAAAAGTATCGACAAAAACGGAAAATCCTTGTACTACGTACTACGGGGAGTTAAGTTATAACCACATCCGGCGCATCGCAAGAGCTGGCATCGCAAACAATGGGCAGATGGTTAGTTACTCCATACGTACATGTTCCCACACGGAACGGCGAGCCGGCTTTCCGTACCAGGGTTACAACTTACGGGACCCGGGCGGATAGGACTTAGCAGAGTGTACTAAGAACTGAGTACGTATACACTTAAGTGACTTAACAAGTTAACACTCGAAGTAGGACTAGCGTAGGACATAATTTATAATTATAAATACTGCTCACAACGAGGCTGCCAAACGATCGAGTTGGCAACGGTGTGGGATTATTTATTCCTGTTATTATTGCGCATGCGTAATAAAAAAACCCACCGACGAGCAAACGGCATAAAAAACAAACAAAATGGTGCTAGATGCATAGTCGGGCTGAATAGTGAGCACTAAGACGAGAACTGCCGAGCAGATCTCGCAAAGCCACGCGATGACTTCCTGCCAAGTACGCCTTCGTATGAAGTAATTATTGAGTTCTCTGTATTTGATTGCTGCTGTTGAACAGAGCTCGGTACAGAGTCCGGTGTACGGAGTACAGATAAAGGGATATGAGTGACTGGTCCAGCAGTATCAGATGCAGTAAATAATAATATTAATATCAATTATTATTGAATCGAAGGCGAAATTAAGAATATCGATTGCTGAGACCTTGCTGATCGACGCAACAGCCGCTAGCCGCATCCGGCTAGTGGCTGCAGAGTTTGCACTACGCCCGCTGGAGTCCGTCAGGGGTAAATTACTACATATGTATCAACTGATCATACGGAGTACAGAGTACGTACTTCATAACAACACATCTTCGTAAGGCAGCGCAGAATTAAATAATAGACTGGTTCAGTGCTCCGTGCTGCCTGCATTCAATACTAGCTCCGAAGACTCCGTGTCTCGTGCTCTTGCTGGAAGAATATTCACATCAGCTGACAGAATAGTAAAAATAGTATTCTAGCGGTGTAGGCCTAGCGCCCCACCAGCAACAAGCAATCACAGAATAAGAATATGCCACAGTGCGATACTCCGTACTAAGCAACTACTAACTATTAGATACGTAGTAATATGTAGTAATCACTCCTGCCTGTGGTTCCTTATCGCTGCTGGCCGGGTGACGTCAGGGCGGCACTGCATTCGGACTAGTCCCGACCGTGTGGTTAGCATTCCTTCACTCCCCTGCCTCTTACATACGCCTTACGACTCCGTATATTTGCAGCGTATACTTCTGGATTTCTGCACCGAATCTGCTACCGACAGGGATGTCGCTCCTCGACCAATCCGCCCTGCAAGACAGTCTGATATGCATCCTTTCTGTGGGGTCTCTTCCTTTGCCTGCATCTTTAGGCTCAGATTCAATCAAACAGCATCATCAATAACTGCGTCCCATGACTTTGCCATAGAGTCGTCTTGACATTGCAAAGCCAACCGACCTGTCTAAAATTCGTTTCGTCAAGGCTTCACCGCTTCCTTGAAGAAAAAAAGAAAAGACAAAAAGACAGAAAAAAGAAAGAAAAAAACAGAAAAAAACCCGCGCGGTGGCGGAGTCAGCCAGCCAGAGACAGACAAGACAGCCTTGTGTGCCGGGGTTAGTCGGTGACAACTGCGTCCCTTCACTCCGACTGGAAAGCATGGATTACGATGCTGTGCCAGGCACCAAGGTGACAGGGTTCTGCAGCCTGCAGAAGTTTTGGCGATCGGGAGAATTTATCCCGTCGAATGGGAATTTCGTTTCCACATGGATGTGCCGACCTTCCCAATTGGTCAATTGGCTAAATTTCTCCTGCTACAGAAAAAAAAAAAAAATAGATATATCGAGACCGCATCAGCTGTATCACATGAAGACTACACTAGACTCTTACGTTTACATCTATGATCTCGATAAGTTGACGATTGATCTATAGTATAATAGTACTATATCGGTTGGATGTTCCAGATGTCGGGCTTAAGAGTGATGTGATATCTCTCAAAGGCTATTATTGTACTCCGTAAACTTTCAAAGGCTATTGTTTCGTGCCCCGACCAATGGCATTGTGTGGATTCAGAGTTTATGTGATCGGGGTTCCTCCATTCAGAGTATAGTTTGCTACCAACGGCAAAAGACTTAGTAGTTAATTAGTCTATCAGCGGCGGGGCAGACAGTCCCCCGGACAAATAGGGTGCTTGGGGTAGGTGTAATAGTGGTGGCACTAGGACTGAAACGGCACGATGGATCTGGTCCAAGCGGTACTTCCGGAACAGCTTCCGGAGGTGGGTCTGCAGAATGAATCTTGAGATTCGTCGAACTCTGTGCAAGCACTACTAAGCAACTAATTATTATTAAGGCGCGCACCAGCCAGGGGGCGCCTTGTTGGAATGATTATTTGTGTTATTGTTTGCTAGCGCTGTACAGAGCAATGTCTCGTGACTCGTCGCTGCACAGGTGCCACAGAGGCTCAACAGCCGGCGCTAGGACGAATGCATCACCTGTTGTCCATGATTCATGATTCATGTTGTTGGAAACTATTGACTGTACGGTACCGTATGGAACTGTACTGCAAATACACACTGCAAATACTCCGTACGCCCCTGCGCTGGGCCGACGTGATTCAAAATTGGGCGATGCTGCTATTGGCGCGCACTGCCGATCGCCCCACCACTAGCGTTCCCGTCATTCTGGTTTGGCGACGTTAGTCCCATCTGCCGGCGGGCCAATGACGCCGCGCTCGCCGATTATTCTGCTGCTGCTGCCACTGCCTGCCACACGCTTACCTGCTAGTCTTGTCTTAGACTCTTAGCACGTCGTTCATGAGCATCATACCCCTTGTGAAGTAATTTTTCTCTCACCTTAGTGTCGGCGGTTGCCAATTGACTTTTGCCATTTTGCCACAGGAATGCCGAGGTTCCTGATTTCACACCTCCGTGCAATTCTACGACTATGTCCCGTTATGTCATCAAAAAGCTTCCTCAATAATGGTATAATCATGCAGTCGGCGATTCAGCGTCATTATAGTTTCGATCACATTGTTTGATCTTCGCTCAATTCATCTCACTACTGGTCAGATTCATCGCTTCTGCGATCCCAAGATTAATTAATCTGGCGCGGAATCGAGGGGTTCCGTTCCAGATCGAAATCCTTTTTATGACCTGTTACAAAACTTGCTACATGTTTATTATTTATCGATAAAGTGGGGGTACATGACTATAAAAACTTGGAACTTGGACATAATACCACCAAGCTAGTAGAAGTAACTAGCACTACTAGTACTATGTAGTAATGATCCGTAGAGTATCTGATTAATCTTCTGGACTTCTCCCCCCCCCTTCAAAGTTCACAGGTGTCTGAACATTACTGGGATTTTTTCTTTTTGGAGGTATGTATTCAAATGTTTTGACTTTGGCCCCTTGTTTCGGTGTCTCATCCCATACGAGAGGACAATCCTGCTAAGCTTTGCCCCATTATTTTATTTTCCTATCCATTGGAATAGGTAATTTTACATTGGCAATGATTTGTTTTCCTGTATTTGACATAGACTATTGTCCGTGCGATCATCAGACGAGATCGAATGTAGCTGCAGGGATGATGCATTGAAGGTACATCACGTGACGATAAGGCTATCACGTGGTGATAAGCAGCTAAAACAATTCAAACGCTGTTGGCACTTGCTCCAACTCACCATCGAACTGAACAGCTTTCAACGGACACAATCATAATGAATTGAACACAATACCGGCAATATTTCTTGTCAGGTCGAACTATGTCTAGGCCTCCGTCCACCATGCTGCCCTTTCTTTACCCTTTTCTCAACACCACAGTGCGCACAAGACCAGCCGTATCGCGACTGCAGAAAGCCGTGCGATGTTGTCGGTGGCAGAGCTCAACTGCATCCCCCGAAGGGGGCTCAGAATTAGAATCAGAATCAGACCTATCGCATCTCAATCCCTCGCCGTCAGACTACTCGCGCTTCATCTTCCAGGATAAATGCCTCGTCACCGTGGTCGCCGGGTCTGGAGGTGACGGCTGTGTTTCGTTCTTGCGCGAGAAGTATATCGAAGAGGGCCCGGCTAACGGAGGCGACGGCGGCAGCGGCGGAAATATCTATTTACAAGCCATCGAAGGCCTCTCCAGTCTACACAAACTCGCGCGACAGGGCGTCCTGCGCGCAGGTCGAGGTAAAAACGGACAAGGGAAAAGTCAGGGAGGCAAACGGGGTCATGATGTGCTTATCCAGGTGCCCGTCGGGACTGTCGTTCGCGAGGTGGGAAGATTTGACCCGGTGGAGGAGAAAGAACACGAGTATCGCACTCTTAGAGGAGCAATGCCCGAGGACAAAGCGGTTGAAGCCGAAATGGAATCCGTTCCACGAGATCGCTTTGTGCTATACCCCGGCTCGAAACCGTCCGATTTTTTGTTGACGCAATTCCCAGCGCTTGGCCCGCCGCAAAGACCAAGTATTGCCGCATTGGAGCCCGCTGCGCCGATTCACTTGGACCTGTCGAAAAATATGCCGGAGCCGATTGTTCTCGCCGCAGGCGCTGTGGGAGGTTTTGGGAACCCTCACTTTGTGTCGCGCGCTACTCCCAAACCCACATTTGCCACGAAAGGGGAAAAGGGAATGACGCTACACCTGGAGTTTGAGCTCAAGCTGCTAGCTGATGTCGGCCTGGTGGGCTTTCCCAATGCCGGTAAAAGCACGCTACTACGTTCTCTCACCAACAGTCGAACACGGATTGGGAATTGGGAGTTTACCACCCTGTCACCCAATATCGGCACAGTGGTTCTTGATAATGGGAAAGGCAGGCCGCTCGTTGAGTCGTCTGACAGGGAAAACCCTCGCACCGGCTTTACCATCGCAGACATTCCGGGTCTCGTTGAGGACGCCCATTTAGATCGCGGGCTGGGTCTGGGTTTTCTTCGACACATTGAACGTGCCGGCATCCTTGGGTTTGTGGTTGACCTGAGTGCTGGCAGCCCGATCGAGACACTGAAAAAGCTATGGCACGAGCTCGGCGAATACGACAAGATGCGTGATATCACGCCTGAGATCCACTCTGCCGACTACCTTGTTTCCTGGAGCCCGGAACCAGCGGGCAAATCGACACCAGCTGTCAACGACTTCTCTAAACCTTCGAAAAAGCTGCCACCACTGCCACTCCCGCCAATCTATAGGAAGCCTTGGTTTGTTGTCGCCACCAAGGCTGACTTGCCAGAGACGCAGGAGAACTTTATTGCTCTCCGCGACTACCTCTCGCAGGTGCAACAAGGCACTGTCCAGCATCCGAGCGGCCACAAAGACGCTTTCAAAGAGCGCGTGGTGGCTGTCCCAGTCAGTGCTATCAAAGCAGAGGGCGTCCAAGGTATCCCACACCTGGTCATGAGCTTCCTTGAAAACCGCAATAAAGCTTCTTAGCTTGTGTGGATGTAATACTGTATATAGTCCAAGTATATACTTGAATCGATGTAAACTAGCTGTATCTAATAAACAACATCTCAAACTGAAAAAGCTAAATAAAAGCATTGAAATATCTAAACTGCCAGAAGCTGATTGTTCACGATTTCCTCAATGCGGTGGAACGTTGATGTCACGAAGCGGAGCCCCGACTGGGTTAAGCTTTGGGTCCCGCGCTTGACCCGTTGATCGTTTATGTTTGTTCCTCCACCACCAGCTTTGCTTGCATCAACGGCTTCTGCCTTACCAATGCGCGAACACAGTCGACCCTTCTCAAAACTCGCGTGTCTCTGCTCACCCATCCGCCAGGACGAGAACCAGCTTGGTTGACGGGGCAACGAGCCATGGAAGACCTTACTAGCTCGATCTTGGAAGCTATCCGGAACCCTCAGCCAACAGACTCTATTCTGGAGTGTTTCGAGCACGACGCCGCCAAGTTGAATGTGCTTCTTCGAGATGATCCTGCTGCAGCTCTTGGTCTGGCTGATTCCAAGCTACGCGTCTTTCCGTTCAAAGATGTAAAGGAGTGCTGGCGCCGTCTGTACACGGATGCAAGCCTCGTCTTGGCTGTACGTCTGATTCGGGAAAATACGACTCAACGAGGAAATCATCTAGACACTGGGCGCAAAGAGCTATCCAAGCACCAGAACCACGGTGATGGGCAAGAGAGAGACGTGCCTCATTCACTCTGGCTGGATTCAGCAGTTCGCTACCTAGACATGGCACTCATCATGGCTGGAGCTCCTATGCGTGAAGACATGATTGATGCATTATTCTCTGCTCTGAAAAAATGGACCCAGTCTCAACAGGAGTCCTCATGTATGACTGAACCTCAAGGCTTGGAGTTTGAAGAAAAAAGACCACCGAAGCGCCGAAAGCTGTCTGCCCCATTATTTCCACCAGACTCTGCACCTGTGCCTCGCGAATTGGCGCACCCTATCCCTCGTGCCTCGGCCCCGTCATTTGACGCGATGGAGAACCACATCCAGGATGTGCGCACGCCGCTTGTGATTACTGATGCTGTTGACTATTGGCCTGCAATCTCCGAGAGGCCGTGGTCGTCGAGGAATTACTGGTTTGAGCAGACGCTGGATGGACGCCGGCTTGTGCCGGTTGAAGTTGGGCGCTCTTATACCGATGAGGGCTGGGGTCAGAAAATCATGCCCTTTGCCGAGTTTGTGAATGATTTTATCTGGAGGTCGCACGAACAAAATGGGACAGCCGCAGGGAAAGGCAATGATGAGATTGGCGGTGACAAGAACGACGGAAGTCATCAAACCCAAACTGGTTACATGGCGCAACATGATCTGTTGGCCCAGATTCCCGCACTAAGAAACGATATCACTGTACCTGACTTTTGCTACATCGACCCTCCTGGCCCGGAGCCCGGGACGCCGGTTTACGAGAAGAGAAAACAGAGACGCGATACTTCTAAGAACGAAACGAGGAAGTCAGCAAGCGATGGCACGGGCGTTCAGGATTCAGGCAACAAGCTCAAGAATCTCTCGACAAAAGGGAATCACCAGCATCGAGAGAGCGATACAGAGATTGGTATACCTTCAGACCCGATAATCAACACTTGGATAGGCCCATCATGGACAATATCGCCGCTGCATCACGACCCTTACCATAACATCCTAGTTCAGGTGGTAGGAACCAAATACATTCGACTGTATTCGCCACACACTCCAGCGTCACAGATCCACCCACGAGGAATGGAAATGGTCGAATCTGACAGCCAGCACAATGGCAATGGCGAAGTCGAGAGTGAAAAAGGCCGGAAACAAAGCCATCAACCCAAAGAACCCAAGCAAGGCCAGTTGATTGACATGTCCAACACGTCCAAAGTCGACCTAGCAGCCATCGAGCTTTCGCCGGCTGAGTCGGAGGTCTGGGATTCCATGTGGCCGGGGTTTTCAGAGGCAGAATACGTCGAGACGGTGCTGAAGGAGGGCGAGTGTTTGTATATCCCGGTGGGCTGGTGGCATTACGTGCGCGGCCTCAAGGCAGGCATCAGCGTCAGCTTTTGGTGGGGATAGAGCGCTGGTTTGTGCCGTGTATTTTAGAAAAAGATAAGCTTGCTATGGGCGATAGATATCGCTTCTACTTTATACTACGGAGTAGAGCTGCTGCAAGGATGAGTCGATTCCGAGTCATATGACTGACTGCCTGGATGGATCCGTCGGTGGCGGGAAGTTATCAATCAGTTCAATCAATCAAAGACTCCAGTAAACTTTTCATCTACCGTCAGCCCTGAGCAGGCACCTCGCTTTTTACTTCTTCATTTCATATTTTTATAGATCTATCTTCACATCATTATGCCCAAGAAAGCAGCCGGCGAAAACTCCAAAAAGGCAGCTGGCAACGCCAAGGTCCGTTTTCTCACCCCCGCGATGAAACGCTCTATCTTCCCCGCATCGTGCCCAACCTGTCCAGGACAGAGCAGAATCGAGGAAAAGAAAAGTGGCACAACATTTGGAAGCTAACACAACATTCTTGAACAGAAAGCCGAAGCCGCCGCCAAAAAACAGGCTGTTGTTGATGCCAAACACGCCGCCGAGGAAGATGCGCATTGGGCTGCAGGCGCCAAAGGCTCTGCTAAGAAGTGCGTCGACCTAGACTTTGCTATTCTTCTTTGCTATTCGTTTTTTTACTCCCAATTTCATCTCCAAAATCAGCTAACCGATTAATTCCTACAGAGATGCCGCCGATGCCAAAAAAGCCGAAGCCGCTCGTAAAAAGGCCGAACGCGAAGCCCTGCTAAAGGAAGAAGAAGCCTCACAGCCATCCAAGGGCAAGGGCGCCGGCGCCAAATCCGCCCAGAAAAAGACCCGCGGGCTCGACCTGTCGCAACTAGACGACTCAGCCCCGGCCAGCACAAAGGCTTCTGCCCTCAACGCATCCGGCATCGAGAACGCGCTCGATGCGCTCGATCTCACGTCAAAGGGCGACGCCATGAAGGTCGACAGACACCCCGAGCGCCGCTTCAAAGCCGCGTATGCGGCGTTTGAGGCTCGTCGGCTGCCTGAAATTGAGGCGGAGTATCCCGGTTTAAGGAAACAGCAGCGGGTTGAGATCTGTAAGAAGGAGTTTGAGAAGAGTGATGAGAATCCGTTCAACAAGGTCAATGTGGCATTTGATGCGTCGCGCGAAGAAATCGCCGCAGTCAGAGAGGCTGAGAGGAAGAAGGTGGAGTCGAGGTTGGCTTCGAAGTGATTTGTATGAAGGATATAACTTTCTCTTGGATTAATCATCAGGGCCTGAGATTTCCAGGCATTTTGCCATACCCATGATGAGTGTGGGCAGGGAAGTTGTTCTATCTGAGACAGATCTTAGACCGCTATATCGCCCTTTTACTTGTTGGCTATTGGCGTACTTGGTTAGAGAGAAAACATTGATGACCCCATGACTGACCCGATCAAAATAACTTGATCAGAATGAATGCGTTTCGCACAAGAATATGTACACATGAAAATATAAAGCTATGTATAAGAACAATCAAAACCTTTCAACGCCGCACAATTTTAAAAAACTGATTGTCCTGCCTCATTTCATCAAGCCTCTAACATCCCACACGCACAATCTCTCGTCCCAGGCGACACTGGCAGCCCATCCCTCAGCGCCAAACAAGCACCAATCAACACCAGTGACAAACTCTGTATGCTGATTCATACGGCCCACTTCCTGGCCCATGACGGGTCCGGTAGGTCCCATACGCATGGCGTCGACATCCCCCTGACCTTCTGACCGGTCATCCCAAGCTCGACACGTCATGTCGTAACTCGCCGTGAGCAGTAGACCAGAGAGGTGCGGTGACCACGCAAGCTTGCGCACCGCATACTCATGCCCGGGCATTATGGCTGCAGGACCCTGCTGGGGAGCCCGGATATCAAACGTGCGCACCACGCGGTCGACACCACCCGTCGCAAGCACTGTCGACCTGTACTTGTTCCAATCGTGTGTGAGGCATTCGGCCGGAGGCGCTCCGGCTGCTTCGGGCGACATGCCGGCTTTCATGGGCACGAGCATCGACGAAGCGCCATGGATAGGGATTTGGAGTGTAAGATGATTCGAAGCGGACGCCGGTGTACGAAGATCGAATATCCTCACGTGGGAATCGGACGTCACACAGGACAGAATATCCGGGGAATGCGGGGAAAAGGCCGCCGAGTAGGTACAGCTATGCGTGGGCAGCGTCAGAAGCGATTGCGGCCGTTGCGGCGACCACACTTTGACCGTGCCATCCCAGCTGCTGGAACAAAAGCGATCTTTGGCGACGAGATTCCAGTGTACCGAAAACACTTCTCTGTTGTGTTCCTTCCATGCTTGTATAGGGAATTCGTTGACCGCGGTATCGAACAGTTTGATGCTGCCGTCACCCGACGCGGTGAGGACTTGATTTTCGTGGATTTCAGACCAAGCGAGATCATAAAGCGCATCTTGCGTAGTGAATCTATAAAGGCCATCGCAGTTAGCAAGCAATCCAGTGTGTATACAACATAATTGCGGGGTAGCGGGGCTCCTTAAAAACGCACAATTTCAAGGGCCTAATCCCATTGGGAGTGAGCTCAAGTATATAAAGACGTCCATTCCCAACAAGACCAAAGTTCGCCGAAGCAGAAACGGCGAGGCGATTGTCGAAGAACGGGGAGTACTTGACGCCGGATCCGTTGTAACCCTCGGTATGGAACTGCAGCATGATGCCGGCGTGGGGTCTCAGTTGTTGAGAAGCAGAGGTTCTCAAATGGCAAATCGGGGAGGTATCACGTCATAGCTGGAGCGATGAAGATGCGAGGCTTCAAAGAGGAGCCTGAAGCTGTGGTGGACAGAGAAATGCGAGACTCAAGTAGTAATAGAGATGAATGTGACGGACCGAGGTAAACGCCGGGGCGGTCACATTCTGCCGGGCTGCATTCAATCAATGGATGTACCATTTGACTCATAACACCACTATGCCGGTATTTGTCTAATAATTCTCCGTTTTAGATGTATAATGAGCAGTCAGAGTGTATAATGAAAGACTTGAGAACAAAAAGACTACTTTATCAGGGAAAATGTCTCTACCAAGAGCGTTTTACCTGGGATCATTGATTCTTAGATAAGCACAATTTGTCAGCAGCCGCTCATTGGCCACTTTGACAGCATACATCAACAACCCCCTTCAGCTTCTTTTCAGTCAACGACGAATAAATGCAAAACCATACAATTTATCAAGAAAAATGGGCGCAGAGGCTCCTCAAAAGCGACGTAAACTATTTTTTGAATCTTACGCCGATATAGACGCCCAAAAAGCCCGCATTGGACGCGAAGAAGAGACGAGAAAGACCCATCAAACCAAAATTGAAAGGGACGATAACGATGACGAACCCACCGACGTGAAGATCGCACGTTTAATGTCTCTATATCCTCATTGCGATGAAGCCGCGTTACTAGACGTACTAATCTCGTACGAAGGTTGTGTTGAAGCTGCATCTGCCGCGTTGGACGTTGGATCAGACGCTGCTGTTGCGCACAGCCCACCACCACTTTCGGCCAGAGAATCAACGACCAGATCTGTCCCAGGTATTCAAACGTCACTACTTTCGTCCTTTACATCTTCATCACAATCGTCATCAGCACCATCGGGCTGGTCGAGACCGCTCACAAAACGAGGCAAAACCCTCTATTTGTATTCACCTGAAGACGTTGCGAGCAACACTCCCTGCTCCATCATTCACAATTTTCTTCCACCAGAAGAGGCCAATAATCTTTTGACCGAGCTGCTCGACGACGCCAAATCATATCAGCGTGAGACATTTCAACTATTTGAAAACGAAGTTCAGAGCCATCATACCTCCTGCAGCTATGTATCCACCGATCACGAGATGATGAAAGACCACGGCTCTGAGTTCGTATATAATGGTGTCGTGCGCACCGACGCTCGAAAAATATCTCCACGGATGAGCGCTGTATCCGAAAAAGTGCAGAAAGCGGTCAATCAAGAAATTCAGAAACGAATCAAAACCCATTATCCAGAAGGGAAAAAGCTGAAATACCAGTCACCAAAGACCTGGAAGCCCAATGCAGCGGTTGTTAACTGCTACACAGGACCCCAGCAGAACCTAGGATGGCATTCTGATCACTTGACGTATCTTGGACCAAGAGCTATTATTGGCAGCCTGAGTCTAGGAGTTGCAAGAGAGTTTCGTGTGAGAAAGGTGGTACCCCGAGACGGTCAAGACGAGAATAATGAAATAATACCCTCAAAGCCAACGACGCAGAACCGGTTTTCTGACAAAATCGCCAATGCTCAGGGGCAAATCTCAATTCACCTGCCACACAATTCTCTTCTGGTCATGCATGCCGAGATGCAGGAGGAATGGAAACACTCGGTTCCAACAGCCCAGACGATCTCTCCACATCCGATTGCTGGGAACCGGCGAATTAACATAACTTATCGGTCGTGTCGAGAGTCTTTACACCCGCGAAACATACCGCGTTGTCGGTGTGGTGTACCCACCATCCTAAGGTGCGTGCAGCGAAAACAGGGAAGTTATGGTCGTTATATGTGGATGTGCTATGCTGGATACTCTCCTGGAAGTAAAGGTTGTTCTTATTTCCAATGGGCTCAGTTTGATGACGATGGGGAACCACTCTGGGACAAGATGGGCGTGAAGCCTTATTCTCATGGAAAGACATGACCACTGAGTAACTCCGTTGTTAATAACAAATATATATACGTGTAGTTTCAACTCCAAGACTCTACTAGCCATATACCAAAATTTAAAAAGAGAAACTGGAGATAATGATTGATTGACTACTGCTCTGTAGTTTCGGTTATGTGACAAACACGACGGACTCCCTCCTGATAGAATGCGCCTGGGAAGAAAAAAAAACCCCAGATAAAAGTTGACCAGCCAGCCGTGCAATTATGATACAGATGTCACGTCGCCTGTTTGTCATTTTTCCAGTATATGACAGGATTTTCTGAGAACCGATGAACAAAAGGGTAGAAGAGAGTGTTTGAAGCTCAGCTTTGCCATTAGAACAGCCCCGTCCTGGTCTTCGTCGACATCGCTGCATTGAAGTAGAGACTTGATTCCCTCTTCAAGCCTGTCAATTCGAGATGCCTTTGACGCCTTCACTCTTGCAAACAAGTAGCAAGATTCCCCCGGGCGTAATGAATCCATTGTGAGTTTTCCATGGCTCAGGATGGTACAACCGATTCCAGGAAGTAATTCGAGTTGAAGGTTGCTGATACTTCCTGGTGCAAGGCCTGAACGGATCAGCTGGATACTCTTTTCGACTCTAGCTCTCAAGGAAGAAGTATCGAGGGTATTGCTGGATGTCATTTCGCAACGAATATGCCAGCCTAGGCGTGCGCTGAATCCAACATCATGGCCCTCACTTGTGGTAACAGTGGATAATCCAACAGCAGGATTTCCATGGATTTTGACGGCACTGTCACAATTGATCGACACCAGGAAGACGTGCCCCACACGATTGGCGCAGGTAAGCATTTCAGAGGCAGTGTGAATAGCATCGCTGATGATATCTCCATCAGAAGTACCCTTCCAAAGTGGTCTTCCAACCGAGCTGTGCCCCGATGCCAAACGTTCGAGATCAACACTTGGACCTTGGCACAATGGCATAAGAATATCGATCCGACCATTTTTTTCCAAGTTGACGCAGGCAATCAATAGCGAGTCCCCAGGCTTGAGAGTGTCAATGACGACCTGAGCCATACCAATAACCTTTTCGATTTCATTTTTCGATCTGTGTTCGATTTATTAGTTCACATCTAGACGTTATCTCCATAGGGCAAGCAAACAGATAGGACATCTACTGACTTGATGTTCAACAAGACAACATTATCGATGTAGTTCCTAAACTGAGTAAAGGAATCGCTTGCCAAGTCGACATCTGCTGAGATGGTGATACGAACATGTACGTCAGTGTGCTTGGAGCTTTTGACAAGTCTGTCTGGCACCAAGTCCACCTTTAGAATGGTAAGTGGAGTTGGACAGTTCTGCATTGTGAGGTCTGATCTTAGAAACTGGTTGCTTCTGTTCACAGGAGAGTCAGGCTGTAATTGGGTTGTGATGCGCTTTAATAGACCATGACTTGGAAGGCTGGAAGATCTGTTGTCAAAAATGTGAAGGAAGTGAAAGAGTTTGTGTGGTGTTCTTTGACCAGAAGTGCTATTAGTCACCTGGTCATCGTCGTGGGAACCAGTCTCTAGATGTTCGTCTGTGAGATATAGTGCTTCCTCAGAGCTTGCTAGTGCAGGGTCGTCTGGTTGCCTTTTCTTCATTCTTGACCACGAATGAGACTTATCACCACCTTTCCGCACCTTTGGCACATCCAAGCAAATCTGTCGAGCATCGAGAGGGGGAGACGAGGAGATATCGATAATAGACAGCTCAGTTGGTGTTGAGATTGATGAAAACCAGGCGTCTGACGAGATGGAAGAGCTTCTCTTGGGAACAGGTACAGGGTCATGTTTTTCAGATGTTGACTCTTGCAGCCTGCCAGCCGGGTTTGTTTTCTTGACGATGCGAAGAGGCGCCACGTAACAATCCGTATTAACTGACATGGCGGATTTCATAGGAGCAGAAGCTGCACAGAGTCAGACGTGCTCTCGGCCCCGAACGGGTGATTGAAACTCGATATCAGTCTCGGTGTTGTTGGTCGCCTTGGTAGATGTCGACAGCCTTTGGCGATCAGATTCTGCTGGCTGATTGTTGTTGTAGTTGTTGTTGTGGGCATTCGGGCGTCTCCAAGTCCTCCAGCGAAAGCGAGGGCGCCTGCAGCCCTGTCCGTCACAGCAACAGGCAGAGCAAGTGACTGCTATGGCAACAACAAAGAACAACAGCGCGATAGGGACGACGACCAAAGCCAGCGTAAGAACAGTCCTTTTCCAGTTGACTGGCTTCATGGGCATGTCGGCAGCGGGGACGAAGGATGGAATAATGGAATGGTCTTAAGGAATACGGCCAGTCTGAAGATTCGACCTACTGGGAGAGGAACAAAAGGAAAACGAAACAATCTACAGGCACACGCGGTGTGTATGGCAGCTGCAGCCGCAGAAGGAGCGGACCGGATGAATAAGCCAAACTTCGACATTGGGTATATAAACGCTTTGAATCCACACAAAAACAACATCATTATCCATTCTCCAGATCACGGTGCACTCGTTTCCTCCGGCGCTGGAAGTATCTGTTCCTTGACGCTGTCTAAAGTAGCCTCGTCGATTTTCAGAAACCGCATCTGACAGGAGAAGACATCAGCGAAACTGGAATATGGGCTGAGTGAGTGAGTGAATGACTTACCAGATCATCTCCAGCACGAGGAGCGTTCCCAAATAACACTGCATGAGATTGACTCGCCTCAACCCCGCTCTGAACTCGCTTTGCCCACACACCTTCCCAATTCCATTCCCCAGGTAGACGTGCCTGAGGAGTGCCTCTATTGTTAGGAGTGGCAACACCAGAGCCGTTTGACTGATGCTTGAAGCCTTTTGCGTTCCGACGGTATGCTTTCCAGGCATGCCATGCTCCTGGGTTTCCAGCAGCATCTAGGGGGAGAGAGTCCAGTACGGTCTCGTCATCAAACGTGGACCGGATATAATTCAACAATGTCACCACAGGGACGGATTTTTGCCTATTCAGATAGGGACTAGAAACTTGGGCCGGCGAAGCTGGAGATGCGCTTTCTTTTACAGTGGCTCCTCCTGGAGATGGAGAACTGACTGGGGTTTCTCGCGCTGTTTGCTTTTTCGGCGTGACTGGCGCGACAGGGTCATTGGCAGCGTTGCTGCTGTCTGTGCCGTCTTCTGTGATGATCTTGTTTTCTGCCGCTTTGCTCAACGATTCTTCATTCTCAATTTTGCTTCCGCTTATGTTTCGCGACGGCGTCCCGGAATTGTTGGCGGTCCTCTGTGCTCGTCCAAACCAGTGAGGGAAGCCATGTCGCAGACTAAACGCTCCGGGGGAAAGTCGCTCCTCGTCCGTCGCGCTTACGGGGGCCTCGTTTGAAGATCCAGTCGTAAAGGTGTATGTTGTCAGAGGAACGACAAGCGGGTGAAATATGTCTGTGTTGAATGTGACCAGCGGAGGCAGCTCAGGATAGGAGGCGGGGAAGCGAATCGCGAAACGAAGGATTGCCGACGCGTACGGTCCTGTAATGGTTTTCATTAGCTATATATTTTATAGGAAGGAAGAATTTGTCTCACCACTTCGGATAAAGAAGACTCCTGACCATAATGTCGGATCCGTGGGATTGTTGATGCTCACGTACACGCCTGGAGGGGCGGCATGTTTCAAACTTGCACTGGGCCAATGATTAGTCTGTGCAGTGCGGACGGCACATTTTCAGCAAAACATACAATTCCAGTAATAGCTGGTGCTTGCGCAGTGACGGTATGTTGGGCAAGCTGTGGGACGACATTATACGAAGCTGGGAGTTTGTTGGAGTCAAGAGGCCAGAGCTGGCGATGCCGAGTTCCCCGCTGCTAGCCGCTAGTTTCAAATGTTGCTGGCCTACAAGTTACAACTGTCAACAATATCACTCCACATAACAGCAACTTCAACATTGTTTGCGACTTTCTACGCCAAGTTCATTATATAGTTGGAGAAAATAGGTACATTGAAATTATTATCTTGCCCGGCAATGCCTCAAGTCCAGCTAGATGCGTGCCGCCCCCTTTGCAAGTCTGTATTGGGGCGAATAGCTCCCAGCACGACAAGCCCTTCGCCAACTCCATCATACACCCCGCCAGCTACAGCCTCGATGAGCCTTGCCACCAGGTTGATGACCGCAGCCCCGAGCCTGCCTTCGCCCAGAGTCGCAAGAGTCGAGCTGACATCGTTGGCGCTTTTTCCGATCCCGTCGGCAGTCTCTAACGCTGCAGCCAGCACTCTTGCGGCAATCCGGTGATTTCGCTCGTATCGATATGCTGATTGCAAAAGTGCCCTGGCATACGGAACTATGAACTGCAATAGGATAAAGCCGTAGACTATCACAGCAGCGATTATGCGGTGCAGATAGGATGGAGGATCTCGTCCGGTCTGCAGTCTGGCATTCTCACAGGGCTCAGCAGAATCACTCAGCTTTATTCGTTCTGGAAGGCGCTCCTGAATTGAACGGACTTCTTCGCTGGTCAGATCCGAGGGTAAGGCTTCCAACAAATACCCGAGGCCGTTTATGTAGAGACTGCGAATGAGACGCGTATCCGAGTTTGGCTGCTGGGCCTCGAAGCCAGCATTCCGGAGAAGATTAAAGGCTGGAACAACTCTATTCCATCGTAATCCAGAGTCCGCTTCATAGGTCGACACCGCTGCTGAACGGTCTATCTCAGGCGTCGAGGTTCCTGAAGCCTGTGTGGAAGCGGACGGCGTGGAATCTCTACTATCTGCAGTAGTCGGACGTGATGGTGAGTTGGTTGAGTCTCCGTAGAAATTCATTCGCGGCTCCGAAGCCGAGATGAGACTATAGACAGCATGTTGAGTCGAGTCGAGTGAGTCCTGAGACGGCGAGTTGAAGCGAGATAGCCGCTGCCGAATAGAGGCTGGAAGCATGGTGTATCCGAACTTTCGATCGAATCTACCAGCAATTTTTCATGGCGGATGCAAACAAATCTTATCAATGCAGCGCAAACAAGACTGGCGGGGGTATTACTGTCGAGATAAGGATATGAAAAAAACCTTGAAACTGGCGCCACCGTTGAGTTTCACATGTCAAGTTGGATTTTAGCGGCCCCCCGCCCCGCCAGAAGACCATCTGAGATAGGCTGACGTTAGTGATTCACATGCACGGCCGTTGAATTTCAGGGTTATTTGGCGTGTGGGTCACTCGATATAGATTAAGTTCGAGGTTGTCGTTGGTATCGGTCATGATAGCGACGTCTTTCTGGTGAGGCTGCGAGTGCAGATAACCTCTAAGTATGTCATTAAAACTTGGACATAGAATACATAACGATTTGAGTTGACAAGAAGCAAGCCTTGGAGGAAATAAAGAAGAGAGGAAAAGGAGAAGAGAAAAAGCTAGTCAATCCTCACCACTACACCCTCATGTCTTTCAAGATTCGATGAGAATGATCGCGACTATACTTACAGATGCTCTTCCATCTCCAACCATGTCTGTCATTTCCTCGTTCATGGGCCCAGGGTACCCGTCTGTAGATGTCCAAACCGGCTCGAAATCGTTTGGGTCTAGGACTGATGGATTGTCTGGCTATCCTCGTGGAAGTGAGAGCTCCTTTTCTGCTGTTTCGGATGAAGCTGTTATTGTGACTGGACTTCCAATTTCCTCTACCGCTTCAGATGGAACGGTGATTGTGGCTAGTTCTTCAACTTCCTCCAAGGTAGACAGTTCGGAAAGTGAAGGTGTAAATGACGCTCGAGGATCATTTGGGCCAGTCATGTTTTCGACATTGGGGGGTCGCTAGAAATGGATTCTTGATGCAAGGGAAAGAAGTTACGAGATTAGAAGAAGGGGGAAGTTGCCATGGCGGTCAGTGCTGCGTATCGTGTTGACATATCTGCCTCGAGCAACTGGAGGAAGAACAAAGAAAAAAAATTTAGTTCAGGCATCCTTCGCTGATAGACAATATGTTTTGCTCTTTTTTTGTTTTTTAGGATGATGCCACTTCGATGATAGACCTGTTGATATATGCCTCGAATTAGATGTGTCAGCCTGTTCCTGAGGGTACAATACCAGATCAGACGCTTCTCCGACTCGTGAACTCGTACCGATAGTAAGCAACAACATCATCAGTTCATAACACGATAAGATAAGAACGAAGAAGCTAGGACGAACAAGGCAGCGCGATGGCCCGATTAACTGCTTCTTCTGGAAAAGAGGCTTTCGGGAGGACATTCCCGATCGGGATCGCAGAGGATGAATCTCGCAGCTGTTGCGCCGCCTGAGCCCCAATGAGATCGGGCTTACTCGAGCTATCAGACCCTGATAGTGTGTGATCTGTATTGTGAGGTGAGGATCATCACTACTAAGTACTGAGCCAGCAAAGCAGAGCGTGCAACGATGCTGGCGGTGCGGGGTAGTTGTGTTCTGCCGCGCCTTCCTTCCTGGCTCTGCTGGGCGGGGAACGTGAAGTTTGAGAGTCCTCGCGCTTCTACTTTTCCCCCTTCTTCTTCTTCCTCTGATTTTTCATTCTTGTGTATTCGTCGTCGTCTCTACCTGTCGCCCGGTTCTTTGCGACGTTGCTACACTACTTCCCCCATCATGGCTGATCTTTCTGTCGCCCTTACTGCGCCCAATGGCCAGAAGTACACCCAGCCCACCGGCCTGTTCATCAACAACGAGTTTGTCAAGGGCAATGGCGGGACCATCGTGTCTGTCGACCCTGCGTAAGTTTTCGTCTGTCTCAATCGCTTTTCCACCTCTAACAAGATCCAGCACCGAGAAGGAGATTGCCACAGTCCACGCCGCCAGCGCCGACGATGTCGACCGAGCAGTCAAAGCTGCCCATGCCGCCCTGAAGCATCCGTCGTGGAAGCTTCTTCCTGCTACCGAACGCGGTCGCTTGATGTCTCGTCTCGCCGACCTGGTTGACGAAAAGAGAGAGCTCCTTGCAACAATTGACGCCTGGGACAATGGCAAGCCGTACTCGGTGGCCTTGAACGAGGATTTGAACGAAGTTTCCCTGGCCATTCGCTACTATAGTGGATGGGCCGACAAGACGTATGGACAAACTATCAACACATCTCCGGAAAAATTTGCCTACACATTGCGCCAACCCATCGGCGTTGTGGGTCAAATCATTCCCTGGAACTTCCCACTTGCCATGGCTTCTTGGAAGCTCGGTCCTGCTCTCGCCTGCGGCAACACGGTTGTTCTCAAACCCGCAGAGCAGACTCCCTTGAGTATTTTGGTCTTTGCAGAGTTGGTCAAGGAGGCCGGCTTCCCGCCTGGTGTCATTAACATTGTCAATGGCTATGGCCGGGAAGCAGGCTCTGCCATCGTTGAGCACCCGCTGGTTGATAAAGTGGCGTTCACCGGATCGACAGCCACTGCCCGCCAAATTATGAAGATGGCATCAGCTACGCTGAAGAATATCACTCTCGAAACTGGCGGAAAATCGCCTCTTATTGTGTTCAGCGATGCAGACTTTGAGCAGGCTGTCAAGTGGGCACATGCTGGAATCATGTCAAACCAGGGACAGATCTGTACGGCTACATCTCGTATTTTTGTTCAAAAAGAGATCTACGACAAATTTGTTGAAAAGTACAAGGAGGCCATCAAGAGCACATCAAAAGTCGGCAACCAATGGGACTCGGACACTTTCCAAGGCCCGCAGGTCACTCGTGCTCAATACGAGCGTATTCTCAACTACATCGACATTGGCAAGTCAGAGGGTGCCACAGTGCTCGCAGGTGGAGAGCCGTACCGCGAGGATGGTAGCAGCACCGACTTTAGCAAGGGATTTTTCATCGCACCAACTGTCTTTACCAACGTCAATGACTCGATGCGTATCTGCCAGGAAGAGATCTTTGGTCCTGTCGTGGCCATTGCTTCGTTTGAAACAGAAGAAGAAGCCATTAGCCGTGCCAACAACTCAACATATGGCCTCGGCGCAGCTGTGTTTACGCGTGATCTCCAGCGCAGCCACCGCGTTGCAGCTGAGATTGAGTCCGGCATGGTGTGGATCAACAGCTCACAAGACAGCGACCCACGTATCCCATTCGGAGGTGTCAAGCAGTCGGGTATTGGACGTGAACTTGGAGAGGCCGGTCTTGAAGCATACAGCCAAATCAAGGCTGTTCATGTAAACATGGGAACGATTCTCTAAGCTTGGGTTTGGTTAAGGTCAAAGTAGGAACATGTATTCTCGGAGAAACCTGGCTTGTACGAAATCTAACTAGGAACCAACATCTAATCCACAACCTTCACATACATTATCCTTCCAAAAACAAGGCACAACATTAAAGAGTGTAACGATGTATATGACAGCAATTGATAAATATCTACGCCACCCGATCTCTCGGCGGCTTTCCATCGAGCATTTCCCTCATGTGGTCACACATACTGATGCACGTCGCAGTCTGCACCTCGGCCGGCGATCCGCCAATATGCGGGCTTATCACGAGATTCTCGAGATCAAAGATATCCCCGTAGACGTCTCTTGTCGGAGGCTCGTGGACCCAAACATCGACTCCAGCTGACGCAATGACATCTTGTTTCAGTGCGGTCCAAAGATCATCTTCATTCACGACGCCGCCTCGCGAGCAGTTTACCAGGATTGCAGTGGGTTTCATGGACTTTAAAAGAGGGAGGTTTATCATATTCCTTGTTGCGGAATTCAGGGGGACGTGCAGGGATAAGACATCGACTATGGGGAGCATTTCGGCCAGGGATTCGACGCGCACATGGGGGATTGATGTCCATGGCCCAGGACTATCGGCGGAAATATAGGGATCGTGACTGCAAAGAAGTGTAAGAAAGCGTTGAAGTAATGGTAAGAAATGGGCAACGCACAGGACTATCTTGCCCTCAAATGCGCCAACACTGGTATACAGAAATTGTTTAGCACACTTCCAAATATTTTCTCTGTAGGGCGTACGCACAACTTCCTCGCGACAAGTTGGCCGATGCGGCCACCGCCAACAATGCCAAAGGTCTTTCCGGTAAGGAGAGATGCTGAGTAGAGGCTCTTCACGCGCTTGTTGGGGGTCTCGCCCTGCCGCATTTGGGTTGCTATCAAGACCAGGTTTTTGGCGCAGGCAGCTGTCAGGGCTAGGGTGACTTCGGCGACACTGACAGCCTGAAAAGTGAGCACACGATATCAATATTGAACTGGTTATTGATAATGCATGGTTGACATTGGCATACATTGACTCCGGGGATATTGCACAACACCACGCCCTTCTCGGCACAGGCTCCTGCGTCAATGTTGTCGTAACCAGCTCCGTGCCGGACAATGTATTTCAGCTTTTTCGATCGATGGATGCAGTCTGCGGTCACCCGGCTCTTTGCGACAAAGAGGCCGACGGCATGGTCCGGCCATGAATCGTGGTCAGGATGGCCGGGCTCGATGACTCCCGGAAAGAGGCTTCGCATGTACTCGAGGCCTTTGGGGTCGAAAGAATCAAGGGCGACTACTGAGGGGGACATTATAACACTGAATTCTGTTGTATTTTAACAGAGTTGAAGAAAAGGAGAACATGCAGTTGTATCCATCTACTCTATATCTCTATATCGAACGATAGTATATCACATGTATACCAGTTGACGGAGGGGCTTTCCGGCTCATGTAGGTACTCTTTGTTACATATCAATTGACATGTGGTTAGTACAGTATTCTTTACTTACTATCTGTCACTGATACTAACGGGGAGGGATCCCGAAATTCTTTATTGATTCTTTGTATTCGGCTTGCGCTTCCGACGTTAAACCGAATTCGTCATGCTGGCTTAAATTGTTGTTTTTAAATGTATCAATTAGTGATGGCAGATTTTATGATAATTTTAGCTGACGAGCTAACTTATGTAGCATGTAAGAGGAGACGGTCAAGATGATGCTACATCAATGTGATTCCAGATGTCATACAAGCCTTGAAAATTCGGGAGGCTATAAAGGATGATGTTTAATGATTGTAGAACCAAATCCTTTCTTACTGTCGTTCACGACCGTGCAGTCTCCAACTCCGCCCTATACCAAGCTTGCAGGGACCTTGTATCAGCACTTATAACGACCATATTGAATCTTTCTTTTGCTGTCTTGGCTGCATGGCCGTCTACTGCCAGGATTCCCACTTTCTTACGGTGCTTCTTTGCGCTTGCCACAACTCTGTCTATTGCGTTAAGAAAGACAGGCTCGGTGAATTTGGCTGGCGTGTATCCTAGGAGAGCCAGGGCAAGGTCATTGGGACCTATGAAGACAAGATCTATATTTTTGCTTTAGTATACCATGTTGTGTTTTGCGAGGAAGGGGGGGAATTACCAACTCCATCGACCTGGCATATCTCGTCAATGTTCTTCACTCCAGCAGCCGTCTCAATTTGCACCATTAAGACGACGTTTTCATTAGCCGAGGTGACATACTCAGACGGCGTAGCCAGCCCATGCTCAAGACATGCAAAAGGTGACCCTTGACCGCGCATGCCTGCTGGAGGGAATTTGGACAGAGACACAACAGAACGAGCCTCTTCTGCAGAGCTTATCATGGGAACGATAATACCGCTGCTATCAGTTAGTTTTGAAAAGAATCGCTCAAAGCGTAGTATGTCGCTACTTACTGAGTCCCTGTGTCGAGGGCTCGCTTGATGTGTGCTGTACTCGGCTCTGGAATACGTACTACCGGCGATACATCGCATCCAGAAATCGCAGCAACCATGTCGTGCATATCACCATCAGATGCATTTCCTACTTTCAGTTAATCTGTGTACGCCTAATCAATGTGAAAATGGAGTCTGACCATGCTCGCAGTCAACTACGACGGCCTAGGATGAAGCATTAGTAGAGTCAAGTCATATATTGTGAGAAATCACACATCTAAACCTGTCCGAGCGACAATTTGCGCGGCTCGTACTCCTTTTAGGAGCATGAACGTGGCTAGAACAGTTTCATCTCGTCTTAAGGCGTTCAGTAGCCGCAGCTTTGGGTTTGGAATTGCGTTTTGAGTTGTGTTTTGAGACATAATAATGGGATAATATGAATTTGAACAATCTCTAGATGTCACTGATAGTATTTTTTACTTTTGTTTTGATGTTGGATAAAAACACAATGAGCACGACAACTCACGCTCCAATATCAAGAGCTCGGATAGCCCTTCCGAGGCGATATCGGGATTGACCAAAGAAATTATGGAGTGTAGTTCCAAGTATTACTACGATTTATGATGGAAAAAAAAAATTAATGCTGTGAATCCATCTCTCGCAGCTGCTCCGCGTTCTTATTCATGGCCATGGCCAACAAGCCAATATCCAGATGCCCCAGAATGTACCTTGCACCCAGATGCCGGACCGCATACTTGCATATATCAGGCCGCGTATACAAGCCCGCAAGGCCAAAGATCTTTCCTGCCTTTTTTGCCGCAGTAGAAACCGTCTTCAGCGCATTCTGGAACTTAGGATGCTCCCATTCGCCCAGAATCCCCAGTTCTAGGGATAAGTCGTTGGCGCCCAGTAGCAACACATCCACCCCGTCCACGGCGGCGATGGCGTCGATATTCGCTAGACATTCGGCCGTCTCCACCATGATGAAGACAGTAGATCCAGTACTGTTCAGCTGCTGCATCAGATCCTTGGCTGCGATCTTCTGGAAATAAAACTGCGGAAGTGCGGCCGTCAGAGAGCGTTTTCCCTTGGGAGGAAATTTCGTCGTTAACACCACACTTTTTGCTTCTTCTATAGAAAGTGTTTATTCAGCAGCTTCTTAATGAGAAGTGACTAGGGGGTGATTACCAAAGGTGTTGATATGAGGAAAAATAATGCCCATTGCGCCGCCATCAAGAACTCTCTGGACATATCCACTGCCGCACTGATGCGGTACACGTACAAAAGGCGTGATCCCGGACAAGAGCGCGGAAGAACATAGCCGACTAGCATTTTTCTGTGACAGGATAGAGTGCTCCAGGTCAATGAAGACAGAATCGTACCCGGCAGCGGCGGCGAGCTGTACGACTTCGGTGCTGCTGACCACTTTGATGCCCAGGGCCAGAAGGATGGTTAGTTACATGAATGACTGTAATTCGTGACTTCTTACTAGGCAGATTTGATCCTGGGCCACATTTCGGAGCAGGTTATTTTGGAGCATTCTCTAGCAAAGAAATTGATTTTCATAAAGTAGGGATTATTTTTTTGCATAAAGTAGAGAATGATTTTAATTTGTGAACGAGAAAGAATTCGGAGCTTCGGAATGCATGAAGACGGTTCGGATGGCCGCCCCGAGCCCTGGAATTTAGCGGGCGGGGTACGAATTTATCAACTCATATTATTCAACATGGTTGAGAAAACTTCGGATCAGATTATGAGCGCTTATTGCACACAGTCTAACCACTGGAGATCTGACATGTCAAAACTAAACGAAGTGTCCACCGGGTCTATGACGTCCATGTGAGATTCATGGGGTATGTTGTCGATGTGCAGCCCTGTCCTGGTTGACAATGACTGCACTGAAGATTCTGGGGCATTTGCTGTAAAAAAATCGATTTCAATCACATCAAAAATCGCATTGCTCAAATCCACCCCGTTCTGAATCATGCTAATACGCTTATCGAGAAAGCCATGGAAACTGTTCCTTCCGACAAACTGGTGAAATGACGGAATATGATGGCCGATTATCAACCCCTGTAAAGAATTCAGCTCTTTTAGAAGCAGACCTGCGGGAATATTCCCTGTGTGGCACATATATTGAAGCACATTCTGTGCCAAGCGAAAGTAGTAGGATTCAGTGGCATTGGGGCAGATTTTATTGGCAATCATTAGACATAACGATGCCAGGAAAGTCATCTCCATATCCAAAATCATGAAGGTTTCTATGTCTTGACGTTAATATTTGTGTAAGAAAATATAGTTCTCGTAGAGTTCCACCTAATAAGTTCTGTTCGTGAAGCGCAGAAATGATACTCAGCGTACAATTAGCGGCATTGATGCATGTTCTTATAATTTTAGAAACAGCCTCGAGCGGCTCATTTCCTGAAAGGAATCCCTGTTCGTGCAGGTCAAGTTTCATCATTCCCAGAAGAACTGGTCTCGTAGCAACCAAAATGCACTAAAACCAGTCAGCAACTGATAGATCACAAGCTCAAATCGTGTGCATCTTACATGATAATACAGAAGGTGCAGCGTGGCAACTTGTCTCGAGGTTGCCAAAAGTGACGGTGAGGCACAGAGAGACTGTATGTTCTTCATGTGCTCTACGAGACTTTGCAAACACCGCAGTTCCGTGAAGATTTTGTCGACGAAAGAGGAGGTTAGAGAATCTTCTATTCCGTGTTGAGACAAAACTACTCTCTAACTTTAGCCTGGAAAGGGGAAAAGTCGCTGACTAGGTGGGTGTACCTTTGACAACTCGAGTTAACATATTGGAAATTGCAAGATTGAGTTGTATTTCAACATTAGATGCGTCATTAAAGTGAAACACCGGCAGGTCTGGCTGCTCTTCAGTAGCGGTGCTATCGGGCGAGACACCTATAGCGGCAGATATTCTTTGATCAAGAGTACGAGCAGTTAAACACAGCTGTTGCGCATGCCTGATTCCAACAGGCTCGATGTCGCCGCTGTCGTAGTTTAATTTCCAGGCTCGTACTATTCGAGAAGCTTGTCCAATCTTTCTAATGTCAATGACGAACTATATTCAGAATCACTGCGAAACACTTACATAAAGATACGCCATTCGATGCATATCAGCTGCTTGCGCATATATAGCCAATAAACAAAGGCATTCAACTACCATGACCGGATTTTCATCTACCATGGTGTGTGGTTGAAAATGGCGAATGGCTCTGAGAAAGTCTTTGATCCCTGGTGGGCCGGATACTGTCGCCCCTCTCTCGAGAAAGAGTCTGCCAAGGGCGCTTATCAGCGACAGTTTCACCTTGAATGCGGCAGATATTGTGCTTAGAGCCACTTTATTCAGCTGTTCAATAAGGACAGTAACGTTAAAAAGGCAATAGTTTATGTTGAGATGATAGTCCACCACATGAACAAGGTGAATGATATAACTTTTCGGTAGAAAAGCCGACCCCGAAGAATCCAAGAGTTTCTCATCCCGGAAAGGGATGTTGTAAGAGTCAGAGGTTGAGGAACTGTGGTTCATTTCCACTCCTAATATCTTCTGTAATTGTCGACTGAAGTCCCAAGTGAAAAGATGACAGGCCGACAGAAGTCCTTGCTGATATTTCAGATCTGCTCAATTGGGATTTTTCGAATAGCATACCTTCTTGGTTGGGCATCACATCACTAGGCTCTGAATCAATGTCAACCAAAAAGCTTCCATCGTCAGGAGGCGCCTCTCGCTCTCTCTCGGAATCCCTGTGGCTTGCTGGCCGAGGCTTTGCGCGACGCTCCAAGTCTCGAAGATGCCTGGCGGGCAGTTAACAGCTGATGGCATGCTAAGAAGTATGAACCAACCTTTCCGAAATTACAACGCGCCTGTCAGCTTCGTCGAAAACACACGGTTGTCGCCGACTGGCGCAATTGCGACATGGGGCGACCCCAGAGCATTTCACTTTTCGCTGCCTGCATCTTCGACATCTGTATGTAATCAATGCCCGTTAGCGGGGGTTGGGCAGTTGGCGAGATCGACGTACGCATTGACAGTTCTCTCTCCAGCTACTGGTCGATCCGAATTTCCTCTCTGACGACGCATATCGAGATTATCTGTAGTAAGTAGTGTCGCACGAGGTCGAAATAAAGTGAAGACGCAACTCGAGAAGGTGCGGTGTTAACGGAGATGACAAACCCGCACGAGGGGAAGGCGCGAGCGACCCTGGCCAACCTCGACCATCAACTTGCTGCATCTCGAACATGACAAACCGTCCTTGACGACTCCACAAATTGCTAAATTGTCCTTGATGAATTCCCGTTGTCTTTTTCAAGTTAGTTCACTTGTCAAGTTGACAAGGTCAGCCATGTACTTCAAAGGGCGTAGGGCGCAAAGTCTGTTACATCAATGCCAGCACTTGCGTGACACATCCAACAGTGGCTGGGCAGTTGACCAGCTATAACAACTGCCCTGAAGTCCTGTGATTGCTGCATTTGAAACAAAGTCGAGCCAGATTTTCTCTTTTCTAGTTTGAAGGACAAAGAATCAGGTTTTAAACCATTTCATTAAACTTCTATCGACTATGCCAAACGCCAAAATTTTGATTACAAAAGGTGAGCAACAAATTTGCTGGCAATCTAATTATTCTTTACTGAAAGTTGGAACGCGCCATGTACTGTATATCAGTATACTGCTGGAAACTTGGGTCAACGGGTGCAGACGCAGTAGGAATCGATATCGGCTGCGTCTCGGAGGTGCCCATGGGATAGGTTTGTTGTACATCCTTTCCCGGGATGGGATATCCAGGCTGCTCATGAGATGATAGGCCCAGAATATTGAGCTCGGATGCGTCAACGCCTGCTGCGATATCTTGTGGCATAGCTGGGTAGGGATCGTTGAACTGTTCCAGGAAATCCATATCAAAGTCCATTCCAGCAAACGGATCGACCACAGCGCTGGCCGGGGCAGAGGATGACTGGTCGGCTGCAGATAAACTACTGGCCCAGCCACTGGATAATCCTGGGATATTCGCGCCGGATGACACGCCAGTGCTGCCAACAAAACTTCCGGTCAGACTGCCAGGCATGCTTGGAGCAGCAGAATGAAATCCGCTAGATGCAAAGTCTGCACTGTGGAGTCCCGATCTCGAGCCTGTACGGCTATCCAGCGACGCTTTGCTGAGCCATGATTTGCGCAAATGGCCAGCCATGGGATTGGTTTCCAATGGAGGCCGCTGGATCGCGCCAGCGAAAGGAGGCTGCATGCCGAGGTCATTGAGCTCAAGATATTCCGAATCAGGGACATCTTCCAGTCCGCAGTCCCGTTTCAAGATGCTCAGCCAAACCGGGTTATCAGCGCAGGTCGAATTCCAGTGGTCGTTGGACCCATAAATAGTGATCCGAGCCTGGTCTTGAATTTCTTGATCGCTAGGTCTAAGACCGGCTTGCATCTTGTTCTGGACGAACAGCTTTAGTTCTCGTTCCAACCGCATAAAGCAGTTCGCATCCTGGGCTACTGGTAGCTTTGAAGTAGAGCCCGCTGCCTTGTGAGGTGTTGCCTTGTATGGCTGTGGTGTGGTTCGTTCCTCTGCGATGAGGTATGGCGGCACTGCATTCTCAACTAAGCGCCGGACGTACGGCTCGAAGCCCCAATCGCCCTTCCACTTCGACATGTCTGCTCCATTTTTAAAATGTTGAGCAAGATGATCAACACGATCTTTCCATGAAGTGAATTGGGTATCGCAAAATCCACAGCGTGACTTGATCTCATTTGTGGTGCTTCGCCAATTATTCATCCAAGTGTCGAGTTTCACATTGTGCATCAGTCGAAGATGCTGGTTAAGGTGATCCTTACGGTAAAAAGTGCGCTCTTGCACTGTCTTTTCTTGGCATGCTGAGAAATTATGCACTGTCTCTAGGTGGTCTTCGGTAGGGTTTGGTGCTCTGCAAAAAGCACATACTTTCTGGCCATCGGCTGTAACTATGGCGCCTCCTTGGGGGGCACATGTCCATTTCTCCAAAGCCAAATGCAAAGACTTTTCATGCCGTTGCCAGTCATACTTGGCAGGAAACGAGTCGGTGCAGAATGTGCACTGGAAGATCCGGGCACTTCGAGTCTTTTGTCGTTCGAACGGGGGAACAGGTGGCATTTGCTTGCGCCGTCGTCGACGATCCTTCCGATCAGCCGAATTCAACGACGGCTGGGATGAGCGATGAGAAAATGCAGACGCAAATGAAAAGTCGGATATGGAAGACTTGTTCTCGGTTTCAAAACTGCTCGCAGATGGAGCCTGGAACAGAGAACTAGAGTCATTACTGGAACCAGTCTTCCGGGAGGCAGATCTGCCATGTGCCGAAAGGGAAGGGCGAGATTGCAGATATTGTAGGTGCAGCTGCGAAGGCGAAGAAGGAAAAGGCGGGTTGGCCATGGCTCGAATAATATCGCTGGTCGAGGCAGGTTCGTGTTCAGGAGGAGAGTGTTTCCATCGTTCAAGCGGAGTCATCAGGGAGATATCAACGCTGGGAGACGAAGAAGAGGACGTTGACGAATGTCTTGAGATGTCCACGGCCCCCGGAACCGGTGAAGTACTACGCGTGGGCGGTCGTACCTTGCCGCGGCGACGAGCGTTGGCCAGCCAGTTCGCAATCTGGCTGCGTTTCAAGCCAGTGCGTTCCTTTAGATCGTTCTTTTCTTCTTCGGAGGGGTAGGGGTGTTGGTAGTGTTCGGTAAGCCAATTTTTCAGCACACGAATTGCGTCCCGGCCGAAGCGGGCGCCGTTTTTCCTTCCACGAGCTTCGAGATCGTCAAACTTGTTGGAACCGACCGATTTTAAAGCACGTCTTCCGGTAAGCCCACCGGTCGAAGTGACAATGTCTTCACCGACAGGATGTAATGTGTGGAGAAATTTGCCAGGGGCTTTGGCGTGGGTGAAGCTGCACTCTCGATAGAGTGATACACAGCAAGTACAGCCGTTGTTTAAGACACCTCTTTTGATGATAAAGCAGTCAAATCCCATGCGGCGACAGAAATCACAGGGCTCGGTAGATCGGAACATGGGATAGTCGCCACCAGCAACAGGATCAGGCACGACGACCGGAGGATTTACTGGAAGATCATCGCCCTTGTTGGGCCCCTTGTTGTCAGCTGCAGCATCCAAACTTGAGTGCAGTTGAAAGTTCTTGTCGAAGAAGAGAGACTCGAAGCTCTCTACGGCATCCGTTTCGTCTCTTTCCTGGCAGTCGGATGCAACATCGTCCTGCACACTGTTGTTGGCGTACGAGGCCTCTTCAAAGTCAAAGTACTCCATCCTGGGGTGTTTGCACTGCCGGTTTCAGCTGCTGACGTCTCGATAGACACCGCTCGAATCAGACTGCGTCTGACAATTTAGGCCGTGCACAGGTCTGATTAGCCGGGTCGAACAGCAGGGATGTCAAGCAAATCGCAGGCAGGCTAATAAATAAGGAAACAAAGGACTAGTATATACGAGAGACGGCTACAAATGAGTCACAAACAAGAAGCCAGACGCATAAAAGGTGAGATGAAGAAGAGGACAGAGGAGTCTGCCGGGGAGAAAGCTTGGTTTCCGGTAGAGTTTCCGGGAGAGTTGCGGTTGCGAGGACGGCGCTTCGCTTCCAGTCTTGTTTTATATGTCGGCTCGATTGCGATGGAACCGTGACGAGCGCATTGGAAACAAGAGCGGTGTGCAAGCAAGTTATTTAGGGATTCAGGACATCCAAGGTATTCTTGTTCTTGTCGAGACAAGAATCGAGACAAGTCGAGTCATCTTGCGCGCGCCCTGCGAATGACAGCGCCTTTCCTAATTAGGTAATGAAGCCCCCTCTTTCCCCACATAAACTAACACTAGACCACAAAAGTAATAGCTTGTCCACCTTTTCTGCGCTTCTCGCTCGTCGCCTCAGCCTTTACTACTGCGTATTTAGTATTCAGGTCTCAGCCATGCGACCGCTCCTCGTGTTCTTACTGCATCCAGGGTTCTTCTGCCCATTGATGAGTTGTCAGCTTGTCCCGGTTTGCACGTCGGCGTGTCTTGTTCACCGCAGCCCACCAATCAAGATGCACCATTCAAGGGAAAATTTAGACGGCCAATTAGACGGAGCCCTCAGTGGGTCCGGAGGCCTTGTTCTAGCCTGATTGGCTCCGCTATCGGCGGCCCATCAGATGTCGATTTTTGTACATTCCAATTGGCTAGATTCAACGATTGACACATTGACCAATCAGAAATGGTTAAGTAAACAAAGTATAGAGTGACTGACCGAAAGGAACTGCATTGTTGACGATCTTTGGTCATTTTCTATTCAAGTCTTATACAAGATTCTTCGCTGCCCATTCTTCTGCCGTCGTCATCGGTATCCCCTTCTTCCAGTTCCATGTCGTCGTCAAGTCCCAGGAAACACCTCGGCCTTGACCGAAAACAATCTGATACTTGATCACATTATTCTCCGAGTTTGTGACAAGAGCGGCTTGGGCATCGTCCATCGTGAGGACTGTTCTCTGGACGGTCTTTCCTGTAACCTTCTCAACCACCTCCGCGAGTTTTCCATAACTGATCGTGTCCCCACCAATAAAGATCGGCTTATTCGCAAATTGGTCTTCTTCGTCGAAGATGATGTCTGCAGTGACCTTGCCGATATCCGCGGGCGTGGTAAGCGTTACCTGGTTCTCCCAGCTTCCAAGCGCACATACTGTGCCCTTTTCAACATCCACTACTCCAAACCAGGGCTCGAAGAGAAAGCTGGTAAACATGCCCGTAGACACAATGGCCCAGCTGGTCTGTGTCTGCGAACGCAACAAATCACGAACATCGAGCTGCTCATCGAATAGGTCCTGGGCAGATCCACGCCCGATGGTATCGTAATCAACGCCGAATTGCCATGGGATGTATCTTGGGACACCTGCAACTAACACAGCACGGGCGAGCTTCACTTGCGTGCCTCGTCCAGATGCGAATCCCATGCAGCTAATGATGGTATCGTAACTGGCGAAAGTTGACGACAGGCTTTGTTCTGTATCCTGCGCGACATCGCCGCCAACAAGTTGTATTCCAAGGGTGCGAAGGCCATCAATATCCCTCTTCTTTTCGGAGTCTGTCGAAGAAATACTGGCCGGACGCAACAAGACTGATACAATTGCTCCTTGGCGTTGACGGTGATTGGCCACGAAGCGTAGGACTTGATTCCCGAGCTCACCAGCCCCAATTACTAGGATGTTTTTGATTTGCGCCATGGTTTGTTTGGATTATGCGTAGAAGTTGTGAATCCCTTAAAGTTACGAGATTATTAATGACTTCGCTCCTTCTTTTCTAAACAAAAGAGAATTTGGCGATCTTCCAGGTTAGCTGACAAATACATGTTTCTGTGGATGCTTGGCATGCCACATTTGACCCATCCCAACAAGCACCACTTGTTCAGGACCCAGTCTCGGCGAATTAGTTGTGTTTTCAGTTTCACGCCAATTTCATATGAATTTCATCAAGCTTAGGAAAAATCTGGGGAGACATTGTTCAGTGGGAAATGCATTTCGCCAAAATTTCTTTTTTGGGAAATTCATTTCGCAGGGCCCCGTAATCTTTACAGAATACGGAGAAGCCTGTTAGGATCTAGAAATTGTTCTTTAAGAATGTTGAAAAAAATACATGCAAGTATAGAAAAATGAAAATTTATAGTAAAGCCTGCAAAAAATGAGAGCTATTGGCCACGTCTGTCTTACATATACATACGTGTAATGTGCTAAATGTGCTAGTAATCAAGAACAATCAAATCTAAGGCGCCCACACGGCCACCTTTTTAATCTGCTCAATGAGATTGTGAACCTTCCTCGCCGACTCAAATGATGGATATCCAGCCTCATTTCCAGCCGCAAACGCCTCGTACAAGCGAGCCGTGTTGATGACATGGGCAGGCTCACCAGAGATGTGAGCCGGCTCGTCGCGCGTAAAGTCAATCTCCTCAGTCTCGCCCTTCCACTTCTTGAGAAGTACTTTGGATTGGGACAAGTCGGTCTGGACGTAGCTTTCGGGCGGAGCAGCGAACGAGATCTCGCCCTCTGTACCGCTTACAATCCATCGAATGCTGGCCTGGTCGACCGAGGCCGAGACGAAACGCACATTGATCGATGCCGTGGCACCACTTTCTAATATACCCTGAATAAGAATGTATTCGGGGGCTGTGGGTTTGAATGCTGGGTCGACGACCTTGCCGGTGCTGTCGAATAGGGGTATCGTCTTGCCATGGATCTTGAAAATGGCCTGGAGGGTTTTGAACTCTCCTACTGCGTGCAAGAATGGTTCCAATCCTAGGAAATACGTTAGCAATTTCACGGGTACCTCTAAAAAATTTGAAAAACAGATGCCATACCGTGTCCGAGTCCTATGTTAACTCGGCTTGGTCCGCCGTCCAATGTCGTAAAGTCCTTCAAGAATTCGGGGATCCCATCCCAAGTCGAAAGAGGCATGTGACTGACCCAGCTGGTACTTGTAACATCGCCAATCGCCTTGGATCTCACCAGCTCACTAACCTTGGCAAAGGCAAGATTTCCACGAGCCTGAGCGCCGACGACAGTCTTAATATTGCCCTGCTCAGCAAGCTTGACCAGCTCCTCGACCTCTGGATACGACGACGAGAGGGGGAACTCGACGAAGACATTCTTTTTATTCAAAAGCGCCGGCTTGACAAGGCTGTAATGCTTATCAACGTGGACGGATACGACAACGAGATCCACGTCCGGGTCCTGGGCCAGTTCCTCGGCGGAGCCATAGGCCTTTGTGGCAGGGTCGAGCTTGTTCTGCTCTATCGACTTGCGCGCCTTTTCGACAGTGGAGTTGCACAGGGCGACTATTTTGTAATGCGGGGAGCTGGTTAGCGCAGCAAGATGCACGAGGCCCCAGCTGCCAGGTGTGTAGCCCTGGGCAAGAGGTGTGACGGTGGTCAGGCCGACAAGACCAACACGAATCGGTGCCATTTTGAGTATATCAATGAAAGAATGTGAAAACGATTATGCAATTGATGTTATCTTCAACGATTTGATTGATGTTTTTGATGAACCACCATGTTATACACTTCCAAGAGGCTCTATTTATACATTTCCTTCGAAATCGTGTTCCCATCTCAGCAGCCTTGTCTTAATAACATCGAAATCGTCCACGTCCTTAGGCCGCGGAATTCCGATATCTCAGACTTAGGGCTGGTGAGCCTTTTGAAAGCCCCGACATACTGTGCTGAGAAGCAAAGCACGTCAGCCCTATGAGTTTCTATGCCGTAGGCGCTAGATTAACATTGCTATTGGTTGCTCGTGGTAGATTTGCTGATTTATAATCATTAATAATGAAGAACCGTTGGTTGATCCACAGTGCTCCGATTGCCTGATGTCGACAGACCCACCTCAACTCCGACAGGCTACAGTACACTGAGTACAGCAATATTGAACCTCAATTGACACACGGAATTTTCAACCACATCAGCGCTTCAGCATCATCAATAGCGCACACGGATCGGGATTCTTTTAATGAGGTTAAACGAATAACACGACAACTGTTCGGATGTCACCGTCTCACCAGTGATCATCTCTAAAGACACTTTTACGACCCACCCGAACTCCGCGGGCTTCGTCGAGAGAACAGTAAACATACGATTCCAATCAAAATATCTTCCACGCATCCGGAATGAATTCTTCTGCTTGAGCCATGCCGCTTTCAAGGAAACGGTCCTGTGTGCGGTGCAGGCAATCCAAGCTGAAATGCAACCAAGCAACTCCTAGTTGCTCTCGCTGTTCCGAACGAGGTACGCGATGTGTCTATGACGGCAAAGCCGGCCATGCAAGTCCGTATGCGTATGCTTCATTATCTAGAGCGTCTCGATCGCTCTCAATCCCAACGGAAATATTGGGTGAGGTCCTCGGGCCACAGATAGAAGACTCTGGTGGCTTTTCTGCTTTTTCGAGCTCCATGTTCATGCATTCCCCATCTCAACCTACCGAGACAGAGCAACAAACCACCATCGGGCTTGACTGGACTGTCTTCAATTCTGTGGATGCCCCGTCTCTCAATACTCCAAAAATAGGCCCGTCACTAGACGTGTCAAGCCCGTCCGCCCCGTTTCCCACCTTCACTGGACCACAAGGGCTGTCAGAGATCGAGGAAGAGACGCTCGATGTCGAAACAATCACAATGGCTGGTCCACCCCCAAACACAGATATATGGTTCATGGGCGGCGGTGGGGAGGTTACGACGTCACACTCCAACAACAAATGCAGTGCCTCAGCCTCTACTAAGTCACATCCGCCTCGTCGGACTTTTCGGCGGCGACACGTACTTAGACACTGTGCGCTGAGCAGTGTTGTTGTCGGACAGTTAACAAGTTTTCCCAAGATGCTGATCCAGGGACACCAACTGCCGCCATTTATCACACCGCCATGCCACGTCCATGAAGAGCTTGCGTTTGACTGTGCGAAGAGCGGAAAACATCAATGTCTGATCAAGGAACTTGCAATATGTGCTGGTCTGGTAGAGATGTTTTACTCTCGGACGCCACAAAACGCCGACTTTGTGTGGAAGATGATATATGCCGAGAGAGACCGGCTTCGGCTTGAGGTATGTCGCACAACCCGAGCTGCAACTATTCTTGAAGTCTTCGATGCTCATGCTTCCTTTATAGCATGAGAATTTTGATATACACCATCAGCTAGCAGCTCTACAAGCTGTTACGATTTATATACTGCTCCAAACCAAAGATGTAGAGAGCAGCGACGATAACGAAACCCAATCCCTTTTGATGACTGTTCTTGTACGTTAACCACCTGCGGACTATGTGTTTCTAGACTTTTGACTAATTTTATGTCAGGAAATAGCCATGAGTGCCTCTCAAAGGAATGAGCTAGATACTGAAGTATTGCACAAACCACCGGCTCGAGAGCAGTGGGTCCACGAAGAGAGCGGAAGGAGGTTTGATCCCAAACAAATATGAACTAGCAACAAAAAAAAACTGATCCTTGACACAGAACAATAACGGTACTCTTGATCATCAACCTAATGCTAGACTGCCTCTTAGAGCCCGAGAGAAACACATACGAAACCTCATGCCGCAGCCAAATCGAAACAATCCTACTGCCAGCAACACGCGACCTGTGGGAGGCACCTACAAACTTTATCTGGCGCACCGAGTACGAGCACTATCTTTCACGACGCAAGACGAAAAAGACTCTGAGGGTAGGTGACTTGCTGCGGATGAGCGAGGCGGGGGATTTGAAAGACATGTCCGTATCGCACGGCCAGCTCGATATCGTACCCGATGTTCTTGCGTGGTGTGAGGGGTTAGATTCGCTGGGCTCGCTGCTTTGGATGGTTGTCCCTTTTCAGCAGTGGCGCAGGAGCGCTGGTATGAGTGAGGTTTGGTAGAAACATGAATTTATAATACCCTGGTCTGTATGACTCAAAAGCTGTACCAAGCACTCTTTAATGTAGTTTTAATCTAAACACAGAACTTTCGAGCGTCATGTAAAGAATTTTTTGATTGCATAATTCATGCAATATTTCCCCTTGAAGAGACCCTGCATCTATAACGCATTCCGTATGGCATTCTTGTCGCATTCCGGCTGTCTCATCAAGCCATTCAATACTATAGACAACTTTTTTCTGATGTATTGCCATTTTACTTGGGTCGTGAGGTTCGAGCTCTATTTGCACTTCTAAACTTCCATTGGAAGAGAAAAAGAATGCATTCTGTGATTTTGTCGTATCTTTCAAAGCTATGTCTCGAGGCAGCAGGCCATTTTCATTAGACAAGTGAAGATTTGGGGTCTGAATGTCGGGAAAAAAGGTATCCGACTGTGGTTTTTGGTCTGGAGAGCCAACGTTGATGGGTTCTAGTGGCCGCCTATATGCTGTTTCTGCACTCTTCACTGACTGTGAAGCACGTATAGGAGCTCCATGTCTTTGGCTAATCCATGAAGCGACAGAGCCATCATTGATAAAAGAACCACACAATGTGGTAATCGAGGATGGCAGCGTTCCAAGCGTGCTTTCCATTGGAAACGGATAGCTTATTCTTTCTTTCTTCTGCAGTAGAATCATCAAGCTCTTTTTGATCATCGCTTCAAGAGTCTGATTGAAGCTGGCCGCTAACTGCTCCTGCTGTAATGGTAATCGCCAACCAGAATAGAGTCTTCCATGCGATCGAGGCGTATATGTCTTCCCTTGACATATAGCAATAGTCAAATTGCAAAGATAGCATGCATCCTTGCTGGAGCATATGACTCGAGGCGGTAAAACCGAGCCTGGCAGCTGCAACTCACAATAAGCGATAAGCTGAACTTCAGCATGAAATTTGGCTCTACTCAGTATTCTGCGGGTTCTTGCTGAGAATTCATCGTCGATGGATATATCCTTCCTAGTAAATAAACAGCAAATTTGGCTGAGATTCTTCTCCTTTGCGTACTGTGGATGAATTCGAGAGAGGGCCGATGAAAGCTGGGGACGATATTCGGCACTTGGTACTGTCCGTTCAAAATATTCCTTGGGGAGGCTGACAGCGACTGCCTTGAGTCGGCTCACACTGTGATTCTTGGCTACCAGGCGATATAGAAACCTTGCAGCTTGTCGATACCTCGCGACCTTTCCGATTATGTTGAGGAGTCTGTTTCGCCGAGACGGATCCATGTCTTTATTCGACAATCCGTCTAGAGCAAGCTGCACCGTTTCTGTCTTTTGCAACTGGTAAACACCCTCAACAAGATCCTCCAAACGAGTTGAAACCTGGTACTTAGTCCACGAATCCACCAATTTGACCAATTCTCTGGCTTTGGTAGCAAAAACAGATAGGGAGGTTGTGTTTCTGGTATTGGGGTTGCGAATTTGCCGGTTTACGCAATCTATAGCTTCCACGAGGATCTTTTTGAAGTCCTTTTTGTCGTTCAAACATAACCTCGCCAGAATACGTGAGGAACACATTGACACGACGGCAGAGAAGACTTGTTTCTTGATATGGCGCCTGGTGCGTCCATTTTCTTCTCGATTTTCGCGGTAGTATAAGGAGCTGTCTTCAATCACATGCAACAACTGGTCAAATTCCTGCTTTGTTTTCTGAAGGAGATCATTTCCATCATCCCGGTGTCGTTTGTTTATCGCGATGTACACGTTCAAGCAATGTTCGTCAGGGTCTTCCCCCAAGCAGATGGCAGGGATATGTTTTGGGTCATTTTCTATACTTGCCAGAAAGGCCAAGGTGTCGGCCAGTCTGCGCTCCGTATCAAATGACAGGTTATAATTTTGATATCTAGACTGCTGAACGGGAGCTTTATTGGTCGATGGTTGTACAGGGACCTCGTGCAAAAGAGAAAAGAGAGCAATGTTTTCTGCATTTGATATTTGAACCTGAGACATTGCTTTCCGACTATAGCAATGACGGGATTTCACACTTTGTATATCGATCTATGCAATGTTTCAATGTTCCGTTGTTAAAGCTCCCTTGGATACGATAAATTCAAAGCAGGACCAGCATCAATTGACGTTGACGATATACTTCTGTTTGAAGGCGGGTATTACGGATAAGGCAAATGAACATCATTGGGTGCAGCTTTGCGAATGTTACACAGCACATCCAGTACAGCCTTTTCGTGGTCTCGCTCTATTCGCTGAATAACGGAGCTAAGCTGGCTTGGTGAGTTGCTTTGCTGCTAAATTCTAGTTCAGTTAAAGCTCTGATGGGTTTCACGAATTTCTCACGAAGCCTTGACTATTTACTTCTTCCTGGTAAATAAATCCTTCATTAGAGAGAATCTTCGCCTGATTTGGGAAACATATTGGATATCAGCGATGCCCGTTCCATCGTACAGCCAGATTCCATCTTCTCCTATATAGATCAATCAAAATATGGAGAAATACTGCAAAGCTACAGCCTCATCCCCCAGACATCACGTTGCCACATCTTTATCTCTTCGACTGCAGAGCGCTTCAGGTCCTTTTTCAGGATTGGAGAAGGCCATTCGGTCTCGTCATCAGTATCGAACCCATCTATTGGGTCTGTGTCAGAAATAGGTTGCTGTTCGGAACTGAGGACAGATTGGGCTCCCAGCTTCTCTCTCTCTTGCTGACCAAACGACCGGCTCCAGGGCCACCCTTTCAGCTGCGTTACGTGAACGGAGCCTGCTCGAGTATTAGAGTTAGATAGACCTATGTATTCCAACGGAATCGAGGGGCAATGGCAGATGGTATCAGCGAGATTGTAGCGCATTTCCCGCAAAAGGGTGTTGCTGTTATCACGAATGTTTAGCAGGATATGCAGAGCTGCCAGAGAACGAAACTTGGTGATTTTTTGCATAAGGAAATGCTTGAAAAAAGTGTTAGTCATATCAAACATCTGTATAGTTAACTGTTGAGGAATCTTACCAAACCCTCAGAGTCCACCTCAATCATCAGTTCTTTCAGGTTGGCACCACGATTTGCTAAAGTGGAAATGGATCTGACGTCAAATTTCCATCCAGAACTGTTTTCGTTACGAATTACTAGCCGACGAAGATTGCCCATATGGCTCTTCAAAACTTTACGTCGAAGTTCTTCCATGCCAACTGTAGTTTGTGGTGTCAACGGAGCCACTTTGGAAGTCTTCCGGCTTTGTTCGAACAGAAATAGTTCTTTAACCGACTCGAGGCCACTGAGCGCATGGAGAAACACTTGGGTAACATGATCCGTATGAATAGAGGTCAGGTGGATTGGATCCGGTATCTTGCTTAACATGGACCAGAATCCCGTTTGGGAACCCACGTTGAGAAGGGATAGATGTTTCAATCTGGGGACATCGATACCCTTGAAAAGCACTGATGCTCTTACTGGAATCAAATAAAGAGAAAGATTTTCCAGGCATATACCATGACCTGCACGTAGAAAATCAAATGCGCCCCCTTCGTTCTTGGTCGATGGCTCGCTAGATTTCTGTGGCATTTTGCCTTTGGCGTTGTCGACTTGTAGTGGCTCCTTGCTCGCCCATCCTTCATCTTCATCTGCTGATTGCTGATCCTCATCACTGTCATCCACTGCGTCTGGATGTTCCATATCGACGATTTCTGAAATAGCATCTTTGTCCTCGTTGGCGAATGAATCAATGGCTGAAGAGGGCTCATCCAGGTGGGAGTCGTCTCCATTTAGAGCTGGAAGAGGTGGCGTATTCACAACAGGTAGAGCAGATGGCTTGGGCTTGTTGACTTCCGTTTGTTGGGATGGGCTTGTCAGTCCTGAATTCGTCGAGGTAGTTTTCTCGTCTTGCCAGTCAAACGGAAACACTGGCGGGTGAGAGGAATCCTCACAAAGTTTTTCCAAGTAATCAAATAGTTTACCGTCAAACAACCCTTCCTTCATGGACGACGGACCAGCAACGTCAGCGACCTCGCCATGAATGCCATCGTCTTCGCCAGATGTTTTTGTAAGTGTCTGTGTGGCTGCAGACTGCTGGATGTTTTCTTTTTTTATGCATATTTCTGCTGCCTTGCTAATTTTCTCTAAAGCGTGCTTTTCTCGTGGCATGATCCTACGAGTGGACGACAGCAAGTCGTCAGCAACCTTCCCAACGACTTTAGTGAAAGCGACGTTTCGAGCCGCAGTTTTTTGATAGGTTCGCTGAGCATCCTTATGTGCAGCCAAGATAGCTATCTCAAACATGCGGTCGATAGATGGATCGTGCCTGGAATTTTTAAGGCCAAGTATTGCAGACAATGCCTCTTCCTGACGATGCCTATCCTTGCGAACTTCAGCCATAGTGCTGGGTAGCTGACTGGGAGACCCTGGTGACTCGTTTTGGACCATGAATTGTGGAGGCGGATGAGGCAGAATAGGATTGAAATCATCGGCATCATCCTCCGCAGATGTTCCAGCGTCGTCGTTGTTTTCGCTCACTGCTTTGGTCCGTGTTTTCCGTGCTAGGCTTTTGGAGAAGGACAGCTTCAAGGTTTGCAGCGCAGAATTGGCAACGCACTCGGCAATTTCTGGGATGTACTCATAATCGTCAATGTCCAAAACTGCCAGAGTCTTCAGGTTGGAAAAGTGAGAGACATTTTTCGGGGTGTCAGCCAACTTGGCTGTTCCCAGCTTTCGGCCAAGTCGAGCGTTATTGTTAAGCTGGGCATGATGGTTTGCAGCATACGGCACGGGAGGATTTGGGTGTACGAAAATATTTTGGTTAGGAGAAATGTAGTCTGGGTGGTGATGATGATGATGATGCACATTGGTGGCTGGAGGGTTTGATATTGGGATTGAGTGAAATGTGTGCATGATTGAACGTGAATGAAGCGAAGGGCCTTTCTGGAGACGTAAGTGCAAACTCTGAAGGGTGGTCTTTTTGCTCAGGGCCAGAAGAAGCGATTGGCTTAGTTCAACGCGGATGTCCCAGCTGCAGAAATATTGACACAATGTTAATTATCTGGAGGAAACTCCTGTTGGAATATATTTCTGGCGGGTCGTACCTGAAAGTCTCCAGTGAGGACGCATTCTTGAGCGCCGCTAGCAACAAGGCATTCAACAGTTTGCCAGACGAGCAATCATATCTCAACTCTTGCGTGATCTTCTTAGCACAAGAGCCTGATTCTGCATCGATGGAAAACGATTTTAGGTATTTTGCGTAGTTGTGGTCACCTCCAGCGAGATTTTCAAGGACGGCAGCTAGAAGCTCGACAGGAATGAGTCCATCCTCGTCATCGGCCTCCGTGAACGTGTGATGGACGTGTCGATACAATATCGAGCTAACCATAGTATGGAATTCTCGAGACACGAGTGCCAAATCTGTCATCTGCCTTGGCTCTGCCTGTTCTACACGGTCAGCATACTCACATCAGTTGCAGACATGCAGGGCACCCGATAGAGTAGACGTACATGCGAGATGATTGTTCGCAGAATTTCACTTGGCAGAGGGCAGGCGGTGGCAGCTCCGCTGTCGAGCGCCATTCTGGCTACGACTTCTCAGCTTTTGCGGAGGAATTCAAAGGTGTGGCCGATTCACGAAGCAAACGCAGCTGCGGAGTGGTGATGAAGAAAGTACGTGGGGAGCAGGCAGCCGTGGGGCTGGCAGTCCAGGCAGATACGTCAGTAGGGGAAAAACAGAGGTGAAGGAGTGAAGAGAAAGAAGAGAAAGACGACGGTGAAGGGCAAGAAATGAAGAGGGACAGATAGAGGGAAAGAGGGAAAGGGAAAGGGAAAGAGCAAAGAAAGACAGCGCTGCGGAAGGCGGTAGCGGGCGCAACAAGGCAGGCGGGCAGTGGGCGCTGATTGGACAGATCGAGGCGCGTCTTTGCTGGCGGTTTGTATTGCGGCCAGACTGCGCGCTGTTTGTTGAGCAAGTCAGTGACGTGACGCAGCGAGATGAGGCGATCCTCGTCCCTCGTCCCTCGTTCGAGGCGGCTGGGCGAATGCGTGGCAGGGGCGCATTGATTGGACAGCATGGCTTGCAGCGCCATGTTGTGCATGACTAACGCTCGCTCTACGTATGAGTATAAAAGAAACGGACGGACGGAGCGTTCAAGGTGCGCCTGACATGGTGTGCGCATGGCCTGGGCAGCTAGCAATAGCATGGCGTATTGAGAGTGCTCGTAACAAACCTCTACCTGAGTATACCAGCGTATACAAGTCTGCGACTCTATACATTGTGCTTGTCGTAAACTGCCCAAAGCGGCTAGCCTGTCTGCCCCGCTGCCCCGTCTCGGAAGACCCACCGGGAGCCACCCCACGCTAGCCGCTTTGGGTTGCTGATTAACGCGCCTCCCTTGGAGATCTCAACTGCTGCAGGTAAAACCTCACCTTTTGTTTCTCCCCATAGCTTCGTCGGCGCCCACCATGCGCTTCCTTTCAATCCTCCTGCTGCTGCTGCCAGCCCTGCTGGTGCAGGGCGAGCACACCTCCAACTGGGCTGTGCTCGTGTCGACGTCGCGCTTCTGGTTCAACTACCGCCATCTCGCCAATGTGCTCTCGCTCTACCGCACCGTCAAGCGACTGGGCATCCCCGACTCGCAGATCATCCTGATGCTGCCAGACGACATGGCTTGCAACCCGCGCAACGCCTTCCCCGGCACCGTCTACAGTAACGCCGACCGCGCCGTCGACCTGTACGGCGAGAACATCGAGGTCGACTACCGCGGCTACGAGGTCACCGTCGAGAACTTCATCCGCCTGCTCACCGACCGCCTCGACGAGGACGTGCCGCGCAGTAAGCGTCTTGGGTCCGACGCTGGCAGCAACGTGCTCGTCTATATGACCGGCCACGGCGGCGACCGCTTCCTCAAGTTCCAGGACGCGGAGGAAATCGGCGCCTGGGATCTGGCCGACGCCTTTGGCCAGATGTGGGAGAAGAAGCGCTACCACGAGCTGCTGTTTATGATCGACACCTGTCAGGCTAACACCATGTACACGCATTTCTACTCGCCCAATATTATTGCTACGGGATCCAGCGCCCTGGACCAGTCGTCGTATTCGCATCACGCCGACAACGACGTCGGCGTCGCCGTCATCGATCGCTGGACGTACTACGTGCTCGAATTTCTCGAAACCCAAGTCACCTCACCCACCTCCAAGCTCACCTTGGGCGATTTGTTTGATTCCTACGACGAAACTAAGATCCACTCGCAGCCCGGGTTGCGCTGGGACCTGTTCCCCGGCGGCGAGCACGAGGGCCGTCTGCGCACCGTTGTGGATTTCTTCGGGAACACGCAAAATGTGGAAGTCGAATCCAATTCGTCTGCAGGGCCAGGCTCGCTCAAAGAAGATCTCGCTGAGATTGCTCGCTTGGTGGAGAAATGGCAGCGCCGGGAGGAGGAGTATTATCCGTTTCTGCAAAACACTACAACACCGTCAGAAGAACATGTCAAACAACCGTCGCCCCCGGCCAAGTCGGATCCATATATTGTCAAAGGTGCCAGTCGGATGACAGATGAAGATAGCTGGACCAAACGACTAGTCGGTCTGGTCGTCCTCGGTGCAGGCACGGGTCTGTGGCTGGCTGGGTCGGTGATAGGCAAACGTGTTTGATTTTTTTTTTTTTTCTCTCTTAAATACTGTATATATACCCTATAGTTACCTATTATTCATTCATGTTACCTTAGCGTCTCAAATAAACATACACACATCACGTTCAATTCTGGTAAAAATGCATCATTCATTCGCTGTCTCCATTTCCCTCCCTCCCTGCCTACCTACATGTATCAAAGAAACCCACATTTCCCACGCTTCCTCCCACAACATTCATAACATAAACCGATGAAATTAACAAAAGGGGCACTAATGCAATGCGATGTGTATAATGAGCCATAACAACAGAGGGAAAGGGAAACATATCCCTTTCAATACAAATCAATCAATAAACAAAAAAATAACGATAATGATAAAATAAAGGGGCAACCGAGGCTTGCAATCCATCATCGTAAATGATATACTCCAGAAAAAATGTGCTTTGAAACATGATATAAAGTGGTGTGGGCTTCATGACAGATTATTTTTTTCTCTCGCTCGCTTCATTCCATGCAGATGTAATATAATGCATGCCCAAGAGCGACTCGATTGCAGGGGGTGACAAACGTGACAACAGTAAACAATAAACAGCTCATATCCCATCTTAGCCAACAACACTCCTAAAGCTCAACGCTTCAAGAAACCCACCCAAATCCTCCTTTTGCACCTCGACAACGCAATGCTCAAAGCTGTCGATGCGGACACGAGCGCTGGTTTCTTGAACGACTTCTTGAAAGGCAATACCGAATCGATTGCGGACGAGGTTTTTATTGCCAAAGACCCCCTTGTCGTTGTCGGGTCCATCGTCCGAGTCAGACCCAGATGACGAGTCGTCGTCTTCGGTCTCTTCCTCTTCTTCATCCTCTCCCTCGTCATCGTCGTCCCTTTGACGAGCGCGCTCGGCAGCTCGTTTTCTGCGACGGTCTTCTCGTTCTTTTCTCTTCTTGTCCTTGGCTTCTTTCTTCGTGCGCTGGGCTTCTTGTTTCTTAGCAAGTGCCGCAAAGTCGATGACGCCGCCGCCGCCGCCAGTGCCAACTACAACATACACTCCGCGGTCTTCGTCTAGCCCTGCCAGGACGAGAGGTGTGCCTAGCATCTTCTTCTTGCCCAATTTTGTCTCGCTGCGGTCGCGCTCTTGCACTTGGATGGCCTCGGCCACCCAGAGGGCGAGTTTCGTCAATGCCCCCGGGTTCGTGAAAAGTTTCACGTCTGGGCCCTCCTTGACAACGGCGATACGGAAAGCACGTAGATGTCGAATCTGGTGCTTAGAGAGCAATGACGTGCCCGTTCGGAGAATGGCCCGGTGGAGATGCTTTGCTAGGGGAAGTGACTCAACAAGCAGGGTAGGGGAATCAGAGCCAGTCGGCGACAAGGCATCGTAAGCACTCCAGAACCGAGGGTGCAGGTTGGCAGGGTCTGTTTCAGAAGGCAGCTCTGATTGACTGGCACTATTCGTGACTTGTGGCCGAAAGGAAGAACCTGCTTCCCAAGCGCCGGGGCCGACTTCTAGTATTGAGCCCAGGATGACAGCAACGTCTGTGGCCGACAGACAAGCCTTCCACCCCCAGCTACGAACAAAGCCCCAGCCCTGCCGATTGTTGCTGTGTCCAGATGCAGGCGGGGGAACCAGTCCCTCCAGGCCATACATCGGGGCGTATTTCAGCAAACGCGAGCGCAGTACACGCTTCAGTTCCATGTCCATATGGGTATAGTTCTGCTGACACTGAGTTAAACTGATTCCCATTTTGGCCAGCAGCTTGTGCAGTCTCTTGCGGCCATTTTCTGTCCAGACATGCAGACGCGATGCAAGATAAGGGCTGTGGAGCATGCTTTCGTATAAAGTCCAGTGTCGCACGAGGAGAAACCGTGGCTCGGGCGACAGCCGGATTGATGTATCTGTTGGAGATCGAGCTGTGGTGGGAATCATATCCGAGCTTGAACCGGGCACGTCTCGCCCGCTCTCTGCGCCGTCAGGTGGATTAAGTCGATGCACTTCGTCTCGCAAGATCTGTCGAACGTGTTCGCCTCGCGATCCGCCCCAGCCAGCCGAACCTCCAGCCTCGGACGAGCTCGAAATGCCAACACCAGCCATGGTGCGGCCGGAGAGCTCCATGCTCGAAGTTCCCACGATGGCCAGCCACAAGAGATCGTTGTCTTCGCGGCCCAGCTCAGAGGCTAACGAATACATCATTGAAGAGATCGGTTCCGAGTAGGCTGTGCCTGTGTTGTAGTATGCTTGTAGTACACTTTCGTGCTTTCTTTTCAGTCGTAAAAGCCGACGTTTCAGCGTTCGTGCCGACGGTTGTCTCGAAACCAGTGGCGACACAATGTTTGGCTCTGGGGACGGCGTGCGTGAGGAATTGGAGGAATCGCGGCCAATTGTTCGCCGTCGATTACTGGGCGACGACGGAATTGGAGAGCTCTAAAAATGTTCATCAGTAAGAGTGAATGTCAGAAAAGGCGTGTTATACACATACCGAATTGCTCCGTCTTCGCTGACGCGGCCGCTCATCGTCCTCGTCTTCGCTGTCTTCCTCCTCACGGCCAGACCAGGACTTGCGTTTCTTTGAACCCATTCCAAAGTCATCGCCATCATCTTCGCTCTCAGAGACCGAAAGGTCGTCGCCACCATCGTCGACCTCGGGCATCTCCTCAAGCGCGTAGTACGCATCACGTTCCTTGGACAGCTCCTCCTCAATATCGCCGTCGTCAAACACAATCACGCCTCCCTGACCAGCTGCGTATTGGCGAGTCAGGCCGCCCTTCTCAACACCACGAGTTTTCCGACGGGCATTAGGGTCGAATTCGTCTAATGTCTCGCGTGCTTGTTGCTGCTGCCACTGGCCGCCAAAGACATTGACCAAGTTCCACGGTCGTCGGGCGTCAATAACCCACGCCTCTACACCTCCCGTATCGTCCGATACTTCATCTTCAGCGTTTGTCAGACACAGAATCTCGCTGAGATCAACCAACCCGCCGACCCCGAGACAGACGACCACGCCGCCGCTGCCACCCTCGGAGGTTCGCAGGGGCCGCACCAATTCCTCGCCCGCGCGTGCAAGGTCACCGTATCCGGCAATGGGCTGAATTTTGTGGGCTATATAGTCGCGTTTCAGCAGCGTCGTCAGGATGCGGCAGGCGCAGAGAGCGTCGGGCTCGAGGGCAACGAGGATCAGGACCGGCGGAGACAGCGGATGGTGTGAGCGAAGGAGTTGGAGGTAGAGATGCGATATCAAGCCCCGAGGGAGATACATTTTGGCGTATATAAACTGTGCAAAAAGCTAAAAGACCTGTTGCTGACCTTGTAGAACGCGGGTTTTCGTCTTCTTTTCCCAGCGTCACGACACACTATGCTTGCAGTGTGACGTGACCTGGAAAAAGCACATCCCCCGAATGAAGGGGGCGGCGTGGAATTGGATTGGACGACCCAAAGAGAAGAAGAAGACGACGAAGAACAAAACCAAACAAAGAATAACCAGGCGGATAATGCAATAGTATAGTATGCTGTTGTAGTAGTTGTAGGTGTCTGCCAGTTCCTGCTGTTGTTGAGTCCGCTTGCAGTTAGTCCGCAGCGCAGCCCGGCGCGGTGCCTGGCGCGTCGTCGACGTGCTCCGCGGCGGGTCTAAAAGCCAAGTCACATATGCGGTTGACATTACTACTACTGAACGGCATTCCGCCGCCGTGGTTACGCCGTGGCTGGCATTTATTTAAGATTACTTGTATGCCATTGTCAATGTTTACCCACTACTGCTACGTACATATTACATGTAATGTGTGCTGCTTACTGCCTTACAGACTGCCCTACAGCTTCGCCGGACGCCCCTGCTCAACGTCAAATTCGGTCGTGCACAGCAAGAACGTATCACGCAGAGCCTACAGATCAACAATTCCAAGTCAGTCAATTGATTCTCGTAAATCACACGTGTATGCGATGGAAAAATGAAGACACCCACCTTGAGTCGATGCTTCTCATTGACTTCCTGGTAATCCCGGCCCGCCAGCATGTCGCAGAAATGCCGAATGGACGGATAATGCACAATCGAAATCTCATTCCACCACTGGTCCTCGGCCTGATCGTGCTGTCGGCGAGAGTCTTTTTGTTGGGCTGACGAGGGCTTGACGACGTTTCCTACCAGTTTGGCGCTGCCTCCACGTTTCCCAGCAACGGGGATGAAGGCCTATCGACACGTCAGTACAACTGCAGTACGTCGCTGCACGTAAAGTAAAATACAACTCACCTGTCCGTAATTGAAGTAGTTCTTCTTCCCATCTGGATGATGGAAATGCAGCAGATTCAGCATCGTCACAGGCTTGTCATGGTCAACGCTCAGCTGGTCCATAAACGCCAGTAGTTCAGGCGACACCTCGAGATTCTGCGATGTTTCCTTGCTGCTGCGCCGAATCTCATCGAGAGAGCCGGTCAGTGGTGGCTGGGCCTGCTGCTTCAGCTTTGCATCGCGCTCGGGGTAGGTTGTAAGCAATTTGGATGGGATGCCGACGAGAATGCGGTACTCGGCGCTGATAGCTGACTGTAAATGCGCCGGGATGGGCGACGCTGATGATGAGGAGGATTGAGTTTGCTGTAAAAGGAGCATCACATCCCATCGCTGTGTGGTGAGCAGCTTTGCATCGAGCGCTGAAGGGCGAACGACAATGTGTCGTGGACGCGATGCGACGACGACATGGACGCCCGGCGAAGCTTTGAGTTTGTCGACAAAGGCCGTCGGGTCCAGCGAGGGATCTTTGAAAGAAACGAGATGCAAGGTCAGGGCAGGCATTTTGTTTGTGTCTTTAGAATTATGAACTCGTAACCATTGACCAATGTTTGAAGTGTCGAGTGGTGGTGTTGAGGGTTGATATCAGTAGGCGGCGCTGTTCCCCTCATTAGATGCCGAGGTATAATAGTCCCGGCATTACTTTATAATCTGTGGCTTTGGATCTAAGTATTACTAACAATTTTATATGAAATTCAATATCAACCCGGATTAATGATAATTACAACTATAATTACGGATATTTACGGTGTGTTTAAGCCTTGATGCGGATCGGGTGAGCTTCGGTGTTGAAGACGAACTTATTCGATCCATCGGCCTGGACTTGCCATTCTGCGTCTGGTTCATCATTAGTATACGGATAATGCCTGTGAACCCGGGAAACTCACCATCAGCCTGGGTCAGATACATGTATTTCAACACCTCGGCAAACAGGAACGACTCCTGCAGGTTGTCCTGACTGCCACCGTTGGCAGCGTTGACGTCGGACAGACCAGAGTATCCAGAGCCACCAAAGCAGGTCGAGTTGACAGCAAGGTATGCATCCCAAACCCAGTCACGATACTACAGGATAGTTAGATGTGAAACAAAATCTTTGCATGCACGGAAAATAGCAACATACCTTCTTGTCACCAGTGATGCGCCAGGCGTAGTAGAAGCTTTCCACGACTTCAGGACGCAAGACATAGGTCGGGTTGGTGAGGTAGAATCCGTTCTTCTCGTAAAAGTCGGACTGGTCGTCGGGAACGCCTTCCTTGTCCCAAGCAAAGATCTCGGGGCCAATGTGGGTGGCGGTTCCGTTGTAAGTTTGATGCCATGAGTCGGTAAAGGCCAGACCAGTGTCCAAGAGTTGCTGGTCCTTGAGGACAGAACCGGCCAGCAAGAAGTTACCGCCAATGAAGGCAGTCAAGTGTTCACTGGTCTTGGTAACAGTGCCGTTGTTCCAAATGTTAACAAAGGTCAAATCTGGGCGGCTTTCCGGGTGCGAGAGCAACTCGGAAATAGTCGAGTTGGCAGCGTCTAGCCAGGAGTCGCGGTATTCAGTGTACTGCGAGTCATATAGCCAGAATTTGATCAGGTACTCGTAGTAAGAGTCATCACCACCGTTCCAGGTGACGTAGTTGTCGGTGAATTCGCCGCTGGCAATATCAATGGTGCTGCCGACCAGACCTGGGAAAGGCTGGGCCCACGATGGCTTTGGGCTGAGAAGGTAGGACTGAGCCTTCTGGGCGAGCTTGCCGTAGGTGTCATTGCCAGTCAGGTCAGACAGGCGAGTCCATTCCAGAACCAGGGTACCGGCCTGGGCGAGACCGGCTGTGGTAGAGCCGTCGTTGCTGTGGTTGCCCAAGGCCAAGTTGTTGACGGGGATGCCGGACTCGGTGTCGAAGGCGTAGCTCAAGGTATTAGCCAGACTAGTGGCTTGGGTCAGGATCGCCTTGACCTTGTCCTGGTCCTGGTCGTCAACCAGATGAGCAGCCGGACCGGTCAGCAAGTCGTAGGCCGACAGGAGACCTCCCAAGTAGCGAATGGTGGTCTCAAACAAACTGACGATGGTCTGGTTGGAACTGGTGAAGTCAACTGTGGGAACAAAGTCGAGAATCTGGTGGACGATTTCCTTGTGGTCCATGACAATGGCGGTCGAGAAGGCGTCAACGGCAGAGGCACCCCAGCCGCCGCTGAATCAATAGTTAGCTTCGAGATGTCCGTCTCTACCACACGGGATCTGGCAAAACAACATACAAGCCATCGTCGCTGGTGTTGTCCAACGGATGCAGCTGATCATGGGGAAAGGCATTCTTGTAGTAACCGTCCCAGGCGATCTTGAAGGTGTTCTTGACAGCGGCAGCGCGGTCAGCTTGACTGAAGTTGGCGGCGGCCTGGCTGGTGGCGGCCAGGGCCGTCATGGACATGGTCGAGACGCGCATCTTGAAAACTGGGCAAAGGGAGGGTGTGCTATTCACAGGAACGAAGGGACAGGGCCGCGCATCGCAGGGACGGCCCTCATAGATATATATATCACTCCGTCGTACGTGGTGCGACTACGTACAGACTCTGGCAACAAAACTTTTCGATGGCGCAACGCGTGCTTGACCAAGCACTTAGTACAGTTACTCCATGCAAGAGCAGGTTCCTTCCTTGGCCCCTCGCGTGCTTCCCCAGGCCAATGCAACCTGCCAAGCATACTAGATAGCTAGGTTGCCACTGGCTCTTGCACCGGCTGCGGCTTTAAACCGGCTGTCCAGTGTTTGTGCAGTTCTGTCGCCATGATGCCGCGGATTGTTGTGTTGGAGAGACGCCACGGTGGACTGGCTGAGTCGCTGGGCTGACCGCGCGAGATCGGTGATTTGCTGCAATCTGAATACGGCTGTCGATCACCAGGGCACTACTACTAGTATTGCGCCATCTGAGCGGAATCTTTTCGGCCTCATGATCCGATTGTGTGCATGAAGATTTCTTGAAGAGAGATGTGAGGAGCGAAGATCGAAGAACGAAGAAGGAAGCAGGAACAAGAGTCACAGAGCGAGATCTTGGAAGTCGACGAGGAACTGCGGATAAGGAAGGCGCCCCGATATGGCTGACTCAGCAGGGCGTCTCCACCGATCGACAGGCACGTCCTCTTATTCTTCTTCCTCTACGGAGTATCCCTCTGTAAGTACGTACGTCGTACCCAAAACACGCCGACAGCTGGAGCAATGTGCAACATCTTGGCACTTTTAGGCTTTTAGCCAGCAGGAGTCAACCGATAACTGTGGATACCATTATCGCGTCGAACCCCGATCAAGTTTACGGAGGACGTACGTACCAGGCGGAGAATTTGTTATCCCCACAACACCGAGTCATGCTCTCCGTGCTAGAGCCTAGAAGGCGTCAGTCTGTCAAATGCTTCACTACGCCCTGATAGTAATCCAAACCAGGCTCGTCATCGTCGTCGTGTCCGCTGATGGCACTGTAGCATTGTTGCTTCCAGTGGCTTGATCCGACATACGCCTCGCGCGGGGGATCAACTAATTATCAAATGTCGATTGGTACTTCGGAGAGTACTACGGTTATTCATATTATTTACACGCGCTTCCAACCAGCTTCCTCACCTCCATTCAAACTTCCTTCACTACTGGGCCACCAAACTCCAGCTGCAGATCAATTTGCCAGTCGACAATCTCGGGTATATCCCACAAAATCTCCGCGACGACTCCGCGTCCAGGCACATCCTTGATCTCGTCCCGCCCGGGAATCTTCAGACTGGCCATGAGCGCCTGCATCGCCTGATTTGACTTCATCGTGCCCGCCTCCAGTCGCTTTATACCTAATTGCTGCCCCAGCTTTATGAGCACTTGCATCGTCAGCTTGCCCAGCCCTTTGCCTCGCGCGCGCTCGTCGAGTTTTATGCCAATGTTCACTTCGCCCGTTGGCAATAGGGAGAAATTTCCACCACCCATGAACTGCCCATCGACCAAGACCATCATATTAAGCCTATCAAACTCGGTAAGTGACCGGGTGTACTTGTCGATTATGCTCGCTTTCAGCTCATCTATCGCTGCCTGGTCCCATTCTTTTGATTGCGTGGTCGCGTCATCTGGCCGGTTGGTGGGAGCTATGAGCAGGGCTATCCACTCGTCAAAGCGCGACAGTGGCATATGATCAAATCTCACCGATGGATGTTCTGGAATCGTAATGCTCCAGTCGTGACTGAAGATTTTTGCATGCTCGGCAGATATCATCGCGGCGGTTCCCGTATTGAGTAGATAAATGTGATCCTTGGGACTGTGTGTATTTCGCTTTGAATAGGTAGACTCTAGGAGTCGCTGGTTTTATACGGTTGCCTATTGACTTGAGACTTTTAGGTGAGTCATTATATTTATCGCCCAAAACCACCCTTGGTTGGATGTTGGAGAGCGCAGTGCATATTACTACTGCAAAATGATTAGCTACAGTGTTCAACGGTCTAACTTATTATAGGATAAAGTGGGGCGATATGAAATCAGAACAAAATCAAAGGATTCAGCTGCACTACGCTCAATACTCTGAACAATACGCCGTGTCACATATTTTCGTTAATCATTGAATCGTTGACACCAAACACATAATATTTGATACGGCACAGTGATGCTAACCATTATCGCGGTCGAGTCGCCAGTGACTTCTTGCACAGGTCCTTGAGATACCTCAGCTTCAACTGCCGCCTCCTGACAATGCTCTCAGCCAACTCGCTGGCCAGTTTCCGGGTTGCTGACCTGTGTCTGGACCCATCTTCTATGTCTTGTCGGAATGCTAGCGCCGGCCAGATCAGTTGCGGTATTCCTGGCTGAGCCGCTCCGCGGTGTTTCATGCCAACCTCTTCCGGGCGTGGATGGCAATAGAAAATGACGGATCTCTTCGCTTGAAGCCTCCTCATACCAAGTACATAATACTCATGGGACAAGTAATGGGAATCAATCTCGAGGTCAACAAGTCCTGTGCATTCACCGAGTTCCTTCCAGAGTCGTTTTAACTCCCTTGGGCGCGGCAAAGACATGTCTTCATTGCCTGGGACAGCGACAGCATTACCTTCGAACAATGAGTGGGCCATCAGCGAAATGCGTGTGATCTGCCGCCGGACCTCGTGTCTGATATTGCCCAGAAACCCTTCAAGCAAAGACGAGTTTTCAAACGCAAAGTGATTTTCAGTCCAAAACACGTACGAGGCTTCTCGGTAGATCCGTCTGTTGACGAGCAGAATATCCAAGTTCTGTCGTCGGGTGCAAAGACACGGCAGAGTGCTCATGGATGGCCGACTTTCATTGCCAAACTTGCGTTGCCAGCAAATATCGCACAAAAACTCATTAGGCCAGGCATGTCCCCAGCGACTGCGTGCTGGCGACACAAAGACCGGCAAAGTGGAAGCCCACCAGCAGCACGTGGGTCTACAATTGGCGCATCGGTAGAGTCTAAGGTCGGCCTCTGGATGGTTAGTAAAGCGCGGTCCAGGCCTGTCGTCACATAGTAGCCTCGTGCACTCATCATTGTGATACATGTCAAATTTGCACGGCTGGACCAGCAGCAGGCGGTAAATATAAGTGCGAAGCTCGGCCGGTAGAGAGAAAAACCTAGACAAGGTTGTCAGTTTTGGTCCAGTGAATGGTCAGGAGTAGGTTACCTGTTGTAGAGACTTGATCCTTGTTCAATCGCTGCAGATTCAGATTCAGAATCAGCCTCTGCGTGTTTCGCTTTCCTGCGATGCTTCATCCTGGCTTTCTGGACGCCCTTTGGTTGCCGCTGCCGCTGCTGTAGCGGAGATGGGGTTGTAGTTGGTGTTGGTACTGGCGACATGATATTGTGTGGTTGGTGTTGTTTGATAGATGTACAGGGTGGAAGCATACCAGACATTTATACTGGTAGACAAAATGTTGTTGAATAAAGCAAAAGTTCACAATCAAACCAGAGCCGGCAACCTGCGTACAAAAACAACTGAATCTCTTTCAGTAGAGATATCAAAATAACAACTTTCACAGTCCATGCTTTTAAAAAATAGATTGAACAGAAACCCAACAGCCATACTGTGGTAGAGGCCATGCTCACTTTGACTCATATTCCTGGAGTCAGGAAAATCCAATTGTAGCTAGAAGCAAAATAGCCCTGCACTTGTCTCTTGCATTTTATGAAAGGGTAAGAAAAGTTCTGCCTGTAGTGGTTTGAGGCTCAGTACTTTAATTGTATAGAAAATACTGCGTCGTGATTGGCCCGCTGGCAATGACTCATTGTTATTATTCTTCCCCGACGCTGGAAGCAGTAACGTCGTCGTATCCTATTTATACGTTAGTTTCTACATGTCTGGGCAAGTTGAACTTGTACTTCACCCTCGAAATAACAACGAATTGACATAAATTGTAAAATAATGAGAGGGATTAGACAGAGCTCCGAAAGCGGCAAGGCAATGCGCAAATGCGGGGCAGGCCCGCGTTTACGCAGCGCTTTTTTTTCTACTACGTAGTCCCAGCCAACTCCTCGGTGACTCACTATTAATTGATACTCAATGAGCATTAATTAACATCGTCTTACTTGTCTTCATCTAATTCTTCGTCCTGTCCCCTTTCTAAATTCACATATTGCCAAACAGGCCCGACGCCCTCATCATGGCGTCCCCACTCGTCGTCGCCGTCAACCTGTCGAGCCCCGATCAAGATGGACTGACCATAAACGAGATTGCCCGTGTGGGCAATGCCTTCGTCAAAGCATCAAATGTCCCGCAGACAATCGAATTCATCAACAAATACTCGCGCCTTCTCGATGTCTACGTTGATGTCAGCGACAGCGATCTCGTCCCAGACGAGACCGCAGATATTCTCAACGCCGGAGCTGCCAAGGTCTTTCTCTCTCCAAAGCAGTTGGTTCCGCTCTCTGTCGAACACGATATCCCTGCTGCTCGGTTAGCTGTTCAGTTGACTACGGCGGAAGATACACAAGCAGTTCAGAATTGGATCGCGAATAACCCGGACGGAAAGAATGTCAGCGTGTCGACGAGTGGCGCTGCTGCGGACCTTTTCGAGACCTTCGGCTTCCCCCGCGATGGGACACAGGTATACAAAACGCTTGGAGGAGACGCTAGTGAGTCGGTGGCTATTGAAAATGTGTCGCAAGGCGTGGTTGTCATTGTGCCGTCCGCACGGCTCGTGCTGGCACCACAGTCGAATGACAAAGTGTCAGCTGCAAATGTTCTCGCCAGCAAGGCGGTGGCTGATGCAAACACGGGATTATACGCGACGCTGGTCACTGATGAAAGGGATGTTGCGCTAGGTTTCGTATGGAGTAGTAAGGAAAGTCTCGTGGAGGCATTGAAGACGGGCACCGGTGTATATCAATCACGAAAGCGAGGCCTTTGGTACAAGGGCCAGACTAGCGGCGACACCCAAGAGCTTCAAAGAGTTGGATTCGACTGTGATGGAGACTGCATGGTCTTCCGAGTTAAACAACAGGGCAATGGTTTCTGCCACCTGGGCACAAACACCTGCTTTGGTCGCTACGGCGGTCTGTCTCGTTTGCAAAAGACCCTTCAATCTCGCAAGGAAACAGCCCCCGCAGGCTCATACACCGCGCGCCTGTTCAACGACCCTAAGCTTGTGGAAGCCAAGATTATGGAAGAGGCCGAGGAACTGTGCCAGGCTACGACAAAGGACGAAATTGCCTCAGAGGCTGCCGATCTGATTTACTTTGCCCTGACCCGCTGCATTGCCGCTGATGTTAGCCTTGAAGACGTGGAGCGAAACTTGGACATGAAAGATCTCAAGGTGAAAAGGCGTAAGGGCGACGCAAAGGCTCACTGGGCTGAGAAAGTCGGCTTATCAAAGGAGCCAGCGCCAAAGGCCGCACCACAGGAAACACCTGCAGCCACCCCCAAATCTGATCGCATTGAAATGAGACGCCTCGATACAGCGACGACATCGATGACTGCTGTTAAGGAGGCTCTCCAGCGCCCATCACAGAAATCCAACGACGCCATTGTGGAACTTATCAAACCTATTGTCAACGATGTTCGCGCGAATGGAGATGCCGGGGTTTTGAAGTACACTCACAAATTCGAAAAGGCAACCTCACTTACCTCCCCGGTCATCAAAGCACCATTCCCTGAGCATTTGATGCAGCTGTCCGCCGACACTATCAAGGCAATCGATGTGAGCTTTGAGAATATCCGCAAGTTCCATTCGGCACAGCAGGACGAGAAGCCATTGGTCGTTGAAACCATGCCTGGTGTGGTCTGCTCGCGTTTCTCCCGCCCTATTGAGCGCGTTGGTCTTTATATCCCTGGTGGAACAGCTGTTCTGCCGTCGTCCGCTCTCATGCTTGGTGTACCAGCAATGGTTGCCGGCTGCAAAAAGATCGTCTTGGCCTCGCCGCCCCGTTCGGATGGAAGCATATCTCCTGAAATCGTCTACGCTGCGCACAAGTGTGGTGCTGAGAGCATTGTCTTGGCCGGTGGAGCCCAGGCCATCGCAGCCATGGCGTACGGCACGGAGAGCGTCAGCAAAGTCGACAAGATCCTCGGACCCGGCAACCAGTTTGTCACCGCAGCCAAGATGATGGTGTCCAACGACACGTCTGCGGGTGTCAGTATCGACATGCCCGCTGGTCCTAGCGAGGTTCTTGTTATCGCGGATAAGCATGCCAACCCGGCATTTGTTGCTTCTGATCTTTTGAGTCAAGCCGAGCATGGCGTCGACTCACAGGTCATTCTCATTGCTATTGACCTTAATGAGAAAGAACTGGCAGCAATCGAAGAACAACTGCATCAGCAAGCCAACGCCCTTCCTCGAGTAGACATTGTGCGTGGATCAATCGAGCATTCGGTCACATTCATCGTGAAAAATATCGAAGAAGCGATGAACCTCAGCAACGAATATGCGCCAGAGCATTTGATTCTGCAGATCGAGAACGCAGAGAGCGTGGTACCCTTGGTACAGAACGCTGGCAGCGTGTTCATCGGCCAGTGGACTCCGGAGAGTGTGGGTGATTACTCTGCAGGTGTCAACCATTCTTTGCGTAAGTAATTTTTCTTTCTGGCTCAACAATTCACTAACAATGTCTTTTTATAGCAACGTACGGATACGCAAAGCAGTACTCTGGAGTCAACCTCGGCTCTTTCATCAAGCACATCACCTCGTCGAACTTGACCGCCGAGGGTCTTCGCAATGTATCAAGCGCGGTGATGCAGCTGGCCGCTGTTGAGGGGCTGGATGCTCACAAGCGCGCGGTCAGCATCCGGATGGACGCTATGAGCAAGGATGCATAATGAAGTATAGACATTAACGATATATGTGGATGGTTGTTAGTTTATTTCGGGATATTACAAGAAAATGAATAGATCTGTTTCAATGTTGACTATGTGTGCACCATTCAGTTGCCAGACATTGCCAGGCATAAATAATCGAAGACTGCAATCTGTAGAATTATACATAGGTTTCCCAGTATTCAGCCTTTTTAAAGGTGAATTTGCAAGCCGGGTAGTATCATCTATACTGTTGTCAGCGTTCTCACCTCCAGATTACCTGACAGCGCCCGACTTGAATGTTGCCTAATCCAACATTCCTACGAGGCGGCTTTCTGTTACACAACAATATATGATTGCTCAATCCCTAATTAACTCGTCGTTTCAAGGTTCATTAATAAGACTTATCAACACTGAGAGACGCACGGCTGTTTTAGTCTGGCCCACAGTATCTTAATCTACGTTATTCTGTCTTCAAAACGAGGTATTGAGTTGGTTACAAAAGATTCAGAAATCCAAATGGTACTTGAATTCCAAAAAAAAAATGGTATGTGAACGAATGACGATTAGTATTGTTTCACTTGGTCTATAATGTTTTCGAAGCGCGGTTGGCAGCACGCGTATTCACAGTCGCCAGCTTTTGAACAGATTGACGGTATATACAGATATCAAAAATATATGACAAGGAGAAGAAAAAAATGTCTGAACCCAGTCTGAGCTATTGTCTGAGGTCTCCAGAGGGCTTAGGGTCCAATTATCGATTGCTATCAGCCAAGAAGCTTAGAGATCACGGAAACCGTCAGTATTGATATTCGTCTTGTATGAAGAAGACGGTACACACCTGAGATCAATCTAATACTTGTTGACACAGCCATTGTCCTTGATGTCGCAGTAGGCCAAGTATTCCCAGGTAGCGTAGCTAGCGAAAGCAGGAGTCTTGGAGAAGTCGACGGTGACGGTGCCGTTGCAGACCGGTCCGTTCTTGGAGGTCTTGATATCGGCGCAGCTGTTGCCTCCGTCGAGGACAGCAACGCCCTGGCAGCCATCACCGTGCTCGGTGGTAACAAGGACGGCGCACGCAGAGTGGTCGGTGATGTTGATCGTGTTCAGCTTGAAGGTGGTGCTGCCGACAGGGTTGAAGGCATCAATAGCAGGGGCGGCAGCGGCAACACCGGCCAGGACAGCGAAGACAGCGGAGGCGTACATTTTGAAAATGAATGTAATAGTTCCTAGAAAGGAGTGTAAAGTGGTGTTGGTAGTATTGGTTGGTAGTGAGGAGATTTGGTTTGGTGGTGAGGATGGAGAAAAAAAGATGATTTGCTTGGGGAATCTACATCTTATTTATACTCCCGGTCATGAACTTGTTTATATTGGCAAACATAGTAAAGAGTCATTTGAGGCTTGGCTCGCGGAGTTTATAATTTTAGATGCAACAAAATTGTGGGGAGGATACTAGGTCTGGGGCTGAAAAAGAAGTCATCATACGCGGGCTTGGCTAGTAAAGGGAGGGTAGAATAGGACTGCGTAGCCCTGCGCGGCTGAGCCTAATGCTTATATCTTGTGTTGAAAATAAAATAATACTGATTATTGTATATATAGTGAAAAATTCGTTGCGTACTTGAATATACTACATTTCTTGATATCCAAGTCGAATTTAGTGAAATCCGGACCCGAATGGTGAACCGGCTCTTCGTAGCCAGTTGATGGTGGTGATTAGGCACTAAACAAATATGCAGCACTACAACTAATAATCTTAAATCCGAGTACTCCGTGATTTAAGCGGCCAAGAACTACTGTTGAGGATGCTTCGTCCGTCTCTTCGGGCTTGATGGCTTGCAGTGGTTCATCAACTGACGGCCAGGCCTTGAAAGTAACCCGGTAAATGCACGGTGAGCCAGCTTTCCCAATTATAGTAATACATTAGCAATTCTTATCGTTGGGTCAGTAATAGAATGCAAACAGGATCCCATAAAATAAGGTCAAAAAGATGACAGGCCTAATGTCACCCATACATATCACTTTATAGCCCACTTTGGGCTAGACTCGAATTGCTTACCAGATTGGAAAACCCGGGCATTTTTAGACCCATTTAGACCGTTTTAGACATGCAAGGTCCGTCGATCCGAATTCCGAGATGTCAGAGGACCAGATATACTACTGGGTTATCTTAACAATAATAGTTACCATGAGGCTGCGCTGGGGTCCAACTCGTTACATCAAGCTTGTCATGGTACAGCTTCAACACTTGGTTTAAGCAAATGTTATATATGCAGTATTTATTCAACCTTTTTTAACAATGTCAACAATAAATCTCACCTTGTTCACTGTACAAAAGTCACAGATTGCTTAGAGTTGATTTACGATAACTCTGGTCTTGAAGAGTTCAGCTTCACGGACTTTCTGTCCATGGAAATTAATCATAGACCTTTCGAGATATGTAAAATAATTCCTAATAGAGTAATCTACAAGCTCTTTAGGTTGATTTCATTATGTTTCACAACAGGGTCAAGGGTCAAAATCGCGGAAAAACGAACCAGTCAGGTTGCGCAACAAGTTCCAGTTACCAACATTAAACAATGTAACTTCACGACGCTAAAGTAGGTTTAATGGACATTTAACTATTTTAAGTCGGCGTTTTTTTACCTTTGACGGAAAAATGTATTTTCACAAGTTGGCAGGCCGAACATGGCCGGCGGTCGAGACTCTGCTGATCCTGATTCTAGATCTAGAAGGATAGAGGCGTAGCTTTGTACGGAGTTCAAACTTAGAGGTTACCAATTATTTTCTCGACAAAAATTGCTGTGAGTGTCGTTGGTCTGTATGCTCATTGAGAAACAGTTTTACCAGTGCGATTGGATAGGAATGTGATTCGAAGCTGGGTTAAATGTTTGCTGGAAAGGATGCTTTCGTTATGAGCTACAGTTTCTGAATTGCTAAAGAGTACATGTGTTCTCAAAATAAGGAAATTGACAGATGATAAGAACGAATTTAGGGTCCCAGGCATAATATTTTTGGTCTCAAGTTTTAAACCTGTGTTAAGTCTATAGTTCGGTTTGTTCAACACTTTTATATAGCTACTATCGAGGGAATTCGAGACGGTTTCCATAGCTGTGTCAAGTTTCAATTTTGAGATGGCTTTCTATAACTTCTAGCAAGTATTGTAGATGTTTTATACGAATATACCTTACTCTATGGTTGTAATTCTAGCTGGAGGTCAAAGAAAGGAGAAATTTTCTTTAAAAAGGCGCGCTGTTGAAATGAAGTATTTGGTTTGTTATATTACGATGCTCTATTGATGTTAAATAATCAATGCATGTTTCAAATGACCTTGACCTAACACTCAAACATCACATGAAATTGATAGAGTCGCTTCTACAAGTATACAATAAGATAAATTTATACATGTGCATGAATCGATCTCATATTTCTATTAAACTTACCAATTGATTGAGATTAATTAAAGATACATATATCGAGCATGTATCAACACTGAAATCTGGAATGGACATGATTTAAAACTCAAAAGTTGAATAGGCTAATTGAAAATTTATATTGACTTTGATGCAAAAGCCCCATGTTCATGTCTTCGATGTTTATTTCTTACCTGTATTATATGGAAAGTCAATAATTGATTTTAAATCAATATCAATTCAATGATCAATTGGTGTATCGTGTCTCAAATCACTGCTATACTGCCTTAGGAGCAATATGGATGACAATATAAACATTTGAAGTGGCATGACGCTGGGCCATTAGCATAACACATATTTGCTATATAAATAATATTGAATAAAAACGCCTAACTATGCAATATTTTGTAACTAATCGTCATGACGTATCTACGAATCTGTTCATCTCTTCCGCTCTTTGACCTTCCACTTGACGCCGTTTTTGTTGACGCCGCCGATGGAGTTGGTCATGCGAGCACGCTGCAGCTCCAGTTGTCGTTCAGCCGCTGAAATTTCTGCGTATTGCTTCTTCAATGCTGCAAGCTTCTTGACTCGGCCCTGGGCGGCGCGTTGCTTGAGCTTTCTTGCAGCCCGTTCCTGCGAAAGAGCGAGCCGTTCAGCCTCGAGCTGTTTTTTCGATAGCTGCTTTGAGGTTTTTTCTTGTTGCTGTTGCTGTCGTTTTCCAAACGAGTCGTCTTCTTCGTCTTCTTCATCGTCGTCGTTCATCTCTTCGTCTTCGCTGTCGTCAAGTAAGCCCCCAAGTTTCTTCTGGTCCTCTTGACTCTCTGCAAAGATGATCTTCCGTCTCTTCGCTGCGCCAGCGAGCAGATCATCAAAATCATCTTCATCTTCACTCTCTTGACCATTCCGAGACTGGCCCTCTCCCAGTGTCTGTGCCATCCCATCTTGCAATTGCACCTCTTGCTCCAGCCTTTCAACCTCTCGCCGCACTCTCTCCCCGACCGTCCTCAGATACCCAGCGTCCTGCGTCTTGAGCAACTTGACGGTATCATGGCTCAGTGATGATGCTTCAGTACTGCGTGCTCCATGTTTGCCCTGTCGCGCAGTTTGGTCTGAGAGCATGCCAAAGGCGAATTCATCGGGGTTGCGGTCGTACGCTTTCTCGCGCAAGCGTTTGAGTTTTTGCTTTTTGAGATTGTAGTCTTTGGCTCGTAGGGAGTAATCCTTTGTTTAAAATCAGTACCGAGATCGCAATAATGAAGATTTTTCAGTGAATGCAAATGCAAGAAAATACCTTGTGCTTCTCGAGAATTCCCCATTTTTCTCGATTGTCGAGCTGCCCTCGTTCACGGTGCTGTCGCCGTTGCACGGCGTTGCGCATAGACGACATATTAAGACCAGCAATTATTTTATCTGGTTGTTTAAACAAAGGAAGAGAAAATCGGTTCTCGCTAGACCGACGGTGTTTGGTGGACAAATTTTTGAAGATAAATTTAACCAATACTGCCGGCGGAGAAAACGGGGGATTGCGCGGGCGGTGAAGCGAGGCAAGTCGCTGATACGGCAAAGCTGCAACAACAAGCTTACACTCTCGATATTATTTTGAGATTCTCAGCTTCAATTCCTGCGTTCAATCGGTCGTCGTTTGGCACGGCTTCGTTTCGCGCGGCTGCAGTCAAGAGTTTGTTGAGAGAAATTATTCTGTGCACCATGTTCTCGTCATAGACACCATTTTGTCTATCCACATCCAGTCCAACATCCACCTCCGTCAGGATCTCTGGTCAATCTCAAGAGGACCTCCACTACAACGAAAGAAAGTGAAAGAAGGAAGAAATCAAAATGTCTACACCGTCAGCCCCCAAGCCTTCCGTCACGGAACCCAAATTCGACCTGCGCAATCCATTGCCATTATCCGCAACACAAGAACAGCAAGTCAAAGAGGTGTACTACAAGAGGGTACGAGGCTACTGCGCCGAGGAAATCAAAGGTAAATATCAGTTCCCTAACTGTGTCTTCTTCTTCTTCTTGGTCCTCCAAGACAGACTCTTTAACTGACAAATTCGTTTCTAAAGCCTTTGCCGAATGTGCCCGCAATCGAACTTTTACCACAACATGGGTCTGTCGAGACCAGCGGCTAGCCATGAACTCGTGTATGCTGGCGCACGCCAAACCCGAAGAACTCGACCGTGCGCGCGAAGAATGGTTCTCCAGTCGCGAGGCACGCCGCCGCGAGCGCGAGGAGCAGGAAGCAGCAGTGGAAAAGCGGCGTGTTGAGGTGATTCGGCTGATGCAGGCGGATAACGAGAAGCGGAAGGCTGGCTGATCATCTTCCAAAGGTTGGCTCCTTTGTTTTCTTCTCGTGTATTTCTATATATATTATTGTGCATAGTGAGGCGGCGTTTAGGTTATAGTGCTACTTAGCAATCTCCATTACATGTATCTTTCGTGAAGCATCATGTATATTACGAAACATTGAATCAATTGATTTATTGATCCATACTCTGGGACGTGGAAAAGTAATCTATATCAATGCATGTACATATTCAGGATTATCAATTCGTTCAACATTGCATAACATGCAAATATATCGTAGATTAGTGGATGTGTACTCAACCGATACTGAAGTTTATCAATGCGCCATCATGATCCCCAAGCCAAAACGCCGCCGCAAGCCCATTTAATTACAAAGAAGTAAAGAATGACAATAATAACAGTATGCATTAAGCATCTGCCATATCTTCGTCCTCTTCATCGCCCTCCTTCATGGCCGCGTCATCGCCAAAGACATCTTCCATTCTTCCATCGCCTTCATCTTCGGCATCTTCGTCTTCATCATTTCTGGCAGTATCGGGGAGAATAGTTGGCTCGCTTTCTTCAACGACATCCTCTTCGCCCTCGCTTTCCCATTCGTCTTTCAAATTCCAGCCCATTCCGGTCAGACAGAATTTCTCCGGTGGAAGCCTCATCCCGCCCATGGATATGTTGGAAAATGCGCTTTTGTTGTTTGTCTCCACGCCTCTTGCCACACCGGGAAGTGCGTATCGGTTGCGCTCAGCTGCTATATCCATAAGAAATTCTTTGGGGAGTCCCGGCTGAAACTGATAATGCAACCGAGACGCAATGCTCAGGCGCAAGGACTGCAGTGTAACCGTATTCAACTCAACGCCTCCGCGTCCGCCACCCGTCGACACATTTGTCTCTCCCGGTCCCGAAGACGTGCCTGCATATCCCTCCATGGAGAGATAAGCTGCGTCCTGGAGCGTAGACGATGTGTATCGATAGGCAAAATCTAGGAGCTGTAGAGGAACGCGCTCTTGGTAAGCCGTAACTCCCAAAGAGGCAAGAAGCATGTGAACAAGGCGCGCATCGCGCGGCCGTCGAGATTTGCCTGAATCGTTGAGAGACGTCGCTGGGATGGCCGGTACGCCGGGAATAGGAGGATTCGCTGCGCTCGCCGTGGCATTTTGTGATGAGGTCTGATTTGCAGTGGCAGGGTCGTCTGGAGGCGTCAAAGGCTGAGTAGAGCCAGCAGCTTGAGCTGGTCGAGGGGTAGCCATAGCTTCTGGCTTTTGAAGAGAGTTGGACAAATGAAGAATGCTAAGCCTTCATGAATGGCGAGTCATCTGCAGGGACCTGGCTCTGTGACTAGTACAGTCGCAAGGGCAGCGAGAGCAATATTCCCGAGTGTATGATGAGGGGTATCATGCGATCGTGACAGTCAAGTCATTGTTGAAGGTTGAAGTGAGGGTTGGAGATGGCTTTGAGAGAACGAAACAAGCGGAGCCCCGGGCTCATGCAGTGCGCTAAGTCTATTTAGGCATAGCGGTACTCCCTTGTCTATCTTCTACAACTACAGCAATTCGAGAGAGACATTGGATAACCACACCATGTAATAATTGTCTGCGCTGGTGGTAATTTACATGTCAAAATTCAAACAAAAACACATAATGCAACGCTGAAACACCAGAAACAACAAATCCAACTCCAACCAGCGGGTGTGGGCCTCTGCTGGCTATGCATCCATCATCTATTTACAAACATTATACAAAGCGACAAACGCACATCGTTATGCCAAAATGCGAGGTCCCTCGAAACGGGAATGGCCTCGGTCAGCTGCGAGTAGAATGACAAGAACGCAAAATTCAGCTCAACTCAAAGTAGTCTTGAACAGACCAAACACTTGGAAGCAACTTTTAAGACACAGGGTCGCGTAAAGACACACCGCCAATGTCTGGAAAATCTTCTTCGCTGCCGGAAAGCTCATCATCAGAAAGATGGCTATCGGTGAGCGACTCGGTCGAGTTGAGCATTCCAGGTTCGTCGATTGAATCGTGAGAGATGTAGCTTTCGCCCATCTCATCAACTTGCTCATCGTCATCATCATCATCTTCTTCGTCGCTATAAGCTTGCTCGCTGTCAAGGTCGTCTTCATCCTCTTCCTCGCTATCTGTGACCGAGAAATCGTCCAAGTTGGCTTGATCACGCCAATATGTGAAGTCGGTGAACTCTTCGCCACCTCCCTGCACGAGGAGACTGATAGGGGGAAAGAAATGGTCAACTAGCTCCCTCATTGTCACATAGCTGCTTTTGTATTTGTTGAGACTTAGCAAATCTAGAGACACCTCAGCGTTGGAGTTGATCGTGAAAATGCGCGATGACGGGATATTCACAGAGCGGTAGCTAAGAGCGTCGGTCAAACGATTTCCAAATCCGGCGTAGAAAGGATTTTCATGCGGAGGAAAAAGATTGAGAATATCGCGTAAACAAGCCATTTTGAACACTTCAGGCTTTCTCAAATAAATTTCGCGCCGCAGGGCTGCTATAGTTCGGTCGGGGCTCATGATGACGGGCCCTTTAGGTAGCCTATAGCCGTCCTGCAAAACTCCTTTGAGGTATGTTCGAGTAAGGTCTGCTTGGCCAGTTGAGCGGCTGGTCAGGTACATGATATTGTACCCATTGCTGACGATGTCAGTGAATAGTTTAGCGACACCTTGGTGAGTCCAATCACGCCCGATCATGTTCAGGACATGGCCCAAAACATCAGACCTATGAAACAAGGTTAGAGAGCGATACCCGAGAATATGAAGATTACTCACTTAGTGATGGTTCCATCAATGTCAGAAATGACTATCGGCGTCTTGTTGCTCCAAAGGTACATGGTGGCGGGACACGTTGCCTTGTTGACCGTGAAAGTCACATCGTTCGCACCAGGTTTGAGGTTGAGAGTTTTGAGCTGGTCGCTGGTCAATCGCAAAGTTTTGGCGAAATTGCGGTTTGGGTCGCCGACAGCTGCGTCTTGCGGTGGTGTTTGCGGCGGCGTGGGAAAGCCGGGTTGCACATCGGATTGAGCACGATGATGACGAGTCTGGATGGGAGGTTGCAAACTTGATTGGTCCCCTTCACTGTGGTAACCAGGGTCTGAAACAGCATCGTCATTAAAGGGTGTCTGGTGTGCGGTGAGAGTTGTCTGACGGCTTGCTGCAATCTTTGCCTCTTCGCTACTATAAATCCAGAGATTGCCATGGTCGTCTGCGCCGATCAAAGCGCCAATGTCATAGTTGCCTTCCAATTCTTCGGAAAGAATATTGCGCGCAATTACTTCGGCGCGGAGGGCTTCTTCCTCGCTGGTTTTGTAACCAGTCATGTCCAGCATGAGATCACCGGTTTCTGTCACTTGGGAAGGAATGTTTGACCCGGAGAGCTTCTTTGAAAGCGCAATCGCACGCGAAATGGCTTCACTGGGCGAGACTGGAGGAGGGCTTGTTGACCGTTGACTTTGTTGGATGTTTGTTCGGCCCGCTGCTCGTGGGGAGTTCTCAGTACTGGAAGGCTCACTACCGACAGTGGTCACGCCCGCCGGAAGAATGCCATCGGACATGGAACGATCTAATTTGACGGGTGAGTTGTTGTCATATACGCTCAATCCTATTTGGTGCATGGAAGATTCATTCGGCGACTGAGATAGAGGTGTGATTGCGCCTATTGTCCATTAGAATGCCAGTACTGAGAAGGGCTGCAGTGCTTCTATCCATACCTAAGTCGTGCGACATGGAGCGCCTGTTGGAGGCTATGGACCCTGGTTCTAGATCTTTTGCCACACTTTTGGACGAGCTAAAATTGTCCAGATCCAGATCGGGGGGCTCCTGTAGCGAAGGTAGTTCAGCAACTGAAGTCGATGCTGGGCTGCTTGCTGGCGACACCAAAGGCGACGTTTGCAGGGCTTCGGGCACGTCATCAGTCGTTTCAAAGACGAAGAAGGCTTCTCCGCCATCGCCCAACTTCATGGAGAAGTCTTGTTTGATCCCGTTGACGGAAAACGCTACCTTCTTTTCGGAGGGCCGTAAGAGCGAAAACTTGCCGAAGCGGACGTGGAAAGGCGAACAGGCAAGGCTGCCTATAGCCAAGTTAGAAGTCACTTCACCACCTTATCGATAGATTGTAGATTGGCTGACCATCTTCATGTTCAATCACGATCACATCAATGGCGCCGCTGAGGGTGGCCGGGTTGATTGAGTTCCAGGTCTTGGAGACCGGGCCACTCAGGCTGCGAACGTACTGCATCCCGACGCTGGAGCGAGCGCAGGCAATTAGTTATGCGTATACAAAATATCGATGGGTGTAATCTGCGAAAGCGATGCTGGAGGCGAAATCGAAAGCGCAAACGTAACGAGCAGTTGCTACAACTCGGCGGAAAAATAAGAGCAGCAGCCGGCTACCATGTGAAAGTCCCCGCAGGCGAACAAGGCTATCGGGTCATCCTGGCCTAGATGGATTTAGGCCTAATTGGGGTAGCAGCAACGCTGGGAGGAGATGCGAAACGGGCGAAACGAAAGACGAAGGGTATCAGCGAGCGTGGTGGAGGTAAATAGGTAGAGGAAGTGGTAGGGGAAGAGGAGAAGTAGGAAGCGGAGGAGGAACATGTATCAAGTAGGAGGGCGCCCCAGAGTGTTGGATTCTCAACGCTTCGTCATCGGCCCGCCGCCGAGCCCAACCATACTCCGGAGAAGAAGCGCCAGAACACTGCCTATTATTGAATATTGAACAGCAAATGGCTCGCATCGCCGACACCACTGGCTAGTCTCCCCCGGGGCAAGTCGGCAGACTCGGCACTGGGCTGTTTTTTTCTTCCTAGCGTCCCCCATGAGGCCAGGTGACGCGCAAGTTGGGGGATTTGCGTTCCCATCGCTCGCTCCTGGCTAGCCGCTGCAATAGACGATGCAAGGCTGGCCTTGGCCCGAGGGTATTAATATTTCCTGCTTACGGAGTTCGTACGTTGCTACTGTGAACTTATATCTATGCAATATCTAGTAGCTGGTTGGTTCCATTGCACGATTCTACAGGTCTGCTTTGTGTCTGAAGCTGACAATGCCGGACAGTACGTACGTTATTTAATAATAATAGCACATGCACCTCTTGTCTTTGCGGCTTGAAAAAAAAACAAGGAAGGCCAGCATCAGGATCGCCCCAGCTTACTAGTGTCTGCATTTTAGGTCACCAGCTAGGTAGTTAGGAGTTAGTAGGAGGTGGTACGACGTAATTAGTGTCTGCCGAGAGCAGCAGTCGTATGGAGCGCGCTGACTAAGGATCCACCACGTGACCGGCCGGTCGCCGCCTGCCGCGATGCTCCAACGGTGCCGCTGCCGAAACTTCGACTGCGTTCAACCACGAGAAAGAAGATAACGACTCTCGACTTCGCCTTTCCAGAGTCAGCGGCCCCGTCTCTGCTCTTGGATGGATGGAGTTTCACACGGGCATGTATGAGCCGTTGCACTGGTCGTTTGATGTCTACCCCAGTGTGGTCCCCCGCGTGAGGGTGCGAGGCGTGATGACCCTCTTCCTTGCCGGCACCATTCTGTGGGCGCTGGTCTGGTGCGTGAAATGGAAAAAGATTGTTTCGTATGAAGCGTCCCTGTATACTGACTCTTTTTCTTTAGGCTGCTCTACCGTGCCTGGCAAGTGTGCCAAACGCCAAACGACGTCCTGGTCGACAAGCTAGGCCTAGATATTCCTCCCTCGCCCGAAGTCACCCTTGAGGAAATTTCCGCTCGAGAGATTCGCATTGCCTGGAAACAGCCCGAGTTCCACAATTCCATTCAAAAACACATTATCCAGGTTAACAGCGCCAAAGGTTAGCCACAATCACACCACTGCAGATTGCCATCATTCACAATACTAACCACCTTCTAGTCGGCGAGACAAAGCGAGCAGAAACTGCTGTCACGATTGGAAATTTAGTTCCCGGCCATATCTACCATATTTGCGTGTTCGCCGTCAGCGCTGCCAATTTCCAAACTGCGAGTGCTGTCCTCCACATCCGTACGAAACCCCTTCCATTGTCGCAGACTCAGCAAGATGGCACTATCGATGGCCCTACTATCCAAGCATCGGTCCCGCGCTCGACCGTTGCCCTCGTGGCCCCTTCCGCCCCAGTAATGGCAAGAGAGCACAGCGGTGGCCACCCACAAAGCAAGCGCACTGGTCTAGGGAGAAAGGTGTCGCCAGCCACTGACATGCAAGGGGACGATTCGCATCGCGTCTCTGTGTCCGACGATCGGAACGGAACTCTTGAGCAGCTGGCAGTGCGTCTGAAAAACCTTCAGCAGGAAAACGAGAACATGGACAAGCAGCTTGCTGAAGAGGACGAGGAACACAACGCCAGTCTCGAAGAACTAGCTAAACAACGCGATCAGCTCAAACAGCGCGTCAAGGAAAAGGACGAGGCCAGCGGCGACCTGAAGAAGCATGTCAACAAACTCGAGAGCGTGAATCGGACAGTACAAAGCGAAAAGACAAAGCGCGAGAGACTCCTCCAGCAAAAAGAAGCAGAACGCAAGAAACGAAGAGACGATATCGTTCGATGGCAGGACCAGATCCTACAGTTCAATAAAGAGGTCGCCAGAGCAAGCGAAGACAAAAAGAAAGTCGAGCAAGACGCTACCAAACAGGCCAATGAAATTCGCGAAAAGATTGCAGCCGAGCAAGCGCAAATGAAAGATATCGACGACGAAATACAAGAAAAAGGAGGTCGTATCAAGAAGCTCGAAGATGAAAGGCAGAGGGTAGATGGCGGCGACAACGAGGACGGTAGAGAACTCGATCGTATCGATATTGAGAAGGCTAGACAGTGGGAAACTCGTCTGAACCATCTCCACGCAAGATATGCCACGCTAGTCAATCTGCATACCCAGGCTCAGCAGCAGTATCAGGAGGCTCAAGAGCGTATCAAGTGGTTAAATAACCAGAGGACTAGCAGCAATGACCCTTTTAACTCGTTGCAGACGATGGACCTAGAGCTTCCCCAGCCTGGGACCATCCGCCGCCCTCGGCACCGAAGTTCCTTGACAAGCAACGTCTCGTCGCCGGTAGCGTTTCCGCAAGCAGACTCTGCATTCCCTCGAACCTTGACCTACAATCAATCCAACAATTCTCCTACATTCGCTCCCAGCTCTGCTTTCTTCAACATCACCAACGGAATGACTTTGCTTGGTCCTTCAGACAGGGCAGAGGCCGTCCCTACGGAATCTGATACCTCATTGCCGCCAATGAGTCCGCGTGCAGATGCCCTGTTGCCATCGGATCTTCTTGGCGATGAAGAACCCACCGAACTACCCGGACCTATGACCGCTACCGATTTGCCCGACACGACCGGTGGCGATGATCCCAGATCACCCTCTCCGGCTTCTTCAGAGACTAAATCCACTCGGTTTTTCGCCAGCCCTCACGATAGTCTGCGAGATGTTGATCTTTCACTTCCGCATAATGATACACTGTCCCCAGACGATACGGCCAACGCACAGAGTGCATCCCGCCGACTATCAGGCCTTTTCAATTTCCACCGTCAACGAGGAAAGACCATGGCAGATGGGCCACCACTACTTGGCTCTTTGAAGTCTGGCCAGAGCCGTTCATTTCCGCGAAATTACGATGATATGGACCCAATCGGAGCACGGCGTCGTCGTTTGAGTCATGCCGCCAACTGGGCAAACCCAATGTCGCTGTTTCCGAGGAGCAATCCCACAAACGTCACTGCTGATAGTTCCTCGGATCACGCGCCGTCCAGGAAAGGTCCATTTGCCAATATCTTTTCTTCTACGAAAATGAACTCGGACGAGATGATCAAAACTGATCAAGGGTACAATCAATTTAGCCCTAGGCACGATCCCCTTGACCCTTCTTCGCTGTTAGGGCCCATTCGTCGAAGCTCTCTATCCCCGCGACCATCGTCAACGTTTTCGTTTGATAAACACCTTCCTCACCCTTCTACCGATCCCTTTGGCTGGCCATCTAGTGATGTCAGTGCGCAAAGGAGCTCGCTTGCTTTTGATTGGGCTTCACCTTCTACGTGGTCACGGAATCAGTCTCGTCGACCATCAATACAGTATGGTTCTTCCAGTCACTTACCTCTGGGAATGTCCCCTGGCGAACCTGACTTCCTTCAAGCACCTCATGAAAAGCTTCGACCGCTCCAAGCGCCGATCGGAACGCGGCCGTCTTCGTCTCATCGACCCGTGACTCCGAAACTGAACCCTGCAGCACCAACCTTTAAGACTTTTTTCAAGAAAGCCGAAAAGGACAAAACAACAGCAAAAGATTTGGCGTCAAAGTCCCAAGAGTTCGGGTTCTATACAGACGACTTATCTCCGCCACCATCGAGAGAGTCGAGGGATTCTCGCGCACTTTCCGGTGCTGCAGAATCTTTCGACTCTCTTGATCTTGTGCCGTCGAGCAGTCCTTCGGACAATCTCAGCACCAAGGAGTCCTTTATCCAGAAAATCACCCGCAAGAGCAGCTCGAGCAAGTTTAACCTCTCCTGGAAAGATCGTGGAGGAATATTCTCAAAAAAGAGCGATTCGATTCAGGGTGAGATTGATTTAGAAGGAAACCACGATGAAGCTCAGCTGGGAAAGAGCGTAGATAGCACTGTGTCCAGCGCTCTATCTGCAGACCGATCAACAACGCGCAGCGGTCGGCATTTCTTTAGCAGAAAGCCCAAGAAGGACACGGCTTCTAGCGAGGCTGGTGAGAAGGCTAGTGAGACTGGAGACGAGGAGCTTGCTCAAGAGGAGTAATCGGTGCATACACGATAGCATAGTTACATATTGCATGAACACAAGTTGATACCAGTGGAAAGCAATGACTGTCCCTTTCAGTATAACCAAGTATCCGTACTTTTAGTAGAACACGTATATTTTTGCTAGATTTAAGTATCGCGATAGACACTTTCGATGATAGTACGCGGTATTGAAATTTCTAATCCTCTCTTCTGTTCACTGCTGTCGTAGAGTTCCCGCATTTCCAAACTTCACAATCTGTCCCGCGGAACATTTTTGTACTGGCAAACATCTCGCCACTTTACATGAATACCGCATCTGAACTTGATTTATAACTCTCGGAGAAATTTCATTCATTAAAAACCGTGCCGTACGGAAGAAGTAGCAAGACACCAGAGATTGCTAGATCACAGCCCACGCGCTGTGCGGGGGAAAAGATGGCTAATTCAAAGTATGGGGGGTTTTTTTTTTCCAACACAAAAAGAACATCGATGCCGAGTCAAATCTTCCCATGCGAAGATACCACTAGAATAAAACATCTGCTAATATACAAGCAGATATGAGTACGTCAGGAATTTTGAGCAATCAGACAGTCTACTTCCTGAATCTTGGATCGTTGTGCGGATCGACGGCCGCGGATTCCACAGGTACGTGTAGAGCTCGTCATCTTTGCATTTTAAATGTGATTTACTAGCACGATTTCTAAATTATATCCAGACTTTCAGATAAATATGGATTCGAGAAGCCAAATGATCGCCGCGCATTGGATCTCATGAACGCTGCGGCGGTAGTGGTCATGAAGGATCTTCCAGAGTTGAGTATTGCGTACGGCGTGAGTGATGAGTATAGGTACGCTCGATAGGCTTATTAGAAAGGATTTGAACGTCTGCTGACTTTTGGATAACAGTTTTGTCTTTCACCCCAGCTGTCAATTGTTCGAGAGGAGAAGCGCGTAAGTGATATAAATAGTACTCCGCGCGAAAGTATGTTTCTGACAAAGTGGTGACAGAAAACTCGTGACAACAATTGTTTCAGGATTCACAGCGGCATATGTCATGCAATGGCCGTCTTATTTCCCTGACAAGCCTCTGGAGATATCAAATCTGCCTACTTTCGATGGACGAGCGGTGCTATATCCAAACGCGAGAATATTACGTGATTATATGAGTTGGAGGCAGGTGGACTGTAAGATCTAGCCTTTTCTATACTATTCAACAAGACACGCTGACAAACCTCTTTAGGCCACATCAATAATCTATACAATACAACTTTCTGGTCCATGGTTTTAAAGGGTGGAATGACCAACATCGAAGCGGAAAAAGAGCTGCAGGTATAGTATCATGGCCTTATCACTTGGTTGAAAATCTACTCATATTGATCTAGGGAACTGTATCAGCCGACAAAAATGAGATCCTCTTTAGTCGCTTCGGCATAAATTACAACAACGAAGCCGAGATATACAAAAAGGGCAGCGTTGTATATCGCCAATACCAGCTCGTGGAGCCATCGACTGAGCCTACAGGCACAGCGGAACAAGAGGAAGATCAGGAACCAGCAAATGTGAAAGAGCTCTCCCGGACCCAGCAGGACAAGCTGCGCAAATTGCGTCGAAAGGCACAAGTCGTTGTCGATCATGTGGATATCATTAAAGATGAGTTTTGGCAGAGACGGCCGTGGATATTGTCGGGCAAACCTGGAAAATTACCTGTTGAAGCGGCTGCTGAATGATATAAAAGAGAAAATAATAGGCAGTGCTTTAAGTTCAGCAGTTTTCTAGATAGAGTGATGCTTCAAAGTGTTACTGGATCAAAGATCCACACCATAGCGAATTTATTCCGATTACATGTAATCTCGAATGTTCCAGACATCAATGTTACATGTATATCTGCCTATCCAATAGTCTATATGGGTATCATACAAATATCTAAATATAATCAACATCATTCGTTCAACTCTACAGGTTCCTTGCTGTTTTTGGTCCTTTTGCTTTTCCTCTCTTTTTTCTCTCCCTTGGACTTCTTCGTTTCGTCCTTTGGCTTTTTATCCTTTGCAGTCTTTGCAGTCCTTATTGACTCTTCGTTCGTTGACGAGTCTGGGGTTGGATATTCATCTTCGGCTGAAATATCCTTCCGCTTCTTTTTCTCCTTCTTTTCTTTGCGTTTTTTCTTGTCGATATTTTGCTGATCTGGGGAGTCACTGTTGGATAGCTTGGTATAATTTGGCGATTCTTCAGTCTTTGATTTCTTGCTCTGTCTGGAAGATTTCTTCTCGGAATTGATAGCTTCACTTTCTGCCTCTTTCAGCTTGCGTCTTTTTTTCTTCTCTTCCTTGCGCTTGTGGTCGTCATCACTTTTCGCCCCGTCGTCTCCTTGGTCTCGTTTTCGCTTCTTCTTGTCTGCCTTCTTTTCATCTGTTTTCTTTTCCTTCTTTTCCTTCTTCGCCTTTTTCTCCTTCTTTCTCATATCTTTGCTCAACTCGTTCACAGCAAAATAAGCGGTAGAACTTGCACTGTCTTTCTTTTTGTTCAACGTTCCCGGAATGATTTCCCCCCTCACAAAAAACTTGTACAATTCGCTCCCATTCCTCGTCAAGCAATTCCCATCGCTGCCATCCTCCCCCGGCGTGGCAGTTCCATCCTGACCTACTCCTCTCAGAGCTTCCTCAAATCCACGTAGCCACCACTGATTCGTCGGATCCTTCGTGGACTTTTGTCCAATGCCGAGCTTGTTTTCGCGGCGCGATATAAGGAGAGGTCGGGTCAGACCGAGGCCACTATGGGCACCAGGACGGCGATTGGGATTGAGCGGGTTACCAGGACCGGACCAGCCATGACGGATGAGGTAGGCTTGGGCGTCCATGTGTCAGGTGTCCAAGTGGTGGGAGTATGGCAATTAATGTGTATGGCGAAATTTTCGCGGTGGGCGGCCTATATATACGGGTGATAGATATGTCGTATATTTTGGAGGGTTCGCAGATTCATGTGTAAATAAACAATCATGGCATGACTAATAGCTGACCATTGAAAATCATCGAGTATGTGGCATTGAACCGGTCTGTTTAGTAGTTGAAGACGAGAATTTATTTTATTTTGCCCGGCGGTGAGCGATAAGGTAATCTCACGTAAGGTGGGGCGACAACGCTAGCCCAAAAAGGCTTAGCGAAGTACATATACTCATGGTTCCCTAACATGCCTCTCGTGTAATTATTTTTGGAATTTCATTAACAATATTCGGATTTATTATAGTAATAATAAATGGTATTTTATGTTTTATAATGACAGTATAGGTCAGGTATTTTTTACAAAAACACTAGTAGTATATAAATGTATCCTGAATCACATAGGCGCACCGCCGCATATTATGACTCATCGGCGGTCTTTTTCTCATGAAAGAGCTGGTAAATCCGTGTAATCCTACTATCTTAATTCTCTTTTTCCCTTTCATTTTTCTAGCAAGAATCTCTGTTTGTCGATTCCCCAGAAATACAGGCGGGAAAGATGTCAGATACAAAAACTCGTACCGGAGACCCGTTTATACGCGGACACTTCGAATCTCTTCTGAAACGTCGCCTGTTCTACACTGAAGCTTTTGAGATTTATCGCACCTCAGGCAGTCTTCACGGCGATAGCAGAGGATTATTTGACTACGGGCCGCCAGGATGTGCCTTGCAATCCAATATCGTTGATGCATGGAGGCGGCATTTTGTCTTGGAAGAAGATATGCTCGAAGTCGACTGCACGACTTTGACTCCGGAGGAGGTCTTCAAGACAAGTGGGCATGTTGACAAATTTGAAGATTGGATGTGCAAAGATTCAAAGTCTGGCGACTTTCTACGTGCCGATCATCTTGTTGAGAATGTTCTTGAAGCGAGACTGAAGGGTGATAAAGCTGCGAGAGGTGTTGCTGTGGACGACACGCCAAAGGGCGATGTTAAGGTTGATGCCAAAAAAGAAAAGCGAAAAGTCAAGGACATCAAAGCTGTGCGGCTTACAGATAAGGAGGTCACGGAGTATGAAGAGATACTTGTCAAAGTAAGTGAACAAAATTCTTTCCCCATTTTACCCTGAGCCTTTTTGAGATCCTCTTTCTAATCTCTTTTGAATGGCAGATCGACAACTATGACGGTACCGAACTGGGAGAATTGATCGAGCGGCTTGACATCCGAACTGAAATTGAACATTTTGTGGATCCTGAAGGTGGTAAAAAGCACCAACGATTTCACGAAGTGGAGAACCTTCAATTAAACTTCCTTGATCGAGCAACCTAGTTATCTGGCAAGACTGACCTGCGAAACATGACACTTGAAGAAGCAGCGAGAAGAAAATGGTTGATAACGAAACGCTGGGATACTTTCTCGGCAGGATATACCTTTTCCTACTTTACATTGGAGTTGATAAGAACAAGCTACGTTTTCGACAACATATGGCCAATGAAATGGCACATTATGCCGCTGACTGTTGGGATGCTGAGCTACTGACTTCATATGGATGGATTGAGTGTGTCGGATGTGCAGACCGTAGTGCTTATGACTTAACGGTGCATTCTAAGAAGACCGGAGCACCACTGGTTGTCCGGGAACTCAGACCAGAACCTTTAAGAATCGAGGAATGGCAGGTAGATATCAACAAGGCCAAGTTTGGGCCAACATTCCGCAAAGACGCGAAAGCCGTTGAAACAGCTCTACAATCACTTGGACAGACGCAACGGGAAGAACTTTCTAAGGTTTTGAAAGAAAACGGACACATTACCATTCAGGTGCCTGGAATTTTACCTGATGGCAATATAGATGTGTCCAAGGAGCTTGTCAGTTTTGAAAAACGGACCATAGTGCAGAATACACGCGACTATACCCCAAATGTCATCGAGCCGTCTTTTGGTATTGGCCGCATTATTTACAGCCTTCTGGAGCATGTTTATTGGAACCGTCCAGATTATGTTGCACGTGGAGTATGAGGAACAAGCAGCCTTGTAATACCTATATATGCTAATATTGATCTAGGTTTTGTCCCTTCCTCTTTCCGTTGCGCCTACCAAAGTATTGATTGTGCCGTTGTCGAATCAACAAATTTTTATCCCGATGATTCGAAAAGTGTCGCAGCGTCTACGACAACTTGGAATCTCGTCCCGTGTTGACGATTCAGGTGCCAGTATTGGCAAACGTTATGCTCGCAACGACGAAATCGGTATTCCCCTTGGAATTACGATTGATTTCGATACTATCAAAGATGATTCTATTACACTCCGAGAGAGAGACAGCACGAAGCAAGTGCGCGCTTCTGTATCAGACATTGTGCAATCGATCAAGAGTATGGTTGATAACCAGGAAGTATGGGATGATATTATCAAAAGACTCCCGGAATTTGTTGGTCAGGGAGGAGATGATTAGGAAGTCCATGAATAATGGATGTATGTGCATAGCTACGCTAGACTGTTGCGATGGATTGCCGCAATTCCGTGGGCCGGGAGCTTGGTCACTACAAGGCTCGCCCAAGGAGTTTATCATTTGGAAATAACATTTTTGAAGGATGAAAGAAAAGCTACATCACTATGTGAATTTCGTCATTGTTCTCATTTTCCAATTGTTGTTTGGTTTTCGTCCCAGGTAATAATATTAAAGTCGTCATAATTTCATAATTTTTTCTAGTAAGGTTTGAATCGCTTTTCATCCTTGACTCTTTTCTTGTCCTTTGATCGAGCGCTATTTACCCCTGACGGATCCTCTTTTACAAGAGCATTATTCCCTTCCGATGTATCTGGCCGCCATGCGCGAACGAATCCATCTTCTCCTCCAGAGAAAACAGTTTGGGACTGGTAGGGTCTGTTAATGTAATGTTCAGAATAGAAAAGAAGGCTGGATAAATACCTGTTCGTCAAGGTGTACCGCTCGGACAATTTCTTCCCCGTGGGCCCCGGGCAAACGCCAGACGCTGCTGTAGTCAAAATCCCACTTTGGATTAGACGTTATAAGAAGAATATCAAGGCGTTTTTCACTTCATGCACTACTTTAGTACTTGTTTGAAATAACCACGGAGAAACTTTTTCTCCACTTACGATGTATTTCCGGCAGCAAGATATGTGCCGTTGCTGTTAGTCAACGACTGAACGACGTACTCACAACTCAGCGGTTTCCGCAAATCCCCAAATTGGATGGGTGCCGGGCCATCGCTCGCCTCACTGTCGGGGTTGGTGATGGGGTGGATTGAGAACACTTCGTCGTGGCTCAGAGCAAAGACGGCGTCCTCGGAAAGGAATCCAGCATGGTGAATGGAGCCGTGGTTGATTACTTGCAGAAGTGTCTCGTCTTCGTCTGTGATGTTGATGTCGTACAGGTTGACCAATCCGTCGGTGCTTCCAGATAATAATATATTTGGATGTGTGGGGTGGAATTGAAGCTAGAAACACTTAAGTATACAGACAATTTTCTTACTATGGTTTCTACAAAACTTACCTCGGTCACATCATCATTGTGAATTTCGACATATTTCTGCCGAGTCTCTCCCGGTGCTCGAATATCCCTAAGCTGACGTCAAAATCGGCTGCGAGGCTGATTCAAAAGACTACTAACCATATAGCAACAGTGGCCTGGGACGACACGAGCTCAGTCCCCGCAACAATGGTGTAGGCATCCGGATTACCAGTCAATGATAGAATGGGGGCATTTCTTTCTAGCAGAACAATACTTGTCAGCCCACCATACGTCACCTCGCAATGAACAGCATCATGATTCTCTGATACTTGGAAAAAAAGAAAGAAAAAATGAAACGTACCGACTTTCATCTCCACGTCGGGCTTGCCAGATGCATGACCAGATCGGACATCCCACAGCCTCACAGCCCCGTCTCGTCCGGCCGTAGCCAAAAACCCCGGCGAAAATCCGTTTAGCGAGGTGACGCCTTCGTGGGTCTTTGCCGAGACAACCGTGAGTGGCTGCAGGGACTGGCCATCGAAGATGCGCAGGGAGTCATCTGATGAGATGGCAGCAAACTGGCGGCCTCCTTCAGCAGAAGAGGGTACTTCGGCTATGGCATAGATGTATGTGCCCGAAGGCAGCGAGAGCGAGGAGGCGCCAGTGGGTTGGAGCGCATGCATGTGTCTGTTTTGTCTTGTCTTGTCTCTCTTGGAGGGGTTGAACAATAGATTGTCAAGACGCAGGTCAGGTCCACGTCAACAGTTGACAATAGGACCAGAATAGCAGATAACCAGCCTATTGATGCACGTAATTAGCCTGGACTGGGCAGTGTCGGTGCCGCCAGCAGAAAAAAGAAAACGGAGAAAAAAGAAACGCTCGATTTATGCAGCTAGTCGCCTAGCCAGCGGTGGCTGGTTTAAAAGATTCCTATAGAAGACGTATGCCGTATATGCCGGCGCTACAGGCGCCAGAAGAGCCGAAATGGAGTGATGCTGCTGATTGCATGTAGTGATGGCGGTTTGTGTCGACGTCCAGCAGAGACTGAGTGCGGATGCCCTCGGGTGGGGCTCGCGCTGTCCAATGGCTTCCATCCAACTTGACGTCGCTCGTTCATTTACATCTATATAGCCTCATCACTGCAAAGTTTGGTCTGACGAGAACGACTGAGTAGCTCACTCTATAGAGGAATATTTCCTTTCTTTTAAAACACACCGCTTCACAGGGTAATGCGCCGCACAAAGTACGCAGAGGGGATCGACAGCTGATCTAAATATCTTGATCGATACATCCTTGCTGTCGTCATTCAGCTGAGGCTGGGCTTCTTCATTAATTGTCTACACTATTGAAGAAAAGGGTTAGATCTCTGAAAGAATGGTACCTCGTGCCTGATGGGAATTGCACTCTGGGCACATTCCGAGCAGCAAAACGACCGACGACTTCGGCGTGTCAGTTCGGCTGTGGGCAGATGATTAGTCTTTGAGCACTAATCGTCTGGAGCAACGACGATTCTGTGCTGGCCATTATCTAGGGCGGACCTGTTGGACGGTAGTCGATGATCTATCCGGCAAGCGTCTGTGCAGGTTTGCGGCGCAGACAGTGACAACGGGCCCTGACTCGGCTGTCATGGTCCACGTCAGACCCGAATGATCAAGCAGGGCTCGCTTAGAATTTGTAGAGATCAGGGCATCGGACTGATTCCGTCGCTGTTATTTTCTTTCCCTTTTCTTTTTCCTTGTCTCTCGTGAGTTGAAAACACGGCCCAACCTGCCTCTTCCCACGACCTGCTTGAAATATGGGAGTGCGTAATAGTGAGTATACCGCTTTTTGAACGAAAGTCAGGGTTGCAGCTGAACTAACCACCTGGAAATAACTCCTGTCCAATCCTATCAGTAGCAGGCTTTTTTGGATCTTCTTGTCCTGTCGGGATACCCGGCTGCGTCACTTTCATACATGGCGCGTCTGAGCTAACCCGATCGAGCTACTTTGTGATACGTAGTCCGTCTGCGCCGCAAAATGATCCATGGGCATTGCGTAGGTATTCAGCTAGAACAATAATAACCCCATGACGATGGATTTTTTTTTCTGACCCCATTCGAAAGATCTGCATATTCCAAGGAAGGTCCAACCCGGCATTTGAGCGCCCACAGTTGTATGGCCCTGTCTCGCGCTCTGGTTGATGAAACATGGCTTGGCCCTAACTTTTTTTTGGGGTATGTATATATTTACCACTCAAAATTCATGACGAGCGGTGAACAAAGGGTCCATCGGTTAAACTTCTCCGCGCTCCAAGGATTAGTCGTGATTGTTAAACACAGCCGTCATCTGAGTATCTTAAGCATTGCTGATTGGCGAACCGACCATTTCCGAGATCCTGGGTTCGGTATGCCTCTTGAGTTGCGGGCAGGTCCAATGTCAACAAGACGGTTGATCTCAAAAGTATGAATTGCGAAGCTTCCCGGGCGGACAAAGGATAGCCAATAAATTCTGGCGGCTGGCGACGAACTTGGCATGGTCAGCAGGAGAACCGGGCGACCGTGCCGCATCCCAATAATGTGCAGCTGCGCCGCAAATCCAACATTTTGTTGGCCAATCGAGTTCACAATCCCGTCAGGGGTGCGTCCAGACCAAACGTTGTTAACTTGTTAGTCTAGGTAAGTCCCCACCGGGGGACGCACAACATCGTCGTTTATTAGTCGTACAGTCGTAGACATGGTTGGCGGGGATCGACGCAGTAACGAATACACACGGCACGACACTGATACGTGTCTATCGCATCTTGCTCAAAAACCCTAAAGCCCGACGGCCACTGCAGCCCTATCATAATCGGGACGGTAGCCGGCAAGTACGTAATCCATAAGCAGTCCGTATGATGTATAGTATTGCTGTGGGCGAGGCGCATGACAAAACTTGGTGAAGAGGATTGCCTAGCAAACCTTAGTGGCGACGGCGGGATGATGGCCTGAGCGGTCGCCTGGAGCCGTTTGTTCGCTGAGCAACAAGCCGACCCAAACTCTCGGGATGCTGGGCTCACCGACTGGAGCAGAGAGCATTAAGTTTCCAGACTTGTCACGATCATCCTGCAGCGCCGCATGCCGCCACTCAGTGACTCCACCATCTCGATGGCCGCTCGCTCTGGGCCTGCTCGCTGCGGCTGGGCCGGTGCCTTGCAACCTCACCTTGGGCTTGTTCTCTTTCGGACCAGAGCAGCCCAAGCCCAGGATCACTTCGGCATCGACTGGTAGCTGTTGCGGGAATACCAAATGTGTCTTAGACGCTGGAGTTGGATGGAGTCCGACGTGGAGAGAGCAGGTCTCGAGGTTCGCGAACAGAGAGAGAGAGGGAGAAGTGAGTGGATGAGGAGGAAGGAAGAGAGGCAGGTCCCAAGGGCTTGGGCCATGGGGCCTCTCCCGCGCCCGCTCGGCAGGTGCCGCCCTGGGCCCGCCCAGGCCAGAGAGCAGCGGCGCCCATTGGCCTGCGGAGGAATAGGCTTGGCCAATTTCCTGGTCCCGCCCAGTAGTGTACATTCTTACCGCGCAAGATGCAGAAAATTGGACAAGGCAATGATTGTAGTAATGGTACAAAAGAAGTGCTTACTGAGAAGGGAAAAAGAAAGTGACATCCGAGAAGAAAAACAAAAAGAAAGGCATATTTATCGGCACGTCGGGGCTGTAGACAAAGAAAGCGCATGATACAGTTGCAGCTACTCCGTACTTCCTGACAAGAAGCCTGGCTAGTTAGCGAGTGATTAGCAGAGCGTTAGAATGCGAGCTTGCGAGCCTGTGCGTACGGAATAGTAGTAATAATAATACAAGTTGCAGCCCGTCGGAAAAGGCTGGGCTGGGGCCAAGACAGGCAAGGAAGGAGCTAACACGGCGACTGTACGGAGTAAGTAATAGTATGAGAGAGATAGAGAGGAAAGAGCGGCCGCGCTCGGTTAGCCGTTGTGGCCCACGGGGCAGGAGCAGCAGCAGCAGCAGCAGCAGCAGGAAGGAGCGCTCTTGCCCGGGAGGCAGGAGCGATCGAGCAGCAAAGAGAGAGCAGAGCGCTTTCTCTTCTTTGTCTTCGTCTTCTCCGCCTCTTCTTCTTTCTCCTCTTCTTCCATGCAGCTCAGTGATGTGTTGACAACCCGGCTTACCATCCTCATCCCCAGGCTGCACCGAATCCACACCCTTCCAAAAGCATCACGGCTCCAGCCAGGCCAACCATCCTGCAGTCGACCGACTTCCTAGCATGGGATGGTCGCCGGGCCCCTCCAACCGGCCATTGGCGGGCGCCCTGCTCCTTGCGGCGGGCCGGGCCTGCCATCGTCTGTACGATGCGCGCCGCCTGTGGGCGAAGCTAACTGTCATGATTCATCGAATCATCCTGCGCTTTAATGCTGGTCGATTAATTATGGAGCTCTGCATTTAACACCACCACCCTCCAGATGCCAGATTTTTTAAAACCCTCTTCACCGTGGCTTCTGCATGCATCGCTCTGCCCAACTGCTCGCCCATCGCTTCAATTACCGGCGTCTACCCACTCACACACAAACACACACACACACACACACGCACAGATCGATTGACCTTAAATTCACCCTAAGGCACATCTACACACCTAATATATACGCTTGCCTCCCAGCTGTTGATCCGCAGCTCGCTTCGCTGCCGCCGCGCCTCTGAAGCATTCCGTCCCTGCGCCCACTCTCGGCCATGCCACTTGCGAGAGCTCGCTGGGCAACACTGGAAATAAATGATAGTTGTGCTGATTTCAGGCGACGGCATCGGCGTTGTGCATGCTCCATCTGAACTAACTAGCCCTCAACATCGAATTCGTTCGCTCTCGCGTCGCTGGTCCATCTGTGGCCATTCAGTCGACTTCACTTCTCTCTCTCCACCGCCAGCTTCGTACTGAGCACGCAAAAGGGAAGCACGCCCCGGGGAGCATGAACACCATGTTCCCCAGCAACCAAAACCCTCCTGGCCAATCCCCGCAAACTGCTACCGGCCCTCACTCACCACAGACAGCTTACACTTCCTCGACTGAGCCCAGGCACAATATTGACGCCATTAGTCTGCCCGCGGGTAGCTCGCCTCACGCTCCCGGTAGTATTGTGCCGTCGACCTACAAGTAGGTGCCCTTCTAGCGCTGCTCAAATCTCACCCTCGGCCGTCGCCCGCTAACCACCTTGAAATCAAAAAAAGATTGCCAGAACAACATCCCCGTCACGTGGAGAATGGGCGAACCTATCATGGCTACCGACGGGGCGTGTACATGCTCCCATGCGACGAAGACGAGCAAGACCGCCTGGATCTATTTCACAAGGTAATCACCGAGGCTCGAGTTGGCGACGGCCTGATTTATGCTCCCCATCCTCCCAATGCGCGCGTTTTGGATCTCGGCTGTGGAACGGGGATTTGGGCGATTGATGTCGCCAATAAGTATCCTGAAGCCTTTGTGGCTGGAATGGACATTGCAGATATTCAGCCGCTTAATGGACCCAAAAATTGCGATTTTTACGCGCCCCGAGACTTTGAATATCCATGGGCTCTGGGTGAAGACCACTGGGATCTAATTCATATGCAAATGGGCAGTGGAAGTCTGGCGAGTTGGCCTGCCCTTTACCGCCGCATTTTCGCTCACCTGCGCCCCGGCGGTTGGTTTGAGCAGGTCGAGATCGATTTCGAGCCGCGTTGCGAAGAGCGTTCACTCGAGAACACGTCGATCCACAAATGGTACCAATATCTAAAGCAAGCCACCGAAATGGCAGCTCGTCCAATTGCACACAGCGTGGGTGAGACCATGGCCGCCCTAGAGCGGCAAGGCTTTGTTGATATCGACCACCAGATTGTCGGCCTGCCCTTGAACCCGTGGCACCACGACGAACACGAGAAAAAGGTGGGCCGGTGGTACAATCTTGCCATTTCTGAAAGCATCGAGACCCTCAGTCTGGCGCCGCTTCATCGCGCTTTTGGCTTGACACTGGAACAGATAAAGAGTTTAGCTGTTGAGGTAAAGAGAGAAGCCTACAACAAAGAAATCAGGGCCTATAACATTCTTCACATTTACCAGGCCAGGAAACCCAGCAATCCATCTGGGAACTGATGTTACCGATTCGGAGGTTTATTGCTTATTGTCGTCCGGCATTCCTGAAAATCTCGCCCCACACTCAATTTCGTCGAAGAGCACTCACGCCCGGTCGATTTATGCCAGTAAGGCGGTTTGATTCATGGGCATGGGCGGGCTGAAACGCCACTCACCGAGACTTTCGACCTCATCGGAGAAACAGAAAGCACGCAAGACGATAAAACCAGCCGCCCAGAGACGTACAAAGGGTATGTCTGATCATACCACCATGAAGCGGCCCACTATATCGCGGTGTTGATGCTTCTTTTTGAGAGCACGACTTCATAGAACACACCGGCACGATGGCGCCACGAATTACATCCTCTGATCTCACCGGGTCATGGTAGAACCACGGTTCGATGAAAACATAAACCGACTCCCATTTCTCCTTTGTTTTCGTTTGGCATTTTAATGCTTGGCTAGGAGGCAGGATACAGGAGAACTTATTTGCTTTGGCATTTAAACTTTGCATTGGCGAGCAATGGCATTTTGGGTTTGGCGCCGAGGGAGAAAGGGGGAAAAAAGGCATGTGTGAAGCGACCTGAAATTAGCATTTGGAAAGACGCCGCATTGGATATTTTCCATTAATATTTTGTTTCTCATCTCATGAAATTATGCATATTCGAGTATCTATATATCGATACTGCTATTGGCGCAGATTGCACACTGCAAACTGCACATATGGTCTAATTCGTCACTTTCATCCATTCATATCGCTATCAAATGAACCGTTTAAAGAGATCCATCCATCCTATGACGCCCATCTTTCCAACTTGTATAAAGCGCCAATCTAACTTTAAAGTTCTGCAAAGATCATCCATGATATACAAAACCCGAGTCAATATGAAAATAACAGCCTATCATTGCTTCTTCCGCCCTCTGGCCTGCCCTTTCGACGTCCCGTTTGTTGTTGCTGCGCCCCGGCTGGAAGACGCATCGTTGGTATTCATCCACTCACGCCCAGCACCGGGACTTCGTTTGCGCATAGTTCCGGGTCCAACAGCAATAACCTCATCTTCGCTTTCGCTATCCGACAGATCGAGGAGAACCGGCATGCGGAAAGCGTCGGTTTCGGTTTCGGTGTCGAGGAGATCGACGGCGCCCTCGATGCGGTCAACCGACAGGACGTCTGGCGTTTCGTCCTCCTGATCCAACCGTCGCTGATGGATTTCTTCGGCTGTATGGATGTCATATTCGTCTTCTCGTTCGACGTAGATTACGTTTTCTTCGACTTCAGCAAAGTCTGGCGCAAGCGCGGACCATTTCTGCGGGGTTACCATTGACCATATGTATATCGAGCCAGTGTCCAACCCGCATGATATAATCATCGTTCGTGATGGGTGCCATTCGACCACGTTCATTTCCTCGCGAGGTCCTTCGAGGATCTTCATCAGGGATCCGTGGCTGCGCTCCCAAATGTAAATGTCGGGATTCATATACGTGGATGCCATGACAAGTTCGCCTGTCGACGAGAATGAGACATAGTTCCAACTCAATTTTTGCACAACGTCTTGAAATTTGTGTTCAAGTTCGAGTTGGATGTTTGACGGATCGAGCCCTACCCCTAATTGTGATAGATCCGACATTATAACTGTGCGAATCACTCGGTCTGCGCAGTTGACAAGCAGATCGCGCCCATTCCCGGCCAGACGAATCATGGTGATCACTCGGTTGCAGAGGCGCGTTGAGTGAATCGTTTGGCATGTTTGTGTTTCAATGATGTTGATCCATCCTTTAGACGTTCCCGCGATTATGTGGTTTCCGAAGGCTGTGAAAACTGCAACGCATGTGTATTGCTTCGCATCTTGGATCGCCTGTTTCTTTGCTGCCGCTGGGTCAAGCCCTTCCTGCGACCGAAGGGGGGCGGATGGGAGGATGCGCTTGATGGGTGTGGAGTTTGAGATGTCGACCAGGACCGGCTGGTCCTCGAACAATGCAGCGACAAAAAGAAGACTGTTGCAAAACCAAGGATGTTAGTCGCAATAAAGAGCATAAATCTAATTTTGTATCGAATGTAAAACATACTGGTTGAAAGGGTGCAATTCGGCAACGTATACAGGCGACTCGAATCGCACCATGCGCAAACGAGACCCGTCTTTGAGATCCCAGAGAATGCATTTACAGTCCTGTGAGGAACTAAGCAGATATCGCCCATCTCTGGACCATCTGGTACAGTTGTCAGCGATGTGCAAAACCCTATGCCAAAGGATAAGGGTACCTCAGCGATTGTATTTGTTTGGTGTGTCCTTGTAATTTGCACGCGACTCCGTTTGTTTCGAGATCAAAAACCACGATTGTTCCATCGACCTGGAACTTGTTAGTTCTTGCCCTCGAACCACAATCCCCCATAGCATATCACTTACTCGGCCTGCAGCAAGATAATCGCCCGTGCGATTGAATCGTAGGGTCGAAGCATGACCGCTCCCTGTTTTTAATTATTAACCCGAGTCCCGTGACAACTGGCAGAAGAACCTACTCAAGGTCGCGGTCAACGTATCGGGATAGTCTTGCGCGAGAGCGAATGGATCAACGAGCGACAAATTCATAATGGGAAAACGCGATGTAGGCTTGTGGACGGTGTTGGCGCAATTCCTGCCTGGCGTGCTCCAGGGCGAACGCTCAGTCACACAGCATACATAGGCGGCGACGGTGTCATGCCCCGACACATCAGACAGAGTGAGCAATAACTGAGGCCCCACTGAAGCGCAAGAGAGACAAAAACAAAACGACGAGGCCGGTCGTCTTTGTGTGTGCAAGCTGGCGATAAAAGAAATGCGCGAGGCGGGCAAACGGAAACAATCACGCCAAGCAATAATTGGGGCGGGCCGCCCCAGAGTCTTCTGATTGGACGGCGCTAGCGTGCCTTGAGGCTCCTGGGTCCTGGGAAAACTCCTGCCAGAGGCGCTGGAAGGCGACTGCAAACCTTCCGTCCTTCATCAACGCGACAGCCCATCTCCCCACCTCCTGTCATCGCAGATTATCGTGTTTTGCCTCGCGATATCATCTTAGATTTTCAGGACGGCTATTTCGCCGGCTTTTTTCTCGCCCTTTCGTGTCTTCCGCCACCGAGTTTCGCGACGTCTTGTTACCTGGGAGAACGGCGCCCTCGTGGCAAGGGCTGCCAAAGGCCTCACCGGCCAGCCGGTTCCATTCTTTACTAACTTATCGCTTCGTCGAATCACTTTCATTCGAGTCGAATCGTTTTTCAACGGGGTTTTGATAACGCTCTTACGCGCGCAGTCGATCGATCGCTGACCCGTATAACGGCTGACGACCTTTTCTCCTCGCCCGACCATTCTCGCGGTTACCATCACAAAGACATCCACCATGTCGAACGTATACTTTCCTTACTCCAAGGCGCCTTTGCGCACCATCAAGGAGATTCAGTTTGGTTTGTTGTCCCCTGAGGAAATAAAACGACTGAGTGTTGTCCATGTCGAATATCCCGAGACCATGGTAAGGTGGCCCAGTTTTCTTTCCTTAGGCTACCAGCAAAGAAAGAGACATTAAACCTTTTACTTTAAATAGGATGAGCAGAGAACCCGTCCGCGAACTAAGGGACCAAACGATCCTAGGCTCGGTACTCTCGATCGGAATTATGTCTGCGAGACTTGCGAGGAAGGCCAGAAGGAGTGTCCTGGTCATTACGGCCACATCGAACTCGCAACGCCTGTCTTCCACGTTGGTAAGAGACAGGAAAGTCAGTTGAAAAAAGAGTCTTAGGCTAACACTTCCCAAGGTTTCATCACCAAGACTAAGAAGTTGCTGGAGACGGTTTGCCACAACTGTGGAAAAATCAAGGCTGATATGGTTAGTCATAATAGATGCCATTAAATCTTCAGTATTTTGCTAACAATCACTTTTTTAGTCCGACTCCAAGTTTCAAGATGCGTTGCGAGTCCGTGACCCCAAGCGCCGCTTCGACATGATCTGGCGATTGTCAAAGGACGTAGCTGTCTGCGAAGCAGATCCCCCAGTCGAAGACGAAGATCCTTTCTCGAAGGAAGCCTCGAAGCCGTCCAAGGGACATGGCGGTTGCGGAAACGCTCAGCCAACCGTTCGCAGGGAAGGTCTCAGCCTGATGGGAACGTGGAAACCGAACAAAGCGAATATGATGGAAGATGATGTTGACATGCCCCAGCCTGAGAAGCGGGCTATAACTCCTGCCATGGCCCACAATATCTTCCGCAGCATCTCGCACGAAGACGTACGGATCATGGGTTTGAGTAATGACTATGCTCGTCCTGAGTGGATGATTCTCACCGTTCTCATTGTCCCTCCCCCTGTTGTTCGTCCCAGTGTTGTCAGCGGCAAGAGCACAAGCGGTCAACGCGCTGAAGATGACTTGACTTTCAAGCTTGCCGAAATTATTCGAGCGAATCAGAATCTTCAGCGATGCGAACAAGAAGGTGCGCCCGACCATGTTGTTCGCGAGTTTGAAGCTCTTCTTCAATACCATGTCGCAACCTACATGGACAACGACATCGCCGGGCAACCGAAGGCCATGACTAAGTCTAACAGACCTGTCAAGGCCATTCGCGGACGTCTAAAGGGAAAAGAAGGTCGCCTTCGTCAGAACTTAATGGGAAAGCGTGTCGACTTTTCGGCTCGTACTGTGATCACTGGTGATCCTAATTTGTCATTGGACGAAGTCGGAGTTCCACGTAGCACGGCTATGATTCTTACCTATCCCGAGGTTGTTACGCCGTACAACATCGAATTTTTGCAAAAACTTGTCAATAACGGCCCTACAATCTACCCAGGATCTCGATACATTGTTCGCGACAATGGTGAGCGCATTGATTTGCGTATGGCACGGAAGAATAACGCCAATCTCCTCTACGGATGGAAAGTGGAGCGTCACATCCTTGATGGCGACGTGATTCTTTTTAACCGTCAGCCTTCGCTGCACAAGGAATCCATGATGGGTCATCGTGTTCGAGTGCTGCCTTACTCTACGTTCCGTCTCAACTTGTCAGTCACGAGCCCTTACAACGCTGACTTTGATGGTGATGAAATGAACTTGCACGTCCCTCAAAGCCAGGAGTCTCGTGCTGAACTCAATGAACTCGCCATGGTGCCATTCAACATTGTTTCACCCCAGCGAAATGGCCCTCTTATGGGTATTGTGCAAGATTCCCTTTGTGGTATCTACAAACTTTGTCGTCGTGATGTGTTCTTGACCAAAGATCAGGTCATGAATATTATGCTCTGGGTTCCTGATTGGGACGGTGCCGTCCCTCCACCGGCAATCCTTAAACCAAGACCTCGCTGGACCGGAAAGCAAATTATCAGCATGATCCTTCCCCCCGGACTCAATCTTCTGCGTGTTGATAAAGATAGTGCCCCGCTTTCAGAGAAATTCTCCCCGCTGGCAGATGGTGGAGTGCTCGTTCATGGTGGTCAGCTGCTGTATGGTATGTTCTCCAAGAAAACCGTTGGTGCTTCAGGAGGTGGTGTGATTCATATCATCTTTAATGAGTACGGCACGGAAGCTGCTGTATCTTTCTTCAATGGTGCTCAGCGAGTCGTCAATTACTGGCTTTTACACAATGGTTTTTCAATTGGTATTGGTGACACAATTCCCGACCAGAAAACCATCGAGCGCATTGAGATTGCTGTTCGCAAGGGAAAGGAAGAGGTTGAGCAACTCTCTACTAGTGCTTACGACAATGAATTGGAGCCCCTGCCCGGTATGAATATCCGAGAGACCTTTGAAAGCAAAGTATCACGGGCTTTGAACAATGCTCGTGAAGAGGCTGGTAGTGAGACGGAAAAGAGTTTGAAGGATATCAACAACGCCATTCAAATGGCTCGGTCTGGTTCCAAGGGTTCTGCCATCAACATCTCTCAAATGACTGCCATTGTCGGTCAGCAGTCTGTTGAAGGCAAACGTATCCCCTTCGGGTTCAAGTACCGCACTCTGCCACATTTCACCAAGGACGATTATTCTCCAGAGTCCAAAGGTTTTGTTGAGAACTCATACCTCCGTGGCTTGACGCCATCCGAATTCTTCTTCCACGCCATGGCTGGTAGAGAAGGTCTTATCGATACCGCAGTTAAGACCGCAGAGACTGGCTACATTCAGCGCAAGCTCGTCAAGGCTCTCGAAGAGCTTATGGTCAAATACGACGGAACTGTGCGAAACTCCCTCGGAGATATCATTCAATTTTTGTACGGAGAAGATGGTTTGGACGGTGCCCACATTGAAAACCAGCGCGTTGATATTATCAAATGTTCTGACAAGCAACTGCGTGACCGTTTCCGTGTCGATCTCATGGACCCCGAGCAAACGCTTGGTCCTGAAGTTTTGGAACAGGCAACTGAAATCGCTGGCGATGTTGAGGTCCAGAGATACCTTGATGAAGAATGGGAAGCGATTTTGAAGGATCGCGAGTTCCTTCGTTCTCTCGGTAAAGGAGACGAGGAGATGATGCAGCTTCCAATCAATGTGCAGCGCATCCTTGAATCGGCTAAAACTACCTTCCGCATCAAGGATGGTAGCATTAGTGACCTCCACCCTGCCGAAGTCATTCCACAGGTCCAGGCTTTGTTGGACCGTCTCGTGGTTGTTCGTGGTGACGATATAATTTCACAAGAGGCCCAAGTTAACGCAACGCTCCTTTTCAAGGCGCAGCTTCGCTCGCGACTGGCATTTAAGCGACTCGTTACTCAGTACTCGATGAACAAGCTTGCCTTTAAACACGTCCTGGGAGCTATTGAAATGCGTTTCTCGCGTGCACAAGCCAACCCTGGTGAAATGGTTGGTGTCTTGGCCGCTCAATCCATTGGAGAGCCTGCCACTCAAATGACACTGAACACTTTCCACTTTGCTGGTGTTAGTTCCAAGAACGTCACTCTCGGTGTTCCTCGTTTGAAAGAAATTTTGAACATTGCTACAAACATCAAGACTCCCTCGATGACAGTCTATCAAGAATCAGAAAACAAGCACAACAAGGAATCTGTCAAACTCCTTCGTAGTCTTGTGGAACACACCAGTCTTAGATCTGTTACTGAAGCCACACAGATCTACTATGACCCAGATATCCAATCTACTGTCATTGATAAAGATAGGGATATGGTCGAGTCTTACTTTATTATTCCTGAGGATGTCACAGACGATGCTGCGAGCCAGTCGAGGTGGCTATTACGTATCATTCTCGACCGTCGAAAGCTCCTTGACAAGGGACTTACAGTTCAGGACGTGGCCTCAAGAATCAAAGAGCAGTACCCAAAGGATATCGCTGTCATATTTTCTGACAACAACGCTGATGAACAAGTCATTCGCATTCGTCAACTTCACGATGTCAAGGAAGATGAGGACGATGAAGACATGGAGTACGATGTGACTTTGAAAAAGCTGGAACAGCATCTTCTTGACACGCTTACCCTGCGTGGTGTAACTGGTGTCGAGCGTGCCTTCATCAATGAGAAGGATAACGTGCGCGTTATGGATGATGGCTCATTGTTCCAGAGCAAATCAGATCCACTCTGCAAAGAGTGGGTTCTTGAGACAAGCGGTTCGGCACTGGCCGATGTCCTCACCATTCCCGGTGTCGACACAACTCGCACATATTCCAATCAGTTCATCGAAGTCTTTGAAGTTTTTGGCATTGAGGCTGCTCGTTCAGCTCTCCTGCGAGAACTTACTCAGGTGCTGGCCTTTGATGGTTCTTACGTCAACCATCGCCATCTAGCACTATTGGTTGACATGATGACAGTGCGTGGATATCTGACTCCTGTTACTCGTCATGGTATCAACCGTGCCGATAATGGTGCTTTGATGAGGTGTTCGTTCGAAGAGACTGTTGAAATTTTGCTCGATGCCGCCGCTTTTGGTGAACTTGATGACTGCCGTGGTGTTTCTGAAAACTTGATCCTTGGTCAAATGGCACCGGCTGGTACCGGAGAATTTGACGTGTATGTCGATCAGGACATGCTCAACACAGTGGTTTCGAGTAACACAGGCATTGGCTTGATGGGAGCTCTTGGGGCTAAGGACGCAATTATTAATGACGGAGCTGCGACACAGTATGACAACAACTCTCCGATGATGGAGAACGGTTATATTGGAACGGCGGACCTCGACGCAAAGTTCTCTCCTATTCGACAGGGCGGCTCGGAGACCCCTGGCGGACTTACGCCATACCAGCCATCTGGTGGTTTGGGCGGCTTCAGTCCAGCACCTCAGAGCCCAGGGGGTTACTCTCCAACAAGTCCTTTCAATACCAGTCCCGTGTCTCCTGGTTATTCGCCGTCTTCCAGCTATTCTCCGGCGTCTCCTGGAATGGCCATTACCAGTCCACGTTATATGACATCTCCTGGGTTCTCCCCACAGAGTCCAAACTTCCAGCCAACGTCACCTGCGTACTCGCCTACGTCGCCTGCTTACGGCCAAGCGTCGCCCACCTCCCCGTCATACTCGCCTACGTCTCCACGCTTTTCGCCTTCGTCGCCGAACTACAGTCCATCATCTCCAAATTTCAGCCCGGCGTCTCCTGCGTTTAGCCCAAGTTCTCCAACGTATAGTCCGACTAGCCCAGCGATTGGTGGCAGCAGACAATTCTCACCATCTTCGCCAACATCGCCTAAGTATTCACCTGCATCGCCAGGATGGTCGCCCACGAGCCCGGAGATATACTCTCCCACCTCTCCAAATATACATGGGTCCCCGACGTCTCCCATGCGCGGCGCAACTTCTCCAAGTTACAGTCCCACGTCGCCGCAATACAACCCGACGTAAGTCAAATAACTCATATTTATAGTAGGGCTGCTGTATTGACTCTACTTCCAGGTCTCCCCGCCAATAAATGGGAAGTGCTCGCTTCAGGGTATCTTCTGCAAGTTTTTGGTGTTGTATCACCACTTTCGATTCTCTACATAGCCTTGAAAAAAATTTACCATATCGCATTCTCACGGTATGAAATTGTTTGGTCATATCTCCCTTGCGAATATCCTTTTGAGTCGTCTTCTTTTCTTCCGTCTTTTGTCTTCTCGCAGGTATTCTTCTGTTTTTGCTTGGCCCCTGGTATTGACAACCATTCTTTTAGATGGAATATCAGTCCAGGGCAGTCGTTTCGTCTACGGAGTTCCGAAACGAGGAGGCCTTCCCAAACAGAAAGCCCATTTCCCTACCCACCTATCTTTCGTCTCTTTTTGAAAGATGGGAGCGCATGTTAGCATGGAGTTCAGAGATTTATTTTTCACCCTTTTGCCTAATCACCTTTATGGATCACCGATATAAATTTGAAAGTCACAGTCGACATGTATTTTTTGTCTCTATTTTGATTTTGATGTACACAGATGCACCTGACGAGCGAGAGTGATTAGAAAATGAAAAACCTAATTTAGCACGCACCTCTAGAACAAACAAGCAGTAGAATACGGTAGTATATATTTACTACCATTTGTCATAAGTAACAGAGTTTATAAAATTTGATTAAGAGAGAGGTAGCTGATGGAGCAAATGCATTTCGGGGGATTAACCTGACTCGGGGGTGTGATTGGCCGTCGCCGATGACAGGCTCCACCTAACCGTCATATGTGGCCCGTAGGTGTCGTGAGACCAGCAGCTATCACGTCCTCACGATTTCGTCCCGCTTGGTATCCCTGGCATCATTGTACGCGGTGCAGCCGATTTTGAGCTGGTCACGCGATGTACCTTTACACAAGAAGCTTTTAAGCAAGAAAGATGAGGTCCTGGGTGCAGTTTTTCCTTCCGCTGGTACTGTGTAAGTCTCCCGTCGCGCCTCGGCTGCTGTGGTTTGCTATCCATCGATTGTTTTGCTAAGTAAGGCATTGATTTCTAGTGTCGCTGTTACTGAGTGCGCTGGTCGAATGTCGCACTCAATCGACCTCGGTATCGACATCGACAGGTCCGCACGAGAACTCTGGCAAGACCACCGAAGACAGTACGTTTGCAGGACAAGATGGCAGAGGTAGGAGCACCACCGGCATGAGCTATGAGGCCAATGCAGCTGGCTGATATTTTATCGCACGATATTTACAGATCTTGTGGAATCCGCTTTACAAAAGCTCCGTGAGCTGAAAATATCCCCCGCGGCGAGCTCGAAACCTTCAGGCTTGATGGGCTACGGCTTTCACTATGCCAAACGTATATTCTATCTCTTATTTATGAACGGACCTCCACTTGAGGATCGCGCGGACTTGGACTCCCAATCGTATCAGTTGGACCCGGAGCTGGCAAAAGCGGTTGATGAGTTGGCGGTTGCGGCAACGGAGACGAAAAACCCGGATGCTATGTTCTTACTGGCAGAGATGAACTTTTACGGCAATTATTCACACCCGCGCAACTTCAAGGAGGCTTTCAAATGGTATCACGACCTCGCCCTATCGACCGGTAATAGCTCGGCGCAGTATATGATGGGGTTTATGTACGCAACAGGCATTGGAGGCGCAGTGGACCGTGATCAAGGCATGGCGTTGCTTTATCACAAATTCGCTGCAGAGCAAGGAAATACCAGATCAGAGATGACTCTGGCTTTCCGCCACCATATCGGCATTGGAACGCACCGGAATTGCGATTCGGCTACGCATTACTACAAACGAGTTGCCGATAAAGCCATTGCTCATTGGAGATCTGGTCCTCCCGGAGGCCACAACATGCCTCGCCAGTCATATAGATGGGCAGACGACGAAGGAGGTGTTTATGGAGAAGGCGCCAGTGTGTCGAGTTCAGGGCCTAACGCTAATAGAGAAGGAGGAAAATCGAGTGCAGAGGCTAATTTGGAAGACGTTCTTGAATATTTGGACCTCTTATCCAAGAAAGGAAATTCGGACGCCACGTTAAGTCTCGGAAAGTGGCATTACGACGGTTCAAGGAACCTACCTCGGAATTACCGCAAGGCGATGAAATACTTCAGAGCAGTCGCGAAACGCTATTGGGCAAAAGACGGCGCAATTCTTGCAAATCACCCTGCTGGAATTGAAAAGGCTGCATCAAAGGCCGCTGGATATATTGGTTTGATGTATCTCCGAGGAGAAGGGGTAGAACAGAACTTTGCTACCGCCATGGTGTGGTTCAAACGTGGTCTTGCGAATGGAGATCCTCTATGTCAGCATGAAATCGGCTTGATGTATTTACATGGCTATGGTGTCACCCAGGATGCCTTTAAAGCCTCCGACTACTTCAAGGCAGCCGCTGAGCAGGACTTTGCAGCCGCCGAGACCAGACTTGGGGCTCTGTTTCTCGACCAGGGAGATGTACAAACGGCTACGAGATATTTTGAACTTGCCGCCCGCTGGGGCTGGATGGAGGCGTTTTACTACCTGGCCGAAATCGCAAACTTTGGAATTGGTCGGGAAAGGCACTGCGGTATGGCCTCTGCTTACTACAAGATGGTCGCAGAAAAGGCGGAACAAGTCCATTCGTCCTTTGTGGAGGCGAACAAGGCGTACGAAAATGATGATCATGATACAGCCCTTATCGCAGTCATGATGGCCGCTGAGCAAGGCTATGAGCACGCGCAATCCAATGTTGCTTATCTTCTCGATGAGCAGCAGTCCGTTATTTCACTGGGAAAAATCCTTCCATGGGCTAAAAAGCGACGATCATCGCTTCTACGAAACACTGCATTGGCTTTGATTTACTGGACTCGCTCAGCGCGCCAATCGAATATTGATTCTTTGGTGAAAATGGGAGATTATTATCTCAAGGGCCTTGGCTCAACAATGGACGCTGAGAAAGCTTCCACATGCTACCACACAGCTGCCGAAGGCCATCACAGTGCACAAGCGTATTGGAATTTAGGCTGGATGCACGAAAACGGCGTTGCTGTGGAGCAAGACTTTCATATGGCTAAACGCTACTACGATTTAGCTCTCGAAACCAACCATGAAGCATACTTCCCTGTGAAGCTCAGCTTGATTAAGCTACGTCTTCGTCATTTGTGGAACCGTATTACGAATGGAAAAGTGAATGGCATCCGAGACGAGAAAGGTAAGCAAGCACCAAACGGTCTTGTAAATTCTTGATTAGCCTAATCTAACTTGCAATTTAGAAACACGAGCACCGCGAACCTTCAAGGAGTGGATCATCACGTTTTTGGAAAACGACGAAGACGCCTACCACCAGGCTCAGCTACTTAGAGAGCGCGAAGAGAACGGCGACATTCTTGGCACGCATCACCGCCACCGTGCCGAGAATGATGATACGGGGTACTATGACGAACTCGAGCTCGAGATCGACGAAAGTGTGCTCGAAGCACTGATCATCGTCGCTCTAGCTGCGACACTGTTGATTTTAGTATACATTCGACAACGAAATCGACGAGATGGCGAGAACGCCCGCAACGGCCAGCAACAAGCTGCTGGGGGTCAAGATGGCCAGGGAGGCAATATTGCTAACAACAACAACAACAACATTAATGACCGGGGCCTCTTTCCTCGCCCTGATCAGCCGGAATTTGCACAGTGGGTCGCAGGAGGTGTGGGACATTGATGGATAGACGGAGTAAATAATGATAGAATTCAATACAACTGTATTTTTCTAGGCATGAGCTTGTGTGTATACATAGAGGTTTTATATCAATTGATCAGTTGACGTCCGGATACAATTATCCCACGTGGAATTAAGCTTATCGATACATGGCATGACGTGTGATGTGTGCCCGGAGGGAAGGAGCGTCGGTTGTGACCTCTCTTCCCTGCCGAACACTTCTTCCTCGCATAATCGTCTCATACCCTAAAACCTGGTTCCAAGCGATAGCCATGGGTGAAAGACAAGCAAATATCAAACGTCGTCGTCTCGGCGAAGCGACTTCCGCGCTAGCACGCCCCTTCAAGTCACCTTTGCGCAGAGATGGCGGTGGTGCCGTATACGAAGACCCGTCTGAGAAGTGCGGCAAGCTGGAAGACACGAGCGATACAGGCTTGAAAAGCAACTCTTTTCGTCCTCCTACGTCCGAACAGGCCTTAGTTCATAAGCCTGTGTTTTTCTCTGAGCCTCCACGATACTCCATTGCTCCTCGCCAACGCAAAGCGCACCCCAAGATGAACCCTGAGCTTGTGGCTCTTCAGAAAGAGCAAGTCTCCCTACAGTCTCGCCTATCGATCCTCCGTTCCCAGCTCGACACAGCACAGCAGGCTCTGCGAATCGAGTCTTCACCGAGAGACGAGGAATTGCGAGCGTTGACAGAAAAATGGAAGAAAGTCAGTCAGAACGTCGCAGATGAGTTGTTTGTCTCTGCGAAAGACAGAATTGAGAGGATTGGTGATGTTAATGCTTGGAGAGAGAAGGAGGCAATGCGAAAGACACAGATGAGCTGGGACGATGACGAAGGTAGAGAGATTGACGCAATGAGTGACTATGGGGGAACTCCCAGGGTCGAAGTCCCTAGTTCCTCTTCTACTAGCAAGGAAGGCGATAATGCAAGTATCTCAATAGTATACTCTTTTCATTACTTGACTAACCCCTGGTTCAGGTATTCACAATGGAAATGATGCTCCAAAGCTTGAATATCGACCTGGACATGATCGGCTTTGATAAAGCAGAGCAGAGGTGGATTACGACTTAACTGGATTGAGCTTTGCACAATGTGATTGATGTTTAGAAAAGATTCAATCTCGACTTGAACAACCTAGCTCTGCAACGAATGCGCATGCGGCACATAGGTACTATTCTCAGTTACATAGGTAGTATGTTCAACACTCGCTTCTCGTACCAATGGACATTCTTAACTCGTCTTCTCGCTGAAGTACGACTTTTGCCGAATTCTATTAGAGTATTATATCCGTATATCCCAGAATTCAACTATCACTCAGACCTTTCTTTGTGAAAATGGAATCCCTGCAGGCTTGCTGCTTCTACTTCCCATCGTCAGTTTACCTCTGTTTCTTATCCTCCTTATTATACGACAAATATTGGTGACATTTCAGCCATTTTTCAGGATCAACTGTCTTGCTAGTATCCAGATGTCGTATTCCTTACGCAAGTCTATCTGCTTCTTGGCTCGCGAGTAGTGTTGCTCCTTAGACCATCCGTATATCACTGATCTCTGCGTGTAGCACCGATCTTTTTATCATAAGGCACAAATTTGCCCAAAGCTCCCAGTGAGGCCATAGTCATGCTCACACCGGTGTAAATCATCAAATCGCGCCATTTATGTCCCGCACCGTATCCACTGATATCGCTTGAGTCATCGTGCACGAGCGCCTCTGTAACGAAGCCTGAAGTCAGGATTGCGATACCGCGGGCCGCCGTGAAGACACCAAATATGAACATGGATTTGTTCTTCTGTCGAGCTTCTTTCTCAGAATCAACGCGTTGAGCGTCATCTTCGGTGTCTGAGGATGATGTTTGGACAGTTGCATCATCCCCGACAACGGCGGCGGCGAATCGCGGACGCAGAACAGCAAAACCTCCTGCAGTCGCGCCAAAAGCGAGAGAGTAGATGACAAGCGACCAGAGGTTGCGAGCAAATGGCCATATGAGAAGGCTTTCCAGACCGCCTCCGAGAGTACTTAAAACGAAGGGGACGTAGAATGATGCTCGGGAATCACTTAAAACAAAGTCAGCCCTAAATATAGCCCAATCTCAACGGTCCTTTGGTATACTCACGCGAGCATCCCCTGTAAAGGCTGGCCAATTGCCTGTGCAAGGTTGACCAAACTGACGAGTAAGGCGCCTTGAGTCGATGTCAAACCAAAGTCCGCCCCGATTGAGGGCAGATAGACGCTTGGTCCATAGTGGGCCAGAGCTTGAACAATTGTCGCCGTGAGAAAGATCAGAAAAAGTGGTTTTCGGAGGAAGTCAAAGTCGCTACGCATCGGTTTCGGCGCTTTCTCTGCTGGAGTGCGTGGATGCACAAAGAGCAACCCTAAGCTCGTCACGACGAATGTTACAAGACCCCATCCGATCAACGTGGCTTTGTACCCGTATTTATTCAGGCAGACTGTGTATACCGGTGGGAGACCTGCGCCGGCAGCTGCCCCAGCACCGCAGCTAGTACACATTCAAGGTTAGAATCCGAATATACACTGTGCTCGCTAAATCTCTTACATGACACCATAGGCAAGACTCTTGCGTTTGACAAACCAATCTCCCATGAAGTGCATCGACGGGCCAAAGAGAAGGCCAGCCCCGATACCATACAGAGGGCCTAGGCAAACAATCAGGGCTCCGGGCTGTTTGTGTCAGTAAATTGTATTCTAAGATCTGGAGAGGTACATACAGTTGTGGTGAAAGCAGCACCAATTGCGCTAACGGTACAAATGATACACCCAAGCCACATGGCATTTTTGCGCTGTCTGGGGAAATTATTCAAGGTGAAGATGATGAACGGGAGAGAGATTTGTAGAACACCCTATAGTCGCGTATTAAGTCAGTGAGAAACAGTAGACTTATATGCAGAGAATAACTTACATTTGCCAGCATACCACCAGTGGAAACCACAGCGGCACCCTTGAAGGGCTCGTGTGTGAAGAAATATTCCCGAAACACGCCGTAGCAGTAAGGGAAGCCTGCAGTTCATGAGTTAGCATAGGCATCAAATACACTCAGTCACCTGCTCACCCCAGGCAGTAATTTCCACAATTGAGGCACCAGCGAGAAAAAGCCAGGCCTTGATCCCTCCATCCTGGGGGGGATATTGTACAGCAACACTTTCCAATACCGGCACCGTTTCTGAACGGCCGCTCTTCTCTGGGTCTTGATCTTTGACTGTTGCCATTATTGTACAGGCAAAAGAAGGAAAAATCACTCGATTCAATTTTGCAACAAACCATCCAGGACTGAATCTTAATTTCTGGCTCATATACGAATAAATAGGGCGAAATTCCCGTTCGGCTTTCTAGGCCGATTTCGCAAGCGCGAAACCATCATCAGCAGGGGTGGCTCACACCGTGATGAGAAAAAAAAATACGAAAAACATAGGTAAAAAAAGAATTCAACAAAGAAAGTAACGTGCGTTAGTAGCTCCATGCGCACTTTTATGTCCTAAAATAGTTATAGGTGGCCGGCCCTGGAAAGGGTTTGCCGAGCGACCAAGATTCCACTCGGATCACAAATCCATTCTACAAAATCTCACCGTATGTGGCAAATGTTGCAGCAAATAAAGCCTAATTGAATTTATATTGCCCGAAAACAACGCTGACTTGCAGCCGAGACCAATGGCGATCGTCCCGGAAGTTATATCAGATCATGCTTCGATCAATCTGATTAGAGCTGCGAAGGTTTTGGCTAAGGCTAAGGGTATGAGGCTAAATGCACTTCCCTTCAGTCGGCAAAATTTGGTCGATGCCGAATTTCTCAATACGAGATGTAACTATAGGAGGAAAATTTTTTCTTTGTGTTCGCTAGCTTACGTTAATCCATGCCAACTAGTTACTTCGCTCATCTGACTAAGCTCGTACCTACTTCCATAAAGTCCAATGTAATATTTAACAACCATATGAAAGCTTTCGAGACTGTTAATATGTAAAATCAATCGATGTTGCCGGTCGACGTGGCCGCGCCACGGCGGGTTTAGACTTAGGGTTACGCTGAAAACATCATTATTTCCTAATCGGGTATGGAAAGTATACCCCGAAGTATTACTTTAAACTTGCTTGAGACAAACAAACTTTTCGGCTAAGAGACAAATATGCGAATTCGTAAACTCCAATTAATTCAAAAAATTAATGGCCGGGGTTTTTGGCTCACACTGCCCGCGTGGCAAAATTGTTGGGCCAGACTCGTATTTCTGACACCCCTGGGCCGAATCGTTTTCCGCATTGGGTGTGTCCGCGTAGTAGGGTACGGCGCACAAAGTAAATAGGTACTGAGCAGACAGGTAATCTCTAGTACAAGCTAGTAAATCAGCATGCAGGCGAAATTGAGGGACTTGCACTATTGACAGCCTAATGATCTACCTGCAGAGCCTGGTTCGGCCACTAATGTGCACCCTAATTTCAGAGACGTTCGGTCCTTCTATTCTTGGGTAAGCTCCCGATCTGACAGCTATACTTCTAACATTAATATGACAACCTCGTGTTTCACTCCTGAGCCTGACTGGAAGCTACGAAATAAAATTATGTAAAACATTCGTCGATCTTATTGCGTGCAAACCACACAGCAGAGGCAAACTCCTTCACCCGGTCTGGGCTCGCTGACATGTCCGCCCTGCATACCTCCAGGCCTGCACGCTCTCTCTTCGCCATCGTCTTTAGAGCCTCTCTTGTCTTCTCGGATAATAATTCACACCCATCAGCCAGACTCTCGTGCAGTTGAACAAAGGCCCACGCCATACCGAGCAGCGCATCCCGATGTCGCATCGGCCGCTTACTCCAGTGCAACATGTCGATAGCGAATTCAGATTCTAGAGATACCGCATCCTTGAGAGTGTGAGTCTGTGGTAAGCCTGCATTCCGCGCCATCTCCAAGCCCACCTCCACCAGCCCTATGCAGTCTGTACGCTTCAGTTCATCCATGCCGGCCACGCCTTCTCCCTCGGTAGCAAACCCTCGCTGGGCACGCAGAACGCGTACCACGGCGCTGCCACTTGTGTCCACCGTTCGAATTGGGATTGCTACCAAGTCCTGTAACAAACAGGAGTGAGCGAACCACATTGATAGCAACTTTGGTAAGTTGGTGGCAATGTCAATTGCCCACCTATCCGGCGTAGCGCTGACTACAGCATGAACCCTGGCTATTTCTTCTTCTTGTGACTGTTTCCAAGGGCTGGAGAGGCCACGTTCGGAAAATATTGGGAAATCTTCACGCACATCAACCCCCTGCAGAGCCTCCTCTGATGATATTGCTTTTCGTCCAACAAAGTTCCAATAGGCCAATGGCTCCGGTTTCGGATCAGTGGCGAGAGCATCAATCCAATTCTTGAGAATCTCGAGCTCGGTCTCCGTCAGAGCGCCAAACATCTTGCCTCCCCATTCAAATGCAACAACAAGCCTACTACTAGTGCTGTTGCCGGCTCGTATCCAGGGTCTAGCCTTGCTTAGAGCGACAAGGAATTCGGCCTGCCCCTGGTCCGTTTCGAGGTCTTGGTGACTCAGCCACTCTGAAAGCGTCTTTGAGCCTATTTTGACCCTTGACGCACAGTGCAGCTTGGCAGAAACAGAAGCTTTTGCTTTGAAGATCCGGACTAGGTCCCCTGCAAACCGATTGCACACAGTAATCTGAGTCTGTGGCTCGTCCCCTGCCGCGAATTTCTCCGAAAGGAGATAGCCCACCTGCACACCCTTCCAAGCTTTCTGCAAGGCAGCATCTCCCCACTTAGCCTGAACATGTTGCAAATAGCTAATCACCACTTTCAGTGCCATGGCTGCGTGGCCACTGTCCGAGTTGTCAATGGAGATGTGCAGGAGGAAGTAATAATCATCTAGATCCAACTCTTTCAACTCACGGAACGCGCGGACTGTGTCCCAGGTAAGACATTCAAACTGCAGGTTGAAGCCAAGAATTTCGGGCATGAACTCGTTTGGGAATAAAGATATCAACAGTTGAGTAACGGCTGATTTCCATGTGTCTGCGTTTCCCTCATGGCCACATTCTGCTTCCACAAACTCCACACTGTCAGCTTGTGGAAGTCTTGCTCCGATTTTCTCCATTAGGTTCCAGTAAATTGCCGCATGATTCTTCGCCAGATCCCCATCCCCCAGTTCTTCAGACATGACCTGCCAGGCGTTTTTCGTAACACCACGCAAGTCAAAGGGGGTGGCAACCTTGTGTATATGACCGAGCCAGGCACCGTCGACGAGCTTGGATGGTGCTCGTTGGATCAGCCATTCACGGGCTTCCTCCAAGGTCTGAAACAGCTCCCTTGGGGCACCGTTCTTTCGGCGTTCGGTGTATTGTTCCAGCCGCAATGTAATTTTTCTTTCTTCCTCAAGGAGAAAAACCGACAGGGCCTGGGCGTCAAATGTCTCTAGTTTCAGGATGCCATTGTTGCCGCTTCGGTATTTTGCTTCTGAAAGGACTTCAGCAAAGAGAGAAATCAACTCATCTCTGGCTTCTGGAACTACCGAGGGATGCTTCTCGAGATTGTGCAATTGATAATATAGCCTCTTGTATTTAAGCAGTGTATCAATATATTCTTGTGTTTGTTTGACAGGCAGCGAAACTGTAGGTTGCTTGCGTGGAGCCAGTTTCTTTTTTTGAGAAGAATGTCTGATGAGGTTAATGCCAAAAGAACCAGGTTTGATATATCTGAGTAATCTGAAGACAAGCCAGGTAATGACCGACAAAAAAAGAATGATAATCATTTTCGATGTTGGAAAAGATTTTTGAGGTAGTCAAACTCTTGGAGGTAGATTTCAGTATACAGTTGGTGAGTGTCTTCAACCTATCTCAAGTGATACAGTTCTTCAACACTCAATAACGTCTTTTACCCTAATTATATATGTATCAGCCAACCCCTGTAATACCACAAAGTTCTTTCGGTGTAGACTCTTGCGGCTGATCTAGAAACATCCGACTACATAATGGTCGTATTTCTCCTATTATTCTCTTCAAATCTGATTACGAGATTAAATTCGCAATTTTATCTCACTGAGATGAAAATTTTTTTCTCGTATTGATGACATGTGAATTTTTTGAAATGTTAGAACTATAGACGAATAACAACTCCATTGGTCTGGTTTGATGTGATGGTGTATCTGACTTGCATACAGTAGTTATTTTTCATCTTTCTATTTCAGCTCAAGAGCCCCATAAAGGCAAATCACGAATTTATATGTTGGCACCAGGGGCAAGTCATTACTCCATTGGCCTATCCTGATATGATATATCTGACTTGCAGGTGGCAATAAGGCCACTATTACCTCCATTAGCGTTGAGTAACTCTCACGGTCACATTTTTCTCTCTTTTTTCAGTTCTAGAACCCCAATATTGATGAATCTTATAAATTTTTTCCCTTTTTCTTTTACCGGTAACAGTGTTACACTCGAAATACAGAGTCTTACTTGCATGAAGGATTACGAATAATTAGGCTGTGTTGGTGGAATCGCCATGAAGATACAAGTTCGTTGGCAAATTCCTCACGAGGACAAGGCTCCAACGGCTAAATTATGTGAGTTTTCAGGCGCAAAAGAACAGAATAGAAAAAGCACTATGGGATAGCTTGGGAATGGAGATGTCTATATAAAGGGCCCAATGCGCCACTATATCCCGTTCTATCACCAACATTGAAACTGCAACGCCCAACACGCAACTCTTGCACAAAGACGAAATTTTTCTTGATTAAATTCCAACTTTGACAATGTCTTCCCCAATTCTACCTAGCCCCTATAATGACGAGCGTCCATTTTCTGTTGCTCAGCTCCAGACTTTTTCGCTGCAAAAGCTGTTAAGCAAGGACGCTGCTGAAGTCTCAAGGCTCCTGACTGCAGGTGAAAAGGATGGATTCTTCTATCTAGATCTTACTGGACCCGAGAGCCAGGGTCTCTGGGATGACTACAAGGGAGTTCTTTCCACCATGGTTTCATTCTTCGATCAGCCAGTGGAGGAGAAAGTCCCCTTTGCATATGGCTCCGATGTTCAAGGGTAAGCAATTCCACGAATGTTAATGAGACATAGTCTTACGGTTATAGGTACAAACCCATTGGAACTCAGACCGGCGCTACTGAGCACTCTAGAGATGGATTTGAGACTATTCGTGTAAGTCTCCCTTACAAATTCCACCATGAATTCAATTAATGGCAACATTTTTGTCCAAACAGGTTGCTATGGATGGTCTTGAGTGGGTAGAAAAGCCACTGCCTCCAGCTGTTCTCAACAAGAAGGCTCTTTTCAATGACTTCATTACAAAGTCTCGTTTCCACGTCAAGGTTCTACTGTCCTCTTTTTCCGAGGCCCTTGGTCTAGAAGGCGATGAGCGCTATGAATACGCACACGCGGATGACAAGCCATCCAACTCGTCAATGACATTTCACCGATACCCTCGCCGCGACACGCGAGACGAGACCAATATCGGCCACAACAAACACACAGATATCAGCAGCATTGCATTCCTCTTTGCCCAGCAATGGGGATTGCAGGTCCCATCCGTCACTCAAGAAGGACAATGGGACTGGGTGCAGCCCAAGGTTGGACACGCCATTTGCAACATTGGCGACTCTTTGCGTTTCCTCTCTGGAATGCGTTTGCGCTCTGTTCTTCACCGTGTTGTCCCCGTTGCTGAGATGGATCGCGCTCATCGCTACTCGATTGCCTACTTCTGCCGGCCTGCACACGGTACCATGTTCAAGGACTCCGAAGGGCGCATGATTGCGTGCGACGAGTGGTTTAGCCACAAGTTTGATGTTTATAGGGCGACGCACGAGGAGCAGCGCCAGAATACTATCTTGACTGGTGGTATTGAAAGCGCCGAGGCTCGTGCCCGGATTGTGGTGGAAGCTGTATAGAACGTAAATGTATGGCGCTTCTTTTAGACAAGTATCACGAATGGCTACCCAGGGAGGAATTGCCGGACTATCAATCGGATGCACATTGGTGTCTTTTGTTGTATCTTTGTTTTGTCATTGATTTCTAAATTCTAAAAGCGAGATAACTACTGCAAATTAGTACAACATCCAAAAACACCGTTTGCACATTTCTACGTCAATCGTGCTCAACCCTTCATATCCCTCTCTATTATGCAGCTTCAATTTCCGCATGAAGTGGGAAGTGTCCGCCATGTGTAACATCAATTGGGTGTCTCGTGCCGTGTAAGCAGCAGCACAGCATAAGAGACACGAGACGATTACCGTTTGTATGGAGGGTTCATTTTGCCATTCCGGTTCGGTGCACAGACTAATCAAATTGATGGTGCTTCCAACCATCTCCGAAGCACTGGCATATCGACCATCATCATACGCCTTGACCTTCCGGGGGATAGAGGCTACGGTGATGGCACAGATAGCAATACATAAGTGAAAGAAGACGGGATCAGATTCATACCGGCGAGCCTGTACGGATTCCCTGAACGAAGGGAGGTGAACCAGGGGAATAAGGGGGTGGGAAATCATGCAACATGTCCAAGAAAGGGACAAGAGGGCACAGTTGGTCGACTGCAATGGGTCCAAATGAAATCGGTGACGTTTTTGCCGCTGGGGCCGTGGGAGATGTGCTGATGAGACGTGATTAGTATGGGACTCGTTTGAGTTGTGGGTGATGTACCTAACTCTCGAATAACGACTTGGGGGCCCCCTCTGTCGCCTGGCATTGGCGAAGGTGAAGAAGCACAGGATGTTGTAGGTGGCACATTTGCGACAGGCGATCTGTTCAGACTCGAACACACACTGGTGAAATTAGTTTCATGGGTTTTGCGAGGCGTGGAATGGCTAATACTCGGCTGGATCTTGCGTCTGCGGCAGAAGTCAACAGGACTTCCTGGCGATTGACTGGCCTATTCTAGTATTTGGGCGGGTTGGGCATACTGCTCCGCTCATTCGACGCGACCTGCATAGGTGAGGAAACAGGTATTGTACGATGCGAGGAGAAACCGGCGGAGCAAGTCTGTTTCTGGCAATCCGGACGTCGGACGAAGGTGGAGTTCTCGTGATATGTCGGCAATCCAATCATGACTATGATAACTTCAGCCACGGTTGGAGATGACGTTAATACTTATTGAATGCGAGTATGATTGTCGCCGAGTCTATGGCTACATATACGCATTTCCGGTGGAACCTCATCTCCTAGAGGCTGGAGTTGACGGGACGCCCGGCAATCAATAATAGAGCTTGACTTGTACAGCTTTCTTGAGTATAAATATGAGCATATCTCCGTCGGAGATTTCATGATCATTGATCGCAACCCCTCGGGCCTGTCAATTGTCCAAATACGCCGACAAAAACGCATACCGGAAGCACCATGACTATCACGCTCAGTGGCCGTGTTGCCATCGTCACAGGAGGAGGAGGCCTTGGGCGCGAATACGCCCTCGCCCTCGCGAAGGCCGGAGCCAAAGTAGTTGTGAACGACTACGGCGGCGACCTGCAAGGAAATTCGGGGGACGTCAGTCGAGCCCAGAGTGTCGTCAACGAAATCACGGTCTTTGGGGGCTCCGCCTTCGCAAAAATGGCGATGTCGCGAAAGACGCCAAAGCGATTGTGGCCACGGCCCTCGAAGCGTTCGACAGGCTAGATATTCTGATCAACAACGCGGGCATCATAGGGAAAGTCTCTCCCCACGACAACATCGATGTAGACAGTTTCAAACGCGTCTTTGAGATTTCCGCTCTTGGAACGGCCACGATGACCAGCGCTGCGTACCCTACGATGCAGAGCCAAGGCTTTGGCCGCATTATCAACATCTCCTCGAGCGCGGTTTTTGGCATGGAAGCAGGCGGTGATTGCGCTTATGCGGCTTCCAAGGGCGCCGTTTTTGCAATGACCAGAGAAATGGGAAGATTTGCTCCGCGCCACGGCATAAAAGTGAATGGGATCTTGCCCGGAGGATCCACGCGCATGGCTGATCACACAGAGGCTGTAAGGGTGGTCACCAGCAAATACTTTCCCGCCGCCAAAGTTGCCCCTTTCGCGGTGTTGTTAGCCTCGGAGGAGTGCCCTACAGCAGGTGAGCTGTTCGCTGTTGGTGCTGGAAGAGCCGCGAACGTTACGCTGGCTACATACCCTGGTTCAAACCGATCGACCGCCGAAGGTTGGCTCGAGAACTGACCTGAAGTGATGGGGAAAGCCGAGGATGTACATGTACCAAAGAACTCTGGTGACGATCTGGCCCAGATGACCGGGTTTGGGATGGATATCAACCAAAAATAAGGCTATAGTATTGGAAGTCTAACTCGACTCCATCTTCATTCATTTTGAACTTGGCCCTTTCTGAATGAAATAACTGTCTCATATACTTATTAAAGGAATATTTAAGCCAAAGGCATGTAGAAAAACCAGAATACTACTATACACATAAACTCCGTAGACCATCCACCGCACCTATCGCGGAACCAAGTAGCAATCCATACAAGATATATCCGTAAAGTAAAAATGTTGTCACTTGCTGTACAAAATGAAGACAATAAATATCGTTACAATGGCTGAAACAGTTCTTTAAAACATAGAAGAAACCAAGCGCCAATGTTTCTTCATGCCACGTCCATTTCGACGTCAGAACCAGAACACAAATAGTCGGCATCCACTTCGTCCCTGCGTCGTAAAAAGGCTGCGTCGCCAAAATCATCCAGGCCCAGCTGGGTGTTTTCTGCGGCAAGAAGTGGATCTTTGTTCTCTTGTTCGGCGTGGTATTTCCAAGAATGGTTCCGAGTCGTCTTTTGTCGTCGTTGCTGGCCCAGTTTTGGTGAAAGGATGGTCCTTTGTGGTTTCATATTGACCGCGGATGCCGGCCCAGAAGTGAAATTGCCATTCAGAGGACGTTGCCAGATGTCACCAGAAGGGAACTCCGTATCGTTGTCGTCCTCGCTGTCGACATCGAAAGAGCGCTTGTTGACATTGATTGAAAACGACGACGCGTTTGAATCTTGGCTGCTACTCGGTATCGAAATGGTTTCCAGTTCATCGACATGAACTGTACTCTGGTACTCTGCTATCGGGCGAGGGAAGGTCTGAACAGCGTAATTTCCGATCTTGTGAAGACCGCAAAAAGGCTCCAACTCGGCATAAACCTGGGTATATTGTGCTTGAGAAGAGCTGCCAGCAGCTTCCCGACGAGATTGGGCCGGGGCAGAGATTGTGTATTGTGTCACTTTCTTTTGCTCCGTTTTGTACCCCTCCGGAACAGACTTGCGCACACGGGCTCCAACACCGAGGAGTGACGATAAGATATTTGCTGGGAGAGCTGGAGTCGGAGTATTGGTCGGTGCAGCGTAGCTGTTGTGCGATACGCCGGTGTTTTCGTCTGTTGGTGCCGACGTGAAAAAGTTGGTGATGGGAGGCTGGAAGCGGCGCTTTTTGGAGTCCTGTGCGATGGAAGCCATTGGGGATTGGCAGTATTAGACGAAGTATGTGGACCGTGAGCCCACGTGGTTTTTATCGATGTATTCCAAGTCTCGGGCCAGGAATGCTTGCGATCTGTGTGTGTGTGAGAAACCGAGAAACGTCTGAAGCCGGAAAGAATGATCGGGCAGCTGGTGGCTGGGGCGCGCAGTCGTGACGCGGTGACGCGGGGGCGGGTCTTTTTCACGCGTTTCAATATAGCCGCTCTGAGACGGCCCACGTGACCTCTTGTTGTTAGATCATCTACTTAGATGAGCCATGTGCATACGTTGAAACTAAATTCAGAGTCATTTTCCTGCATTCTAAGTATTGATTTGTTTGCAAAAAGAATTCGAAGCGCGTCTTGTTTATCTATAAAAAATATAGTAGAATGTATAGCATTTTTATGGAAGTCATCTTTTCTATATAGCTGAAGCATTGGTCGCTATCTACTGTATAGACATGTAGCAACATTGAAACCATCAACATTAATATTTGAAAGGATGGCAGCAGAGGACTACCCTCGGTTTCCACGCCTGCCTCCCCTTTTCTGCCTATCGTGATGGGCCTTCAGTGTCGCCCTGGTCTCAACCAGACTGCGCTTGTTCTTGCTTCTCGCTTTTCCCAGCGTCATCAGGAAATTCTTCTTTCTCGCCTTCTCCTTGTTTGTTGTGCTCTTTCCATCCTCGATCTTTCTCTCCTTTTTACGAGCAGTCTTGCTCTTGAACTCGTCACGATCCGTCTTGGTTTCCTTTGCATGGGCAATCTTCTCTTCACGCGTAAGCTTTCCCTTAGAAAGGAGAGCGAGGCCTTCAATTTCTGCCGCTGTCAGAGGGTCATCGACGTGTCGTTCAGCAGCGCTCTTCTGCGCATTCTGCAGGCGTTTCGATTTGGATGCAGGGAGCAGTGAGTTAACTGCAGCACTGGAGCGGAGTTCTGCCAATTTGGCCAAATCAGCCGGGGTGAGAATGCGTGTCGTTGCAAAGTTGCTTGGCTTCTTCTTATCCTCATTCTCTGTCTCCTTTGCATCTTCGCCATTTTTCTGTTTTGCCTTCTTGGCAGCCGGCTTTTCATCGTCTGAGTCGCTCAGTTCGATTTCAACGTCGCTTTCGACATTGATCCACCCTCCTGAATCGTCACTGTCATCATCTTCAACATCCCAATTATCCCAGCCGGCTGCTTCGTCCTCTTCCAAGTCACCCTCATCTTCTGCATCGGACGGTAGTCCCTGCTCGGCTCTCTTCCTCTTTCGTTCTTCCTCTTTCCATTTCTCCAGAAGCTCAAGACCTTCAATCTCTCCTACGGCTTCTTCGCCGAATCGGATCTCTTTCCTCTCTCCGGATCTTAGTGCCATAGATGCGTCCTTGCCTCGGTCACGCCTCTTCAACATGTCGGCGCCCACATCACGGTAAAGTCCCAAGAGACCCTTTGCAGCCATCATGACGCCCTTGTCCTTGCTTTTTCTATACAAGACTAGATCTTGCAACAAAGTCTCCTCCATTGCCAGAGGCTGCCTAACACAGATTTCTCGGATGGCATTGAGACCGGCCGAAGCCACTTCGGCTGCTGATGCCTCAGAGACAAACTCGTTTGCAATCTTTTGGATCAATGGCTCTAGCACATCTGGAGGGACGAGGTTGTGCGTAGCTTGAGCGAGGGACGCAAGGAACGATGTGACTGAAGGCTGTCTCGGGGTAAGGTATTTTTGAAAATAGGAATAAAAGTGAACAAGTGTGAGCTTGTGCAGACCAATGAGACGAGAAACTAATTGCAAAGCCAAGAGCTTCTGCTCCAGGTTAAGTTTAGACTTGGTGCTTTGCAGGTGCTTTGAAAAAAGATTCTCGGCGAAGCCTTGAGAGTCATGTAGGAGATGCAATGCCGAAAAATTGAGTGGATGAGGCTGCTTCTTCTTGCGTTCCTTCTTCTTGATGGTCGTCACAGCCTTTTCAACCTGGCGGGCCTTCTTTTTCGTTTTCTTGTTGATTCCGGCCTGGTGTTTAATCTTGGCAACGTCGATCCCATCATCATCGCTACTCTCGTCTTCCATCTCTTCTCTCTCTTTATCGCCACCAAGAAAGAACCTCACACCGCCAACTGCGACTTTCTCGTTGTCAGCTAGAGAGGCTTCCTTCATGATCTCAACTGTTTTTGCGTCCGTCCAGATCTGTCTTTTCCACAATTCTCGTGTGATTTTGATGGCCCATAGAGCTTTTGTTGATTCGCGGTCTGATGTAACCAAATTGAACAAGACAGTCTGCATAACTCGATTCAATTTGTGGTTCGTCGTTTTCGAATTAGACGCTCGCAGGTCCGACAAGATTTTTTGAAATAATAGCTCGCGCAGCGTTTTGCTCGGAGTAGACACGAGGATCGGAAATAGAGTGTGTAGAAGCCTGGTAACATGTAGTCAGCACCGGAGTTCTATTCATTAAACAAAAATGATGTTCACATACGCAACCGAGTCTATGATTTCTTTCTTTCGCAAGAGCACCAAGCTTCCAACGATTTTCTCGCGAAGGTCTGGCGTAAGATCCACATGGTGTTGCATGAGCATATCTATTAATTGCTGGGGAAAGTCCTTTGTAATATCTGGGTAGCAATCCGCGACATGCGAAATAAAGTCGATCAAGTCATGCAACGAGATCAGGCCTGTTTCCGTGGACGTCGGCGCCGCCATGAAGATTTCCCGGTGGCTTTCATATTGATAATACTGAGCGCGGAAATCTTCAATGTAAGATCTGTGAGTTTTGAAAACAGCTTGTTAGCCCGCAGCGAAGACTTCTGCTAGGAAAAGTCTGGCTTACTTGGAATCTCGGCGAATCTTTTGCTGGAGGTTTGGCCTAGTAATCAAATCAGTACTGGTTTTAGCGAGCCGATACTCTTGGGTAAAAGAAACCTACAAATCTGCCTCAACCTTTTCCAGCGCAGCAAGTTTCCTCTTGGCCATTGTGCTCTCTTGGAACAATGCTGGCGAAAGTTTGAAGGTTGTAATGTGGTGCTGGTTGTCGCGGCGTGGAGGTGGAGCTCCGATTTGATATTTTTTTTACCCGCTCGCCGTATCGATAGCGGCCAGCGCGGGCAAGTGGCTCCAGCCTCCCGCCCACAGATACAAAAATAATATGGCGAGACTTAGTCGCCCTATGCCACTATTATTTAGTGCATTCACTGTGCTGTCAACTGGTAGATATACTCAATCAAGTCTCAGTGCTCGCATGTGAATTCTCAAATGTGCGCTTGAGTCCATCATCTCAATGGCCACAATTAATGCCAGCCAGGCTTGTCGACTTCGACGTTCTTAGATCTTAACAGAATTAAAAACTAATTGAGGGAATATATTTTTCATGATAGCATCTTGACTACATAAAAGAAAGCTAACCATGCATTTTCAATACCTCGCTTCCTCTTTACAGCTGCTCCCTAAATACAGCCATATAGATGCATGCGAGCTGACCAAACCATAATTGATGACACTCCTTCCACACCCTGACCGAGGAAACGAAAACATGCAAATAAAACATTTATCGGTTGCTCTTGGCAACACGCTCGAGTTCGTCCTTCTTCTTGATGGCGTACGAGTTGGAGCTACCCTTGGCAGCGTTGATGAGCTCTTCACTAAACGGGGGTTAATTTCTGTTCTGTAATGTTTGTTTGTCAAGGGTTACTCACGCCAAAACTTCGGCAATGGACTTGACGTTGCGGAAAGCAGCCTCACGAGCACCAATGGTGAGAAGGGCGATAGCCTGGTTGACACGGCGGAGAGGGGAGACATCAACGGCCTGTCGGCGAACGGTACCGGCGGATCCAATACGGGTCGAGTCTTCACGGGGACCACAGTTGACAATAGCGTCAACAGCAACCTGGATGGGGTTCTGGTCGGTCATGATGTGGATCTGATCGCACATGTTAGTGTCGTGGAACATTCGTAGTGCGGTGTGTGCTCCCGCGTAGCGAAAGCCTGAAGCTAGGTGTACATACGATCTCGAAAGTGTGGGCGACAATGCGGACAGCCTTGATCTTCTTTCCGTTGTTGCGGCCGTTCATCATGATCGAGTTGGTCAATCTGCATACCCCCGGTCTCGATTAGGAACCAGCACAATCACGAGAATCTGACGTTGTAGAAATTACCTCTCGATGATGGGGCATTGCGCCTTGCGGAAGCGCTTGGCGGCGTATCTACCAGCGGAGTGAGGAAGGTAGACAGGAGCGCGGATTTGGATGTAGTCGCTGAGTGCAAAAAATTCGGGTTAGTAAAGGTCATTTCGCTTTTTTTTCCCTTCTGATTGTGTTCGGGCGCAATCGTATCGTGGGAATTGTGCTGAGGTTCGGAAGGAAAGGACATACGTCAAAGAGATATCTCTGATCTCGACATCATCCTAATGGCTTGTCAGTTTCCAGTCGCGTCGAGTCGATATTTTCGAGGGAAGCACTCACGTAACTCCACTTGCCAAACAGCTTCACGGAGTCGGTCTGGACATCCTTGGGGAGGGCAGGGTAGAACCCGGGGTTCTCGACCTCAACTTCACCGTTGTCGGACATGATGGACGCTGTTGTCGTGAGTGTGTGATGGAGCGTCGAGCGGTGCTGTCGTTCAACAAAATGATGTCTCTCGACGGGAGGAAATTGGTGTGGCTCGCTTAACGAAAGCCCGTGGGGTGGGGCGTCACTGGCCAATGGTAACATGGAAGTCAGGTGATCCGCAAGCATCCACAACCGGGCTAGCGCATGTACTAACACGGCTTAGCGCTGTCTCAAAATCTGAATCACCTGTCACGTGCCCTGCTTGGACCTGTATTACATTATTCGAGCGTTGTTTGACAGATAACTGCTTATCGTCTTTCTATGAATAGCAACATATTGTCTCAGAATGGGAAAACCGAAGCAGTCACTCGTGTTATTCACGGTATCTTGCTTGTAACAGCAGGAACAGGACTATGCCCTGTCAGTTAGTGAATCCTTACAAATTCGTGCCAGGAAGATAGATATACCTAAATATCAAACGGCTTTCGAATTCGATAGGCTCGTAGCTATTTATGTGATTTATTTCAGGGTCTCATACTTAGTACTAAGGTCGTAATAATACCAGTCTCGTGACTCTTGTCGAGTGTCCCCCGTACCGTTGTTGTATTGATATACGGCGCTAAGGCGCTTGTAGGCGATGGCGGCGGCAACAGTAGCACTCTCCGGACTCTGCTGACGTTGCCGCCGCTCCCACAGCAGGAAGCGGAGTGAGTCCCCCTTCCGGATCCCCGTACCTCTTGAATCACCAACATCTGCCTCCATAGGCTTTTTGCAGAAGCCTTGGATTGATGTTTGCCGGTTTTAGAAGCATATCTGCTTCTTCGCACTTTCGAATGACCCATTTCATCTGCGATTTAGAGGTGTAGTAGCCCTGGCAGATCATGGCGGAACACAACCCGGAACTACAGCATGCGTTGCAGGATCTCGATCGGGAACTGGAGGTGCGTCGATACTTTGCACGTCTTTGAGCTTGCTTCTTGAAATTACTCACATGGCCGGATTTTCTAGGAAGGCTATATCACAGAGAAAGGGTACGGCCAGTCTATACCTGGCTTCCATGGGTTCTGGAAAGCTTCCTTCGCGGGGTAGTCACGAGGAAACCGAGGCAACCTTTCTGACTTACAGGATTTTAGGTATCAGAAACGACGGACCGTCTTATTCTCGCAATTCCTTGGACCAGGGTACGACGCGCTTCAGGGGCCGACGGTAAACATCCAAGGTCCGCACACTGACGTCTCGTCGGAGATACACCCAAGCGCGGGGAGTGATGGCGGCTCATCAGGATTCCCTCGACATGTAAGTTGCGCAGCCTGTATCGAAGAAACTGCTATCTCTAACTTACTATTTTCAAGGATTCTCCCGCCCTTCAATTACCAGACCGTGCAGCGTCTAGAGCATCCGTCGATTCCCTCTTCCTTCCGAAACAACCTCAACAACCTCCAGTAGGTGTAGCTCTTGAGGACTCGAGGTCAGCGACTTTGGCCAGTCAAAACTATGCATTCAATCCGCACACGCAATATGAACAGAGACCGCCATCGGTCTATGATCAAGGTTTCTATGAGCCTGACGGCGTGGCTCGGCAGTCAACCCTGGTCGACTCGCAAGCGTATTTCTCGGACTTCGCCGGACATCAAAATGACGACTATAGAGACAGCTATGGAGGAGGCTTCCACAGGTATTCACAGTCGGATGCCTTCTCACCAACGGCAAATATGGCTCCACCGTTGATGCCCGCGACAGAGATATCGCACGGGAACATGCTATCCCATCTCATGCCTCTTGAGCCGCGAGATGTGCCGTTTGCTGTTCACGACCCGCATGATCCTAGCACTCTTATGTCTAAATTTGACAATTTGCCCGCCGTTTTGCGACACCGCGCCAGAATCCACGCGAAACAACCTGCATATTGGGTCCTGGACCAAAAAGGAAAGGAAATTGCGTCCATCACCTGGGACAAACTTGCAAGTCGCGCCGAAAAAGTGGCCCAGATCATTCGTGACAAAAGTAGCTTATACCGAGGCGATCGGGTAGCTTTGATCTATCGCGACACAGAAATAATCGAGTTTGCCGTTGCTCTGATGGGCTGTTTTATTGCGGGTGTGGTTGCGGTCCCGATCAACAATATCGAAGACTATACGAGCTTGAATGTGATTCTCACATCAACGCAGGCACACCTTGCCCTCACCACCGAGAATAACTTGAAGAATTTCCAGAGAGACATTAGCACTCAAAAGCTACAGTGGCCACGAGGAGTCGAATGGTGGAAGACCAATGAATTCGGTAGCTATCATCCCAAAAAGAAGGAGGATGTCCCGCCTCTCGTTGTCCCTGATCTTGCATATATCGAGTTCTCTCGAGCTCCGACGGGAGATCTGCGCGGCGTGGTCATGAGCCACCGGACAATCATGCATCAAATGGCGTGTCTCAGTGCCATTGTATCCACTGTACCCAACGACACTAGAAATGCAGCGCAGCAACAGGCACGACTATTGGCTTCGGGCGAAACACTATTCAGTTACCTTGACCCAAGGCAGGGCATTGGTATGATTTTGGGCGTTTTGCTCACTGTTTACGGTGGACACACGACAGTTTGGTTGGAGGCTCAGGCAGTAGAAACACCGGGTCTTTACGCGCATCTTATTACGAAATATAGAGCAACTATCATGGCCGCCGATTACCCAGGACTAAAACGCGTTGCGTACAACTACCAACAAGATCCACTCCTCACGCGGCATTTCAAGAAAAACACAGAACCTAATTTCTCCACAGTCAAACTTTGCTTGATTGATACACTTACGGTGGATTCCGAATTTCACGAGATCTTGGCAGATAGGTGGCTGAAACCTATGAGAAACCCACGAGCCCGAGAAATTGTTGCGCCAATGCTTTGTCTGCCAGAACATGGAGGCATGGTCATCAGCGTCAGGGACTGGTTGGGAGGTGAAGAACGGATGGGATGTCCTTTGACGCACGCGTTTGAACCAGAGAAGCCTAAGGAGGACGAGGCAGCAAAGAAAAAGACCGACAACAACGATGGCTTTGGTAGTAGTCTTATTGGAGGAACGCCAATAACTGCGCCTAAGGAGGTCACCAAAAATGAATTGGCCGAGGTCCTTCTTGACAAGGAAGCCTTGAAATCCAATGAAGTTGTGGTATTGGCCATGGGAGAAGAGGCAAGAAAGCTTGCTGAAACACGCCCAAACAGCGTTCGGATCGGTGCCTTTGGATATCCTATTCCCGATGCTACTCTTTCAGTCGTCGATCCTGAGACTAATCTTCTCTGCTCTCCAAATGTAATTGGAGAAATATGGGTTGATTCACCATCACTATCTGGAGGATTTTGGGCCCTACCCAAGCACACCGAAACGATCTTTCACGCTCGGCCATACAAATTCGAGCCAGGCAATCCCACACCAGTATTGGTGGAACCGGAATTTCTTCGTACCGGCCTCTTGGGATGTGTTATCGAAGGCAAGATCTTTGTACTTGGTTTGTACGAAGACCGACTCAGACAAAAAGTGGAATGGGTCGAACACGGCCAAGACTTGCTTGAGCATCGTTACTTTTTTGTGCAACATCTCATTATAAGTATCATGAGAAATGTTCCTAAAGTTAATGATTGCTCAGCGTTTGATGTTTTTGTGAATGAAGAACATCTACCGATTGTCGTTTTAGAGTCCTACACTGCCTCTACGGCTCCAGTGACAAATGGAGGTCCTCCCCGCCAACTAGACACGGCACTTTTGGAATCGTTGGCAGAGCGATGCATGGACGTTCTATACCAGGAACATCATCTTCGTGTCTACTGTGTCATGATTACTGCGCCAAATACTTTGCCTCGGGTGACAAAGAATGGCAGGCAAGAAATAGGTAACATGCTGTGTCGAAGGGAGTTCGACAACGGGACCCTACCATGTGTTCACGTCAAATTTGGAGCTGAGCGCGCCGTCATGAACTTGCCACTCGGAGTTGATCCAGTTGGGGGGATGTGGTCACCAATGTCGTCAGCAACCAGACAAGAAATTCTTGCTTTGGAAGAGAAGCAATACTCGGGTGCGGACTACCGCGATGTTGTCATGGATGATAGGACTTCCACACCTCTTAATAATTTCACAAACATCGTGGATTTGTTGCAATGGCGCATCACCCGACAGGCTGAGGAGTTATCATACTGCTCTATTGACGGCCGTGGGAAGGAAAGCAAAGGCATCACATGGAAGAAATTTGACACAAAGGTTGCTGCGGTTGCTGCATATCTTAAAAACAAGGTCAAAGTTCGACCGGGTGATCATTTGGTCTTGATGTATACTCACTCGGAAGAGTATGTTTATGCAGTGCACGCTTGCCTCTGTCTCGGCGCGGTTGCTGTTCCGATGGCACCAATTGATCAAAATCGACTGTCAGAAGATGCGCCAGCTTTCCTCCATATTGTTTCTGATTTCAGAATAAAAGCCATCATTGTGAACAGCGACGTTGACCACTTGATGAAACAGAAGGTCGTTTCTCAACATATCAAGCAATCTGCCCAGGTCCTTCGTATCGGTGTCCCAGCAATCTACAACACTGCTAAGCCACCTAAACAGTCACACAGCTGCCGCGATCTTGGATTCACAATGAATAAGGCCTGGCTATTGCCCAGTCATCCCGCTGTTATCTGGACCTACTGGACAGCTGATCAACGAAGAATCTCGGTGCAGCTAAATCACGATACACTTATGGCAATGTGCAAAGTACAAAAGGAAACCTGTCAAATGACAAGTACAAGACCTGTTCTCGGAAGTGTGCGTAGCACGATTGGGCTTGGCTTTGTACATACTTGCTTAATTGGGTGCTATGTTGGTAAGTCGGCTCGTTCGCAATTTTTTCACGCATAATGGACCACTAATTCTTTGTAGGAGCTCCGACGTATCTAGTCTCACCCGTGGACTTTGCACAGAATCCGATGTCACTATTCGTCGCATTGTCGAGGTATAAGATCAAAGATACATATGCCACAGGCCAGATGCTGGAGTATGCGATGAGTTCTATCGCTGGAAAAGGGTTCAGTCTTCAAGAACTTAAGAACTTGATGATTTCTACGGACAATAGACCCAAGGTAGACATGTGTAAGTTCTTGTTTCAAGATTTTACCGCCTCATAAAAATACTCACATATATTACAGATCAGAAATTACGCCTCCACTTTGCGGCGACTGCTCTCGATCGAACAGCAATCAATACGATCTACTCGCACGTTTTAAATCCAATGGTCACTTCCCGTTCATACATGTGCATAGAACCTATTGAGGTATGGCTTGACCTGCGCGCTCTTCGCCGGGGTCTTGTCTACCTCGTGGATCCAGACAACGACCCCACTGCTCTGCGTTTACAGGACTCGGGCATGGTCCCAGTCAACACACAGATCGCCATCGTCAACCCAGAAACGTGCGCTTTGTGTCATGTGGGAGAATATGGCGAAATTTGGGTACAATCAGATGCATGTGCAAAATCCTTTTACGGAAGTAAACAGGAATTTGACACCGAAAGATTCAACGGTAGACTTTTCGATGGGGACCCATCGGTAAATTATGTCCGCACTGGCGATATTGGATTTCTTCATACGGTTACTCGGCCAATTGGTCACGGTGGCCAGCCCGTGGAGATGCAGGTTTTGTTCGTTCTGGGTGGTATTGGAGAGACTTTTGAAATCAACGGGCTCAATCATTTCCCTATTGACATTGAATCGTCGGTCGAAAAGTGTCATCGTAATATTGTTCCCGGAGGATGGTAAGTGCCAAAGTCAAGACTTGAATTTTTTTATGTCACTAACACAATTCACCAATAGTGCTGTGTTCCAGGCCGGCGGTCTTGTAGTCGTCCTGGTGGAAGTCACTAGGAAGTCATACCTTGCCTCCCTGGTTCCTGTTATCGTCAACGCTGTTCTCAATGACCACCAGATCGTTACTGATATCGTTGCTTTCGTCTCGCACGGAGACTTCCCTCGGTCTCGACTTGGAGAAAAGCAGCGTGGTAAAATTCTCGGCTCTTGGGTGACCAGGAAAATGCGGACAATTGCTCAGTTCAGCATACGCGATGCAGATGGAGCCGATCCCCAGCTGGCTGAACAGACTCGCACAAGCAGAAACTCAAAGACTGGAAGTATCATGGGCAGTAGCTTGCGGCACTCAACTCTTGTCCCCGATAGTGACTCCAGCACCCGTGCCCCTGCAATCCATGACGGCCGGGAACTTGTGGATGATCCATATCAGATACAGGAGGATGAAGAAGAGAAGCATTATCAAGACATACTAAACAATTCTGGTCCCGAACTTATGGGCACCTTGTCACCTCGACCAGACCAACACTCCCGCATGGCGGAACACTCGCGCTCCCTTCCTCCTGTGAATACCTCTGACTTGTCCGTGAAGTCCGACAATCCTACTCCTGTGCTCACACCAGACCATGGCTTTGACTTTGGTGCTGACTTTGGCCAGCCATCCCCCCAAAATGGCTCGGAGTTTCACGAGCATGTCGTACCCTCTGTGGCTGTAGCGCCTCCCTCAACTGCAGGGTCTCTAGAGTCGCGACACTCGTACGCGCCTTTGCAAGTACGGAACACCGACCGGGAGTCTTTGCCTAGCCGACAATCACAGAGCAACAGCACGACCGGCGCAGGTGAGCCTCAATCTTGGCTTAGCAGCAGATCGAGCAGACCAAGTTCAGCTGAAGACTGGCCAGAAGAGGCTCTACTCTACCAATCCCACTTTGACGGCCATCCCTCAAACGAGCATCAGGGTGCCCCCTTCTAGATAATGTGAAGGGACGCTTTCTCTGATCCTTCATGCTATATAACCAACCAACTTTTTGTCTACTGCCTCTTGTATTTCCCCTTTTACCCAAACCCCCATCCTGCACATATTAGTACACGAAGAGGGAAATACAGCTCCCCTCAAAATCAAATTCGATTATGGCTTTATGAATTAATGCTTTGTTGATAGCTTCTTATGTTGATTCTTCGTACTTGTTCCTTTTGATTTATGCGTGCATGTTACTAAAACAAAGACATTTGATTAAAACATTTCTCTCTTTCTATTCGCATCACTTGCTACATACATACCATATGTGTACATACAAGTACATGTCATTACATCTGCTTATTGATACATCAATGTAATCTACAATATCCCAAGGCTACATACATCACTGATAAGATTGAATCAATTGATATCGTTCAATTGTGCTATGAAGGTTTTCATATTTGCAATTTTTTTGGTAATGACAGATAAAATTTTCAAAAAACCCAATTCGCATGCCTTTCAAGTAGCACGGTCCAACAACAACTTTCTTCATGCCTAAATACTTCAAGGGGAGGGAGTCCAATAAAGGGAAAATATATAAAACAAAGCTTTTTAGAGCGCCTCAACTCGCTTTTCAAGTTTTTCAACGTCTGCTTTTTGCTGGTTGACGCCCTGGGCGGTGGTTCCTTTTTCGACTGCGCTTGACGAAAGCTGTTCGATGGCTTGCAGATCCTCATCCGTCAAGGTGTTGGAACGTACCGGGCGGAAAGGAGCTGGTGAGCCGGCACGAGATGTAAGGAACTATTTTGAAAAGAAATGTTAGAATACTTGGTATCGATTAGAGGGTTTTTTTTATGGGAAGGGGAGAATTACAGAGCTAGCAGCGCTCAGGAGCGCAATCAAACTGGCCTGGACAACATCCTGGTGAATACCAACACCCCAAACGACATCTCGAGACCCTGCGGCCGTACACTGGATGTAGGTCGCGGCGCGGACGTCTCTGCCAACGCCAACCGAGTGTTCTTTGTAGTCCTGCACATCCAAGTCGATACCAAGACTAGAAAGAGCCTGGGCCAAAGACGAAATGGCACCGGGACCAACACCGGTAATAGGATGTTGGATCTTGTCAATTTCGATAATGCCAGTGAAACGACGTTTGAGGTTACGCGTATCGGGGGCCTTGCCGGGTTCTGTTGGCATGGGAGAATGCGATCGGTCTGTGGTGATGTTGTAATCGATCAAAGTGAATCGAGGGTTGGTCTTGAGATGATACGCATTTTCAAACAGCGCAACAATCTCATTAGGCCGAAGCTCACGGCTAAGAGTTTCTGTTTCTTTCTGAACGATTCGGCTAAACTCAACCTGAAGACCTCGAGGCAGGTCGAGTTCCAAGGCTTTGAGAATAATCCAGGCAGCACCCCCCTTGCCACTTTGGGAGTTGACTCGAATGACTGCTTCGTATGTTCGGCCGATATCCTGAGGATCTAGAGGTAGATAAGGTATTTGCCATTGGTCATCGACTTGGTTACCGCCAGCTTCACGCGCAAGGAAACCTTTTTTGATTGCGTCTTGATGGCTTCCACTGAACGCACATACAACCAGCTGACCGCCATAGGGCCAGCGCTCATTAACCGGGATTTTGTTGCTCTCTTCGACGACTTTGATAACCGAGTTCAGATCCGAAAAGTCAATCTTGGGGTGAATTCCTTGGGTGTAGAGGTTAAGCGCCAGGGTGACCAAATCGACATTACCCGTTCTCTCTCCGTTGCCGAACAAAGTACCCTCGACACGGTCTGCGCCAGCCATCTGGGCGAGCTCAGCAGCCGCCACTGCGCAGCCACGATCATTGTGAGGGTGAAGAGAGACAGCAAATTTTTCCCGTTCCGTCATGTTGCGGCAGAAAAACTCGATTTGGTCGGCGTAAACGTTGGGAGTCGACATTTCCACTGTTGCTGGGAGATTGAAGATCATTGGGTGCTCCTCCGTGGGCTCCCAGGCAGCTTTGACAGCTTCACATACCTGCACAACATAGTCGGGGTCTGTATCGGAGAAAGTCTCGGGGGAAAACTCGTATTGCCATTCTGTTCCGGCTGTGGAGGGGTCGTCCTTTGTGATTGAGCGTGCGTACTTTGTGCACTTGACAGCCAGGGCCAGACTTTGTTCTTTGGTCATGCCGAAGACAATGCGACGGAAGCAATCACTAGTAGCTAGGTAAAGATGTAGGATGGCCTTCTTGGAGCCTTTTAGGGAATCAACGGTGCGTCGAATCAAATCCTCTCGGCATGGAGAGAGGACTTGGAGCCAGACGTCATCGGGAACGACACCGGGGGTCTCGACGAGACGGCGAGTAAAGTCGAAATCCGTTTGGGATGCCGATGGGAAGGAAACCTCAATCTCTTTGTAGCCAAGCTCAACCAGCATATTGAAGTACTTGAATTTTTGATCGCCATCCTGTTTGTTGGTTAGTAACTGTGTGGGAATGCGTCTGTCAATTCTGTGATCCCACCATTGGGTCTACCAAGCTCTGGTTTCCATCTCTCAGGTCGGTAGCAAGCCAACGAGGAGGCTTGTCGATGGTTTTGTTCGGCCATTGTCGGTCTGGCAGGTGCAGCGGCTGGAAGCGCTTGTATTTCTTCGAGGGGTCTTTAAGCCTGGTACATGCCTTAGTTAGTGGTCAATTCTTCTTTCGGAAATGCAAAACAGAGTCATACATGGGCATCGTGAGGTTGGCCGAGTCGAGCTCGGTCTTGCTGTCAGGTGGGGTGACAGAGCAAAGAGCGGGGTGATGCGATGTACGGCGGGGTTGGATGAGCGTCACAAAAGATGGAAAGGGTTCCAGATGAATGCTGAAGATGGAACAGGCAGTAAGGTGTCAAGAAATAACTAACGAGGCGAGAAGAACAGTCGGTAGTTATGGCATGTTCGGCGTTCGCGAGTAGGACAGAGTCGGGGTTGGGTGGTGACTGACTGACTCATCCCGGCCCTCGTATTTTTTTTTTTTTGCCTCCGACCCCGGGGAATCTTGCACCGCCGCCAACCGAGGGTTTGCCATATTTGGATCGATCTACAGTTGGGTTTGGGCTATTCTGGGCAATAAGCTGGACCAGAGCTTCTGCTAGGTGAATAGTACCGCCGAAAGTCGTGAGTCATGATCTATATAGACAAGGGAATGTGAGTCACATTCTCTCTCCATGTGGTATGTTGCACAATGTGTCAGTGGCCAATGGTTCGATGAGTATTAACGAGCATCAACGTATATCCTAAGTCACTGCTCGACAGTATATATGTCAATTGACAATTGACTTCACACGTAATATAGACCGGAAGGAGGCTATAAATAGTATCGAGAACGATTGAGGTAGACAGGACATCAGTTACGACTCCAGATCGATCAATTAGACAATAATCAATCAAATACAGTTCGTGTAATAACTCTACCAAGTCATTGCATATGCCATAAAATAAATGTAATTTTTAATGCATTATAATAAATACACCATGCAGCAGCTATCTACATACCGGCATCAAGACTCACTTCCGGCCCTTTGCTTTACCCTTACCATGAGCTTTTTTCGGCCCAGCCTTTGACCGACCATTGTGCTGCTCCTCACGCTCCTTTCTCCCCTTCTTCCAGCCTCTGCCCTCCTTGCGATCACGAGTGTCGTCTAATCGCTTCTTCTCCTTGCCGCTCAGCTTCCGCTTCTCCTTTTTCCCCGAGTCAGCGGCCCCGTTCAGCTCAGCAAGGCCACGCTTGCGAGCGTCTTGCTTTTGCTTCTCGGTTTCGAACCAGGTTCGCTTGGGCCGCGCCATAATCTCTGACTCGTGCTTCAGCAGATTCTCGCCCTTGATGGTCTGCATCTCGACTTGGGCGAGCTGCTTCTCTTCTTTCTCCTCGCGCAGGACTTCTTCGACCTCGTCCGCAAAGCTCTCGATTTGATCAGCCAGCTCGTCGGCAATCTTGGACTCAATGACGCGGCTGATGATTTTGGCGCCCTGGGATTTGCCGGCTTTGACTGCTGCTCTGACAACTTTACGGTCTGGGTCGGCTGCCAACGTACAAGCCCGACCAGATCGTCCTGCACGCGCAGTACGACCGACACGGTGAAGATAGATTTCGTGCGTCTGAGGCGCTTCGTAGTTGATGACTGTCTCAACTCCTTTGATATCAAGACCACGAGAAGCGACATCGGTTGCTAGCAAGAAGGCCACGCGGCCGTCGCGGAAGTCTTCCACGCTTTTGATACGCTATACATAAAATTAGCGACCTAGCATATGTGAATTGTGTTGTGGTGTAGAATTTATACGTACCTGTTCTTGGCTCATGCTACCGTGTAGCTCTGCAGCCTTCAACCCGAACAGCCCAAAAATGACCCTGACACGATGGGCCTCTTTTTTCTGACGGAAAAAGATAATCACCCGGGAAGTGTAGATTTGCTGACACAAATGTACGAGTGAGGCGAGCCTCTTGTCTTCGCGGCCTGGTCGGAGGCGCACAAATTCTTGAACAAGCGTGCCAACGGTCTGTTTCTTCGAGTCAACCATCAGACGCACCGGCCGGTTCAGGCCCACGCGAATAAGCTTGTCCACCGAGTCTGTCATGGTAGCAGAGAAGAGCATCGTCTGCCGCGACTTTGGAATCGTGGTCAGGATTTCGTTCAATTCGTCGGCAAATCCATCTTCCAGCATACGATCGGCTTCGTCAAGAACGAGAATTTCGAGCGTGTCAACGGTAAAGCTGGCCGAGTTCCTCATGTGGTCAATGAAACGACCGGGAGTTGCAATGATAATGTCCGGTCTCTTTTTCAAAATATTCTCTTGTTCCCGAAGACTGAAACCACCAATAAGCTGACAGAAGGTAATATCAGTATAAGTAGCGAGCTTCGTGGCGACGTTGTAACACTGAACAGCCAATTCACGCGTTGGCATCAGAATGGCGACTCGACTAGTAGGAACTTTGCGTGGCCGGTAGAGGAGACGCTCCAGGATAGGAATGAGAAAAGCACCAGTTTTACCGGAACCAGTAACAGCACCACCAACAACATCTTTGCCCAATAGTGCAACAGGGATGGCCTTGCGCTGAATTGGCGTCGGATTGGTGAAGCCAACAGCGGCCAGACCACGAAGAATAGGCCGAGAAAGGTTATAGTTTTGAAACGAGCCACTGGCTGAATCTTCCTTGTCCTTGGCTGGTGTCGGGTCTTCAGGCGCAAAGAAGGCCTTTCTCTTCTCGAGCTCTTCCTCGTTCTCACTTTCAGACTCTGATTCCTGGTCTGAAGCGATATCGTCTGGGTGCGCAACAGGGGATGCGACTGAGCCTTCGGAGTCTGACCCGGCGTCTTCATCTGCATTGTCTTTCTCATGTCTACTTTCCTCATCTTCGTCGTCCTCGTCTTCGCTGTTGGCTCCCATGCCGAAACCATCGACCGCCAGCAGCTCATCGTCGTCAAAGTTTGGCATTTCCGACATCTCCACTTCATTCTCGGCTTCTTCGTCTTCATCTTGTTCGTCATCATCTTCGGCATCGTCGCTATCGAATCCCTCAAAATCTTCTCCTTTCTTTGCCGCCTTCTTTTTCTTCCTTTCCTCAGCATCCACTTTTTGCAGCTTGCGACGGGCGATAATATCGTCAATATCAACAGCCTTTTTGTTCCCGTTGGCAGTCCTCTTCTTATCATCAATCTCCCACCCATCGAAATCCTCTAAGATATCCTTGGCCGCATTCCCGCCAATATCAAACTCAAACCCAGGATCCAGAGCCCCATCATCCTTTGTATCATCCAGCGCACCCAGCTCGTCATCCTCATCCTCATCTTCTTCTTCCTCTCCTCCGTCACCGTGACCATTACCATTCAACGCATTATCCTTGGCGGAGCCATTCTTCTTTGATTTTTTCTGTTTTTTCTGTTTTGCTGGCGCTTCGGTGAGTTCGCGTTTGCGTTTTTTGGAGCTTTGAGATTTGGAGGGATCTGGGATTTCTTCGATGTCTTCAATTGGGCCACCCTCGTCGTCGGAGAGGGTTAGGACAAAGTCATCATCGGGTTTTCGTCGAGACGGCACCATGTTGAGACCGTACTGTGTAGAAAAGATGAGAACAAGTTTATTTGGAATGTCATCAAGTACGCAAGACAATGGCAGTACTAAGATTAAACAATCAACCCGATAAAGAGCCGACTCGAGTTTTAAAAGGTGGAAAAGCACCCTTCAAAATCTCTTCTTATCGAGGTCGAAAACATTTGCTTTTCGGGAGGAGGAGAAAAAAAGTTTCTAGATAAGACAGGGCGGTGAGTTTCGACCGGCAGAAAAAGATTACGCTGAGCCCCGCGTCGCCGCCTTGAGATGAGGTTTGCGAAGTATTTATTTTAGTATGGAATATGACAAATAATTGCTTGTTTGTAACATGGAGATGTAAGTGTCTTATTGCAAATCAAGGCCATTCACAGCCATGCAAGTAATCACGTCTACCAAGAGCTCCGCCAAAGAAAGAAAATGGACGATATGTAGAACAGCAAAACCAACAGCCCAAACCAACGTACAAAAAGAAAATCCAGAGCAAGAGTATAGCCACTGCAGGGTCTATTTGACAGAGAAGAAAAAAATAAAAAAAAAAAAAAAAACAATCGCGCCGATTAATTCCCAGTTCTTTTCTTTTTCCAATCCAGACACGAGCCGAAATACGAGACATCTAAAACCGAGTCGATGAGACTATAGAGATAAAAAAGACAAAAAGATAGAAGAAAAATGGAAAAAAGTGAAGAGACAAGAAATAAACACAAATCAAACCCAAGCTTTACCTAGCCAGCAGAACATGCGCTAAACATCCCATTTCTATTCAAAGTCAAGAAGCAAGCAACCGCCAGAAGAGATCAGGCTGCAATCGTCAAGTGCCGTAAGGTCACAGTGTCCGCCAGTAGCGGTGTCATGGGAGCCACCCTTGGTGCCATAGGTTGCCTTACGGCATCGTACACAATCCAAGAGTAGATATTGTACCAAGCGAGTCCTTAAAATCAGCGTAGTGAGATGCAATGAGGTATTGCGCTGGGTGTGGGAAGACACTGCCGCTGCGCTTTTGTAGTAAAGAATTCTCACAGGACTTGTGCACTCCGCAGAATACATCAAGCTATCAAGCAAATTTCTCGCGCAGGACATGGCAAATCATAGTGTCAAAATCATCCGAGCTGGGTCAGATGAGTGATCGATAATGAAAGTTCAAGAGACGGCTGCCAGAAACGGCGAAACGAAAATTAAAGCAATCCTTCCTCTCCAATGCCAGGTAGTCCAGCACCGGCAACATTGATGTTCTGGCCTTGCATAACGCCCCCAAGGTTGAGGTTGCGACCGGCGAGTTGGAGGTCAGGGTTGCAAGGTGGAGAGTGTGACTTGTGGTATTTGAGTCCATTCAAGTTTTTGTACCGCTTACCACATACTTCGCAGCGATACGGCTTCTCTTTCTCCATTCCCAAAGTACCTGGGTACGGGGCAGAGGTCTCTGGGTTCACGATGGAAAAAGTGCCATCGCCGTTCTCGTGTAATTGCTGATTGTTGTGGCCATGCTATGGTAGTATTAGCAAATGTGAATATCAGTTACTACTTATGCAAAACTTACAGCTTTGTGATATTTGAGTCCGTTTTGATTCTTGTACGCCTTCTCGCAACCGATGACCGGACATCTGAAAGGCTTGGGTTCTTCGTTAGGGAGCATGCCCAATGAAGTGTCTGGGACCCCAGCAAGCATCTGTTGTTCACGTATGCGCCTTGCGATGTCACTGTTGGGGCCATATTGGGAATTGCCCAATTTCATGTGTGCATGGGAACCACCGCTTCCGAATCCTCCGCCGGGACTGAAAAGGCGTTTCGCCGGCTCATCGATGCAGAGGTCAACCATATCGTTGGGGCCACCAAATCCAGGGAACTGGCCATTGGCGGGGAGACCTGCTTGCATGTTGAGATCGTTGAATCCTCCAATGACGCTTTCGTCCAGCTCAGCGGGAGTTCCTGGTCCTGAGGAGTCGGGAGTATTGCGAAACTGAGCATTTTGAAGAGGATTTGATGATAAGGTTGGAGTGTTGACCGAAGACACAGTCGGGTTGTTTTGAAGGACAGTGTGTCCAGGTGCCACTGGTGTGCCTGGCTGAGATCCGCGCAACCCCTGACCTTGTAGCATACTGAGATTAAGCTGTGGAGCCCGTTGATTCGGAGAGCCAAATCCACTTTGGGTGGTGGGAATCTGTGAAGAGAACATCTGAGACGAGTCTCCGACACCCATTGCATCGTCCATTTCCATATCGTCAATAGTGTCAAGATCCAAGTGTTGCTGAGGTCCAAAGTTGCTTGTATCTATGGTCTGGTTTGGGTTAAATTTTGGCTGGCCGTTGACAGAGGAACTAGATGGCATTCCGCGGTCTTGCCCGTGGCTCTGAGTTTGTGCAACGGCGGCGGCGGCGGCAGCCATAGCAGATCGATTGTCACCCTGGCTAGGGCGCTGGCTGTGCTGAGGCGACTTTTGCGCGTGCGCTTCCTCGTAGTGTTGTAACAAATCATGCAGCGTTGGGAGGGTAATTCCGCAACAAGAGAAATCACGCATAAAGTTGGCTTCTAGTTTTGGCAAGTATGAAGAGGAGTGGAACGAAGGCGACTGGAAAGTGAATGGAGAAGTACCGGTCATGATGATACTAGAGAAATGTCAGTCAAATGCGCCACTGAGGATGATCACTTGGTCGGACGGTGCCATGCAGACACCAAAGACAGAAATGAAATAATTTATTAAGGAGAGGGAAACGAACTCATCACGAATCCAGCTGCCAACGGAAACTCCACCCCAGCTCATTCCTCCGACCAAACTGCCAGCCAAAGACTCGCGACGGGGCTTCTCACGATTCGAGCCCATCACCGAAATAGGTTTTGTGCCGTTCCCCCACTGAGCCATGCTGGCGCCCATGGAGTCTTTGCGGGCGGCGGCTGCCTTGTAGACAGCGCTCGCGCTGGTGGCGGCGGGATTGGAGAAACTGCCCTGTCGGTCATTGCTGGCAGCTTTCTGCAGGGCCGAGGTCAAGTTGGAGGCCTGGTGTCCTGGCGGCGAAACCGAAGTCTGGCGCGCGGCGATATCAAACGGCATAGACTGGCCGCTCATTGTGTAGAAGTCTGCGGGCGAAGAGGGGAAGAGAGGGAAGGGTTGACTTTCGTCGTCGTTCTCGACCAGGGTCGTCGAGCCCAGGTACAGTGCGCGATCTGCAGGCTTTCGCACCCACGAGGCGGACTCTTTTCCACGACTCGATGGCTTGCGAGAGAAGGACGAGGTGGTGCCGAAGCCGACAGGGATGCTGCTGCTGGGGGTCGAGGCACCGGTGGAGGAGGAGGCGTGGTCGAAGTCGCTGATTGAGGGCGAGTAGTGGAGAGACGGCGGCGAGGTGGTCTCTGAAGCGTCACTCATGAGCAAGTCGGGGTCGTCGCAGGCGTGAATAGAGAGAGGGATGGACGAAGAGATGGACGGTGGGAGGGGGATATTTTGGTTGATGCGAGCAGCCGGCGGGAATAATAATTTAATTATTGGGCTCGTTGCTCGAGAAGTGTCGCTGGCCGGGGTGGCGAGGTGAGGGGAAATGTAACGATGGCAGGAGAGGGACGTCACAGGAGGTGATGCACAGAAGAGCGCTGGCTGTCGTCAACGCTTGATTAGATAGCTGTCGCGATGCGTGGTGCTTCTGGACAGCAGCAGTTGTTCGCGCCAGAAAAAAAAGTGTGAGTGAGAGAGCGTGGACGATCGAAGAGGGGACAAGCCGGGTGGAGGATTGGTTTCAATACAGGGATCTCGTCCCGGGTCAATACGCGGCCGTATTATTAGATAATAATTAAATTACTCGGCGCGCTGCGGTCTTGGGTGTAAGCTGCCGTATAGGGACGAGTGCGAGCTTCTAGTGTCGAGCAGAACGTCCTTGTGTGTTCAAGAATATAATTATATATATATCCAGAGCATGCCTGTAGAGTTAGTCTGTGGTGCGCATACTGGGTGCTGCAAACACAGTATGTAGGGCGCTGCCTGGGGACTCGGGCATTACATGCATAATACGGCGATGTTACTAGTGCCATGTGGGTTCAGCCGTCTACGTTTCCAGCACAGGAGATCCGCCAGCCCAACTGACGCCGCGATCCGAGGGCATTATTTGGTTATTATTATTATGATTATTACTACGTAGTAGTATTTACAGCCAGTGCATGCGAATCACTATTATTGCTATTAGTATTTCTGCTGTTGCTACCAAGACTATTATTTCAAGCAAAGCCCCCAAGCGTTGCAGCGTCATCATGTCAGGCAGACCGACCTCGCTGCGACAGATGCGGCCAGTGGGGCGCTTGGCGGCGATCTGAGCAATCACAGCACACCTCCCCCCCCAGTGCGTCGCCGAGACATGAAATTAATTGTTTGCATAATAATATTAGTACTGTTTTTACTGTTCACTACTTGGAATTTATTCACTGCCGGTGTTCGCGGTGGAGAGAATGAATGCATCATGAACACCGGAGTGGGCCGGTGGCGGTGGACATATAGCAATCCCAATATAACAGAAAGCATGGCATTGTACGCAGTATACTATTAGACTATTAGTATTATAAATGAGATCAGTCAGTCGGCAGCGAAGAACGGAGCTGTAAGTGGTAATTAACCGTCCATTACGCACCATGTAATGTATATCACGGCGCAATACAGTAGCGGGCGACTAGCCGTTAGCCGCCACCAATGGCAGCGCGCCTGAGAGCTGCCGTTTGTCGGCATCCCTGGGCGACTAATGCGCCCTAACGCCGCTCCGCCCCGGTGCTATTGGCTAGCTGCGCTCCACTCACCCAGCGCCCCGGAACCGCTGTAATCTGACTGGGCGCCTATGTATCCGGTGTACCGTACTATGTATGTATTCTATTGTCGGGATCAATACCACCGATACAGCCAAGCCTGCATCACTCTTCCTATGATCTTGCAGTACGTATTTAATATTACTCTGTCTCATTATTAGATGACGGACACCACCAACGCCCGGTTGCCAGTCCATTTGTTCGCTGCCTGTCGGCCTAGTTGCTCCTAGTAGCCGCCTAGCATTCCGCCTGTGATATGATCCAATAATCGAGTCATCAATAGTTGTCTGTATTAGCAGTGCCTTAGCAATGTTAGATGCCTCGTGACCTCGTAAAGAATGGGCATTTTCCACTGTGTAATTGACAAATTGTGGTACGGGGAAACGGACAAGGCTGCGCGCTAAAACTCCCCCCCCATTTTATTTTTGATGTTTAAATTTGTTGTTTAACGTTTAAAGTGCTGTATCGCACTGCCCATTATGCCCACTCCGGTTAGAGCCCCTGGCGCGCTTTGCTTTTCCGACCGCGAATCGTCTCGCATAGCGACACATTAATTCAGAATGATATTAGAAGAGGCTGTTCAAAGCCTCACCTCTTTAGCGTGCCGCCAAGTCAGTGACGCCAATTTTGCCACTTCCTTCAATTATACAGCTCCGCCGTAAACAATAATGATAGTCGTACAAAGTTACAAACAAACCCCTTTGTAAATAACTCATTAAAGAACTTATTATTTTGCCAGCGACTGACTCGATAACGGCTCAATGGACCAATGGCCCCAAACAACCCCCGGTCGTATAGCCGATCTCAGACGAACGGAATCAGATTGTCTCCAATTTCCGGACCAATAATGACACTGATAAAGGCATCAATTTTGGCCGCTGATCTTAGGCATGTCGCATTATCAATTATCACTACGTATCACGTCTGACTCCAGTTTTTTGTCTCTCTCACGTGGAGATGATCAACATTATTATCTCATTGTCTGGTGATTTCATTATTATCATACGTACGTAGTAAGTACATCGTACGTAACACGACATCTTGTTTTCGGTATCCGCCGCTCAGTCCGTAATAATACAAACCGGAACATGCCAATTGGCTCACTTTATAGCAAATCACGTCTTGATATTACCCTCTTCACCTGGATTGATCATGATTATTACTCTGGATATTAATCCTAGTAATCGTACAGTAGTGTCCGCACTAGAGATGGACATGTGATCGCCCCCTATCTGACAGATCGACATGTCCCGTTTCAGAAGCTCGAGTCCGCACGGAGACAGTTACCGGAATAGGGGCCTGATCAGCTGATCTGTTTGCTCCAAATTTGGACAACTTCGGTGTGTTCCTTTTAACCAGATGGAGCGGATCTGAGTGTGCTCCGTATACGGAGCACCTGGGAGATTAGCATTCACTTAGCTTGCGCCGAGCTCTCCCTTGCAGTATCAAACTACGTACGTACAGTATGAGCCAGGCAGAGGCTGAGAATAGTTTGTACTACGTATGTGTATCAAATGTAGTCTGTCGTATGTAGTTGTGGGAAAAGTGAAATTTGATTGGTTTCACATTACCAGGGAGTACACAGATCGCTGCTCTTCTATTCGACAATAATTACGGGGTACTGTAGCATGTCAAACACAGCTACGTGCTATTATCTTGATTGACACAGCGGTGAGCCTCAGGCCTCGCTCCACCTGCCATTGTAGTACGTAGTGCCTTTTGAGGCCGTAGCATACGAAGAGCACATGTGGCCTCGAGTCCTGACAGACCAGGGTCCATTTCGCAACTCGGCCAAAGCTTCTCGAAGCTTTTCTGCGCTTCTAGTCCTAGTGAGGCTAACCCCCAATTGATAGCTTTCCCAAATGGGTGTTTATGCGCCGATCTTTACCGAACCAGGAAACACACATGAGCTTAACCCGATTCGGGAAGGCCGGCAGGGAGTGTCAAACAGTGCAAATAGTGCAAACATCCTTCGGGAATTGCTTCGTTATCAGATTTTGATTTTTGAATTTTCGAGATTATTGTGCTGTTGCTGGTGCTGCTGGTTTTTGGCGCTCAATCCACCGCAATTTGAATCGTGCTGGTTTTTGAGGCAAGGACTACCCGTTCACTGGTTTATTCTCGTTAGATTGTCCAGCGTTGCAGCCATGGAGGGCAATCCGGTAATTGCATACCTACCAACCCCGCAAACACAGCCATTGACCTATGCATATATAGGAAATCACCAATAATGGGTCTGACAGAGTACCTACCGACGGTCCTCCAGCAAAAAAGGCCAAGCTTGACGACTCAACCAATGCCGAAACCAATGCACCAACTATCGAGCGAAGGCGGGGTATGGCTCCTATCAAAGCCGAGTATGTCAAACTCCTTGGTTGAGGCAGAAATAAACTAAAATTTTTTTAGATATCTCTTAAACCTCAATGACAACCAGCCTACCGTTTCAGATTCAGTACAAGACGACGACACAGCCGAGGGCGCTGCCCACGAGGAGCGCGGACAAGGACAGGACAGAAAACACAAGCGCAAAACCAAGAATCCCGGCCAAAACACAGGCCGCAAATTCGGCAAGTCAAAGGATGAAAAGGGCCTTTGTCCCTCGAGGAGTAACCATCCCGAATTTTCGCCATCCGAGTGTAACTACGGCACCAATTGCAAGTTCGAGCATGATCTTCGGGTGTACTTGAAGAATTACAAGCGTGAAGACCTACACACGTTCGATGATGTTTGCCCCGTTTGGCAATTTCGAGGAACATGCCCTTCCGGGTGGAAATGCCGTTTTGTTTCTTCCCATATGACCGAGCGAGACACGGCCGATGGCAGACGCGAGCTGGTGTTGCTCGAGGATGAAGAGCGCAAACAGAAATCACGGTCCTCAGTGCCGACAGCAAACGAGGACGGATTGGTGAATTTGGTGTCTTCAGAGGCGAAAGAATCGCTCAGAAAAAGGCAATTTAAAACGACCAGAGCCGACCAATACGCCTCTTGGATTGAGCTGAATGCAAAGGAACTTGACAAATACGTTCATGGCGGGCAGAAGCTAGAGAACGAGGAAGAACAAGCTACCAAGACCGAAGAAGCGCGGGAAGAGAATCGAGCTCAGTACACAGAACCTCCGTTTCTTCCATCTGAGAAAAGAAGAATCTACTTCGGTCCAGAAACCCCTGCCCTTGCTCCATTGACGACCCAGGGCAACATGCCATTCCGCAGACTTTGCACAGATCTCGGTGCACAGTTCACGTATTCGGAGATGGCGATGAGTATGCCACTACTCCAAGGACACAAGGGTGAATGGGCACTTATGCGGGCCCACGAATCGGAAATGGCACCACCAACCATATCTTCCAAAGCGAATGTTGTTCAGGGCTACGACCATTCCCGAGACTTTAAATTCGGGGCTCAGATCGCGGTAAACAAACCGCAATACGCTGTCAAAACAGCCGAGATCTTGACGGCCCTTGCCCCGAGTCTGCGCGTCATCGATCTCAACTGCGGCTGTCCAATTGATTTGGTCTATTCTCAAGGTTCTGGATCTGCTCTCCTCGATTCGCCTGCTAAATTAGAGAAGATTCTACGTGGTATGAATGCAGTGTCGGGAGAGATTCCTATTACGGTCAAAATTCGCATGGGCACCAAAGATGGCCAGCCCACTGCGCTCAAATTAGTCGAGCGGTTGATGACTGGTGGCCATGACGCTCAAACTACGGGACTTGGTCCGCCTGGTATCGCAGCAATTACTCTCCATGGCCGCAGCAGACAACAGAGATATAGTAGAAGTGCAGACTGGGGTTACATCGCCGAATGCGCGGCCCTTGTCAAGAGACTTCGTGAGCAGTCCGACGAGCTCGCGGATACTGTTCGAGAGCCAGATGCGCGCCAGCAGCCAAATGGTGGCAAGGTGTACTTCCTTGGAAACGGAGATTGCTTCTCGCCGGAAGATTACAATGACCATATTCAGAACGCCAATGTCGACACAGTGATGGTTGCTCGCGGCGCCTTGATCAAGCCTTGGGTGTTTGAAGAAATCCAAGCAGGCCAGTATCTTGACAAGTCCGCATCGGAACGTCTGGCGCTGGTCGAAAAGTTCGCCCGATATGGAATGGACGCATGGGGTTCTGATGAGCACGGTTTGGGAACTACACGACGCTTCTTGCTCGAGTGGCTGAGCTTTGCATATCGCTATGTCCCTGTGGGCCTCTTGGAGTACCTCCCACCAAGGATACAGGATAGACCGCCAGCGTTTAAAGGCAGAAATGAGCTTGAGACGCTTCTTGCAAGCGACAACTACAAGGATTGGATTAAAGTAACGTGAGTCAGCCATTTTAAAGAGTATGATGTTCTAAACTGACATTTCGCAGCGAGATGTTCCTCGGACCAGCTCATCCAGACTTCAAGTTTGCGCCAAAACACAAGAGCAATGCGTATGATGGAGAGACGCAGGGCTAAGGAAAATATAGACTTTTGCACATTAACACAAAAAATAGATTTGTTCATACAGTAAAACATATCCATATCTTTAATATCTTGTAGACCTCTACTTACTCACCTCTGATTGGCTAATGGCCCACGTGCATAAACCGCAGTGCCGCAACTCTCGCGCCTTCAACTTTCCCAACACCCCTCCTCTCAGCCAATTCGCATACCGGACACGTTCGAGGACATCCCAAACACACAATCCCTCGCATGTAATGTCCATAGATCTCAACTGGGAGGCCGCAACCTCCGGGCCCGATGGCGAAGAACTCGCGGAGCGAATCCGCTCCTTCATCCACGACAAGTTCCAGCAAGTCCCTCTGCCGCGCTTCATCCGCTCAGTCCAAGTCCACTCTTTCGCATTTGGCGACATCGCGCCGGAGCTCGAGATAAAAGACCTCTGTGATCCGTTCCCCGATTTCTACGAGGAAGATGATGAAGATGGGAGCAGCAGCAGCACCACTACCACCTCGGATACTTCCAGCGACGCGGCAAATCGGCGCAGTACGGCGAGCCATGTGGGCACAGAGGCATTTGATGGGTATACACGGCCTAGGGGATTCGAGCCGCGACCGTCTACGTTAGATTTTCGACATCAGGCACCCCTACGCTCGCCAATCGGGCTGGGCGATCATCTAAACTCGCAGTTCAGGTCGGGGTCGCCGAGTATTCTGCCGGGAGGGACGTCGAATCTGGGATATCATTTAATGATGGGGAACCTGTCTGGAGCTCAGACTCCGCTAGCTGCGGTTGCGAGCGGCTCGCCATTTCACCCTGGATGGTCGGATGCCATGGACGAGACTCGCAGTATGGCAAATTCGACAGTATTACATGGTGGCGGTGGTGATGGTGGTAGAATGCGCAGGAATTCAGAGATCGAAGTTGACAGCTACTCGCCATCATCCCGACCGTCCACAGCGAATACAAATCCAACGCGCTACTCGCAAGGACCAAGTATCGAAGGTAATTCTTCAACTGCCACGAGCAACGACCCCACTGTCATTTACAACGACCATGCGTCTTCGACGACGGCACACACACATACCCGCGACCACTCCTCGCCTTCCATCATGGCCGAACCCCATGAACCACCACAGCATCTGCGCGAGCGCCGTCCGGAGGATTTCCAAGTTATATGCCGCGTCAAGTACGCCGGGGACGTGAAACTTTCCCTAACAGCCGAAATCCTCCTCGACTACCCCATGCCGAGCTTTGCCGGCTTGCCGCTGAAACTAAACATCACGGGTGTCACTTTCGACGGTATCGCTGTCGTAGCCTATATCCGGCGAAGAGCACATTTATGTTTCTTGTCCCCAGAAGACGCAGATGCTTTCGACGAAGAAGAATCTGCTGCAAATCATCGTGCTGCCGCCGCCAGTAGTGATGATGGGGAGACCCAGATCCCGGCAAAACGGCGCTTTGGTAGTCTGCTCCAGCAGATACGTGTGGAGAGCGAAATCGGGCGCAACGAGAGCGGCAAGCAAGTGCTCAAGAATGTGGGCAAGGTGGAGCGATTTGTGCTAGATCAAGTCCGTCGCATATTCGAGGATGAGTTTGTTTTTCCTAGCTTTTGGACGTTTCTTGTATAATCAATAAGGCGCGTTGTACGATATGGCTTAGATGAAGTGATGTGATTATGATGAAGGTTATGGCGAAGGGAATACTCCGGTGTTTTTATCAATCATATTTAATTATAAACATAATCGGATTGCAAAAATCCAGGACTGAAGAAAAAAACCACGCTTCCGAATTTGTCACTCCCTCTTCGTCTCCACTTCCTAACACTATGTTATAAACACAGTAAATGCATAGTGCGTCCTACTGGCAACCATTGCCCCGAGCAGATAATCAAGCTTGTACCGAGGCCATTGCTACTCAGACTTCGTAATCCGTCATTTCCAAGCTCTGAACTTTTGATACGACGTTTTTCACCCATGTGAATTTCAAGGTTGGACTTTCACAACAGCCAACGTCACACAACTAGTAGTTGGAAGTAGTTCATCGGTCCTTCTTGGGGGCACTGTCAGACGAAGAGACCTTGTCACCCAGGTTGTGGTACTCGCGTTGCAAGCCTTCGGCTTGCTTCTTCAAGGTCTCAATGTCACGGTCCTTGGCCTCGAGGTCCTTCTTAAGACGGCCAATCTCGCCTAGGCTTCCGGCTTCGGCAATACGAGCGGCGTCCTTGCCACCAGCCTTTTTGTCACCTTCGAGGAGCTTGACACGGTCTTCGAGACGGAGGACGTCAAGGATCATGATGTAGGTGCGGTTGAGGATGAGAGAGAGGAACAGCGTGAAGCCGCAGAGGTACATGTTTCGCTGCGAGTAGAATTTGCGGGCTTGGACTTCCATACGCTCGGCACCAAGGGCGGCGGCTCTGCTATTCATTGTTAGCGGGTGTTTAAATTGACTTCACAGAAGTCTCGACTAGAGTTTAACTGACCCAACACCGGTAGTGTCTTTGCTGTAGGCGGCCATTTCCAGCTGCACACGGTAAACCCGGTTCACGCTGTCAATGAACAGGATGAGGATGAAAATAAACGTGATCTGACACATACACAACCTCAGATCAGTATGAAACATCCGATAGAGAATTGAAAAGCTTGACTGTACCTTCAACCCATACTGTAGTTTTGCTATCAGAGGGCTTTCCGAAATGAAAGCGAAAAGCTTTCTCTTCACCGTGTAAGGAAGAGGGACGATGAGGCCCATGAAGACCACCATCTCGAAGACGAGAAGGAGGAAGACCTAGGATAGTTCATCAATATTGCAGTCCAAAACAATCGTCCGCGCTGTTGAGACTTACAAGACTGTAGTAAAGCGTCATCGTGAGGATGGGGCCTGCAAGCTATTTGCGAGTTAGAATCAACAAACAATCGACGGCGGCTTGCAGAGAAACGTACACTGTAGATTTTTTTTAGGTCGAATTGAACACACTGAGAAAGGCAGCGTATAATTAACGGGCAAGTTGGTACGATGGTGGAGAGAGGAAGGTGTGAGGAGAGGTGGTCAGTTTCGTTTTCGTGCAGCCTAATGCCGGATACGTCATTGTCTGGCGCCAGCCTGCCAAGCTAGGAAGCCACGTGACTTCCTGCCAAGCCTTTGTTTACTCTTTCCTTCGCCCAATACTTTTTTGTTTCGGCAACCATCACAGCTGGGGAGCTGAACGTCGTTCGATATTGAACCATGAAGCCTGGAAATTTACGATGCGAAGATGGTTGCCTTGCAGTCTTCTGACAAGAAACTGAATGCAAGATTCCGATATGTTTTGTGGCGCTGCCACGGCACTGCCCGTGATCCATCCAACAAACACTATACCTGAGCGTTGCTAACTGTTCTACCAATGAGAAATCTCGTCAAGTAAAGACAGTAATTAATGTGGTTGCAGATCTACGGCTAACCGAGACTTTCTCTCTCGAAAGCTGATATGGAAGCTGAGAATCGCGCGTGAGTCACTTGGCTCGAGTACTAGTATTCTTCTAAGCCTCCCAGCGCTCTCTGCGCCGCAATTCATCCCGCAGCAAAAAAACCAATTCATGACTCACCGAATCATATGGGCCAAGAGATCATCACGTCCATCGAGCCGTTCCATCGCTTCCAGAAGTCTATTCTTTGTCTTTCAGGCGTGCTGCAGCCTAGCGTACTTTGAAGTCTGGAAAATAAGCGCTCAGATGACCGTCGCAGCATGCACATCAATGGACGCATGTGCATGGCCTAGCCGCTTAGTGTCTCCGGAAAGCAAGGCCCTATCGGCGCTGAGTGGACTATGAGGTTCGCCTGTTTTAAGATGAGCAACAGTGCCGCCGGTAGCCTCAGCTCTAGCCCGGCCCTGTCCGACCTAGTAGGCTAGGGGAACCCAAACGATGTGTCTTTAGCCTCCGGGAAGTTGCTCATCTCGGTCAATTATAGACAGCACTCAAATTTGACGGCTTGGTTTCGATCTGCAGGGAATGTCTTGTCCAATTCGTCCGAGGAGGGTTTGGTCTAGCGTTGATGTTGGATCATGACGAAGGACTAGGAGGGTGACACCGTTTCAAAAACAGGAAAAACGACAAGATGTCGGTGTGAAAATCAAATTTTGTACCCCAATCAGAACTGCATGAGAGAGTCATTCCACTACGAACGCAAGAGCTCTCCTCGCCATGATCGGAAATGGAGAGGGGAAAGGGGCCCCCTTGGGCCGTCGTGGATTGCCACCTTACAGTCATAGGCTCTACTTCAACTGGTGTCTGCAGTCTACTGCATATTCATCACATACTCACGCGCAAATGAGCGTGCGGGGGACCTTGGAGTTCTACACAGCCAGTCAAGGGCACTGATAGCCGACAATACTATCTTCCCATACCTTTAATGTTCTTTTTCGGGCACTTGACCGTTTGGAGCAAGAAAGGGAACAGTCATGCGATGTCCTTGGAAATCGTCATTCGCAGGTATCCCCTTGAGGAGGTGCCACACACGCAAGCGCTCACTTTAGTGTCCCGACCCCCCCTTGTTCCTTTGTGCCTAGCTGCAGGACACCGAAAAAACAAACGGGGTGGTGGTGTATTCATCGTATTTGCCGACATGCGGGGGGGGGAGGCCCATCGGAGGCAATGGATTTATAATTAGTTCATATTAGACGACCAACAGTTGACGCTCAGAGGGATGCTGATTCGCTGCGTAAGCGGTTTCGCTGGCTATGGATGTATTGATCTTGAACTGCTACTGGTAGTATGCATGGTGATATGCAAACGGAAATCGAATACCCCTTTTTTTTCTCTTGGAAACCTGCGTACGCGCTACATTGTGTAGTAGATATGCAAGTTTACGGCAAAATAAGCTCTAGCGCAGTCAAAGATGTTATCTGTAAATGCTATAGGGTAAATTTCTGTGTGCTAACAAGATATATCAAAGGGTACAAAGTGGCATTGTAACATGAAGAATATGAATAGGTGAAGGAGCGTGTTTGTACATCCAAAACGCAAAAGCATGATTAGGTACAGAAAAAGAGAAACCGAAAAAAAAAAAATGGATGTTGCCACCATTCTTTAAAATGTCCAATACTGAGTCGTATTGTAAAAGAAGCGAAGTGTAAGAAAACAAGGATTGTCCGAGAGCCGGAATAAATATTTGAACATGAGCGGCAGTTCAAACAATGTATGATCGATATTCGAGAGCGCGGTTTCAAATGAGCAGTGCTTGAAGTACGGTGATGCCGAAAATAAATAAGAAACACATAACGAGTCCGATGGTAACGTGTACGCTATTCAACCTGTTCTCGGTCACATCAGCCTTGGTTCTCTAAACTTGTTCTCTGATCGAGCCCTGTTCACTCGGTGACTCACATCAATCATCTTTCTAGCCACCGTGTACAGGGCACATGAAGCCCTCCTTCCGCGACACCTTCTTCTCGGTGTAATGACCAGGCTGGCCGGCATTGGGGCAAGTGACCAGAGGGATCTCCAGGATCTGGCACCCACAGTCGAACTCGGAATACCAGATGGAACACATTCTGTCGGTTTGATGCGTGCTTTTCGGGACGAGTCTTGGTGTAGAGAAGCTATAAGTTGGCTTCAATGTTGATTGTTTCAAGGTGTTGTGAGAGGAAAGCTGGCTGGCTGGTGTTGTCTTTTGTTCTTTTGATGGTAAAGAACTTCTTGAGATGCTTGTGAATGGAAAAGAGAGAGAAACAAAGTGTTCTCCTGGCTCCTTTATATAACTTGCGGCTTTCTAGATTCCTTTGAGGCGCGTCATAAAGGAACGGCAAGTGTGACTCGATATGGGAAATGACACAGGGCCACATTTCCAAGAGACAAGGGTTTTTAGCAATTAAAAGTTGTTGGCGGCGTTATGTAGACGTCAAAAATGATCTGCAAGGCAACTACAGCACGATCTGCTGCATGAAAATCAAAAATTGTACGCGCTAATCAGCGCCTATATGCAGCAAGCATCACTATAATCACAGGATATATGATTATCCATCGGGGCAGGACAGTGTGCCACCGATGAGGAGAGCACATGAGCATAAGGTGATGTGGCGTCTAGTCCACCAAGCAAGGCAGACACGGCAATCAAAGCAGCGAGTCCGGTTTAGTAGTTGACGGAGCGGGGTGGCTTCTTCCAATATCATTGTTCTAGAGGCGGTAAAATCTTGAAAGCGTCGACCCCTTTTTCCGATTTAGGCAGGCAGCGAGCTGCTCGTTTGGAGGCTTAATGGTAGCAGTGTTGGCTTCAACGGTGCCTTTGAATGGCCAAGCAAGGACTTCTGTGAAAGGTTAATCGAGATACACTCTGATGGGTCCCCGGAATCAACGGGACAAGCCGCCAATGGCACGGCAACGATATGTCATGGAGTTGTAAAAACTTTTGTCCCGGCCTTGTTTTGTCGACAAATAATTGTGAACTTTGGAGCAAATGCGGAGCACCAAAAATGCGCCAGTTTGAATGAGTCAAAAAATGCTTTGGCTCTATTGGCGTTCGTTTAGCACTGGACCACTAGGCAAATTGGAAGCGCAGTGCTCCCGAGTCTGCCTGGATGGAGAGTTGACAATGACGACTATCATCTGCCGGTGTCACATCTGCTTTTTGACTCGTCTTATTTGCCGGAGATGTTTAATGGCAGGCCTAAGCGAATGAAATGGGGCTCTGATAAACGGTGTTGGTGACAGATGCAAAGAGAGAGAAAAAAGGGCGGTCGCACTGCGCCAACCTCTAGATCGGTGAGCCAATCTCGAAGGGCAAATTGCAGTGCCAAAAGGGACCACATAGCGAGAAATGAGCTTTGTTTGCCTTGAGAGAACCGGATATGTCGAGGAAAGACTCGAGTCTAGCAGGAAAAAGCGGGATTTAGCCTTTCAGTCGGGGCGGATATGCTGATATTGAGCGAGGCTAGTGGAGCGGCGCAGTTGGGCAGTCGGAGCCAAAAACGCAGAATCAGAGGCTCGTTGCCTATAGATTGACGCTTCTCGAGAGAGGAAGAGAAATTAGGGCTCGACGAGCTGGAGAAGATCCGAAAAGCACAGGCGACTCGGCGGCGCATCCGAGTGGACTGAGCTCTGCGCCACGAGTTGGCGGCACCAGCAAAGCCCCTTGCCGCTGCGGCTGGGCGGCAAGGTACATAGCGTGCGTGTCGACTATTTGAACGAATGTCTTTTTAAGAACCCGAGACCCAATCGTTCGGGCGCCGCTATATTCTGGCATCAGCTGTGTCCAGCTGCATCCAGGTTGTCCAGCTTTGTCCGGGCGGACGGTTCGCGGTGCTGCCTTTGCGTGCTTCCAGATTGCGCAAGGCAGACTGCGTCAGGGCCGACCTCAGCTTCGGTGCGATGGCGGTCACATGATTTTTGTGATCTTTGAATGTTCCTCGATCGTTCTACTGGCTAAACGCTGCATCGTTGGTCTTGATCGTTGTCTTGATCGTTGGATTTGAGTTGTTGTTTGTTACAAGTTGCAACTCCCTGTTCGCGATCGCAGGGCAGTCACGGGTTGCGCCTAGGGTTAGGGTTAGGGTTACCCGGCTGACATCTGCGACTGTTTCATATTTGTAGGTTTTAACATCAAACAATAACATTATTTAGAGTTGAAGCGCTCTCAGTATTGATCTCTTAGAAAAATCTATTATTCACTTCATTCCAGCAAGTCACTGATGGTGTAACGCATTGCGCAAACAACTTCTAGAAAGACGAGTAGTTGTTCTACTTTTGTAAGTTCTTATATCAATATATCAGTTTATTACAGCATAAGTAGTTTAAGCAAATATTAGTTGATATTATTGATTGACGTGGAATTGATAATAACTACAGCTTTAACTGTCCCTATTACAATTACGTGGAATTGCAGGTATGTGCTATCGAAACCCCTCGTTTTACACAAAAGCTTAAATGCTTGTGATGCATAACAATTGTCACTACTTTAAGAATGCCCCTGCATCAACAACTAACTAACAACATTGAAGGCTCGAGCTCGAAAGCACTCAAGAGTCAGATCAGCCCCCAACTTGCATTTGTGGTTCAATGTTGGTCGCTATGCATGAACAGGATAATAGTAATAATTGTTATTACTATGACTACCAGACTTTACGTGGAATTGAACTTAAACTTGAGGACACTTGTAATATTGTGTATACAAGGGGAAGACGCGTGAACGCGGAACGCAGTGTCAGTGAGGCCTGCAGGCCTCGATTTGACCGGATGAGGGAGCCTGCAAGCCGGTTGGCAAGACATTATAAGATCAATTTGACAGTGATTCAGGAAGTTACAGTGAAGGAATCATTGAGATGAAGCCCCTTTTTCTAGTATTACTAAATATAGCTAAAGCAAAAAATCAGCAACCAGATCGCGACACTATTATTAGTCACTTATATATAGGGAACCAATGAAAGAAATCTACCAAGTTGAACTATCAAATCATTGGCTTTTTCTAATGAGAGGTATTTCACAAACAATGTCTCACTGCGTTCTGTGATGATTGAAACCAGTGCATCAACGTTGAGTTGATGAGTAGCCGCGCGAGTAGATGAGAAACATAAACCCGTCAACTGGTCCATCGGCACACCTCTGTTATCTCTACTTTATCATTTAGTACTCGAGTTCTATAACAGAAGTGATCAGATCTCAAAAGGTAAGTATATTTGATAAGTTGATGTACGTGGACTGGCATCAGTTGATATCATGCGGGTTCCGTTATTCGGACATATCAATTGACAGGAATGACGCCTCGGGGTCCTGTATTTACCTACCAATATTTACAACCATAGATGTATTTACGCATTGTAGACTCTTGTTATTGATATCTGGATGGTTACATTGTATGTAGTCTTGGCTGTTTTAAGTATTTGATTTCCGGCATTGAATGTTCTTCCGCGACATTACAACTAAATATGTGAGCAGTTCTCGCAGCTTCCAGATTTCCAAATAAATCGTTCAATTGATGCAAAGCATAGATATTCACGTTTATTTACTTGCATAATTCCCAATTATCAATCCTTATCACTATATCCACCGAATTATGCGACCAAGAACAAAGAGATATGCGGAGAAGCGGAAATCGGAAGCGGAAATCATTTCGATTTTACTCTTTACTTCCACTTTTAAACCGAATAATGCCAAAAATTGGGGGCTGTTGGCACATCATTACTGCCAATGCTGCATCTGACATTTGAACACGCTTGGCGCCGCTGATTTTCCAACATCGGCAGAGCGCCTGATAATGTACTTTTCCGTAACAATAACAACCTGCCAAGAAAGGAGACATTCACAGTACCTTCCCCCCCATTCCCGCCAAGATCCAGGCAGTGCTGTAATCCTGTAATGCTCATGCTATTAGCCCCCAAGAAAAACAAATCCCATCACTCCGCCCGCCATATTTATGCCGTACGCCCCGACTTTGCGACGGCGCCGACTCCGTTTGTTGTCATGGTCAAACTTGGAACAAGTTGGGGCTTCCGCGGTCATATGACCTTGTTCCGCTGTCCGGAATTACGCTTTTTTCCTAGTAAAACTATCGCGAGCTAGGCGGTTAGCAGTAAATAATAGTACGTATAATACTGAATAGTAAATACAGTACTTGTATTGATTACTCCTATTATCGGAAGTAATCTTCCCAACTTCGTTTGTGCTGTCTCAATCGAGATGCAAGGTTGCAAATGCAGAAGCATTCAGCTTGGCGCTCACCACCACATTTCTGGGCGCGATGATCAGTCTGACAAACTGATAAATCATAAAACAGCCCATGAAATGAAATACTACGTATTTTGGATATTTTATAATGAGATTAGTAATTATTCACAGTACGTATTAGTAGTGGGGGTGCCTGTATCTGGCGTCGGTGTATCTCCAGAGCGGGCAGGCCAGCCCGCCCAGTGCCCACGTTGGCTGCTGGACTGGCTGACGAGCTTTCTCACAATGTGTTGCTGCCAAGAAGTGTTGCAAAAATAATACCAAGACCTTGGGGTGGCACATCATTCCTGGGCATCTCGCCATCTTGCATACACCAGGACACCAAAAGTCTGGGCACGAGAGATAAGCCCCGGTTGATCACCCGCCACGGTCCGGACGAGGAAAAGGGAAAATAAGCCCAAAACAAACACCGTCCTCGGTCGAATTTCTCTGGGGCTTATAAGTAGTGCCCCCTCTTCTCTTTCTTCTCCATCTCCTCTCCATCTTCCATCATCACTCACTCATCTCACCCATCTATCCAGACCAACCCAACGAAGCAAGTCTTTTTATCTTCCAACAAGACAAAATGTTCCCTCAACTCCCCAAGCTCAGCAAGTTCCTCGTCCTCTCGCCCCAGACTGGAGTCAAGACCACCGAAAATGTCTCTACTACTACAGCTACAGCTGCTGCTGCCCCTGAGCTGACCGAGGCCGTCGCGCCCATCCACCGGTCCTCGTCTACATCCAGCACCGAGTCGTCTGGCTCGTTCCTCAAGCTCGGCTTTGATCGTTCTTGAACGTGCCTCTACCAAAAAAAAGCCTTAAAAATCGTTACAATTTATTTTGATCAACGACACCAAAAAAAATTGCTCTCAAACTGATCAGAGCGACACCCAAGAATCAAAAATCATGGTCACCAGTCAATTCTCGACCTCCTTTTTTTCTTTTACAAGTTTCTGTCTGTCTGCGTCATGACCAGCCAGCCACCTCACAAACTCGGCTATCTACGAAACATCATTATTGAACAGCTCACATCTCTTACACAACACCACGATGTCATGTGTCATATGTCATGTGGGAGAAAAAAAGAGGGGTGTTTTCTCATGTTGTTTGCTTCAAAGCTGAGCTGACGCGGCTTCCGGGGTGGAATTTCTCATTGCCTGTTTCGAGTTTTACTTTTTTTTTCTTTTTTTTTTGACAAAAGGAGGGGGGATACTCGACTCGGCATGTGTTGTTTTAGTCTAGCATTAGCATTAGCAAAAAACGACCGTATTACTATTTCGTATCGACAAATCAGACGCGCTTCTGGCACCCAACTTCTCCTCAAAACACGTATTACTACTACCTAATGTAAATACTAATCACTAACCACGTCCTACTCCCACAAGCGGGGTGAAAAACACACCGGATCGATCTGGTTGGCGACGATCGCTGAGGAGTCATGTCTCTTGCCTGATAACAACAAAAGCCTACTTCGTGAAATTACATAGGCTATAGCTGGCTGTAACCGGCCACTCTCGGCTGTCCTCGGCAGAGCGTCCTCCCGAAGTGCGTCCGTCTGTCTTCTTTGCAAAAAAAAAAACTGTAGCCGAGGGAGTGTTTCCGAGGTCCAAAACATTCCCCAAAATAAGCGGGTTGTAATATATGTTTTATATCACGAAGCACGTGGAAATAGATGATTATTACATCATAGTTATTGATTACTCCGTAGTTCTAAGCTGTTAAGACAAATCCGGCAACAGACAGGCATCGCCTCCCGGTCCATTCTCTTGCAATGTTGCGGCCCCCCCGCATTTTCGGGAGAATCCGTATAGCCCTCCCTGAAACAACTATGGGATCTATTAACATTTGAATGTTAATGCTCCGGGTTATAATCTTCGTTGCATTCTTGGCAATCAGAATCGCACCTGGGCGTGCTCCACTGCTTCTAACTGGATTCTGTCGCTGGGGATGCTTATTTTCACCTCACAATAATCTGTATCCATACACTGCACTAGGTATACTACCTACGTAGATGTTATAATGTTCAGTCAAGTTGATTCAATGTTCCTAACTAAGTGTGTTCTACACAAGACGACACAGCTCCACGCAAAACTCCCAACTTCAAACCGGGCTCCAGAGCCACAATACATATAGACTGGACCTATCCCACAAAAGCAAACTCTCACACCGGCAAGTCGACGATAAACAACTGACAATACCAGTTGAAAATGCAACAATCGCCTTCAATGAGAAGAGAAAAGAAAAATAATCACCAAACAATATCTCCTCAAACATCAATTACAGTGAATTGAAGAAATGTAAAGATGAAGCAGACAAAAGAGACAAATTTATGTTCACATAGGAAATAATAACAATAATGCTAAACATTAGGTATGCATGTATGCAAAAAAAAAAAAAGAAAAAAAAAAGAAAAAAAATTATGCATGGCAAGATCGAGATCCCACTCCACTGCAGTCACGATCGTACAGAACAACAGGAGGTACTGGCTATAAAGGGTATCATGGTGGCTTGGTATTCAAATCGCCTCCTTCTGCGGGAATCTTCTGCAACATGCTAAAAACACTTTCTTGCAGGACATCTTTCGAGTGAAACGGATTATTCACCAGCCCTAGCCTTGCCTCGACGACGGAAAAAGTCCATGACTTTGCGCGCCGCTCCCGAGCTTCCAGAATGATGAGAGAGATCCCTCTCGTACTCGTACGCGTCCGCAAACTTGCGGTTGCTCTTCTGCAACACCCCTTGTTTTGGCCGGGTAATTTGCATCGACGGTCGCGGTCTGTTATCGTATCCGCTATTGTTGTGATTCGGATAGCCATAAAAGTCGTTGCTTGGTGCGCCATACTCATTGGCTTGTTCCTCGCCGTAGGGATCAGTCTGGTACTGCTGCAACTCCGCAAATTGCCTATCGATATGAGCGCCGTAATCCGTCTCTGCTGGCCGTTCCGAAGTTCGTAGACTACCGTAGGCGTCGTATGTGTTTTGCCCAATTGGCCCACTAGGCCCCGTAGCCGGTCTGGACAAGTTGTGTTCTTGGCTGTCGGTCTCACTGTGCTGTTCGCTTCGTCCCGATGACGAAAGTCCCTTGAGAGAATTGATGAGCGAAAATCGCCGTGGTCGCCCTTCGCTGCGGCTCATGTGCGAGTTTGACCGTCTCGAGTCTAGTGAAGTTCTCGAGTCGTCGCCTCCATACGGCTCCTTCATGCTTGTAGGCGGGTACCGTTTACTAGGTTTAGGGCGAGAAGGGCCCTGGCTCAAGCGATTGCCAAACAGTGATCCCGAGCGCCCAAAGATCTTCTCACCAATGCTGCTGACGGTACTTGACCGCTTGTGGCCACGAGGCATTTCTGCCGCGGGGCTCGGGTTAAACTTGGCAGGGAGTTGATGAGTACTGGGTCGCCCAATAGAAGCAGTATTGGGATCTTGAGGGATAGGTGCCGAGATATTGTACTGCTTGCCGTTGTTGGGCTGAGCAAGACGACCCTGGGCATTTGTCGCTGCCACTGTGGGTGCAACAGGCTGGCCGTACGAGCCACGAGAGGGAAGTCTGCCAGCATTTAGAGATGCCATCGAGTGACCAGTATTTGGACGTGTGCTGTAGATTGCTCCTGTAGTTTCCGAAGTCGAACGAGGCACACCGGGTCGCTGTTCCTGGCTTGAAGAAGAGTAGTCTGTGCGACCGGCTTCTCCCCGCGGTTCACTGGGCAGGGGTTTGTTCTGATCGGGAGGAGCGCGAGGACCTGCCGGTACTGCTGCTCTAGGTGTTGATGTTGAAGCCTCGGCGGCTGAGTTAGCTGCACTTCGCGAGCTTGATTCGCCACGGGTCGTCTGTGACTGAGGCGCGACATATTCGACCTGCACCGTCCTTCTCTTTTGTTCTCTGGATGTCTTTGTCTTCTCGGCCGACTCGTCCTGGGCGACCCTTCCTTGTTGGTGGGTAAGACCCCCAAGCGTTGACGCACTCGACTGGAAGCTCTTCTGCGGCTCACGAACGGAAGCGCTACGAGCAAGAGATGGCCCTTCTTGCGTCCCTTCTGTAAAAAATTTAGTATAGAGTAATTGTTTTCTAATACAAGAATACAACATACCAGCAGGTACCGTGGTGGTCGCAATGTCAGAAATATTGGTGGTGCTGCTTGTAATGTGAGATACGACATGCGAAAACTCGCTAAGCCAGCTGTGACGAGCAACCTCGAAGAGATCGGCGCGCTTGCGGGGGTCGGGAACGAGGATCCGTCGTAGCAAGTCGCGAGCATGAGGTGTGACGTATTCGGGGAAGGTCAAAGGCGTGGAGACGATATATTTGTACAAAAGATTGATGTTGTCACCTTCGGGGTTCGCTGGGTCGTCATCGAAAGGCAGGTAGCCGGCAAGCATAGCATACTGGAAGAATCAGCAAAACCGTCGATTATTAATTATTGTCCAACTCACCAGAATTACACCACAACTCCAAACATCCACCTTTCGACCTGTGTAAAGGGAGTCGCTCACTACGAGCTCAGGGGCAGCATAGCACGGACTACCACAGCTCGTCTGCATCAAATCACCGCGTCGGAGTCCGTTGGCGTCCACTTTATCCAGACGCATCCGCTTGACAAACTCGCGATTGGTCAAGTTGTACTCGATTTCGTCACCAAGTTCGTCATTCAAGGTGAACGTGTTTGCAAATCCAAAATCGGTAATGATAATGTTACGATTTCGGTCCAGCAGCAGATTTTCTAGCTTCAGGTCACGGTGGACGATTCCCTTCTTGTGCAAGTAACCGACACCAGATACGAGCTGGGCAAAGAGGCGCCTAGCCGCATGGTCTTTTAGATAGCGGTTATTTAAGATGAAATCAAAGAGTTCTCCTCCAGACGCGTACTCCATGATGATCCCAATGTACCGGTCAGTCTCCACCATCTCGTGTAGCCGCACAATATTGGGATGCGACAGATCCCGAAGAATGGAGATCTCCCGATAGATCTTGGGCAGTCGGCTCGGATTGGCGCCCAAGCTCTCGCGACGGATCAGCTTGATAGCGACTTGAACACTCCCTTCTCGTCTCCAACCGAGCTTGACCTTGCCAAACTCGCCTTCACCCAGGGTTTGTCCGAGAATGTACTTGCCAAAGGTAGTTTCCTTTCGCCGACTGGATTGATTTGAGTAGTCATGACGGCTCTTCATAGGGCCGCGGCTGTTCTCGTCAACGCCGTCTTCGCCTGCAGCTCCGACAGGGGTTGAGGATGATCCCACGGCTGGTGAGTTTTGGGCCTCCAATTGACGTTCATGCTCGCGCTCGATATCTACAGCCGGATCCGTAATCTCAATCTGGTTCAGAACCGGGTTGAGGGCGTCGACCTCGGAGGATGAACCAGTCCCAGTGTTGTCAGTGCCCTTCTGGCGTTGGTTTCGGCCATCATTGGTATTTTCAGACGGTGGTGCTCGACGACGGGACCTGCCCTCGCTGGTTTCATCGCCTCTGCTTCTTGACTGGCCTGACGTGTGGTTTCGGGGCCGTTGGTGTGACGAGGTTCGTGGGGGAATTGCTAACCCTTCGGGCACGGTAGACCGACTCTGACTGTGGTCAGCTGAAACAGAGCTGTGCGAGTTGCCCGGGTTGGGAGATTGTTGGGCAGAGGCGTTCATCGTGGGCGGTCCTGACCCGTAGGGGGCCTGCTGCGGAGTCAGAGTAGAATTAGGGTTCACACCATTAGTGGTTGGTTGTCGAGATGAAGGCGAGCCACGGGCTGTCCTGTCGACAGACTGAGAGGAGCGAGAATGCTGCTGTGTTGACGATGTCCTGGAAGGATAAGCATTCTGGGGCTGGGAGGTTGTGTAAGAGGTCGAGGTTGCGGCCGAGGTGTGAGCAGGAGCCGTCTGCATGGCAGCAGATGACATGCCTTCAACTTGTTTGCAAGCACGGGGTGCACGGCCAAAAAAAAAAAAAAGATGTGCAGGGGCCCCGTTGTTTATGCAGGCAAAGGAGAGCTACGACGCGAGCGCAACATGCGATAAAACGAGAGAGGGGTCGAGAAGCACGCCCACACGCAAGAAAAAAGCCTCTCAGAGGATCGACGAGTAAGCGAGAATGAGAGCTGTCAAATGAGGAATTTGTAGAATGTCAGTGGAAGAACCACACGTGGCTGACGAGGAATGTGGGGTTTGAGGAGAGTCAAATAGTATGACGGTTCATGCTTGAAAATGCGAGGCAAAGACCGGAGAAACAGTCATAAAGCTGGAGAAAACGATGGATGAACTGAGGCCAGCGACCCACACACGACAAACGCGTCGGTGAAGGCACGGCAAGACAAGGAAAATGGAGGACAAACACAATGCAATTGCCAGGTACCGGATCGGCAAGTAGTATTATTTTTTTTTTCCTTTTATTTCTTTTTTGGTCTCCTTGGATGTTCTCCCCTCTGTTGATTCCAGAGATACTGCGATTGCGTTGCTTTGATTGTGGTGGGTGGGAGTCAAGATTTTGGACGCTGACTGGTGTTGGCGGCTCTGAGCAGACCAGAGCGGAGACGCGCGAAAGGAGGTGCGAAAGAACAGCAACCACCACGAGGATTCGCGACAAGGCGATGCGACAATTAAGCAGAGGACGAAAGGGACGGAATTGGCGGGCAATAATGCGTTGAAGCGACAAGCATTGTTGTCAGGAGCGATCAGGATAGTGATGCGCCCGAGGACGACAGGCCGATAACAGACAGCAAAGCAACGGGCGGTGCGAGGAAGCAAACCAGGCAAAACACACAGAGACACAAGAAGAAAAACGACCTTGAAGAGCCGGACTAACCGGCCTGGTCGGAAAAGCGCAAACGACGCAGCGGCGCAGAAAGGGAGGGGATGGGGGGTGGGCAAGCAGGAAAGACAGGGCGAGCGAAAGAGAAGAGAGAGAGGGAGGTTAAGTTAGGGGCGGGCGGGAGGAGGAGGTGAGCCAGCCAGAGAGAGAGAGAGAGAGGGCCAGGGCCAGGGCCAGCACAGCACAGCACAGCACAGCAACGCTTAGTGTCAACTGTTAAGGCAAGAGCGGGCAGGACTGTTCGGGCTTGCTCAGTTGGGCTTGGCGCGACTGGGTCCTTCCCGGGGCGGAAAGCGGGTCGCGCAATACTAAATAGCGTGTTGGACTGCTCACCTGTATACATTGATACAATATTATTTTTTATTACTGCGTCACGGCAATTATTGTATGCTATTTTATACTATTTGCTATATTGATTGATTGATTGTTTAATTGATTAATTGATTGACTGATGTGATGTGATCTGTCTGTCCTGGCTGTGTTGCTCGTCCCTGGCCCGTCATCATCAAACGCCAGGATCCTTGTCGCAGGACCCTGTGTACAACGACTTACTCGGCGCACTGCAGGCCCTAGACACGACTAATTGATTAAGGAGCGTTTCATGTATTAACAGCAAGTAAGTATATACAGCCATCTGTCTTTATTTAAGAGAATATTTGATGTGGTGGAGCCCAAACTCCGAGGTACCTGAGCCCAGGCGCGCGCTCACTGGCCCGCCGCGCCTGGGGCAACCGCGCCAACCCGTTTCCGGCCAATGCGGCTCCTGCAAGTACTCGGTACCTCGTTGTGCTGCAGAATCAGTGAGGAAAAACAAGTACTGGGTCCGAAGTACTCTGTCGGTATGTACTGTACTACTTGAGTATACTACTTACTGTACACTGTAGTGTAGTACCAGCTGTCCACGTTGCACGAAAACACGAAATTAACCGCCAGGGTGAAACTGCGGCCCGAATCCTCTACGACACTGGGTGAACTCCTAATTTTACTACACTACGTGCTCCTCCGAGAGTGGGGAGCCCCCCTGAGCAACACAACCATGGTTCTCGACCTTGGATCATACCGTGTTCTTAATTTTAATCTTGCACAAACTTTCTGCAACTCACGGAAAGTTTCCGTAATTTTTTAAAAAAAAGTTGATTATTCATTCATTTGCAATCTTCGAAGTAGGTCTACTCCGTATCGAGTTGTGAGTACAAATAATGCAAGTAAAATAAAACCAACCATATGACGCACACTTCCAGATCTCCCCGCAGTCCACAGGATCACAGGCCTTTTTAGCTACGTACTATTGAGTACTCTGTACGTACTAACTTACAAAGTACGTAGTAAGTACTGCATGTGCTATACTTAACAGCAATAAGGTTCGGCTTGGACGAATCAGACAATTCCCTAGGCTGACATGTGACGGGCTCTACTTGACCACTGTTGAATCGCAATCTATTTAATTATTTACTTTGCAAACCATGCTGATACAAAATACTATGTTGAATTGAATCAACACCAACTGCAGCATGCACGCATCAAATGCACACGCACATGCACATGCACATGTACATCATACGCCATCCCATAGGACAGAGATAGCCCTGCGAGAGGCTCAAGGAAAAAAAAAACCGGTTAATCTGGCTAGCCGCAGAGACCACGGAATGATTCGACGAGACGCTGTCAAAAGCTCTTTGTTCTGCTAGAGCCTAGCAGGCGATGCGTTGGCGCGTATGCCAGCACATACACCATATCCACTCGTTGATCAGTACTTGTTTGACCGCTATTCTCATGACGAAGCCGGCTTTCTTTACTTACGTAGTCGTTACATAGTAATTGTTTACATGACTCTTGTTCTAGTCAGTGGTTGTCAACTAGTATATCAATTGATATCTACTAATTGCATTCGGCCGTGTCATTGATACTCAAGAAACCAATATATACCAGCTCCCGTATCCCAAGTACATACATAGCTATATGCATAGAACAAAAAACTCCGTAGAAAATAAAAACAACAGACATGCTCATGGCTTGCTCACACCCCCCAAGGGATACGTGCCTGGAGCGCCATATGCCGGCGGCGGAGTATGCGAAGGAGACGGCCTGCGATTGACAGGCTCGCGCGAAGGGCCTCGCTCTCGACCTCGCCGGGACGGGCCGGGCGCATTGAGGCTGCTGCTACTGTTGTTGCTGCCGTAGTAGCTGTACTCGGCCTTGTCTGGCGCCTGCCCGCCGTCACCGCCGCCAACAACCACCTGCTCGCCGTTGTGCATGCGTCCCACAACCATGCCTTTGGCCACAGACTTGAGCACCGCCCTGCGACTCACGCCAGACGCATCGATATACACCAGCCCAACATTCTTGAACCCGCTCGTCAGATTCGAGGCCACCGACCCAGCTTCAGCCCCGTACTTGTGCCCGATCATCGTACTCGCCGCCGCGCCGCCCGAAGTCAACACCGTACGGGCACTCTCCTCAATCCCGTCCATCAGCGTGGAAAACGCAATCAAGGACTTGTTCATAACCCCAGCCTTGAACTCGACCGGGTTCCCGTCCTTGTCATACCCCTGTGGTGACTTTTTGCCCGTCTCTTTGCGTCGCGCCAGCGTTGCCCCCAAGTTCTGAGCTACGCGGCCAATCTGTCCGGCCGTTCGCGATGACAGGCCCGCGGCAGATTTCGACAGGGTGTGCACTTTGCGGATGTGGGCATGTGTACTCGGAGTGAACACCACCGGCTTAGGATTTGGTTTTGTTCTCTGCGTAAAGTTCTCAGCGCCGCTGCTGAGCGCATTAGCGAGGTAGCTGGAGCCTGTGACAATGAGCCGCGATGCCGTCGCCGAGGTCTGCACGATGGTCGAGTTCTTGTAGGCTGGGTGACGGGCCATGCGCAGGTATTCTTCCGAGACATTGGTGATGCTGATTTTATTACCCTCGCCCTCTTGCGGTAGCTGGATCTCAACGGGATCTATAGGATCATTATTAGCAATGACACAAATATACAAGATATTTGACATACTCTTCGACCCCGCCTGCACTCCTGGCTTTTCCTCCAAGTCATAGCCCTCTCCAAGCTCGCCCACAACGCTACCATCCTCTTCGTCAACCAGCACAATCTGGCCAAGATGTGCACCGCTGCCTTTCTTTTCAGATGATATGTAGCCCTCACCCGGTGCATAGTCGGCCGGATTGTAGGTCGCGTGATTCTTCGGGGGAGCCGCACGTTCGAGAAACGCGGTGCATTGCGCAAGAATTGTCTCAAACGTATCGACATCCTCCTGAGACACTTTTCCCGGGCCAGAGCCTATTCCAGGAAACTGAAGACGGATAAACGCACCAGCCTCGGGTCCAAGATCCCAGCGAGGGATCAGATAGCTTGCGGGTGGTTGGTGATAGATCTGTGTGGTTGCGGGCAGAGCCATGTCCAGCTCCGGTGGAAGATGCAAATGCAGATAAAAGTCTTCTTCTGGTGTCGAGGCTCTATCCTCTTGCAACGGGTCTTGTTGGGGTGAGGATGTAGGAACCATCAGCAGCGACAGGGTCTGGGGCCCGGACGAGGTGAGTTCGGATTCCTCGCCATCCTGGATGTGGAAAGCACGAATATTGTTGATGCTGTACAGGATGCGAGGGTCTTGCTGGATAGAAGACATTATGAACCGATTGAACAAAGGAATAGAAGAGAGCAGGAAAAAAAGAGAGGATACGACTTGTGTGTTTTCAAGCGTCGCAAGGTGGGGCCTGGTCGTCTTATACAATGACGTCGGGCCGCCGCAGTTTGCTGTCAGTCTGTCTCTCAACAACGTCTTTCCAAGAAAAGTTTTCTCAAAAAAAAAAAGGGAACTGAAAATGGAAAATAGATAAAAGACCCTATGTGACCAACGCATACTTGATGTACCCCCATCTTAAGCGCTGCACATGAAACGCCACCAGCGCGTGCAAACATCGAAATCTGCCACGACAGCCAATCGACGCCCGCGATATGCTGCGCCTCTCTTGCCAAGACTTCGCACCGCCACTGCGGGGTTCTCATGGATTAAGATGTGGCACGCACCAGCCACAGCTGTCATACGAAAGGTTCTTGACTCAGTTACTTACTTCACTTTATGGCTTCAAGATACGTAGCATTTGGACATTCTAGTTTTAACATCTCCAATTATTCTATATTATTACGTATATACATATATTTCTTCTTCGGCACGCTTCTAAAGCCATCATCAGCCAGGATGATAATGGGTTTATACCGCCAACCTGCTTCCAGGGCCCGCGACGCTCAGCGGCCATTCAAGCCAGCTACGTCTTTCTTCGCCCAAGATCAACAAAGCTGCAGAAACGAATTTTGGCGCCATATCACAGAACCACCAGTGCTTACTGCATGCCCGGTCGCATAAAATTGCATGGTGCGCCCAAATCACCACGGCATAAGGGTCGCCTTGCTCCAGCCTGCTGATGAAAGGTTGAGCTGCCTTAATATACCAGGTCCACACGCTGGCCAGATCATCCAGCTGGCCGCCACACAGCACTTCGTGAATTTCCTTCAAGCTGATTGACTCGACGGAACTGTAGCGCTTGTCGGTTTCCGGGGGGCATCACATAGAGCCGGGTCGTCAGGGAAAATGTGTCGCGCAGCGATCGTAACGCTTGAGTGAGAAGGAAAGATCGGTGGTCCGAGACAGAAGTGTCGCTTTCCCAAAGATTCTGCAGAGTTGCCAGCTGCTGATCCTCAATCTGCGCCCAAATTAGGTGCGGCGCCGTGTCCCTGATCGGGTTGTGTCGCTGGATGACGGGCGACAGGTAGCTCTTGGCAATCCATTCCTGCATTTCCCAGAACACAGAAAAGACGCCGCGTGATCCGTGGATCAGGCGGACCGCAATACGAAGTAATTGATTCAGTAGGGTCGGGTCGCGGTTCATGGGGCTTAGACTGGATAGAATCTCTTCATACTCGGTGCCGGAGCTGAGGAAGACATACAAAGAGATGAGGACCGCATTTGCAAATACAGTGGGCGAGTTTTCCTTGGACAGATTGGAAATGGCTTGCGAGTAACATGTGAGGGTGGTGTTCATGTGAAAGGCGCTTTCCGTGAGATACTTGGCGCCCAGTTCGGTATGAGGCATGGACCGAGCCAAATGGCCATACGCAGTGGCTAGAATCGCATGGCCCAACGGTGGATTCGAAAGAGTCAGCTTGGGTATCACAGAAGTATATATATCCTTGCCATTTTGACGCGCCGATATCGTGTGCGAGGTATTGGTGACGTAGCGGTTGAAAAGGTCCAAGTCGAGGGAATTCGGCCGGCAGAACAGGCCTACTCGCAGATCGACTGGCTACTGTATCGACAAGCTATCGGGTTGAGGTCGCTGGAACTGGAGTTTCTTCAAGACGGGTGCCGGCACGAGGCGGACGAAGCTGCACTCGATGGACTTCTTACTGCAATTCGTACAGACGGGCTTCCTTTCGTCGCACTATGTTCAGAACTTTAGCTTTCTTTTTACCCCTTCCTATAATCAGACCGGTTTCTCACCTTGATGCGGCGCTGCTTACAAGCAACGCATCCTCGCCTTGTCTTATGGTGGTATTTGCGAAAATTGACGGCGAGGGATTTGTCGGCCATGTACAACGAGGGCCGTGATGAAAGAAAATCACGACCGGGGTCTTTTCTTTCAAGAAAAGCAGTGCATATCTCAGTCGAGCAAAGTGATAAAAAAAATGAAAGTAAAGGTGTTTAACTGCGAACACCGAGTCAGTTGAAGTCAGTTTATAGGCTGAAGCAAGGTGAGAAGAGAGTCAAGAGAGATCGGTCCATTGTTTCCGAAGATCTTGTAGCGCGCAGAGCTTAAGCTGTGATGACCAATCATGTTTTTTCTTCGGCGCCCTTGCCACGGCTGGCACATCCACCAGCCCCATCTTCCCCAAACACTCTCTAGCGGGGTTGATACATCCAATCATGGCCTGAATTTTGGACGAATGCGGTTAGCCGTAATCGCAAACCGACCAATAAATACCAATTTTATACGAAGCCCCCACAGTTGCCAGTGTAGAGTTTTCACGTTTTAGCCAATAGAAGCGTAACAATAGTAAAAATTGTGGGGCTTTTCACATGGCCCTCCCAGTGCATCTTATGAGCCGAGTTGGCAGGCGCCTCGATTGGCTTTGCTCGGGGCAATCTTGCAACGGCCCAGCTGTCAAGCGACTCAAGCCCTGCGTTGTCAGTCTGTGTCAGATCGTCAATCATGGAGTTCACTACGTGTTAGTTACATCGGGTGGCTTGTTATTATGTAGATTTGTATTATGATCGTCAATCTGGTGAGCGAGATACGATTTATAGTTGCACGGTCAGAGTTGCGCAGCTAAATCAAGTGTTTTTTTCCTGGTTGAACTGTAGCCATGTTTGATATTCGGACAGGTTGGATGCATCATGCAAAAGCGCACCATGGACGGGAATAATCCGTCGGTAAATTTCCACCGCTGTCTAACTCTATGGAAATCTAGTTGCTTTTCTGGTGCCAGTATTGGTTATGCTATTGAAGGAACGACACACTATATGATTATGACATCTGGAACTGGAAGCATCTTTCATCGCGGAACGGATTGAACAATAATAAAGCTGATTGGCGTTTACTTTGTGGAATAATTATGTTTTTACATATGCACCAACTGAGCTGGGAAATTCTTAGAATTACCGATTAAATTAATTGTTTTCTAAATGATTTTGGCAACATTGAATTTCGTTGCACTTTCAACATCGGATAGCAACAGGTGCATTTTATATATCCCCTGATCAGTGGCACTTGGATATTCAATAAAATCAATTAACCAACATTTGAAGCATGAAACGACATATGAGAAGATCAATTTAGCACTTTCCGTTGATACTGTAATTACAAGCATTCAATAACAACGTGATCCAGCACTTGCATGCCAGTCAACTGACTCTTATATACTCAGAGATAAGTGTAGCTTATCCGCATTCGGCGTCGCTATCAGAGTCACATGTCAGCCACATGTACAGCGTTGAACAAAAGGCCCATTTTCAGATACACAACATAGTAAACAGTACAATCGCAAAATCGAAAATCCAAAATTTGAAGTTAAACATGTACAGACTACGCATTTGAATATCCCCATTTTCTCATTGCTACACTGCTCGGTCTCGGCGAATCGGCTTACCGGCGATTGCCGCGGCTACCCTCGGCAGCGGAGCTAAGCCAGCGCCATCCTTGTCCCAATCACTGTTTTCTTCGTCCACTTCACCTTTGAGACTTGCCGCTGCGGGCATTCACTTTTTTTTGTAGATCAAGCGTTTCATCAACAGTTGAAATTATCGCCATGGCTTCTTTGTCTCGCGCACTGCGACCGCTGTGTCGTACAACCACGTCTCGTCTGGCGTCCACCAGGACAACGGCGTCTGCACAAGCTCTTCGGTCGTATGTGATGTACTCACACATTCCTCGCTGTATATACTAAAATACTACCAGGACCCGCGCATTTTCGACAACCTCTCGCCGAAGGGAGGTGGACCTGACCGATGTCATGCCCACACCGCTCTCACACTTGACCGAAACCGAGACGATGATGGCCGAGGCCGTGTCCAAATTCGCACAGGAGCAAATCGGACCCAAAGTGCGGGACATGGACGAGGCCGAGACCATGGACGCCGCCCTTGTCGAGCAACTGTTTGAACAAGGACTGATGGGCATTGAGATTCCCGAGGAATTCGGCGGCTCGGGAATGAACTTCACTTCGGCCATTATTGCCATTGAGGAGCTCGCGCGAGTTGATCCTAGTGTTAGTGTCATGGTCGACGTGCATAATACCTTGGTCAATACCGCAGTTATCAAGCACGGCACCCCAGAGATTCATCGCAAGTGGCTGCCCCAGCTTGCTTCTGGCACGGTGGGCTCGTTCTGTCTGTCCGAGCCAGCCTCGGGCAGCGATGCGTTTGCGCTGCAAACCAAGGCCGAAAAGACGGCGGACGGGTACAAGATTAATGGATCGAAGATGTGGATCACCAACTCGATGGAGGCGGGCTTTTTCATTGTGTTTGCCAACCTGGACCCCAGCAAGGGATACAAGGGCATCACGGCTTTCATTGTTGAAAAGGGCACGCCTGGATTCAGTATTGCCAAGAAGGAGAAGAAGCTCGGAATTCGGGCTAGCAGCACGTGTGTGCTCAACTTTGACGATGTTGAGATCCCCAGGGCCAATATTTTGGGCGAGGAGGGCAAAGGCTACAAGATTGCTATCAGCCTCTTGAACGAGGGACGCATTGGTATTGCCGCTCAAATGACTGGTCTGGCGCTTGGAGCGTGGGAGAATGCAGCTGGGTGAGTTTTTCTCCTCCTTATACATTAATACTACCTTGCTAATCATATTGATAGATACGTGTGGAACGATCGCAAACAATTCGGACAGCTAATCGGCACGTTCCAAGGCATGCAGCACCAGCTTGCTCAAGCATACACGGAAATCGCCGCGGCGCGCGCCCTCGTGTACAACGCGGCTCGCAAGAAGGAAGCCGGACAGGACTTTGTCATGGACGCTGCCATGGCCAAGCTGTATGCGTCGCAGGTGGCCGGCCGCGTGGCGGGCTCTGCGGTCGAGTGGATGGGCGGCATGGGCTTTGTGCGCGAGGGCATTGCTGAGAAGATGTTCCGCGACAGCAAGATTGGCGCCATCTACGAGGGTACAAGCAATATTCAACTGCAGACGATTGCGAAGCAGCTGCAGGGGCAGTATACCCGTTAGTGCGAGTCCTTGATCTATATTAGTCCATGTATGGAGTTTTAAGTGCTACATTTTTATAGAGTAAAGATGAACATTCTCGGATATATTTATACTTTATGTGCAGACTATTACATGTTTTTGGTCCTATTTACATATTAATAGAGTAAAATAACATTCTCAGATATGTCTATTCTCCATTTGCAGACTACTTGTTTTGATTCGACTCATCGTCTCCCGGCACAAGCATGCTTCATTGACCTGGAAACCTCGCATGTCAGTCAAAAGCTGGGCAAATATAGCCCGGCGCGGTGCTGAGTCTGACGGGCCTGTATGAGAAGCTCCAGCAGAGTAAGGTTTCCTGTTACGGCGTCCACATTTGGACTGCGCGTGTTTGGTAAGGCCCATGAAAGCTAAAGAGCAAGACGCAAACCGTGGAGAAATCACCGACATAATTTTTTTTAAATCATCTTCAGCAAGAAAAACACAGCGCGCTTCAACCCCGCGTGTCCCAGTGGAACTGGATCTGCGAGCTGGGCGGCGGCGGATGCGCATACGCGTGAGCCGGTTGGGTTGGGGTTTGCGGAAGATGGAAACTCGAGTCGTAGCCCAAGCCAGCAGCAACGGGCATGCCCGCGTGGTGTTGCTGCTGTGGGGGAGGCTGTTGAGGCTGCGGATGTGTGCGTGGAGAGTACATTTGAGCGTGGTATGCATCGGACGCCGGATACTGAGCAGCAGAATGAGGGATGGCGGTGGTATAGGCCATGGCGTGAGGCTGGCGATGCACAGCAGCAGCGGCGGCAATGGGGTCAGCAGGGCCCATGGCGTAGGCGGCGATCTGGCTGCCGGGCTGCTCGGGGGCGGCGCTGGGGGTGGTGGGCGCGTATGAATGCCAGGCGTTGTGCGACATGGACACGCGATGGTTTGGCATGGACGAGGCTGAGGACAACGAGTCGGTTACGGGCGGACTGTTGAAGGGCGACGACATGACGCTGGCCGGATTGGACGAGGTCGACGATCTCCGCTCATCGTCGGCTATCAGTCACCCGTGGTTAGTGTCTTTTTTTTTTTCTTCCAACAGAGGAGGACGTCGTGACGAATGCAGGGAGAAACAAGAAAAGCAATAGAAACAAAGGAACAGGAGCGTGGATAGAGGGCTATTGCATCCAACCTTGATAGAAATGTTGTCGGTTACCTGTCATGATGGCGAGTTGCTGGCGCAAGTGCGCAATCTCGGCCTCGAGGGCGGCATTGCGCTGCAGCACGCGGTCGACCTGGTCGCCCTTGGCGCTGAGCTCTGCAACCTGGTGCTCCAGGCTCTCAATGTGCTCCTTGGTGCGCGCGCGAATGGTGCGCTGGGCCTCGCGGTCGTTGGCTCGCTTGCGCTCCAGCTGCTCGGCGGTCAGCGAGGTCACCTTGCGCGTGCCTGCGCGCGACTCCCGCTTCTTGCCGGCGGACGATGACGAGGCCGACTCGCGGCGGCGGTTATTCGGCGAGGGGGCTTTCATCTCGGCCATCGTATTTTTGTTCTTTTTGTTCTTGTATTCTTTTTTGTCTTCTGGTGTTGAGGTGTTGAGAGGAGGGGAGGCGATAGATACCCCGCTTGATTGACCCGATATGTAATTGGGAAGGAGCGGAACGGGCTGGTTCAATGTTGTTGGCAGAGAAGACCAGGGCGAAAGACGAAGACGGAACAGTTATTTAAGTGATTTTTGTTGTAATACGTACGTCCAGCTCCAACGATCGAGAAGGCGGACAAGAAGGCCATCGGTTACAGCAGCTTGGGCTGGAAACCGTTTAGCGGCAGCTCCTAGAGGATGTTGGCGGGCAATAAGCGTGGGAGATGTGGATAAAATTAGTATAATCAGTAGTACGTAGTAATCTACCTAGTAGTAATTAGTATAGACGGTCGTTCTAACGGTTTGTTGGTACAACTTGGTACGCACTGCATGTACCGAACAAGACAAGGACAGAACGCCATGTGCAGGGCGGCTCCACCCGTGGGGCGACGATTGGCGGTTGCTGGGCGGTAACTCGCTGAGTACTTACTCCTTACTCCTTAGTTGGAGGCTGCCATCATAACCATATTATTATTATTGTGACATTAATGTCCGGGTATTATTATTAGAGTATTAGAATTTGCCCAGTCCCGTATGCTCCGTAATACTAGGCTCCGCGATAGCGACTAACCGCAGTTTCGGATCGTACCAGGCGGGGCCGCTGCGACGGCCGCCATTGGTGGGTGGCAGCGCCTTACCGTCACAATACGGAGAACGCCAAGCTGGAACAAGACGCTGACCCGACTCTCCGGCACGTATGGGAATTATTAATATAATGATAATATTTCCGGAGTACCAGACGTACTGTTTTGCTATCATTCTCTTAACCTGTTCTAACTTCTCGCTGCAATTATCGAGATTGAGAAATAAACTTCTGAAATGATGCATCACAGGCTACACAGCACGGCGTTCCCGGGCGGCCAATCACGGGCCCTTGCGCGGCCCCACGAAGCCAGCCCGCCATGTCAACTGGCAGGGCGTTTCCTATTAGCTAGTAATTCATTATTGTATTTTCCGAGCAGCGCTGCCTGCCAATGCACTCTTGCCATTTGGATTATTCCATCCGTGCTTAGTCGATCATTGACAACTCACGGACCCTGCCACTCCGTATTCTATAACTTTTGCAGTAATTTCCAGAGTTCAGTGATAATCTTCAGATCAGGCCGCAATTAGTCCTTAGTCCTTACGACGTACTACTTACCACTTACGTACATCTCGACCCAGCGGCCCGTAACCTCGCAGGGCCCGCCTTGCCGCATGCGGACATCCCATGTGCGCGCCAAGCCCTGGGCCCCACTCTGCCTCACTCCGGACACTGGCCGGGAATCAGCCCGCAATCGTATACTACTACTACGTACGTAGTTAATTACTCCGTACTTAGTACTGCTATAGTAGTGACAGTGTACACGTGCTCTCCGGCGTCTTCCTCTCGGTGTTCGGTGTTTGGTTGGCCGTGAGTTTTTTGTTTTGCTTTGCTTTGGTTCATTTTATTTTTGCTTTGCTTTGTTTTTTTTTTCTTTTTTTCTTTCGCTTCGTTCTCTCGTAAGTTTTTGTCCATTAGCGAGCAACTCGTATCGACGTATTCAGCTCGGGATTTCGCGTACGCTGCTGGTTGGCCCAGGCTGGCGCCGGCGTCCCAGCAGTTTGGTCGCCGGCCCGGCATCTGCTCGGCTGCCACCGCTGCTTATTGGCCGATCGGGTGGGGTGGTAATTACCTTAGTCCCCTTAGTACTTAGTACTTACTTCGTAGTACTTACCGTATCGGTTAATACTATACTCCGTGGCAGTAGTTGTTATTACTTATTGCTATTGCGATAATAATATCAGAGTATCATAATCGTAATAATAATATCACATATTAATATGAACCAGAAACTTCTACTCCGTAGGTGAAACAACTAATTCAGTGATACTAAGTGAAACCACGTACTTCGTACTCAACTAGCGATAGCCTAATACCGCTATACTACCCGCCGTTGCCCGTTATCTGTCGCGGTCACATGACCCACCTGCCTACATATTCTCCAAGTTGTTTCAACGACGACGATATTCTTATTATTATAATTCAACTGATCTACTTCGGTGTTTCCGTGCTGACACCTCCCTAGCCGACCCCAAAGTTCAACCCTAAGCGATGGCGCCGCCCGTCGCCTGAACTGGGCGAACCCGTTGACGACTTGTTTGGATAACTTGTTATGCACGTCTGGCTGCATTAGGGTTAGCCCGCTTGGGCCCATGTGGATGCCCTTCAAGAAGGCTAAACGACGTACTCCGTAACTCAATTAGTCACTGAGCAAGAGGTGCAAGGGCCTTCTGGTGTACGAGCTGATTGTCAATGTCCACAGTAGTAGTCCGGGGATGGCGGTCATGTGAGGTGGTGGTTAAATGGCATATGCTCTTGGTATTTTGTATGTCGCACGCACTAATGTGTATGTACCGACAGCGTGGATTTTTCCGCAGTAGATAAATCCATAGCCATGCACATCATATAATAGGTACATGCATCCATCTCTTATAACACGTATATGTTTCCAAGAATTCTCCGTATCCGTACACTGAGGCAATGACAAATATACTTTGAGTTTGCAAACATACGCGCAGTGGAGTCGCCGCGGCGTGAGCCGCATTGACAATTCGACATCTAGATCCTGTCCCAGACGAGCCAATCACAGAGATGTTGCTGTTGGCTTGGCGTGCAGTTCTCCTATCATCTACTATCATCAACATTGGGGCCTGCGAACTTGATAGTCTGATTATAGTACGTAGTCTGATCGTAGGAATAGTCACATGCGGAGCCCTCCTCTTTTCAATGCGAAACGTCAAAACGCCGTCTTTATACCAAAATAAAAAAAAACCCTGTTTATGCTCAAACCCTGTTGATTGCATGTGCCAAATGATATCCCTGTCCTTGCCGAGCAGGCACTGGAAAGGGCTGAACGAGTGCCACTGCCGATCTACCTCAAGCCACTTTTAGTTTTACTCTTTAGTACGTAGTATACCTGTACTTATCCGTAACTTCTAAGTGGTCCGCTCTATGGGATGATTAAAGTTAATGGTTTGCCCTACCCACTCCGGAATCCCCAGTTCCGGCGCAATTTTTACTTGATACGGTAAATCCGTACTTCGAGTTCCCCTTGGGTAAAGTGGTACGCTATATGGCCTTACTCACACCTTAGTAACAAGAAACGTACGTAATGTCATACTACTCCATACTACTACGTACGTACTTTATTATTATTCTATGCCAATACTCGCACGTACTACGTGCTCGTGTCCGACCCATTGCACTGGTCACGCTAGCCTGCTTCCAGTCAACGGATGCGCGGAAGATAGAGTTCTGAGCGGCCTACGCCATAGACGAGCGACAGCGGAACGCTCCGTTGACAGACGTTCTTTTTTTTGTTTTTTTCTTCTTGCAAGTTGCTATCCGACCCCACTGTCGTAAATGCATGCGCAACTATTTCCCAAATTGGTAAATGTGGTGCTTTTTTCAAATCCCCCCCCCCCCCTTTTTTTTTTTTTTACCCTGTCGGTAAAGATTAACCTCCGTGCATCAAGATACATACGCCAATAATCTTCACCTCGATCGTCAGATCCTTCTCTGCTAGCCGAGTGCCTGTTGACGTCTAGACCTGGAGACCACGCCCTGCAATGTCAATTTGTCGCTCGTTCTCTACACACGGCGATTAGACCTTGTCTATCATTATCCACATCGTGAACTCTACCTGTCTTTTGATTGTTCAGCTGGCTGCCTCTACTCCGTACTCCGTACAAAATAGTGAACCATTTTGCGTCATACGCGTCATCTATGAGCGATCATGGCTTTCATACCAGAGTGTTTTGTATTTTTGTATTTTTTGTTGCGCACAGAGTACCTCGTATCCTTGCGGCTTTCTTTATTTTTTTGTTACAGGATTTAAGCAACCACCTCCTATTTCTACTACGTAGTAGTACCTACGTTTTATACCCCGCATTCGGACAAACGGGATCAAAACGCAATCTCACTTCTGCTTCGGCACAAACGTGAATTTCCCGAGTCCGAACACTTCTTGTTGGTCGTCACCACTAGCCGACGGCCCGACGGCCTACATAGTACAGTACGTAGTACGTAGTAGACTGGTAGTACATCCTAGCCTCATGCACATGGTGGATCTGGGTCATCATCGACTGCGCGATAGTCGAGGAACCGTCTGTGGTTTAGCAGCCCCCCCCCCCGGCCATGAGCGCCCTTGATCAAGCTTCCCAGGCGTGTTTACCGTGTCGCCAGAAGAAGCGGCGGTGCGACAAGCTCTTACCTAGTTGCACGCTGTGCAGTCGCCTGAGTCGCCAGTGCGAGTACCCCGAGGGCGCATCGCCAAGCTCATCGGAAGATGTGACGTTGCTGAAACTGAGAATTCGGCATTTGGAAGAGCAGCTGGCGATTGTCAATAATGCCAACGCCTCCAACACCAACACTACTAAACCCAACACCAACACCAACACCAACATCGACATCGACATCGACATCGACCCGACGGCGTGGATAACTCATTCTACTAGCTCAAACTCTAGTATATCACTGGCTGACCCGGTGCAGCATGCTCATGCCCCCTTCACGTCACTTTTTTTCCTCGATGGTGAGGTCTTTGGCTATGCCAGGCCGCCGCTCCCCAGGCCGGCCATTCACATGCCGGATGAAGTTGAGTTGATGCTAGTGGGAGGCGTTTCTAGCGGCTCGCAACACTTGCTCGATGTGTTCTTCTCGACTGTTCACGTCTGGTTCCCGTTCATATCCAAGGCTCGCCTGTGTAAACAGACGCCAGACTCGGCCGGTCTGCCGCCAGATGTTGTTCTCTTGTTGCTCAGCATGCAGATGCTGTGCCAAAGCCCGCAGGAAAATGGCAGTTGTATAGGCGGCAGGTCACTATACTCGTTTGTCAAGCAGCTTCTTACCGCGGTGCAAGATAGTGGGTTGCTGACGCTGAACCTAATGCAAGCGGCTATATTGATCGCCCTGTATGAAATCTCCCATGCCATATACCCTGCAGCATATCTGTCCACGGGCCACTGTGCGCGGCTAGGGTACTCTCTCGGACTACACGATAGGCAAGCGCCGCAACTATTGCCCAAACCGGCTACTTGGGGTGGCAACGAGGAGATAAAACGCGCTTGGTATGCAGTCCTGATCCTGGACAGGTACGCTAAATAGAAAACCAACTCCACAGCGTAAAATACTAAACTTTCTAATTAGATACGTCAATATCGGCAATGACAAGCGCCCCCTGGCATCCGGAGATTTTGACAGCAACGGGACCCTCCCAGCCGATGACCACGTCTGGAACCATGGCGAAGTCGAGGCCACGCAGCCAATCTTCATCACATCGTCTGCCCCTGTCAAAGCAGGCGGCTATGCGCGGTCTTGCCAGGCTGCCCATTTACTAGGCCGAGTGCTCGAGCATCGCGATGATGACGGCGACGACGCCATGCAAGGCGCTTTCCGTTTCTCGTCGGCCATGCAGATCCACAACACATTGGATGCCCTGGTCAGCAGTATGAACCCACCAGAGGCTGAAACCGCGCCGGAACAGCTGGGCACTGCGTTTGGGCTGCTTGCTAGTGCTCGATTTACTCTGTACGATCCTTATTCGTGCACCGCGTCAAACCACGGCCAGGCAACCGTGGAGGAGATGCAGATGCAAACGATCTCTCTCGACGGGCTGAAACGCACGGCGTCTGATGTACTGCAGTATCTACAGTGTCTCCGTGAGCATGTCAAGCTCGATTTGACTCGAGTCAGCCCCTTGCTCTGTGACTGTGTTTACCAGGCGTCTGCCACGTTTCTTTGGCTGCAGCAGGAAAATGGGGACCCGCAAATGACAATGGCGCTGACTATATTGACTGATATTCTCCGAGACTGGAGTAGTCGGTGGGAACTGGCAGGTATGTCAGAATACCTTTTTTTCCTACACTTGTTCTCCGCTGACTTTCTAGGCGAATATCTCAAATTGTTGGACATCTCTCGACAGCGAATGGCAGAGACATACTAATAGTATAAATTTTTTTGCAAAACCAACACTGTATATAACAACACGCATGAATACATAGAAATGCATCGACTTGTAGACATAGAATACATAGGGCCGGCCAATCGGATCGCGGGATTTGCGGAGATGCGGAGTCCCGCTGAAGCCAGCACAGCGCGACCTCAACCTCATCTCGTCTCCTTTCTCGTCCTCTTCATCTCCTGAATCATTTGCTTACCTTGGCAACTAAGCTTTGCACCATGGACCAGACATACAAGGCGCGCAAAGAGGCCTTTGTGTCTGACCATCTCGGGGGCAGCATCGGCGAAATCAACCTGGTGACCCTCGTCGCGTCGGTAAGACCATAAATCGCTAATTCGCATACGATAAATGCACAAGTATTATTTAGACCTTTGCTAACGTTGTTTTCTTCTTCCAGGCGTCCGCGCTATTGTGGGCTGCCCTGCAATCGCGATTATCCTTTTTCACTCCGTCCTCTCCTGTGGCGCTTTTTACCGATTTTCTACTAAACACCTGCGCGATCCTATTCGCGACCACGCTGTACTCTGCGTCGCCACTGCTTTTAAACATCCTCCTCGTGTCTCCTGCTATACTCCTCGCACTCACGTCCAAGCCTCGCAGCTCGCAAAAAGCCAAACCTCCTCCGCGCCACGCCGAAAAAAAGACTGACCAGAATGACCTTGATCCCTTTCCCGCCCATCCGTTTCTCACGACGTATCGCGCTGCCATGATGGTGGCTACTTGCAGCGCTATTCTCGCTGTTGATTTCCCCATCTTTCCCCGGCGGTTCGCCAAAGTCGAGAACTGGGGTACTTCGTTGATGGATCTTGGTGTCGGCTCGTTTGTCTTCTCGGCTGGGCTTGTGTCAGCTCGCTCTGTACTCAAGAGCCAATTGGCTGCTGGGAGTAATAACAGCAGCAGTTCTTTGATACATCGATTGGTGGCGTCCATTAGACACTCAATCCCGCTGTTGGTGCTGGGGTTCGTGCGCCTGTACAGCGTCAAGGGCCTGGACTACGCCGAGCATGTCACCGAATACGGAGTGCATTGGAACTTTTTCTTCACCCTCGCGTTGCTGCCTCCGTTTGTCGAGATTTTCCACTCCTTGTACGCGGTGATTCCGTCATACGAGCTTCTCGCGCTTCTCGCTGCTACTTTGTATCAGGTTGCTCTCGAGTCCACGGATCTGAAAGCATACATTCTGGTCTCGCCACGCGGGCCTGACCTACTGTCCAAAAACCGCGAGGGAATCTTTTCGTTTATCGGCTATTTGGCCATCTTTCTCGCTGGACGTGGCACTGGCCTACGAGTCATTCCCCGCGGGACGTCGGCTACAGTTCCACCGCAACAAGCCAGACGCCGAGTGCTGCGTTCTTTGGTGATTGGAGCTCTGGGTTGGTCGGTTCTTTTCATCTTCAATTCCACCGCAGCGTTTGGCTACGGCGCCAAAATCCCCGTGTCGCGTCGCCTGGCAAACATGCCCTACGTGCTCTGGATCGCCGCGTTCAACAATGCGCAGATTTTTCTGTTCTGCATCACTGAGACGATTTTTTTTCCTGGCGTATACAAGGCCACGGACAAAGCCACCGAGACCGAAAGGAGCAAATTTGCTACTAGCCGTGTTATGGCCGCCTTTAACAAAAACGGGCTGCCGATTTTTCTGGTGGCGAACTTGCTCACTGGAGCGGTCAATTTGACGTTCAATACGCTGGACGCTAATACGTGGCAGGCGATGGCTATTCTGACGGGCTATGTGGCGGTTGTCACTGGAGTGGCGGTGACGCTGGATGTTTTTAACTTGAGATTGAGGTTGTAAATATGACAAAATACAGCTCGATATAACAAGATAATAGTACAAAATAACAATAATTTATGTTACAGTGCATCATAATCATGAATTTTCGATAAAAATATCGTGATTTCGCATGTGACAGTGGCCACACCGCCTGATACCCCCGGCAGAACCCCAGAATCGGCTGTGATAGGAAGGCGGTACGACCCAGCCCTTGAGAACCACATGCAACAGTTGCACCGCAGTGATTGTGCAACCAGACAGCTGTCTGTGCAATGAACTGCATATTTGAATGTCGTGGAACGTTGAAGACCTGAGTTACAACAATGACTCGCTTCCACAACTACCCCGAGCCTCGCCAGGGCCCAGACGTACCGTATAAACACGTCGACATCTCTGTGCCGGTGCTGCGCGGCCCATCTCTGGCCATCGGCGCGAACATGTATGTCTTTTCTCCTATTTTTATAAGAAATATCTGACAAAAATCAGAATACACTCGTTTGGATTTCTTCAGGATATCTTCTGGGGCAATGCGGGCTTGCTCTCGTATCGCAAGCTGACCACTCTAGACACATATAGACACATATTCGATCCGACTGTCATCCCTATTGCCAACGACTCTACTTCTCCCGGAGAGACACTACCACTACTACCTGCACCACAGCAGACACGCGTCTCTGGCTTTTGGACATCTGCTGATTACCGGCAGCGCTATCTATCCGGCGGCCTTTCCCCGACGGCTGTCATCGAGACACTGCTCCCACTAATCCAGAAAGACACCAAGCCACCAGGCCAGTTTTCGATTGGCTTTCTCGAATCCCAAGCCGATGTTATCCGGGCTGCTGCGGCTGCCTCGACCAGGCGTTACAGCGCAGGCGAGTCTCTGGGACCGCTGGACGGAGTCCCCGTTGCTGTCAAGGATGAGGTCCATTTAAAGGGCTACAAGCGAACGCTGGCTAGTAAACTCGACTTTTCGCGCGGCATTGACGCGACGTCGTGGTGTGTTGAGCAGCTTGAAAAAGCTGGTGCTATTGTCATTGGCAAGACGACTATGCATGAGCTCGGCATTGGTGGGTTCTCTGCTTATATAGAGGTTTATAACGGCTAATACTCTCAAGATACAACAAATAACAACCCCAACACCGGCACACCCCTAAATCCACACAACCCACAATACTACTGCGGCGGATCATCCGGCGGCTCAGCATACTCACTCGCCGCGGGCTTGGTCCCCATCGCCATCGGCGCTGATGGCGGCGGCTCAATCCGCATCCCAGCCTCGTTTTGTGGTGTTTACGGACTCAAACCCAGCCACAGCCGCATCTCTGCTGCACCTACCCCTGGTCTGGCGCCTAGCGTGGGTGTGTATGGGCCCATGGCGTCGAGTGTTGATGACCTCGCGCTGGCATATCGACTCATGGCGACGCCGCCGCCGGCGAGTGTTGACCCGGTCGCTGCGGAATTCGCGTCTCCGCTTTTGTCAATATCATCAGAGATGAAACCAAAGAAACTCGGCATCTTCCGCGCCTGGATTGACCGGGCTGAACCCGACGTGCGCGCCGTCTTTGACAAGACGCTTGCATATCTCCAGACCGAGAAAGGATATACCATAATCGACATTGCAATCCCGCATCTCATCGAAGGCCAGCACGCACACGCCCTCACCATCCTGAGCGAGTTATCGGCCGGCGTGCAGCCCAACGACACTGGCAAATTGCTTCCACATACCAAAATGCTCGTGTCCGCCACGCACGCCACCAGCACTGACTACATAATCGCGCAGAAGCTACGGAGTCTGCTCATGTCGCATCTCGCGCATCTGTTCACGACGCACAAGGGGCTAATCATTCTCACGCCGACTACCCCGCTGCCCGGATGGAAGATTGCCGGCGGATCCAAGGATTTGGTGTACGGTGTGGCAGATGCAAAGATGTCGACGCGCAATATGGAGTATGTCTGGCTGGCGAATTTGACGGGTTGCCCGGCAATCAGCTGCCCGGGGGGTTATGTTGACGGCACGAAAATGCCAGTGGGAATTATGGGGATGGGTGAGTGGGGGAGTGAAGAGCAGTTACTGGCGTTTGCGAAGGACCAGCAGGGTGTTCTTTCAGAGTTGAAAATTCCGTCTGGTCAGGGGTCGGTGTGGGCTGATATTGTTGGCGAGGCGGAGAGGAAGTTCAAAGCATTAAGTGCGAGCAAATTGTAAATTGAGATCGATCAATTTGATGTAAATAAATCATTTATGTTAGGATATTTTGATATCTATCACCCAAGTACAAAAACTTAAACACACATCTAATCATTGCACATAAACCAGCCCTAACAACTTTGAAACAACGCCGCAGAAAAACAAAGACATAAATCAACCACCCGTCTAGATATGACCCCATTTTCATGATATAACACAACCGAGCAGAAAATTTCAAAACCTCCTAAACCCAAACACCTTCGCCTTGTTTCGGAACATAAAACTCACAGCCGAGTTGGGCTTCTTCGCTCTGCTGTCGCAATTCCTGCAGTATCCGCTCGCTCGGATGCGGACCATCAGTAAGCGTGTCTTTGATATGTATGATATACACTGTAAGGCCGGCCAAGGGAAGCTGTTCGGAATCATCCGATGCTATCGCTTCTATGTTGTTGTTGTTGCTGTTGCTGTTGCTGCTACTGCCACTATTTGAATCGGTGGCAGGCAATGCATCAATGTCGCCCGGCTCGTTGATATGACCTGTGTATCCGCCCGCAATTTGGTCGGAGGACTCGCCCATGTTTGCATCGCCCGAATTGACTCTTGAGCGCGATGTAGAGGAGACATCATCACCGGGTTTTACCAGGCGTGCCAGTGGCCGGACAGATCGTGGACTGACCTGGTCATGAGACGGAATAGAGTCCTTGCGCTTTCGCTTGGATGAGCGGCCGCGAGTCGTCTGAGAGTTCTGCGCTTCGGCGACCTTGATAGCGAGCACTTTCAACTCGGCGATGAGATGGCGAGGACAAAGGTGGCCGTACAAAGTCTCATCGTCAATCGAGTCGTTGTACGAGCATTCGATGAACATGGCGCGCAATGAGCCCGACGCGATCTTGGGTGCTGCAATCTCCCACACGCGCTTGTTCCGAGGTTCTAGAGAGACTGAATCCGGCTCGATGTCTCCGAAAATGATAATTTCGTTGCCCGTGGCGTCGTCTCGAATGAAAAATGCAGAGCTCTCTACCACTGCCCAGTTGGTGTCCTTGGCTGGGGAAGCCGCTACACTGGCGCCGAGGTGCGGAGAGCGCGCGGGAGAATAGAAGCTGGGGTTTGTTAGAAGGAAGAAAACTTATCGCGACTAAAGATCAAACGTACCTTCCATCACCATGGTCGAGCGAAAGCGTGCGCGCCGGCATGACCACCGAATCCGCGGCAAAGACGGCGCTGCCGACGCGATGATGCCGACCTGTCTCGGCATGGAACTGCTGCTTGCAACGGCCATGGCTCACACTGAGACACTTGGTGACGAGCCCATCACAGGCACGCACATAGCCCCTGCTTTCTCCCCGTCCGAATCTTGGATTCCCCCCTTCGACCAGTCGTTGGTACGTGATGAGACCTGCGCCGCCGTCCTCGTCGGACAAATTGGGCCAGATGACGTCGTTGAACATGTGATTTCTCATGGCCGATATAGCTGACGGGAGCGCAGCCACCGTCTTGGGCCCGTTGCTTGCCTCGACAAGCGGCGTGTTGATGGCCAGGCCGGACAGATGGTCGAGGTGTGGATGCGTAATCAACACAGAGGCAATCACCTCGCGGAAAATGTAGGCAGCGTTGGCCTGCGCCGTGATGTGCGGCAGATTCATACCGGCAAACGGCCCATTTTTCACGACTGCCTTGCCGTCATTGTCGATGGATATATCCTGGCTCAGGGTTCTGACGATGCCAGCAAGAAGCGTCCCGGCATCGACTGCGACAACCGAGCTTTTTGACCATGCTGTGGAAGTAGACCGCACCAAGAGCCCAGTGACAGCGTCTTCCCTTGGACCTCCTGTCGGGCCCTGCGACAACTTTTAGCATTTTGCCACTCAACATGATGAACAAAAACTTACCAGCACAATGACCTGGAAAGCAGGCTGATCCATGATTGCAAGGACAATTCTTGGTGATTTTTTCTCAATGCAAATAGCGCAGCAATTTAAAAAGAGCGAGGAAGCAAAACGGAATTTGTTTTTCTCAACCAGATAGGCACTTATGTATGCATGGGTACAGTTTCAGAGGAACAGCGCCTCGGAAGTGTGCGTTTGCTCATTCCTTGGTTCAATGGAACGACATATTCAAAAGAATTGATATATCAATCGCAAAGAAACAGGCAGCAAACAGATTTCGTTCGACTGGTCAAAGCGAAATGGAAGATGCGTTGATCCCAGTCAGCCACAAAAAGAGGCGTCAGCAATGAGGTGGCTGCAGAGCCGTGCGCATGGAACAATGACAGAGACCACGATAGGGCAATTTTTTCTTCTTCTTTTTCTCCGACAGGACAATTGCTGAGGTAGACCAACGAGCAGTCAGTCAGTCAGTCAGTCAATGGTCAGCAGACACTAATTACTGATAGCAGTTGGCCGTCGCGTGACAGCAGCAGCAGGCGAATGCAGGATGACGTTCCCCGAGAGAGACAATCGAGCTGTGGGCTTGAGACAACACGGAGGCGGATTGGAGCAGATTAATATGTCGTTAGCAAATTCGAAAGTACAAGGCTAACCAAGAAGTGTTAAGCCTGAGAGGGACAGGTCACAGTAATCAATCAATTGATTAGTGACTGCGCAGGTACGTCGCAGTCGCAGTTCGTCGAAATGGGGCGCTGGGCCCCACGGAGCAGGAGCAGCCGCGCCGGGGCTGCTGCTGCCTGAGGCCGCCACGCCTGATTTTTGTCTGCTGTCATTTGTGTTCAGACCTCGTGTTTTCCCCTCCCAGATGCTGTCTGTGCCATTCCTCTAGCTTGCTCGATAACTTATGTATACCGCTTTCCAGCGGATGTGTCAATTGTCAATAATGACAGCGCTGCCAGCTGCACATCACTCGCTCGCACTAAAAGCAATCAAGTGGGCCGTGACATCGATCGCCAGTCGCTAGCGAGCATGGACATGTTCATCAATCTAGGCGTTCAGTAGGAGCTGAGTGTTACGTTCAGTTACAATCTGATTCACTTGCTGCAATGTAGTTCTGCATATAGATTGAGGCCGCTCCGTGTATGTAGTTCGCTAATCCGGACCCAGGAAGAACATTCAAACGCCAACCAGGTATCTCAAACCCAAGAACTGCCCTTCCCTTCCAGTCCCACCTCTGACTCAAAAAAAAGTATATAACACCTGAGGAGAAAAGCAAACGCCTCCCATGACCGCTAAATCGAAAACCCCGAATGACCCCGATAGAATGAAACAATTGTACGCCTGGTATGTATATACGGCTGAAGGAAAGAAAACATCCCCGCAAAGAAAATAAAAAAGAATGTGATACGCCGGAAGGCTCATCGCTGTGGTTCGTAATCTCGTGACTCCTCGTCGTCCGTTACCACGGCAGTGTATCCAGGTGGGTGGAGAGAGCTTCTGTCCCCGTCGTTATCGCTACTGTTGCGACGGCTCACATTGGGACTGGAGTATTCCGGAGGTGGGCTTGCCACGGTCAGTCGGCTGGACCCTTCTCCAATGTCTTCATGTGATGGTATGTGTGCGAGTTGGGCGAGAGAAATGTCGGTGGGTGACCGAATCGGGCCCGGGCTGGTAGGAGCTGTCAACCGTGACCCTCGATACCCGGCATCAAGATACCCTCCTCGAGCTGCGCTTTCGCGGCCAGACTCGAGAAGAATGCTTCCTTGCTCGCTACCGTATGGCGGCGGAGGTGCAAGGCTGCCTGTCATGGGGGCTAGCCCCCATTTTTTCACATTGGCCTCTATGAAAACAAAGCCCGCCTGTCCAAAATTGACGTGCACTGTACATGGTCCGTTGGAGCCGACGGTGGGAAAGAAGTTTGGTGCTTTCAAACCATGCACCACGTCATCCAGCTTCTTCCCGTTTCGCGTGAAGAAAAGAGTCCCGGATCGCGGCCGGTATCCCACTCCGATAACATCTCCTTGATTGTACTCTGGGCCGTATGCGGGGGCCTTGAAAGGTTGGTTGAATCTCCGGTGGCCGGTTGACTGATATGCGACCGACATTTTGTGGAAGCCTGGAATCGTTAGACCTGAAAGAAGTACAAAAAATAAAGATGTTCATACCTGGTAATCGGAATAGAGGATATGGTTTTGTCGTCATTCCAATGCTGAGGAGAGTGGAATCGGGTTTGTCGTAGATCTTTGCTTCCCAGTAATACACATCGTTCTGCTTCGGGACGGGCAAGTTCGTCTGCACGCTACACTCCGAATCGAAAAATTCTATCTCTGTGCGGCCTTCAACAAAGCAGTTTGCGATTTCTAGCTCTGGCTCAAATTCCCATGCCGAGACTCCCTTTTCTTGAATAGCAAGAAATTGCGACAGCGAGATGTCGGTGTGCATCGTTTCCGGTGGGTTGGCCTGGACGAAAGCTATTCAAATAAATATTGTCAGTTACAGAACCTCATAATTATACCGCCCCAAACAGTCGCATGTCGAACGTACCTTTGGCTCGCAGATACTCCGCTCGCGTAAGATCGTCCATAGTTTCTAAGGCTTCCGCCTCTTCTCGGGCGAATGCTTGTTCATCGTCAAACTCTCCAGGCCGGCCTATACGGTCGAGCAAGATACGGCCACGTCGGGTATATTTGAAGAAAAGAAAAACGGCGAGCACGACGAGGGCGACGCCGGCAGACCCAAAGGCAGACAGAATACCGATCAGAATGCCCCTACCGGTTGAGCCCGCGGTGCTGCTGATTTGAGCGACAGCATCGAGATCTGGCGTGGGTGTCATATCGGCCCAGAGAGACAGCCGGGCATCTGCGTCGAGGTCCGGGATGGGCGTGGATTGAGGCTGCGAGCGCAGCGACGTTGTGAAGCCGGTAGGTGACGCCATGGCCGGATCGGGCGGGGCCATTACGGGTGTTGCATCAAGAGTCGAGGGGCCGATATGAGATTGTTGGATGTGACGGAAGCGATGAAAGAGATGTCGGGGTCTGTAGAAGTGACAAACGGGGGAGGCGAGATGATTTTTGAAGCAGCACGGGTCCGGTCAGGCGATGGGCGATGGGTGAAAGATGCTGGAGGAGGAGGAAAGCGACTGCAGGTCGAGCGGAGGCGAAATCGCGCAGGCTGGGCCCCGGCGAACTGATTGGGCGGCTGACGCTGCGTATTAATAGGCGCCGACCTGACACACTCGCCAGCGCTGTTAATTACTTCACTAGTCCTCACGGCAAGAGTAATACTAACAATAGTAGTAGGAATCTCCTGCGACAGGGCTTTTTTCTCAGTTGAAAGTCGCCCTTCTCAAGGGGCCCGCGAGAGTAACTTGACTCTTCGCTGCCGCATGCGGTCGCGGTCGCTCCAGAGTGCGCCGGAAATGGATCGCTGCTGCTATGGGCAAATGCGCTGGTCTTTGGACTGAATTTTCGCACACAATAAGAAGTCCTCGTCCGAGGTGTAAGCCGATTCGCATACAACTTTCCTCTGGTCCTGAGAATAATGAAAATGCGCCTCCAAAGTGCGGACCGCGATGATGGATGACGTAAGGCGGTGAGGCTAGGAACAGGCAGCGAGAATTCGCGATCGGCGGTCTGGATATAGGATCACTAGAGGAATAGGATTGAAAAACAATAATAGAAATAAAAATATTGAATGATTAGGTATTGAAAAGTCTTCAGTGCGAGAGTCTAGTTGGTGACAGACGCAAGTGGTCGGAAGGAGCGCCCGCCCTCCTTCCTCCTTGTCCCTCCGCTCCTTCCTGGCTGCGGCGTCAACTTCATCTTGTATTTTTTTATCCCTTCACGACACCTCCTGTCTGGAATGCCCCCAGCAACATTTGAATAGACCATGGCTGGTCCTCGGCGCCAGAGATCTGCCTACGGATGCGCCACCTGCAAGTACTGTGTTCTGCCCTTGCAACAATAGACTGAAAAGCTGTCTAATCGCCAGTCTATAAGAATCCGCAAGGTGAAATGCGACGAAACAAAGCCGCACTGTCAACGATGCCTCTCTACTGGGCGCGTGTGCGATGGCTACCCCTCGCAAGAGACCCAACTGCAAAGAAGATACCAATCACGCCCTTCACTGTTTCTGGTGGTCCCGATGACCCAGAGCCTTCAAACTGAAACCGAGCACCAGGCCTTTTGGGCATTCGCCAACTTCGCACCCAGTCTTGCCAATTTTGCAAGCGCTGAGATTTGGAACACTTATGCTTTACAAATAAGCCATGCCGAGCCTGCTATTCAGCATATCGTTCTTTCCATCGGCCATCTGCTCAATACATCTACAGCTGATCCAAGAGATGCGACGCCGAACGAACCGCAACAGTTGGTATTTTATCACTATGGCAAAGCATTGCACTGTTTGATCAACAATCCAAGTCCAGACGTCAACGTCGTGCTATTGTCATGCCTTATTTTCTGCCTATTCGAAGAACTCCAAGGGAACTGCTATGCAGCTTTGCAGCATATCATCGCTGGAAGAGACATCCTTCGTAGACATCTCGCCTCGTTGAAACCGTCTACAGCACACACCAATAACTTGGCTTCGATAAAGACCTCGTCTACTTGGGATCCGCTTCTCGCACAGCTGTTGCAGCTCTTTTCTCACCTTGAAATGCACACGCCTGTGTTGGAGGCGCGTTCTATTGACTCGCATCTACGTTTGCCTTTGCTAGGCTTTTCTCAACCAGATGTGACAAGTCGCCAGACAGCTCGACACCCGCTAATTTGGAAGCACCGCGCACAACTGGCAGGCGGTAATGGTGAGAGACCACCTTCGACATACATATTCAATGAAGCTCTGCCCGAATTTGGAAGCATTGCGGATGCTAGCCAATACCTGGCTGGCCTTGCAACCGCTTGCAGTGCCGATTTACAACAAGATCTTTTGAGTGAAGCCATCCCGAAATGGCGTAGTAATTTTGTGGTTTGTTCTCCTGAAACTATTCTATTAACCCACTGGCTTGAAGCATTCAATCGTTTGATGACGACATTCTCGGCCGAAGACATCACGCAGGCGCACTTGATAATTTGCTATATCCTCCGGACGTACCATGGCTGTCTCACACTCCTAAATCGAGCCAAACACATGGGGCAAGAGATGGTCCTTGATGACAATCTCGTGGTTTTCGACCAGAATATGTTCAGGATCACAATTCTTATGCCTGTTGCAAAAGATGAATTGATATCGCCTTTATTTTTCGTGGCCACTCGTTGCCGTGTCGCCCTCACTCGGCTCAGAGCAGTTGGATTTCTTCGCCAGTGTGGCTTAGAGGGCCAATTCTTGGCCGATGTGGCAGAGCACATCATTGAAAGCGAAGAATCAAATGCCACAAAAGACGGCCAGCAACAAGCCACCTCTACTGGCTTTCCTATTCCAGAGGAGTCGCGCTTGAGGCTTCATGACATAGAGCCTCCAACGGGCGAGGATGACGTCTCTTACCTCATGGTATCACGCTTCCCCTATTACCCGCGTGTTCCTATGACGCTCTTACCGGTCCATCTTCCCTTTGTGCGAGACAATCGTTTCTCCAACAAGGCTCGCTCTTGTCTCGGGCGAGCACTTCGCTTCGAGATGTGCTCGTCCGTACCATAGATACTATGTCCGCCGATCTTTTGCGGATTTAAGTACTCGAAGCGAGACTGTCTCGGAATTGCATTATCTCCGACTCGCTGGACGATAAATCCATCAAGTTCTTAATAATCATCTCGAGGAAAGACTGCGATCGGTCGACGATGGGAACATTCGATGTGGAGAATCTTCTCTGAGAGTTTATTGGTCCATTCGGAAGCTAAACTCTAGTGCATCGCCTTAGATCCAGCCACCTCATTGGCTAGTTGTTCTGTCTATACAATGCAATTACCATAACGGGTCTGAAGATGGATATTAACTCTTCTTAAACCCGGAAAGTAGATATGGGTGAGAGTTGAGTGCTTGTTTATTCTCTCATCAGTGGATATAAACACGGCAAGCAAGTGCACTCAATCGACACTTGTATCATCAATTCAAGAGCAACCCGGTTCGTTACAAGATCATTCTCAAGTACAAATATAATATGTCCACTGCCACGATTCTCAACAACAAGGTGGGGTCGATTGGATTTGGTCTTATGGGTGAGTAAAACTTAGAACATAATTATTCTTCATTTGTTGACGTAATTTTCTAGGCCTCACTAGCCGACCCAAGCAAACACCCTATGATGATGCGGTCAAAGTCATGAAAAAGGCCCTCGACCTTGGTGCCAACTTCTGGAATGCCGGAGAATTTTACGGCCCCCCTGATGCAAACTCCCTTCAACTACTGGAATACTATTTCCGCAAATATCCCGAAGATAGCGAAAAGGTTGTCTTGAGTGTAAAGGGCTGTATGTCTCTTTCCACAGGACCTGATAATAGTCCCGATAATGTGCGGAAGAGTATCGACAACTGTTTGGACAAGCTCCAAGGTCGAGTCCCTATCAGTATCTTTGAACCAGCGCGCATTGACCCTAAGGTCCCTATCGAGGAGACAATCAAGGCGATGGGAGAATATGTCAAGGAGGGCAAAATTGGCGGTATTGGACTGAGTGAATGCAGCGCAGAAACCATTCGCCGCGCGTATGCCGTCCATCCCATTTCCGCAGTGGAAATTGAAATGTCATTGTTCACTCCTGACGCACTCGAGAACGGCGTCGCGGCGACCTGCGCAGAGCTGAGCATTCCTATTGTGGCTTACTCACCCCTTGGATGGGGCTTTCTCACCGGCCAATTCAAATCGTTATCTGATATCGACGAGAAGGATTTCCGACGAGCCCAGCCTCGCTTCCAACCAGGCGCATTCGAGGCAAACCTGCAGATAGCAAAGGAAGTCCAGAAGATATCAGTCTCCAAGGGCGTCACTCCTGCGCAAATTGCTATTGCGTGGGTCAAAGCCCAAGGACAGGCTTCTAATATGCCCAAGGTGGTACCAATCCCTGGTTGCACGACGGTGGCGAGGGTGGAAGAGAATCTTCAGGACGTGACTCTTAGTGAGCGCGAACTCGAAGATCTCAACGGTATATTGCAGCGGACCACGGTTCAAGGGGATCGCTACGGGGGAGCGATGGCCAGTCTTATGAACGGTTGAGCTGATGTTATAGATGCTTTAAAGCTTGTCTTTTAGAAATTGAAACATACCGATTGATGAATACACCCACAGCTAGATATAGACTTAATGTAGGCTTTACATGTGCCTCTTCACAGGAGCCCATACGCAGCATCTATCGGTAGCAATTTCAAAACAACGTCTGTGGTAAACTAGATACCTAAGCCGACGATGTGTTTGGAACGAACTTATAATGGCCACAGCCAGTAAAAAGAGTCCCCATGGCGATCGATTGTCGAAGAGATTGCTATGATTTTTATCGATTTCCATGAAATCAATTATTCTCGCAAATTCCACCGAATCCATCATCCATGATTTCGTGGTGGGGCAGTAATTGGCATCCGGCTGCTGATTGGTGGGCTCTCAGATTACCTGCATTCTTAAAGCTGTTATGTGGGGCTGCCAGCAATCGATAAGGCGGTATCAAACAAAAGCCAAACTCCACATCCTTTAAAATCGTCTATTTTCTTTCCAATTTTAAGCTTGTCGTTGATAATATGGAAGTGCTTGGCTGAGTCTGCTAGCTTGATCTTATCTTAAAGAATATTCTTAATTGTTTAATGGTCACTAATTCTTTGTTAGTCTCTACAACTTTCAGTTCAAATGTTGTCAACTGGTCTTGACCTATATCAAGATGTTAGAGAGAACCTTTACTTGCTTACTAGTTAATAATATCTTTTGTTTTATAGCTATCATGCAGATATATCTCTACACAGGTATTCCTAGCTGAAACACTCTGTAAGGAATTGCTTTCATGGTATATCGTTGACCCTTATCAGTCTTATCCAAGCCTGAAGCTCCGGTCAGAGTGCCCTTGTCGACTCATAGCGACACATTGTCATGTGATCAAGGCAACAAAGGCGGTAGGCACCAGTCCGTTTGTCTACATGGAAGCTTACCGTCTCTCTTCCTCCCCGCTGCAAAGTGATGGCAACCCCCCTGACCTTCGAAAATCTCACAAGTACGACCGTTTGTTACACTGCTCCAGCTCGTCAGATTTGGTGTTCATGATGTCTTCATCAGAAATGTCGAGAGCAGGCAACTTCTTTGTGTCGTCCGAATATTGACACAGGAACATGCGCAATGCAGGCATACGCATTGAGTATCGACCACCACCAGCCCACATCGCCAATTATCTAAGCACCAATGTTTTCGATAACTTGGACTGTGATGGTTTCAATTTCAATGCTCTTGTCGCTAAATTAAGAGACAGAGCAATTAAATACTCAGAAAGGCATACCTTAGAGGCTGGATGGTCCGAAAAAATCGTCATCCTCCTGATCGAGTTTGAGACAAAGACATCTGGCATCATTGATTGCGACAGAGACAAAGGTACACCGCATCTACCCAACTAATATCAAATGAGATATTTGTAGATCTACCCTTTTTCTTACAGTTTTCAGATGGGAGGTCCTTCCTAGCCCACCACGAAGTTCCGACCCCCACTGGACCGATTGGCAGCCGGAGGGACCAAACTCTGTATCCACGCTCAGCAAGCCCAAACCTGATTTTTGTGTTGGTCTGAGTAAAGAAATTATGTCTTCCCGTGAAAAAAAAAAAAAAAAAAAAAAAAAACACAAGCCACTCAATTAGAAAGATTTTGGAAAGAAATGGCATATATGCCAACCCCTATCTTGATCCTTCGGAGCTTCGGTACCCATCGTTGATGATTGAAATGAGAGCTCTAAGCACCGGCGCGATTGCATTCGCCGCAGTCAACGAGTTTGGAGTTAGTGGCACAGCAGCGATCTCCATGCTCCGCCAGCTTCAAGGCAAGTACACAAGCTCCCGAGTGTTGCGCTCCCACACGCGTAAAGCTGCCACCAAAAAAAGAAAATACTCTGACGGCTGAGGAGGAAAAGATCGGGAAATGATACGGTTAAATATGGGCGGTTCAAAAAGTTGCTTGGGAATGGATGCATTGCGATTGTTCAGACGTTATCGGAGTTCAAAGAGTTTTAAAGGTTGATGAGCACTTAAGTCATGAATAGTACGTGTTTACGACGTTCCTTTTAGGCACAACGTCTACATCTTGATTAGAAATCCAACAGAGAATACCATTCTACGAAACTAATCCGTACTCCTCCGCGCCATCTTTGGGAAACAAGAATGCCGTCTATGAGATAGTATGCGACTTACATGCTGCTTACTCTTTTTGTAAAATAGAAAGCAAATCTCGCTTGCCAAACCGGTACATTCACAGCTATTGACGAATTTTAAGAAGGCGTGGAAAGAACCCCTAGTTATGGAAAATCAGGCGTTTCATATCTAGATGATTGTCCTCAAAGTACCGAGTGGAAGCTTCTTTAGAGATCTGATTTTTGGCTTTGCAGATCATTCTCGCAATAATTCATATGCTGCTAGAATTATGAACTTAGTCAAAATCATTTAATCATCTCTTGTCTATGTTATTGATCGACATGCGATAATTGGTTGATCTATAGCTGATGATGACTAAGCAATTGACGGTGTTTATCGCGAACAGCACCGCTTCACTGTTGCTTCCCCTCTCCATATCGCAACCATGGATGTCTTTAACCCACTTCGCCCTTCGGAACCAACCAGCGCAGGTTCGCCAGTTGAAATGCTGCAAAATTTACACATTAGCCTCACCATTCCAGGCCACGGGGGCAACAAGTATCCTGGTACGTAGTCTCCCCGGAGGCATGCAATCAGCTGTTTACTCTCTGTCATATCCTCATGGACTAATAATTGTCCGCTGAATAGCCAAGCAACATGCCCGAAAAGTCGCCTCGAAGCTTGGGGTTTTAGACGGTCTTATCTATCTCATTGGCAAGCCGACAGTTCTCTTTGACGACTCGGACCAGGCCGTGGTCTTTCGCCAGCGACGTTATTTTTACTACTTGAGCGGAGTGGACAGCCCCGATTGCCACCTTACCTATGATGTGCGCCTCGATTTGTTGACCCTCTATGTGCCTGATTTCGACTTGCGACAAGCCGTGTGGATGGGGCCGACTCTCACAATTGAAGAAGCTTTGGAACAGTAAGGATTGCTGCTGCATTTAGTCAGAAAGGGCATCTGAACTGACGTTAAGAAATGCCTGCAGGTTCGATATCGATGACGCGAAATATGTGAGCCATCTTCCTACCGATATAGATGCCTGGGTACAGGACCAGGGTCGCAAACACCAGATTTATATCCTTCATGCCGATCATCGGCCACCATTGAAAGGCAAACATCAACCGCTAGAAAGTGAAAGCCTCGAACAGGCTATGAATGCAAGCCGTGGTGTCAAAGATGCAACGGAGATTGAATTAATACGGCGTGCCAATATTGTCTCGGGCTTGGCCCATACGGCAGTTTTAAAGAGTATTGGGAAAATGACTAACGAGTCGGAAATTGCTGGTCTCTTTCTTGAGACGTGCATGACTCATGGAGCTCCAGAGCAAGCTTATGGAATTATTGCTGCCTCGGGCGAGAATGCATCGGTCCTACATTATATGAAAAACGACGAGCCATTTGGCAAACGGCCATTGGTGTGCCTTGATGCCGGGGCTGAGTTTTCTTGCTACGCCTCAGACGTGACTCGCACATTTCCTATTGGGCCTACGGGAGACTGGCCAACGGCCGAGTCTCGCAATATTTACCGCGCTGTAGAGCGGATGCAGGAAGAGTGTATCCAAATGATTAAGCCGGGTGTACGATTTGGGGATGTCCATAAGCATGCCGCCAGAGTCGCGATTGAAGAATTACTGAAACTTGGCATTTTCCACAATGGCTCAGTGGAGGAACTAGAGCAGGCCAAGGCGTCGGTACTGTTTTTCCCACATGGTCTTGGACACCATGTCGGGCTAGAAGTGCACGATGTCTCTGAAAAGTCGGTGATGGCGTACGAAGGAGAAAGTGGTCCCGGATTTAAGTTGGTGCCAAGCGTAGCGACAACGTTTTCGACGGTGCCTTTGGAAGAAAATATGATTGTGACGGTAGAACCAGGCATCTACTTCAACCGGCTTGCTATCGAGAACGCACGGAAGCTGCCGATAGCACGGTTCATCAACTTTAGCCTGGTGGAAACGTACGTACCTGTGGGCGGCGTCCGAATCGAGGACGACATCCTGGTCACGGCAGATGGATACGAGAACCTGACCACGGCGCCAAAGGGAGAAAGAGCTCTAGAGATCATCCGGAATAGCTCTAATCGCGCAAAATGATGTTACCTAGATAATGAGCATTGCGGTAAATGTGGAAACAATGACGATTTTTGGGAGCGATTCATCTATACCCCATGGAGGGGTCAGAAGACCAGAGATTTCTAAGCATGCCAAATTTGCGATAGATTGTAGATGCGTAGTAGATACTAGATTGTAGATCCTCTATAGTCAGATAGCGGAGAGATGGCGTGAGTCCGGCATCGCGGCGGGTGAGTCACACCACCCGGGGGGCAAATTGACTCATCACCTGCTGGTGTCCACTGTCGAGTCACGCAATTCGGACATTGCAAGTTTTCACAAAGGCGAAAAAAATAACGATGAAAATTCCTCATCGTATGTTGTCAATATCGCTGGGCTTCCGTCATGCCAGCAAGGTCTGACGAATATGTCTTACGGCCCTGCATAAGCGCTGCGGATGATGAATAGAAATAGTGTTAAGGTGATCGATCGTCAGCTGTTAAGGTAATAAGTGGGCCGCCGCACCCGGTGACGCTAGCCTAGCGCCGAAATGACTCACTCACTTCCCCGATATCGTCAGTCATGAGCTTCATCAAGCTGCAGTTAAATAGCCTGTGCGACTTTTCCGATGCTCTTGCTGCTTTTCTTCCTCCATCGTCTCCCTATAAACGGGGGCGACCATCTCCTTTCCTACTGTTGTCTACCCCAGTCTGCCGGTTGATGTACATACCACCGCCCAATATCCAGAGCTCATCAGTCTTGCTACGATCCAGTTCAACTCAATCCAGCTTCAACCATGGGTCAGAGACACAATCGTCGCCGCACGAGACCGCGGTCTCGAAATCGTGCCAATTCTATTTCTGATCTACAAGTGTCCAACGGTGACTTCTCGCCCGCTGCCTCACCCATTCTCGCTCCTGTCCACGTTATGCCGCTCATCACCAACTCCGCTGCCCCTTCCTGGCACATAGGCGTTGAAGACTGGTCGACTTCCCGGCATACAGTGCGCTCCGGAGCTGATGGGGTAAAGGCAGAGGAGTTCCGCCTTTTCGGCGGCGTCCCTGGCGATGACCCAAGTCTGTGCTACAACATGCTCGAATATTTCGGCCATCTTGATTATATCAACACATGACAGCCACACGAATAGTGCTGTCATTTCAAAAATTTCCCGGGTTACCTTTCCCTGCCGGCGTTCAAACGCCCCCAAAGACACTGTCACTTCGGGAACAGCAATATCTGTGTGCGCCATTCACCGCGACTATCCACAATTAGCTGTTCCCCAAACATCGTTACCTCCGAACCGACTCCGGATTTACAGGATCAAGAGCCTCTCGACTTGTAGCAATGAAAAATACCGGACAAAACACGGTATTTGGATTGGTCTTTTATGGCTTCCCTGGTGAACTCCGCGCTATCCGAAAGCACTTTCGTTCGAGATCTGTCGACTGGCTTGAGCAATGTCCCACCGAGCTGGTCGTGCTCGCATCGTTCGCGGTGCTTGAGCTGCCAACACGGCTGGTTGACTTCTCAAGCGGTATTCTCGAAGATACGCCGTGATGAAGGAATGGTACGGTAGTTGCTGCTGTTGATGTTGCGATGCCTTCGCTTTGGCGGGCGGGAATTTGACATCCTCGTGGCCTTTGAAACCCTGTAAATAGTCTCAATGAGTTGAATATCAACTCGCAAAAAATAGTAAAATATTGAAATGTTGTTTGAACTAAGTGCCGAGAGGAAACTAGTAAATAAAGTAACAAACAGCCGGAGATCCCGTGACCACCTGGCAGGGGCGGTGGGCGAGGGCCGAAAATAGAGACTAGTCCACAAAAGGCAGGCGGTCTGCGGAGTGTTAAGCGTTAACCGTGTCCTTTAGATAGATTAGGAAGGAGCGCTGTATGGCGGAACAAATCGCCCTCGAACAACTTGCACATTCTCTCATCATCAACCACGTCGCCCAGTGTAGGAGGAATGCGCAGGCTCTCTGTGTCTTGTCTCTCATTTTAACTCCAAGGCACCCCGTTTTTCATTTGGCGCTGCGCTGATTGCAGCCGCCACGCTTTCGCAAGATGTCTTCCACGGATTACAGCTATGACGAGCAGGTTAGGGACACATCCTCCTGTCTAGTTGGCTTTCAACTAACCTCAAGAACCAGGGCCAATTTTTCCCGTACTTTGTCCTTACGCTGACCGGCCTCGTCACTCTCCCCCTCACATACAGTTTCCTGAAGCCGCCGAAGAGTGAGTCCCCTGTGTTGTCATATTATATGTACAAGCATGTCTAACCTGCGCCTGCTTTCTAGAGCCTGAATCTACTGCCCCAAGAATAAACTCGGACTTTAAGCCTCAGCAAGATGACCTTGTTCAAGGCCAGAAGCGGAAAAGGCTTCGCAAAGAACGTCGGGTAAAGCGTGCGATCGCGGTGCTTTGCGGCTGGGCGATAATGGCCTGGATGGTTTACCTCATGATTGTCACAGCAAGGACTGCGCCCAAGATTTATGATCCATATGAGATCCTCGGAGTGTCTCGAGTGAGTACCTAGTCTCAAGGCGTAAGTCGACTCGTTACAGAGCTAACCCTGGCTGATACAGAGTGCCGACGAAAAAGCCATCTCACGCCACTACAAAAGGCTCTCTCTTGTTTACCACCCGGACAAAATCAGACCCGACCCTGCTAAAAATGAGACGATGGATGATCTTAACAATCGCTTTGTCGAGTTGACCAAAGCCTACAAAGCCCTGACCGATGAGGAAATCCGCAACAATTACTTGCAATATGGACACCCGGATGGCAAGCAGAGTTACAGCATCGGTATCGCCTTGCCTAAATTGATTATTACTGAAGGAAGCGGCAAATATGTTCTCTTGGTTTACGGTGGTTTGCTCGGCATTCTCTTGCCCTATATCGTTGGAAAGTGGTGGTACGGTTCCCAGCGCTTTACTCGGGAGAAGGTCCTCGTTGCTAGCGCCGGCAATATTTTCAGGGAATACAAGGAGGACATGCTTGGTGGCCGTGTTGTGAGCGCTCTCTCCACCGGCGAAGAGTTCAAGGGCTTGTTGAAGGGTCACAGAGCGGAAGCTGGTCTGGCAAAGGCCGAGAAGAAAGTCTTGGCCATTGATGAGAAGATTTTCACATCTGGTGACCGCGAAACACTTCGAAAGCTTGATGATTCCACAAGGAGAAAGACGCTCGCTTTACTGTGGGCATATCTCAACCGCCTCGATCTAGAGGACACGACACTTAACGAAGGTTTGTAAAAGAAAATAATTTTTGCTGAGTCGAAAGCTAACTCTTCCAGAAAAAATTGAATCTGGTTCCATCGCTTTGTCATTGAACGAATCTTTTACCGCCATCGCACTGGCCTTTGGCAATCTCCTACCTGTTATTGGCGCGTACCGCATGTCCCAACAACTCATCCAAGCTGTTGCCCCCGGATCCTCTCCGCTTCTCCAACTACCATACTTCACCCCAGAAATTGCCAAGGCAGTTGAGGGCAGCGATGCCAAGACACACCTCAGTGTCCAGAAATACATGAGTTTACCGGAGGAGAAAAGACGTTCTTTGACGGTTGGACCTGGTTTGCTGACGGAACAACAATACAAAAGCTCAATAGCGGTCGCCAAGCAACTACCGTACCTCCAGATTTCAAAGGCGTTCTTCAAGGTTGTTGGAGAGCGGGTGATCACGCCTAGCAGTTTAGTCCAACTTGTGTTGAAGGCACGTATCATTCCCCCCGGCACAGAAAATGTGCCAGAGGTGAATGAACTGGACTTGGAAGATATTGATCCAGATGAGGGCGACTTGGATGCCCTGCTCAACCGGAAGCCAGGCAAGGCCAGGAAGGTCAAGAAGTCAGATGGGTCGATTGTCGAAGAGAAGTCAGATGTCATTCAACCTTCGCTTACACACGCCCCATATCTGGCACGCGACTACTCGCCGAGGTGGTATGCTTTCCTTGCGGACCCAAAGCAAGGAAAAATTGCAGTTCCTCCATTCGCCTTTACCACGTTTGACAAGCCCATTTTTGACGAGAATGGCAAGCCTACGTTCAACGTACAAACACTCAAGATGCAATTTCAAGCTCCGCCACAAGCGGGCGACTTCTCCTTTGCACTCCACCTTGTCTCGGACAGCTATATGGGATTCGACGCCAAGCAAGACATCACATTGCACATTGACGATCCGGCCAAGGCTGCCGCTCTAGAGGAGGAAGACGACATTAGCGAACCCGATGAAGGTAAGATAACACCGTATTCTGAGATTGTTGATTCATTGCTAAGAGGACAACTAGATTCTATTGCCGGCCAAATGCAGGCTCTGAAGACCGGTGTTCCGCCGCCTAAGAGAAAGACAAAGCCAGCAGATGACGACTCCGACGAAGAGAGCGACACAGAAGGCGAGGTTGAGGACACAAGCGAGACAGACACGGAGACAGATACAGACGGGGAGTAAAGAAACTAGTTCCACCGTTTGCATGGCATTTTCTTTTTCTTTTTTTTGTCTCTCTCTTTAGATTCTTCTGTTTTAAATAATGGGGAGTTCATTCAGGGCTAGCGGTTTCTTCGAGGAAAATTGAATTCGCTTTACATGTATTATCTCCCTCTTTCATACATTTACATAGTGATGCAACGGCGTTGATCTTGGACATCATACTACAAACATGTGAGCAGAGTGCGACGCAACCAGTTAATGGTGTAAGTTAATACCAATTGATCGCAACTATTGGTAAATCGTCAGAGTTGTTGCTAGAGAAAGGCCGTGCTCCAGAAAAAAGAAAGAAAAAAAGATATATCAATTGCTCCTGCGGACCACGTGGTCACGCCTACGTCAACTACAGGCACCGCTTCCCTCGAATGCAACATGAATCACTGCAACAAACTTCAAAAAAGACCCTCAGACAATGCAACAAAAACACAACAATCAAACAAAAAAGCCTTGTCACCACTGATATATAAAGTATGTATGCATGCATGCAGGTATCTTCAAAAGAGGTCGTCTGGCTAACAGAAAAATGCAGGTCTCTCGCGTTTCTCTTCCGGAGAATTGATTGTCATCGCTGCAGAAACGCGCTGTAAAAGCCATGGCCACCGTACTGGGTGAATCCAGGGTAGCTGTCTTGGTCTATAGCCATAAAATGTTCTCTGTTTCCATATGGAAGCAGCCCGGGCACATGATGATAAGGTAGCGACCACATCGCCTCGCTGGTCAGCTCGTTGCATATATCGATTGGTCCGTATCGTTGCTGCTGGACGCTGCTGTGTTCAAGAAGGTGCGAATGACCGGCAGTGTCTTGATATGGAAAAGAGGCCATCGATAGGGCTGAGTGCTGCTGTTGTTGGTGGTGGTGATGATTATGATGCCGCGGCGAAGGTTTGTGGCTGTCGATGCTTTGGTACTGATAGCAATTCTCGGTTGACCCGCTCCATTTATCTGCAATAGATGACTCAGGCGCGTCTGGAAGCTCTCTTGGGGTACTGGGTTCCGGAGATGGGCCGCCAGACTGAGTGGCCTCGCTCGGCTCTGTAGATTCTGCCGAGTCAAGGCCGTCCGAAGCAGTTTCCAGAGACTTCAAATAGTCTACAATGTCATCGAAAACTGCCTGGGGGTCTTCGGTCATTTCTTCCGCATGCTTGATCAGACCCAGTCGGTCTAAAATTGCATGCGTCCCCGGACGACCATGGACCGGGTCCTCTAGTGGCGAGCCAGGAAGTCCTTCACGGCTTACACAGCGTCTGTACAGGTCCTGAAGTGCCTGGAGATGAACAGCATGCTGTGAAATGAGCATTTCTACAAATCTATACAAATTACAAGTCAGTTCCTGCTCTATAGAAAAATCAGGGAAGGACTTACCCCCTGGAATACACCTTTTCCTGTGTTGCTTTTCTGTCTCGAAAGACGCAGTGTTGGTTATATGCTAAGCATCTAGTACAAGGCTGGTTGCCGTCGCACTGAAAGGAGTCAAAATGAGTCAGTAAAAAAAAGAATTCACTGCTGACATGAATACGCAGGCGGGGAGTATACCTTGGACTTCTTGACTCGGCATCGCTCACAGGCCTTGAGAACATGCTTTCTTTTTGTGCGAAATATCTGCTGGGATGGCTTGTCCTGGACATGATAAGGATGGGGCAGCCTTGAATTTGGGAACTGGAATAACCCGGTGTTGTTGGAACAATCAGGGCTAGCCTTGGGGTAAAGAACTTTCTGTTGTCGGGACATCTGCCTATGTACGAGCGAGATCGTGAACGGCCTCTCGTGAAACAGAAGACAGCAAGGTTATATGCACGGAGCGATTTTAGGAAAACTGACGGCGGTCGAGGAATCAAAAAGGAACAGGCAATCTGGTGAACTAAATGGGAAATGCGGGGGGGAGTGGAAGGACTCAGTGCTCACTGCTTGGGGGGTTAAATTAAAATTTTGAGGCGAAGCCAAACAGTGGATCGAGCGATGGGAAACAAGCGGTCTCGCTATGTCCAACGGAGATCTGCCACATCAAATGGATTTCCCTGTGACGTGGAGAACAAAGTCCTTCCAGGAAAGGGAATACTTTCTATTTTCGCTGCCATCCTGCAAGTGCATAAGTGCGTTCGGATTGTCCCGTGAACAATCCCTGCATGTTTCGAGGCTTCTAGCTTATCCGGGATTGAGTGGTGTATATTCGATGTAGCGTTGCATGAAGTGGATAACCTTTTACTACTGTGAGAGACTATCACACCTTTGTTCTATGACATGCATGTCCGTAAAAAGGAAAGTCTGCTAACTTTTCGTTTCTTCAGCGGTTACAGTCTTTACCAATTACATTTGAGGAAAAGATCTACGAATTCAGGATTCTACAATAACGTCTCATATATTCTGTGGCGCAGTGAATGCTTCCCCGAGAACTGCTCACTGGTGTCTACAAGAGGAATTATTTCAGCGCATTATTCTCGTGAAGGATTTCATGGCGCATTGCATTTGTCTATCCTAGCAAACGCCTCATCTAGGGAAAGATGGAATTCAGGCAGAGATGCCGAAGTCTACATGCAGCTACGGAGGAACACGCTTGACGAAGTGCTGTCGAGGAAGTGACTATCGGTTGCTAGTCCGAACGCGTTGCCCGGGCTGCTTTTTTAGGTAGACGTGCTGGCAGATAGGGGGTTCGCTTGGAATGTGCCCTAGTAGGGTTCGGTCAGACTAGTCAAGCAGAGAGCGTGTTTGTCAATGAGGAAATATCCAATTGATACTCGCTATTGCCGATTGTCTCTCGCCCAAGTTACTCAAACACATACGTCAGACCTACGCGAGTCAACAACTCGGTTTTGGGCGTATCTCACAGTTCGGTTGGTGAATAACTTGTCTGATCCAATTAAAACACAAAGGAATGGGTGGAAAAAGCTAGCCGATTGTGATGATAGGAGAAGAAAAGGGGGAGAATATAAATGCTAGCCACCCAAACAAAGAGGAGGAGGAGACTACGCCGTGTCATCTGATCAACCTCTGCACAAGATATTTTTGGCTTTTATAACCTCCGGAGATGGAAAAGTACCGTGTATTGGACCAAAAGGTGTCTTTCCGACGTGCGTCATCATCTTTGCAGGCTTAGCTGCTTGGTTATGATGATCGGCCTCGGGTAACCGCTCGACCTAAACTTGGACTGCATGGATAGCCGAGTCAAACGGAGCCTTGCTGTCATGTAGTAGTGTTGGGTTCAATGTTTAGCAGCCCTACGTTTGTATCCGGTGGGTTCCAGAGACATGCATAGTCATACAAGCAACCTGTGGTGAGCTGTGTCTCCATCCACTAGCACCTACATCCATCTATTGATCGTGGCTTTGTCTGACGGGCCGTTCCGGGCGGTTGAACATGGTTCTTCAGGAGTTCCACGTCTGTGTTATACCGGGGCCGGTGCTTTGTATTTCGTTTGAGCCCAAGCCCCCTTCTTGATGTCACGTACTAATAGTCTCGCAGGGGATGAGAGGGGTAAGGAATCAACTTGTCCAGAGTCATGCCTTGGGTCTCTCTCTTCCAAATGAAACTTTTCCGTCTGCTTTCTCCGCGCGAGTCTCGGATTAAATCATTGGAGCAAGCTGAGAATGAAGAAGGGTGTTGCCCTCCCGTGGCTTGTTTTTGTCTTTGCTTGGATTGGTCCACGGCTTTTTTCGAGCTTGCAGGGATGCGATAAGGTGCTGCGTAACACTGCCAGGCTGAGGAAAACATGACAAAACAAAAAAGGAGCTCGTTTGGCAATGGACAGGACAGCTTCACTTGTACAGCGCGCAGCAAATGCGGTTTGAAACTGGTTCTGTAACTGCATTAGTAGATACATAAATGTCTCTTGCGACATGCAGTGTATGCGCTGTTCTTGAGATACCTTTTTTTATTTCTGTTATAATAAAGAAAAGCTGTCAAGTACTATACACTTCAAGGAAACCCCGCAGTATATGGCTTACCGCAATTTTTTTGTTCCGTGACACAAAACGACAAGCAATTCCCAAAATAGGATAGAGTAGAATAAGGGGGAGAATAATTCGGTGTAAACAACAGCACAAAAAAAAAGAAACCAGTACTGCAGCTAGTACAGCCTCAAAAGGTTATTACATATGTAGCCTAGAGTAGTGTGACACACAAGCAACGAGACAACAAGTAAATAATGAGTACTAGTTGGATAGTACACGTTGAAAGGTTGCCTTTTTGTTTCCTCTACCCAATCAGTATATGCTGGTACAGACAGGGATAAAATTGAGGAGTGGAAGAGGAGAGTCGAGCACTAAACATCCTTCTTTTAACCCGATCGACCAGCAGACTCGACTCAGTGTTATACCACTGGAGTAGCGCATTTGACTTTGTTACTTGTATATGTACCAGCGAATAACATTGCTATCCAAACACGACCTATTCACTGCAAAATAACTCGGTGAAAACGCACAAAATTCTCATTTTTGGTCTATTCTTCTTGGCCTCTGTTTGTTAGCTGCAGTCGATCGTTTTCTCTTTCTTCTTTATTTCTTTGTTCAGTTCTCCGTTTGCTCGTACATATGTATACATACATACGTTCATGTACACAATCCACCTAGACCAGGGCTGTTAGAACCCACATCCCAAACCAATACCAAACCAATAATGGAGCCCCCATCCAAGTCTATTCAATAAGTATTGAGCGACTCCGCTTTTTCCGAAATAAGCAAGCTGTCAAACAGAACTCCTAGTGACATTAGCCTAGTCCTTCCCAACAATCTGCAGAGAGGCTATGTGACTAGTGTAATTAGTATACATATATGTAGCTACTCATGTCAGACTTGACTCGACTTTTATAAACGAGAAAGACAGGTTACTAGCCTGAATCTTCCCCGCATGTCTTTTTGCGTCCTGTTTTTCGTCTAGAAGGGGACGCCGTGAGGCATTTGAGCAATGAATGAGAGAGAGGGAGGAAAAAAGGGTATCGAGAGAGGAGGGGGGAAACACGGACCTCATTATTTGTTTTTGTTCTGTATTTCCTTGTATTGACTAATTATAAAGAAAGGCTGTTGTATCAATATTGGTGGTAATTAATATGCACAACTTGCTTGCTTGCATGCATATGTTTATTGACAGACAACGGCCCAATTATCGTCAAGAGGAGATTGAACTCCGGCGCATGGCATTCGAGGTTCGGCAGGAAAGCTTCAAATATTGCATAGTAACAAAAAGCAATAAATGACAAATAAAAAGGGGGTTTTTTTTGGGAATCTTTCAAGGGCGAGGAGAAGAGATTCGTTTCCCCGATGACGCTAGTTGAGGTTCAAATTGTTTGCTTTTTATTGACCTTGACCGCTACACAATCGGTTTCAGTGTTGTATCATATTTGTAATTATTGGAGATGGGTCTAGGGGGCAACTAGTGAGGAAGCTTAGCTGGGTAAGCAAACTGTCACTGGCCTACCATTTGATTAAGTCAGATATGGATGTGTTTTTCCGAGGCTATAATTTCGCAGCCTCTGTACATAGAACAAATAGATAAAAAAATGACAAAAATAACAGTCAAAACTCCGTCGTAACACCGGGCTTATCTATGACGTGTAAAGCTTTCCTGGAAGTGGAATGGACAGTCCATCCTGGTCAAACGAGAATATGATGCTGGGCTGGCCACCAATCAATGAATTGAAACCAACATACTGGTGGAAGCAAGAAGCAGATGTCAAATCGCAACGTCCAATAGGGATGTAACAGCCAGAGGCCACGAGGCTTAGTGCTTATTATTATCCTGGATGAGAATGCTGGCCTCCCCATGGGCCAGAAGATCAAAGCTCTCCTCGCTGGTGGACGTCATGGGCGGGCTAGGAGTCTCAGGGAGGGCTTTGCTCTGCAGAACCTTGTCAAGCAGGGCCTTGTCTACCGAAGCTTCCTCAGAAGCAGTTTGGCTGCCATACCGCTCCCATCGACGATCCCCGATCCATTCGACACCGTCTCCTGTACCCAACCCTCCGAACTTGCGCCGACCGCTCTCGCGCTCGCCAAGTGAGAGTTGGCCGTCGGTTTCTTTCGAGAACCCAGCCATCGAATCGCTGGGGCTTGATGGCAGAAGCAGGTTTCGCCGATGCCATTCCCCGATGAACATGCCGTCCGGGTCTGTGGTGTGCCTCACTTGGAGCCACTCGTCCATATCTTCGCCATACATGTCTCGTAATTGCTGGGGGGATGTCGTGTCTGTAAAGTTCTTGGCCCAGTGAGGACGGCCACCCATGTCGCGCATGAGCCATTCGAATGCTTCGTAGTACCGTTTTCTGCACGGAGGATCTCGCAAATACGGGCGATAGAGAGTGGCATTGAGGTAGAGCGTTGGCCCATCACGACAGGTCGGATCTAGGAACGGACGCGGAGACGAAGATAGAGTTGAATCCGAAACTCGCACCTCCACCGGACAGTGCACCCAGACACCCTTTGGGCTAAAAGGGATGCGCGAGGTTTCCTGGTCTCCATGGATCCAAGCAGACAGCCGAGTAATGGCTTCGGGCCCCTTCTCCAAGGGCAAGGCCCATTCATTGACAAATTGTGAGTAGAGACAGTTCATTAAAAGGCCCTCACGTCCATTCTCGACGGCTTCGGTCACGACAGCGCCAGGTTTGAACCCATATTGCATCCCAAACACGAACCACTCAACCCAAGGAAGCGCCCGCGGGAACCAGTTGCATAATGCCAGTAGATTGTGGTAAACGTGGAAACCTAACTTGCCGCCGTAGAAGTTCTGCGGAGGTGGTTGCAGAGGAAGGTCCGTCTTGTCAGCGTGCCAGACGATAGCGCGATCCATATATGGAAGCCACCATGCGCGAACGAACTCGTGTGAGGTCCACAGGTCCTTCGACCATCGATCAAGGACGTCGGAGAGCGGATACAGGCCCTGTTGCCATGCAATCCGGAAGGCGGGCGTAGCCTGTAGTGTCACTTCTGTGATGATTCCCAAAGCCCCGAGGGAGACAAGCGCGGCGCGGAACAGCGAGGGGTTGTTGGTTGCACTGCAGCGCACCGTCTGGCCATTGGCGAGAGTCACGGAGAGGCCACGAATGCATTCGGAAATCAGTCCGTAGCGAGAGGAGCTGCCATGTGTACCAGTCGCAATCACACCGGCGATAGACTGGCTGTCGATGCTGCCAAGGTTCGGCAGCGTCAGACCGTGCGTTTCGAGCTCCAGGCCGAGCTGGTGCAGACGGATACCGGCTTCAACAGTAACCAGGCCAGTTTCGGACGACAGGCTGGTGATGCGGTTGAAATCGTCGAGGTTGATCAACCAGGCAGAGGTGCAGGTCAGATCGGACGGTGAGTGGCCGCTGCCAACAGTCACCAGTCTGCGGCGACAACGGCGCGCCAACGTCACGATTTTCTCGATTTCAGCGAGCGAATGTGGCTGGAGGTACAGCTCCGGGCGTGAGTAAAACGTTTTTGCCCATGTGTGATGCACATGCTGCGAGGTTGCGCGAAATGGAATGTCCGGATCGAGCCGGGACAGCTCGCGGGCGATGGCGGGGTCCATTGGCGGCATCTGGATAGGCGAAGGAGACAGGGGAGAAAGAGGAGAAAAGAATCAGAAAAAGAGAGAGCTGCAGCGAGGTTAGCTAGGCATGATGAAGGTGATCGCACAAGGACTGAAGCGCGGTTGAAAGCGCCGACGAGGATATGGTGAAGGAGTAGGAGATAAAATGTTAATAGATCGATAAAAACCATGGCGCGTCGAGGAAGGAGCCCGCGATCGGCGCGATGGGGCCCTGGCCCCGCGATCCTCCCTGCTTAGTACATTACTTTTTAGTAGTGATACTCCTACTGATGCTCCTACAGATTACTGCTAGCTGATAGCAGCAGAATAACTCGACAGTATCGATCGATCGCCGACGAAATTGTTAATCAAACACAGTGGGGCCGCAGACCTACAGATCGTGAGGTGGCGTGATCTCCGATGCGACCCTGGACATCAATTTTGAATTGATGCGCTTTGCGCACGTGGATCTGGTCGCTTTGGCTTCAAATCTTGCCTGGCCATGCGCTTCGTTCTCTTTTAGTTTCAAATTCGTCATGGAAACCAAGTGCTGCTGGCAAACCGCCTCCTTGTACGCCGTGCGCGTGACATAGCAATAGGGGAACAAATGAACAAACACCGAGAAAGCCTGGTCGATATCGGAAGGATTTAGTTCAACAACGCAACCATGTCATGTCTGTAAGCCCGTAGTGATAATACAGAATAATAAAACATATCAAGGCTGCCCGGGTGAGCGAGCACATGTATCAACAGCCAGTGAACAGAAGTCCCGGAGAAGATAAGTATAAACATCGCCATATATCAAACCGCAAGATGCTCGCAAGCGAATAAAAAATACCAAAATATATGCATCCACAAAAACTCCCTCCATGGCTAATTCATGACCGGATAGCCTCAATCGCCGCATTCAAAGGCAGTATGCGCGCTGTCGACTGCCATATTTTCGAATCCCACTTCCGGAACGCGACCCTGCACTGTTCTGGAATACCACCAATAGCAACAAAGCTCTTGGGAATAAAAGGCCGGTCTTCCAACGAGGCCGCTAGAATCCCGTATTCGTGCGCGAAAACGAGAGCAGAGGCAAACTCGGGCGCTTTAGACCGGGCCTCGCTTCCCACGACCCTGTATCTTTGGGTTAGCTAATTCCGTATGTATGGACTCATGAGATCCTCATTATACGTACACATAAATCTCGAAAAAGGCATCAAGGACGTAGATATCACCCAAACGCAAGTCCTTTTGACAGAACGGCTCGATTTCCTCAACAGTGTCATTCGGCCGCGTAACCGGGGACGAAGATCCTCGCCGGTTCCAAAATCCACTCTTCTGGCCTAAGACGTGATCAACGCGAAGTAGCCGACTTCGGTATTTTTCGTGCTTGGACTTCATATGCCAGTGGCCCGTAGACAATGACGGTTGCACCTCCTTGCCATCCGGGAACACCTCGAAAAAGCTAGCCGGCTCTAGTCCTTCGACGATTTCCTCGATCTCACCAGTGAGTCCAAGGTCCATTCCGATAAGCCGAGCACTGCCAATTTCGTCGGCGCCGCTGCCCTTTCCTTTCCAAAGATAGAGCTTGCCAAATTTGGCGGAAATAACGAATGGAAAGCCGGAGCACAGGTTGCGGCAGGAGAGGTCAACTTCGTCGAATGCAATTTGACCTAAATGCCGTCGACCGCAGAGCATATACAATGCCGACGAGCTTGAACGGGAGCTAGAGCCGCGTCGCGTGATGATGATACCTCCGAGGGCCTCAATAAATGTTGCTGGTTCTTTGCCTTGTCTGACCAATTCCAGTCGAGCACCGTTTTCTCTTGCAACCCGGCGGGCAAAAAGCTGCGCATCCTGCATTGCCGCCTCTGAAACTTCGTCGCCCAGCCAGAGGTATGCCTCAGTCCTGTTTCCGCCTCCGTATTCAAAATTGTGGACACAAACATACATGCTACCTTCAAACAAGATGTACTCTTGGTTGACAGGTAGGTCTTGTTTCTTGCCATCGCCGGTGATCTCCCATATCTGTTTCCGCATAGTCCTCGTCTTGGGGCAGTCGGTTTCCGTCATGAGAATTAGCTGTGGGTCAATGTCTACTCGATCGCTCGACTTGGGAGGCGTGCCAAAAAATTGAGATATCACATTGCCGGATTCTGTAGTTTGCGGAACAGGTGATGTAATAGACGGTTTTCTTGTGTTGTCACCCACATCGGAATATATTTTAAGGCCTTGCTTAGAGGGAACTGGAGGAGGTGTCGAAATTTTGTCAGGTTGCGGCGACGTTTTCTCCAGCGGCGACTCTGGTCGTGATGGGAAAAACGAGCTGCCAAGCCCTAGTCCAAATTTCGTCTGAAGGGGGGACGCAGCTGAGTTGGCCCAAGTCTCTTTCAGCCTAGAGGCAAATGAGGGCGAAGTGGACGAGTTGCCAGCCGAGGGAGTTAGAGGCAGTGTATTGGATTTTGGTGGCGGCGTTGGTCGGGCGTCTGGCGAACGGGGTTTCTCGATGTTAATTTTTTGGCGTACAATGCCACTCTTCGGAGGCACTTCCGGGCTGCTGTAGGATTTTGAAAGCCGAGCACCTGGTGTTTCCACGCTTGGTTTCTCCTCGATTGGCTTCTCGCTTTTCTCTTGTGTCTTTGGAGTAGCAATAGGCTCGACGCGAGAGGAAAGAGAAGACTTTTGTAGCTCTGGAGACTTGGAAACTACCAGTGGCTTCTGACGGTTAACAGGCGGTTTTTCAGGGGTTTGTGGCAATGCAGGGGAGTTGTCTATTTCATTTGCAATCATTGGGGACGAGTAGAAACGGTCCTGGGAAATCTTCGGATCTGTTTTTTCTGTTTTAGGCGTAATTGTCTTCTTTGCGGGGCTTTGCTTTGGAGTTGGTGTCTCTTCTTTTGTAGCGGATAGACCTGGAGTGGATCTGCTAGCAGCAGGAAGTCTCCTCTTTGGACCCCTGGCCCGGCCTTTTGTCATGTGTGTCAGGGGGGCTGCTGGCCCTGGTTCTCGTTCTTTCGGCGCTGTGGACACGGATGAATTGTTCAAGGATAGCGACTTATTTGTATCTCCTCCTTCACGCGGAGGGCCGCGAGACAGCATGTTGGCCAGAGCAGGGTTTAGTCGGTCTGCAATATTTCCCTTAGCAACTGGCCCTTTAGGCGCCACAGATGGCATTGTAGCTCCTACGAAGACTTTTGATTGCGAGGGACGAACCGGTTGAACAGTCTCATTATCTTCATCCTGCTGGGGTGCTGGTTTCTTCACAGCCACATCTAATTCGGGGATTTCTTTCGGCGGCTCCGGAGCAGCCTTTGGCTCTTCCGAGGGAGGAGTAGGCATTGGGTCGACAGGCTTAGCAGACGGGTCTTTTGGCGTATCGGCAATGCTTGCTGGTTTGGCTACTGCCTTCGACGGACTTTCCGCCTCTGGACTTTTCACCGGAGATGATAGGGATGATAAACTGCTTTTCGTGCTGTCGGTTCGAGAGAGGTTATTCCGCTTCGATAATGCCTCAGGTATCGAATCTCGCGGTTTTGGAGGGATGCGTTCGTCCACGCTCGGTCGACGTATAGAGCCTCCACCAGCCTTCATTTCTTCCTTCCGCTTTAGTATACTTTCTTTAAATTCGTCAACCCTGTCGCTCTTCTTCGGGCCGCCGGTCACATTGAGTGCGGCCTTTCCCTTCATGATGTTGTCTTTGAAGACATCAGGTGCCTTGTAGTTCGATCGCTGTGTCTTCCTCAGGTTTCCAAAAACATTCTTGAACTCGGGCTCCGACTGTGCCGAGTTGTCCTGAGAAGCCTCTCGTCGTCGCAGATTTGACCTGAAGTCAATGACACCAGGTGTTGACTTTGTGCTCTGCGAAGCAGGGTCATTGGGAGGGGGTAGCTTTGGTTTATTGGACGGAACAGGGGGTGAAACTTTGGAAATAGACGGCGAAGATTGTTGACTGGGTTTGGGAGCAGTTGTTGAGTTCTCGGCTTGTCCCATTGCTGGAGATTCGACCTGTGTGTCCTCGGTGGATGGCTCGGGGGCTTCAGTCTTGTGATCCGGTCCTTTGTCCTTCGTTTCCTTCGGTAAACTGGTAGCAGCTGTAGTCTCGGGAATAGTAGAAATACTCGATGATTGGACCTGTTCCGGGAGCTGAGAAGAACGCGCCGAACCCACAGGAGCAGCCTCCTTCAAAGCGGCAGGCTTTCCAAGGTCAACACTTCCTCGTGATTGACGGGCCTTGGAAAGGTCTCTCAACCAGGGAGGTTGTTGTGTGACAGGTGGATTTTTGGCTCTCGGGGATTCAGGCCGATTCAATGCACTCTCTAGCCAAGATGCCTTTGTTGGGCTCCAACGCTTTGGGTCCATTGTTTTCGAAGGACTTCTTGGTGTGGTTGGATCGCCGCCCTTGGATTCGTCTGCTGTTGATCCCACTGAAGATATCGTGTTGGAACGTGCATGAGTAGGCAGAGATGGTCTCACGAAGCCGTTGTCGGTTTGGACTGTATTTGCACTCGTATTTTTCTCGTCGTTCACAATCGTAGCTTCACTATGACTCGACCCAGGCCTGGAAAGGGTAAGAGGAGACGTCCCACGAGCTGCTCTTGGATCCACGGGATTTTGAAGCACGTCGCCAAAGCCAGAGCGACTGACGCTGCTGCGATTGCTGATAACCGAATTACTTCGGCTCAGGCTGCCAGGGGCTTGGACACTCCATCGTTTTGATATGCTATCCGATCTCTTCATCATTGCACTCTGCACAAACCCACCAAGACCTTTTGTGGGCGAACTCGGCCGTTCTGGAGAACCACGGCCTGGAGAGAGAGGGGTACGCTCGTCCATGGTTGGCTGGGGATCGGGCTTACGGGAATCCAGTCTTTGAGCAGATAGCGGCACGGGGGAACCTAAACCACTGGTGGAGACCGAAGATATGCTGGAGTAACGATATCCAACGCTGCTCGTAGCGACTGTCGAACTTGCGCGCGAAGGAGAGCGGGATCGCTCGTCAGTGTTGTCACTGGGCTTTTCAGGTTCAGGTGTCGAGTTGCGGCTAAGACCGGGCAACTTAAAGCTGCTCCCCACAGATGGAATTTCAGGAAGTCTGCTCTCTTCAGCGTTCTTCCGAAGTGCCAATGACGACTTCTCACGATCTGCGGTTTGGCGGAACCAAGAGGGGTCTTTGGATCCCAGTGCACGCGAGATCTGCGCACGCGAAGGTGTTGTTGTGTCGTCTTCTGTGGTCGTCATGGCATCGCCGCTGTTCTCGATTGGACCCTTCAATTCAGACTGTGTGTCATCAGACGGTTCTTCTTCAGCTGGAGCGTCCGTATCAAAATTGGCGAGAGCAGAAAGCTCTGGTTTCTGTGGGAACCTGGAGTTGGCGAGTCCTTCGCTTTCAGGCTGAGAGGATGACGGAGGATTCTGCAGGGCGGTGTCGGCGGACGGCTTCAGGTCTAGTGGGGGGTGGAGGACTGATTCGTGAGCGGATCGCTGGACATCCAAAGCCGATGCAAGAGCAGAGTCCTTGGTGGGCGAAATTGACCGAGCTCGTTCTGGGGTGAGGGACGCGGTTAGCAGATGCGGTTTTGTTTTGGGGAGCAAATCAGCCACACGGGAGGATTGGCCGCAGTGTTGATTTAAACAAGGCAGATTGTAATCAAAAGCCGCATAAAGAGCAGACGGAACAAAGGCTGGAAATAGCCCAGCCGGTGGAGGTGACAATGGCTTAGTTGCTCTTGATAATAACTACTACTTACCAGCTCGCCGGGCCTGTCTCTCTTTGCGGCCTTGCAGTATCTCCTCCTCTAGCTTCCTCGTACGCTCCTCATCCTCCCGATCACGCTTGTCACCCAGCTCCCGGATGCGCAGCAAAAAGTCATTGACGTCTTCGGAACTGTTCTCAGCCATCGCGGTTGTGCCTTCTGGGCTGTGGGAGAAAAGGCGAGGGAAACGACGGAACAAGGGACGACGCTATCTACCGGGTTTTGTTGACACTCTCCGAGGGTCTGTTGACGCAGCTATCCATAGGGCAGCCGACGCAGGAAATAGCAAAAAGAAAAAGAGCAAGAATAAATAACGAGGATCTGGATAATCCTCTCGTTGGGGCGGTCCCTGGGGTGAAGTATTGGCTCGGATAGGAATCGGACGTGGTTACGCAGTCTGACCGGAGGGGAGGGAGATCTTTCCCCGTTTTTCTCGCTTTCCCGATCTGACGCAGCCAACTTTGAACTCAGCTGCCCTGGCACGCGTCGTGCTCCACCGCACAAAGTGGTTACGTATTGCGATTTGTTGTTCTATATCATTTCCACGAAGTACTTGTTTGTGCCTCTTGCTTGCCAATTGAGCACAAGCATTTCTACCAATCGCTCGCGTGTCTCGGACTGTTTTCCGCCTGCGGGGAGCAAACACAGTAAACATGGAACAATTCAACCTCAATTGATGAGTCTTGTGGTTATCGGCGGTCATAACATGGCAGCATGCATTTATTTTTATTTCAATGCATTATTATCATTACATTCAGGGGAATGGCCACGTGGAAACGTAAAACAAGGACCATGAACCATGGATGCAGTGTGTTCCGCAACTGAACAAACCAAATCGCTGACATCAAACTTTCAAATATTATCAAAAGAGAAATATCCAAGTATATATATCAACATGTCACTCCGGACAGGATCTACCAGGTACAAATGTCTCGACTACCGTGATAGCCTAGTACAAGAACAGCCTGTCCTTGGCATCCTGTACCACCCAGTTCAGCCCCTCGTAGAGATTCTTCCCTGTCATGGCGCTGCATGGGAAGATAATCCATTTATGTGTCTTAATCATGTCCAATTGGAGGCCCTGACAAATATCGATAGTTAGCCATGGCTGCTTATATCTAAAGAGAACGGGGAAAAAAAGTGGGAGTGGAAAGAAGCAAACCTTTCTAATATCTTCCTCTGTCATACAACCGTCGACGTCGGTTTTATTCAAAAACACCAGTAGAGTAGCTCCTGCTAGACGCTGATTTTTTTCGTTTCGCGGTTAGTTGTTGCTCATCTCTCTCATCACGGTGGCGGCGGGAGGAAAACTCGCCTCTTCCAGGAGCAGCCCGGCCAGCTCTTCACGGCAATCCTCGATGCGAAGACGATCGGTCGCATCTACGACCCAGATCAATGCATCGGTCTTTTCAAAATAATTTCGCCAATATGAACGGAGTGTTTTTTGCCCGCCGACATCCCCTGTTGGAGTGTCAGTCTGGTGATGGTCGATTTTGGCTGGAGTGGCGGAAGCGGGCAGTTCTTACATATATTCAATTTATACCTGTCACACCAAATTAGCCTCATCGCCCTGATATAGCTGTAGAGAAAGCACTTCTCACCCCTGAAAGTCAATTGTCTTGATAATAAAGCCCAGCGTGGGACTGACTGTGGTGACATCCTCGTGCATAATCTGCTTCACAATGGTGGTTTTCCCAGCATTATCAAGTCCTCTGGTGTCTGCTGGTCAGCCTCCGCAGTGTATGGCAGTAGATTTCTCGTACAGCATCAGAATTCGCATCTCCTTGTCCTTCAAGCGTGCCTTCCGAAGTATCGAGAGCATTGTGAGAAGGAATTGAGCAACACACTGAAGCGGGAGGCAAGTTTGATGTTCCTCGTCGCCGCTGCTTCCTCTCTCGAACCCGCAAGTCACGCGATTGCCCGAATGGGCAGGCTCTCTCACCGACGCCGCTTGTTGCCCCGTCACCTCACTCTTTGTCTTGTTTTCTCTGCCTCGTTTATTTTTCGCTCCAGCAACATCTAAGCTGTCAATCTCATCTGATCTCATTGTTACTTTTAAGTCTACTTGCTTTGCATACCTCAGAATATCTACTTTTTGAGTATCTGGTTTACAAAATCACATCATTTCATGATGGTATTCGATGAAAAAGGTAAGCTACCTCTGTGAAAAATGTGATTTGGCATCTCTCTTCTGACCTCCTATCCTCAACGACCAACAGATGACCCCGACGAAAACACCGTGCTTGTTGACTCGTTCAGAGCAAGTTTCGAGCGCTGGTCTCGTCCTGCATACAAGCAAGCTGCTCATCCCAATCGACCCAAAATACCAGTGACTGAAGACTCTCGCCTGCAAGCCTCGTACAGAACTGCACCCGTGGATCCGCCCGACGCGTCTGGCGCGACTGTCAATGCTCACGACACAACAACTCAATTAGAGGGAGCTCTTCAGCCTCTCAGTCTTCATGAATCACTCCCCAGTACAACAGAAAGCGACAGCAAGCCTAGCTCTCAGTCTGCACAAGGCGTACTTGGACATGGCAATGAAGCTAACAGCGACCGTGAATCGACGACCCCAGAGTGTCCAGACGAGGCTAGTCAAAGCTCTTCTGTGAAGTCTCAAAATGAAAAAACCGGATCATTTCCCTCTAACGAGACTGTCAACGGCGACGTTGCTGTGCTACCGACTCCGTCTGTCACTGCCTCTAGCCGACGCCTGCAGCTATCACCAGGCCCTATGACGACAGAGAAGACGATGAAGGCGGAAGATGCAACCCCTGAACTCCAGGCAGAGCTCAAAGCAATTCGGGATTCTGTTCGAAATGGAACTTGGTGGGTCAAGCGTGCTGCAGAACGACGCCGGGTAGGATTCGGCCCCGTTGACAGTAATCCCGAGGTCATGAAACACAAGGCAAAGCATTCCAGTGCCAGTTTTACTTCCCATGACGAGAAGAACTATATCGTCGAGGAGAATGCTACGCCCAAGCCAATTTACATGGAAAGGTTCCCTAAAGGAATGTCAGCTAGACAGAGGCACGAAATGGAGTACACAGTGTATCGAGATAGCATCCACGCATATCCCCGGTACAAACGAGGCAAACGTCTTCTGGCATCCACGACTAAAATAGAGACCCCAGCATACGAGACAGTGCCGCCCAGTCCCTCACCAGAGAGAATGTTCAAGATACTCGCCTCGAATAGAAACCGCCAGCAAGGTAAAAGAGAAATCGGCGTTGCCGACTGGAGCTGTCTCTGGGATGAATGCGCAGAAGACAGATTTGAGATCATGAAGCATTTCTGGTCGTGGTTAGACGATACCATCCGTGAGGGATGGTTCGTGGATATGTATCATGAACCGTTCTTCGATGGCACGGCGCACGCCGACGGGATGCGTGGTTTCTACATTTCGCCTGACTTGTTGAATGATGCTGAGCCCGTTAAGAAGTGCGAATTGAAGGCCAGTCACAAAGTCGAGAAAGCGACTTGCCGCTTTCCAAGTCCTGGAGACGATGACTGAGCCAGTCGATGAAGATTGTCCGGCGAAATGGATTTGATTGGCTTATGATCAGGTCAGGTGATCATTTTTAATCCTAGCTTAAAGCGGCGTCATTTTGTATTCTAAGCAAGTTTTCAATTCTCACAGTAATCAAGTGGTTTATTATATGTCAATACACACCGATAGTCTCGCTGCTACCGTAAGAGCCTCTCGCACAAATGGCGAGCATAGCAGGAGACTCGACCACGGCAGGCGGCCACATGCGCCAACGATCCCGATACGCATGTGCTCCCTGTCGTCAGCGTAAGCGCAAATGCGACGGCAAATATCCCTGTTCGACGTGTACTGGATATGGCTATGACTGTCAGTATAATAGCGCTCGAGGAGGCCAAGACAGCAATACTACTGCCTCGCCAAGTAACTTTAACAACGCGCCCTCATCGCAGGGCACAAAGCGGAAATCCCCGGCCGCTGACCTGGACGAACCGCCGGCGTCTACATACATTGTCCAAAAGAATAGACCATCATTGGGGAGACGGGCCATTGGAGAAGAGGTGCTCTCATTGAAAGAAGACCGTCCGTCCACAAATGGCTTCCTAATACCATGCAAAGGGAGATTCATCGGCCGCCATTCCTCAGTTGCTTTTCCGCAATGGGTGGGAATGAATTTGCAGTCTGCGTGCCCTCCCAGAGTTCATTCCTTTGCGTATAATACCGGTGTGAGAAGAGAACTGTCCTATTCGGTCACGTTCAAACTCGACGAATACATCACCTGGGCAGAAGTGCAGGATTCAATCAACGTCTATGAAACGGTGATACACCCGGTCTTTGGATTTGTAGATATCGACAACCTTCGCCGCCGGAGCCATGATCACTGGAATGGCAAACCACAGGGCGCAAATTTTGAGGCTCAGATCAGCGGAATCGTCGGGCTTGCGTCTCTGTTCTCACAGGTCCTTTGCGAGAACCGCGAGCTCCGGGTCGTGCAGCATGCAAAGGACATTCTCGATGACCCTGCCATTGCTCGCTTCCCAACGCTCGACACGATGTCCGCTTGGATCTTGCGTACCATCTACACTCGCTCGACCAGTCGGCCGGGTATCACATGGCAGTACAGCTGCACCATGATGCATCTATGCGAGAACATCGGTGCATCCAGAGAGCTCAAAAGCAGCAGCAGCAGTCAGACAGCCGACGCTGAGAAGCGAACAGCAAAAACAACACTACACGAAGAAAGAGATTTACGAGCTCGACTCGCTATCGTGGCACGGTGTTTACACGTCTTCATCTCCTACGAACACGGACGTTCCACCGTCGAAATCGGACCTATCCCAGAACACAACGTAATCCACCGCAAGGGCGATTTGACAATGCAGTTCAACACTCTAATCAACGCCTTACCACCAGACAGCCGCAGCCATCACGACCAGCATTCGCGGCGGCAAGAGCTCTGCACGGCTCTGAACGACCTGCTCGCCGCACCGACAGACCACGAACATCTCACGCTCCTCAAAGCAGACCTATGCTTCTGTGTCTACCGGCGACTGCGCTTGCTAGATCTCGGTCTGAAACAAGACCAGCTCGAGCAGGTGATTGGCGCGGGCAAGATGGCGCTTCCGGCGGCCAGGAGCCTGGTATTGCGAAACCACCCGTGGTGGAATACCGTGGGGTCGGTATTTCAGTATCTCTGTGTGCTGCTGGCTATCGACAACAGCGACAGTCTCGCGGCGATACCAGAGGCCATGGAAACTCTCGAGACAATCACCAAACATCTGCGCACGCATCTAGCTGACGAGGCGTTAAACACGGCGAGGCTGCTCGTGCGAGCAATGAGGGAGAAGAAGAGAAAAGAATTCGATACTTTGGATAGCATAGCGGGTATTGCATCATTAGCCTGTGACAGTGTAGATGTGAACGAAGAAGCGCTAAGTGCTGAACAGCTTCTCCAGCATCAGCAGCAGCCGTTGAACGGGATGGTTGACTTTACAGATCCTATGTGGAACTGGGATGCGTTTTTTGAGCCCGTCATGGCAGCGGGCTTGATAGCTCCTCCGTTTGCTGAACCAGGGTTACAGTGGGCACCTGGAAGTGACGCTGTTTAAATACCATTAATCGATGTATATAGATAATAATGCTTTCAATAGAACACAAAACTAATTTTGTGCGGTCACAGTGTCAATTTTGGTTTACTACCTAGCATAATTTCTGCGCAGAAACGAATTCTGTGTACTTTCTGTGTGCTCCAAGCGGAGGAAAGACTTGCAAAATCAAAGACATGTCGACGTAAAAAGGGCTGAAACATATAAGAGTCAAGCCGAACGATATTGAGCTGGAAAGGCTCGTCTTGGGAAAAGCACAAACGACAAAGATATCAGCAATAACGGATATCTAGGCAGCTGAAGAAACAAAACAGAGAGATAACCAAAAACGCCACCATCCTATGAAATAAGTATACATCAATCGGGAGGATTCTAGATTTTTTTTTTTATTCAGGGGTTTGTTGAAAGCAGATTTGCGAGGGAGGAAACCTTGACCAAGGCCGAAAACTGCAGTGCACTACCATTCGAATTCACCCTGGCCTTTGTGAAAGACATATCTAAATTGAATGTAAGCACTTTGCTAAAACATAAGTGGACTAAATGGTGAATATACTCTTTTCCGCCAGTGGAAAGAATACCATCCTTCAAGGTGCACTTCCACTTGTTCTTCACCCTTTGCACCTTGTCATAAGTGCAAAGCATGACTTGACCGACAGAATCGTCACCTTCAGGGTCTTCGGCGGCGAGGTCGTCGGGATCGTCAAGATCGGAATTGATTGCGTCCTCATCCTCCTCGTCATCAGGTCCATCATACTGCGCAAGAGAGCCGGGCTCGCGTTTCCTTGCGCTTCCGACTCCGTTACCAGTCGACTGTTCATCAAGAGGGAGCATGAGGCCGCCACCCTCAAGGCGTAAGGAGTCGAGTTTCAATTTCTCAAAGAGTAACCGGTCAGCCTCGCCATTGTTCCGCTGAGCAGCTTCGCGTCTCCGAGCTACCTCTGCTTTCCATTCCACTAGAGAGTCGCTGGCTCCGTCTGTCTGCGTAGGATTGTAAGGAGCACGCTGCGGTGGCGCGATACCCTGTAACGGTTGGGGCTGCTTCACGTCCTGGATGCCATTGTGTGGGAGCTGTCCATTTGGAGGTCGCTGCTGGCCTGGTAGAGACAGAGCTGCCGCTTGACTCTGAGCTTGCAATTGGCTGACAGAGCCCGCCGCCGCGGCTCCGTACTTTGAATGCAAATTGCTCATGGCACGCTCTCGAGCAAGTGCCTGGGCATTTGACAAGCCTTGGGGCGCGGTGGTAGGCGGCGGGAGTGAGTGCTGTCCATTAAGGCCGGGTTCAGTCTTAATGACCGGGCTTGGACTGGGGTGTGCAGGCGCATTGTTGGCGACAGAGACAGGAATGGCAGCCTGCTGTGGAAGAGAAGCCGGTGGTAGCTGTTGTTGTTGTTGCTGCTGCGGAGGAGGCGGACGCGGCGCGTTGGAAGGGACAGTGGCAGCGGGAGGAAGTATTGGGTTCGAGGATTGCTGTTGTTGTTGTTGTGCTGGCGGCGGAGTCGGCTGCAGAGGAGGGTCCCACGGGAAATGGGCGACAGCGAGATGCGACAGCTTCTGTTGCCAGCTCTGGAGTGGAGAGAAAATCAGCACAGATCTGTATAGAGCAGGGTGTATAGTATAGATGTAGCAGTGTATACGCGAGCGGGCGGTGGCAGTGCAGAGCGCGTGATTGGCGGCAGAAGCGGGCAAGGGTTGGCGGTGGGTATAAAATGACTCAAGAAGCGGCGTCCCCCATAAGGAGGCCAGATCCCCCCCAACCCCCGCTTTCGCCACCCCGTCCGCAAGATGCGCCAGAAACCACGACAACCGACAAAGAAAAAAAGCAGGAGAGAGCCATGCTTTCCAGCGAAAATGAGCAAATGGGAAATGCGCATCTGAAGGGAAAAAAGAAAAAGAAAAAAAAAACCACTCACCGTTCTCATTTCCTCCAAGGTTTGTTGGTCAACTCCTCCTTCCTCGAAGTCGACCTGCGAGGCCTCGCATACATCTTGGATGACACGGTCGTAAACCGTGCCCTATGCATCGCGAAAATGAGCGTGTGTTCCAAAATTAAAGGGATATCATGAAGAGAGCAGACAGGAAGAAGAGAATGGACCAGTGCTGGACGGGAAGCCCTCAGACCCAAGAGTCGAGGCTGGAATCGTGGACAGTACTCACCACCTGCTGATTTGACATGGCCGTCTTAAAAGCTCCCGCAACTGGGTATCTTCTCTCTCAGCAAGTTAAGTGGTAAGGGACAGATGACCGACACCTCAAGATGGAGGAAAGGTGGTAATTATGATAGAGACGTGTAAGGCGGCTCTCGGCAAGGCTGGGAGAGCGACTGCGCAGACGACCTCCTCAGCTGCGGCAACTCTTAGAACCCCCGTAGTCCTGGCAAGTGTATGACCAAATATTGTTTTTATCTTAAATTCCTGTAGAAGATCGCAGACCGAGCAGGTCCGGAGCGAGAATTAACGGGATGTGAGCGCCTGCTCTGCGATTGTGCCGATAGTTTGGTGAGGCAGGTTCGCTATGCCTGGGCGAAATCTATCATACCCGTCGGATTAGTCATCCACAAAGCTTGGCACCGCGGCCCAGATTGAAGTAATTAGATAAAGTGAGGCCGAGGTGAGGTGACAAGTCAGTCAGTTCAAAAGTAATAATGTTGGGAGAATCAAATCAACCTTGGGACATCATTAGACTAATAATAACAGCCTCATCTAGGTTGGCCTATCGCCACGCTAGTATTATTCTTTGTCTGGGCTAAGCACAAACAAGCCTGAACTTACAAAGCATGAGAATAAAGTGAAAGAAAAAATCAAGACTAAATGTGTACGCAACTGAAGCATTAAAAAAAGGCATAAACTCCAACCCGGAAACCGAAAGACAAGAACACCCGGGAAACCAGAATCTGGCTATTCCAATGCAAAGAGACAATTGATACCACAGGGATACCCAAGTGACCCCAAGTGAGCGACGCTTTTACCGGATGGTCATCGATTTCGACATCTGTGCCTTGCTGCCGACACCACCTTCCCGCGACGCAGAGGCTGCAGTGCCAGGCTTGCGCTCAAAGAGCTTCCAGAACTTCAAACTCTCATCGGCAGCTGCCGTGGCGAGCATCTGGCCGTCAGGGCTCAAAGCGCTATGGAGCACACGTGTTTCGTGCGCAGGAATTTCAACATGGCGCACCAGAGTCGGGTAGCTCCAGATGCTGAGAGAGTTGTCAGGAAAGCCGCTGGAACTGACGATTTCGCGGTAGTGGTTGCTCCAGCGAAGGCTGGTCACCTGCGAGCCGGTGTCAATGCTGTTGGTACGAGCGCCGGTGGTGGTGTTCCAGAAGTGGATGTGACGATCATAGGAACCGCCACCAGTAGCCAACAGGTTCAATTGCCAGGGGCACCAGCTTAAGGCCTTGACAGCAGCACGGTGGTTGGTCTTGGTGAACTTGGGCGCACTGAGTGAGCGGGCATCCCAGATATTGACAAGATTGTCGTTGCCGCCGGTGGCCAGCTGAGCTCCATCCGAGCGCCATTCAAGACCACACACTTCAGACGTATGAGAGACGAGCTCAGCAACCTTGTGCTGGGCGATGCGCACATCGTGGTTGAATACAAGACCGCTACGGGCACCAGTCGAGAGAGTGTGCTTGGACCATCCCATCACTCCCACACGAGTATCATGACCGTACATGCTCCGCAATTTAGTACCTTCTTCAACGTCCCAGATCTGGACTTCACCGGTTCCCAGTCCGATACCAACATAAGCGCCGTCGCCGCTCCATTTGACACTGCTGACGTACGTATCAGGGGATGTCTCCAAAAGGCAGTTAACAGTTCCACTGTCAGCAGACCACACATAGACATTGCGTTCCAATCCGATTGCGACTTGATTGCCAGAACTCCAGTCGAGCAGGTTGAGGTAGTAGTCATCAAGAAGACCAGGGGCATCCAAAACGCGGTCAGGGGCAGTTTGAACACGGCGACGGGACTGAGCAGATTGGGCAGCGCTTGGCTTGAGTGGACGGTTGTACTGGGCTCGTAGGTCGATGGGCTTGGACGACTCGGGTGGAGGAGGCTTGTATGCCAAGATACGTTGGTTGAACTTGACACCGCAAGCGTCAGCCAACGAGGACTCGTAGGCAACAGCATCAGGAGCAGGTCGTGAGTAGGTGCTTGAAGACTCGTTGTCATCCAGAGCGAGGCTATCGAGAGCAGCGGTCAGGTCATCGTCCGAGCCACGACCGCCAATCTCAAAGGCACTAGCTGCGTTGGCCAGGACCGCGGATCCATCGCTACCACCTGTTCTAGGCCGCTGGCTATCGTCAGGCTTGGCTGCTCCCGCAGTAGTTAAACCTTCACTTGCCATGCGGTTGGGGATGAATCGGTCGCCAGCGGTGTGAGGAATGCGAATGGTTGTCTTGGACGTAGCAGACTTTGATGTAAGATTTTTAGCTGCCCGTGACCGGCTGGCTTCTTTGCGGGCACGCTCTTTGGATGGTGTGTGGCTAGAGGGACCGGTGCCGGTCAAGGTCCAGTCAGAGATCCCAAGCTCCAAGTGCTTTGGTGACTTGCGAGTGCGGGCAATATTCGACTTTGGGGATTCGCGATAAGCACGAGACTTGGTAGCTCCAGGCTTACCAAAGAGGTTTCCGCTGTAGACAGATTGGTGATTGCCCCGAACAGAGTCGTCAATCTCGCGAGATGGCGTAAAAGGAGAAGAGCCAAGTGATGCATTGCTCGCTGCTCTGGTGCGAGGCGATGGGGTCAAAGGCAGACGGCCGCCAGCAGTCTTTGTCGAGAAGATGCTGCGCTGGCTCTTCAAAGGTGTAGTTACTGAAGCAGTAGCCATTCTGAAAGGCAAAGATATGCAATAGCCAACTTAAGAAAAAAAAGGTAAAAGAAGTGTGGAAGACCCTTGCCCTATGTCGATGCTCGTTACTAGGATGAACGATATAGATGGACAGCCACTGTCCTGTGCAGGGTATATGCTATGCACGATCGAGAATGTAGAGGTATCTCATACACGAGTAGGCGAGATAGGAGGCGATTGAGAGCCAAGGCGGAGGGTGAAGAAACGGAGCAGAGGAGGAAGTCTCGCTGGCCGCGAATAAATAATGACGTCCCTGCTGGTGTCCCATAGCAACGGCCAGAGATGCGCTAGCCCAATCCTGGCCTAGCGGATGTCCAGCTAGCGCCAGGGACTGCAGCCAATGAAAGGCGCCAGCGCTTGTGCCGATGCGGCCTGAGTGTGGGTTTGCAATGGCAGTCAGTGATTGGCCAGCGGCTGTTGCCTCCAATTCAGCCTCTCTGGCAGTCTCTGCCGGTCTCGCCCGCGCTTTCCTTCCCTGCCCAGCCCTGCGACGAAGGCTCATTCTCTCTGTCACTCCAGATTCTTATTGCTTGCAACAGACACGGACATCACCACCAGATACACACCTCAAAGCTGTCGCGCCCTGTGCTCTACGACATTGTTCCGCCTTCTTTGATCTATCTTATCCACCGGGACCCGCTCTGATGGCGCGGCAACCGCCCTCCACGCCTAGCAACACCGTCACCGCCGCCTCTGGACCTTCGCCCTTCCACGAGGGCGGGTCAGCAGCAGCCTCCTGGGATGCAATTGCTGCTGCAACATCCCTTCGTCGTTCAGCCCAGCCCATGTCGTCCTCTCCGCTGCCTGTGCGGGAGCAAAACGCCTATCTAATGCCGACGAGTCCAGCAAAGGCTCGCCGGGGCAGCGCTGACTATCGTCCCTGCATCAAGAAGGCCGTCGGGAATGTCCCCGCGTGTCTCGTGAATGCTTCCGTTACCTATTGTGGCAATGATCAGATTTACGCCTTTGGAGGCTTCGATCAATTTACTGATGAAGGTTGGACTCCGTCAATACAAACAAAGTGACAGATCGATGCTGACAATTCACTGGCAGTCTACAACCACGTCCTACGGCTAAATTTGAACACCTTGGCATGGGACTTGGTCGACAATTATGGCGACATCCCGGGAGTTCGTATGGGTTTGTTTACCTCATGATATAGATATTCAAAAAAGGTTTTTGCTAATATCGTTTGTTGTCTCACAGGCCATACCGCCTCTCTCTACGAAGGAACCAAACTACTCGTTTTTGGCGGAGAGAATGAACGCAGTGAATACCTTTCCGATCTAGTCATTCTTGATATACCGTCTTCCACCTGGACGCAGCCAGAAGTCCGAGGGCCTCTTCCTCGAGGCCGCGCCCGCCACGCCTCGGTCATTTACGAGGATAAATTGTTCGTCATCGGGGGTGTCACTGGTATTGGAGGCGTGACAGGAGAACAAAACAACCTGATACTGGATGATCTGTGCTACCTAGATTTAAAAACATGGACATGGTCACGGACGTGGAGTTTCACTCCACGCTTCGACCATACGGCTTGGGTCTGGGGTGGTCGTTTATGGATATTCGGCGGACTTGGTCCAGATATGGAAAGAACTACTGACCTCTGGTGGTTGGATCTCAAAGGCAGCCCGTCGTTGGGAATGACGGCCGAAGAACCTCAGGCGACACTCAGTCACGCGACACCAAGCCCAGGGGCTTCTCTCAGTCCTCCAAGACAATTATCAAGCCGATCCAACGGATATGCGGCAAACTCCGCAAGCGTGCAGATTCGTTCTTTTGTGCGAAGAAAGCCAACTGCTCCAGGCGCCATATCATCTTTGAAATTCCACTCCGGCCCGCATGTGCCATCCTTGCTCTCTGGCACACATTTCCACGTATATTCATCCGGCCTACTTTTAGATTTGATCACCCCGTCAGAGACCGTGCGGCCTTTCGAGTGTAACCTATCGTCGCTGGAGTTGGACTCTCTCCGCTGGCAAAGACTTGCCGATGGCCAAGAAGTCTTTCGCCCGGGTTATCGGTGGCACTACTGCACTATCAATGAGGATGGCACCAAGGCCTGGCTCCTGGGTTGCAACATTGAAGCTCCAACAGGGGCCGGCGACGACAACCAGCTGAATGAAATTCTGTGCATGGACTTGGAGAAATACGGCCTTCTTGGCAATGATATTGTTTCAGAATCTTCGGAACAAAACCGCATTCTTGCTTCTGAGCGGCAGGGGTCTTCTCCTCATAATGTTGGTATTGGTGCAGATCTGCTAGCAGTGTTTGACCAGGCCCCAGAGACGGACAGTGGGACCGACTTTATCATTACCGCAGAAAGCGATGATCAGGAGCATGATGATGAGTCCTTTGCGTCCCTTTCTCCACGCCAAGGCCAATCAGAGCCTGCATTTATTTCTCCCACGGCATCAACCTCGGCACCTATCCATGTGCATCGAATCATCTTACAGGCTCGCTGGCCTCACTTCAAACGACTCTACGCCGCGCAGATGGCCGAGTACCACACAAAGAGGATGCACATCCCTGAACCGTATTCGGTAGTCCGTGCGTTTCTGTACTATTTATATAGTGACAGTATATTGGATCATCCCGAGTACTGCACTAGCATCCTTGATGTTGCCGGCATGTTGGTCATGGCAAATCTTTATGACATGCCAAAACTACGCCTATTATGCGTCCACCGATTAAGCCGAGAGCTTGATGTCGAAAACGCGGCTATCATCTGGGAAAGAGCTGGGCGAACTAACGAAGAATGGCTTCGTCGGCGTGCAGCACAATTCTGCCTCACAAACTGGGGGCGGATTGTTCGAACAGCCGGCTTCAAATCCCTCAATCGGCAGAGCCTCATCGAACTTTGCGAGGTGGTCGACATGGAGGGCAGGATTATTGCAGGCCCTGAATTGGAATTTGTCGGAGCTCTCGGGTCTGGTTCTTTGGGCTCGAAGCGGCCTCGGCTGACTGGGAATTCACTGGTGGATGACATGGATGAGCTGGAAGGGGACGACGAAGACGGCATGGAGCTCTCCTAAGACACAGTTCCGTAATCACGATCGACATGACTGGCATGCAATATTATGAGGAATATTTCATATCGGCGTTTTTCCTGTTTTGGACAAGGAGTACTGGAGCCGTTTTGAGGCTGGGGACTGCATTAGTGAGCATATTTATAGGATGGCGCCCGGGGCTTGCGCTCGCAAAAGTAAGGGCCGCAGCCGCAACAGGCGCGGCTAAAGTCTGTTGAGATAGCAGTTTTGGTTGTAGATAAAGGAATTCTAGTTCGACTAAGAATCTTCTTCCCTTCAATGTTTGACCTCACCCCGCAGTCGGGGTATCAACCACCGACCCTCTGATACAGGTACGGACGAATTAGCAATTGTTTAGGGCTATGTCTCGGGTCCGCTGCATCGCATCTGACGCATGCACGCCAAGTAAATGCGCGAAAGATCGGTTGGCCGGATGCTGTGATGCGATTTGAAGCTCGCCGGCCCAGAACGATTATCCGCCTGCGGGGAAAAACTGCGACACCAATCGCTGCGTAGCCTTATCGTAGCTCGCGGAGTATCGCTGATTGCTCCCCTGTAGGTGGACTGCATCCCCTCAAAACGCCGTGTGGAGAAAACGCGCGCTACTGCTTTAGAACAGTCAAGGGTCAGACCCTCTATTGGTGTTACCGTAGCCTCATTATTTTTCAACGTCGTGCGCAGCTTCGGAGAATACTATAAACGGCAATCCGGCCAGTGCGGGGAATAGATATAAAGAAGCCCTCGACTGCGCCGTTGTCCAGACGTTTGTTCTACAATATTTGCATGTGAACCTGACACCGTGTCTTCATCCTCGCCATAAACCAATTGACTGTTACATCTCTCGTGCATAAAAGAAAGTCAGTCAGCATTTACACAATGAGCGGCGCACATGGTAGCTATACAACCCAAAACAAGCTGCCCGCGGACTTTGCCTGGGGTTTCGCAACGGCGAGGTAAGCTATCTAATTGAAGAAGTTGAAACAATGGTGGTGGAAAGGAATGCACTGTTGACACTGCAACTACAGTTACCAAATTGAAGGTGCTTACGACGAAGACGGCAGACTTCCATCCATCTGGGACACTTTTAGCAAGACCCCTGGCAAGGTCGAAGATGGCACCAACGGCGATGTAGCGTGCGACTCGTATCACCGTACACACGAAGATATCGCGATATTGAAACAATACGGTGCCCAGGTCTACCGCTTCTCGCTGTCATGGTAAGGGTTAGGGTTCTGTCATAGGAAGGCAATATCTAATATACATTCCTCAATAGGCCACGAATCATCCCTCTAGGTGGCCGAAATGACCCTGTCAACAAAAACGGCTTAGAATTCTACTCCAAGTTCATCGATGATCTTCATGCCGCCGGAATTGAGCCCATTATCACACTCTATCACTGGGATCTTCCCGACGAGCTTCTGACAAGATACGGCGGTGCGCTGAATCAGGAAGAGTTTGTGGCAGATTACGCAAACTTTGCGCGTATCGCTTTCAAGGAATATGGCCACAAGGTGAAACGCTGGATTACATTCAATGAGCCTTGGTGTAGCTCTGTGCTTGGGTACAACACCGGCAAGCATGCGCCCGGAAGAACGAGTGATCGGACCAAGAACCCCGTTGGTGATGGCGCGCGAGAACCCTGGATTGTAGGAAAGACTCTACTGATTGCTCACGGAACTGCTGTGGACATCTTCCGCAAAGAAATCAAGCCCACGCATGGCGGAGAGATTGGTATTACCCTAAACGGTAAGTATATGTCACTGGCCAGGACTGTCGTTAATCATAACTGCTAACCCTCTATTAAAGGCGACTGGGCCGAACCATGGGACCCAGAAGACCCAGCCGATATCGAAGCCTGTGAGCGAAAGCTCGAGTTTGCCATTTCGTGGTTTGCAGACCCAATCTACCATGGCAAATATCCGGATAGCATGGTCAAACAGCTAGGCGATCGCCTCCCAGCTTTCACCCCCGAAGAAATCGCCCTTGTCCACGGTAGCAATGACTTTTACGGCATGAACCACTACTGCGCAAACTACATCCGCCATCGCGACGGAGAGCCAGACCCCGACGACGCTGCCGGAAACCTGGACCACCTGTTCGAGGACAAATTTGGCAACCCAATTGGGCCCGAGACAAATTGTGAATGGCTTCGACCGAACGCGATGGGGTTCAGAAAACTGTTGAAATGGCTGTCTGTGCGCTATAACCACCCGAAAATTTACGTTACAGAAAACGGTACTAGCATTAAAGGCGAAAACGACTTGCCTTTGGAGCAGCTTCTCCAGGACGATTTTAGGGTTCAGTATTACAGCGACTATATCGGGGCCATGACAGATGCATCGGCTATTGATGGGGTGAATGTCAAGATGTACATGGCCTGGAGTCTTATGGAGTAAGTGTAACGACAAAAAATGCTTTTAAATTTGATGCTAATGTTTTCTTCCCTAGCAACTACGAATGGTCCGAAGGATACCAGACTAGATTTGGTGTAACATTTGTCGATTACAAGAATGGGCAGAAGAGAATTCCCAAGAAGAGTGCCCTCACTCTTCCGGAAATTTTCAAGAACTACATTTCGAAAAACTAAAAGAGTTTCTCTTTATCTCTTCTACACTCCGCCGAAGATTCATTCATGGTACGATTATGTCTCGATGGTTTTCTGGGCTCAGTTATACATGTTATCTTTTTTCTTAAGTTATCAAGATCATTATATAACCGAAGATGAAATTAAAGTATCATTCAAATGTTGTTAAAGACATTGTCGACTGATTGGTCAGATACCAGGTGACATACGTATTCTAGTTCTTACTATAAACATTAAAATGGCCATTCGCTCGAAAAAAAAGGCATTGTTCTTTTTTTTGGGTTAAACCGTCTTTATGTGGATTAACTCTTTCTATTTCTGTAAGACTACAGTGTGATGGTCCTAGCTTTAAGTAACAACCTTGCTTGGCCGTGCAACATACGTTTGTCGTTTGTCGTCCATCAGTCATACAAGATACGTGTACTAATTGGACTAGAATATTGGAAAAAGATTGATATTGATACATTGATCATCAAGTGATGGTCTGGGGCATCAAACAAGGCTTCATATATGACATAATAACTGCAACATTGTATTTGAAAATCTATCATGAACAAATGGCACTTCTACAGACCGTAAGACAAAGGATCTCTACAACTCATCCTTCGCCGTCGGTTTAGCTTTGGAAGATGTCTTTTCCTTTTTCGATTTACTCTTGGTACTGTCCTTCTTTTTGCTGTCGCTCTTCTTCTTCGAGCCAGACGAATCGCTTGCTGGCTTCTTGGCGCCCATCTTGCCGTAAATGCGCTGTAATGTGCGCTCAACTTCTTTGAGTCGTGAGTCCATGTCAGCCACGGTCAAGACCGGATCGTCAGACTCGCTAAGCTTCTCCTGAAGTGCGCTTTGTGTATCAAACCATTCAGTGGTTGATTCAAGAACTGTCTTCAGAGAAGCCAAGTCTTGTGGTGTATAGATGGAGTATGTGGGTGTTGTGGGCACAGCGGTGGCGGACGTAGTAGTAGTCGAGGTGGAGGACGAGTAAGGGTCTTCGTCCAAATCAATTCCAGCATCATCAGTAGCAGAGGCAGAAGCAGTGGCGGTGCTAGAGATGGTCTTTGATGATTCCGCAGTCAAAGTCGAGCTCTCAGCAACCAGTGAAGAAAACGCATCTTCGTCGCTCTTAATTTGGAGCTCCACAAGATCCACGACTGACTTGGAGCCAGCAAGCAGTTCCTTGAGGACCTTGATCCTGTTTTCACGCTCAGAGTTTTCCTTTTTTCTCCGAAGAGCAGGCTTGACGATTTCACTTAAAGATGCAAGCTTTTCCTTGAATTGTTTGGTGCTTGCATCGGCTCCATCGCCATAAAGCCACTCGCTCGCAGCTTCGACGCGCTCTTTCAGAAGCGAAAGCTGGTCTGTTTTCAAAGCTTTGACAAACTCTTCATCTTCCACTAAGTCGCGACCTTTATAGATGAATGCTTCCAACTCGTTGAGTGCTTCTTCTCTCAAAGAGCGTTCTTTGTCGGATGCGTCAAACGCGGCCAACCGGCCCTGAACCCGGGTGAGTTCTGGCGATGACAGAGCAGGGCGTCCGAGAAGAGTGGACTTGAGGCTGACCGGGATAGTTTCAACCTTCACTTTCAATTCGGCTAGTTTGGTATCTGTTGCTGAAGAAGCGTCAGATGTCTGTGTAGTAGATGAGGTAGTGTCGGTTGATGTCGAGGATTCCTTCTCGAGAGTGACAGATTCGACCGACTCGTCTTCGGCCTGTAATGGTTTTTGCTCATCTTTCTTTCCAAGACCGAAAAATCCTTTGACATCTTCTACAACGCTTCCCTTTTTAGAGGCGTCGACTTCGCAGCTGACAGAGCCACTGGTGATCTCAGGAAGGCCATTGGCGGGGCTGAGGCGGACGGAGAATTTGGTGGTGATGTTGGCTGGTGCACATGCGTACTCGTCTGACAATTTCTTCACAGATGCCGTCAGGTTCTGTGTAGCTACATTTAGCACAGGTGCGTCAACCTGCTCATCGCCGTGAGGAATTTGTTGATAGAAGCTAAACTCAAAGTCGTCCAAGTTCTTCACAGTCAAATGTTTCTCAACGCCGATTTGAGAAGTGGGTGTGAAGAGCTTCTGCTGCCTTTCCTTTCCGTCGGAGTTCCACTTGACTTTCACGGCATAACTGGCCGAATCCACAGCGCGGATGTCCTTAACTCTGAAGCTGGGACTCAATCCAGCGCCCTTGAAAGCTGCACCAAAAACAGCGGCTTCATCGGCATTAACACTTGTTCTAAGCAAGCTGGAGCCACCACACACTTTTTCGAGTTCCTTTTGCACAAATGGCGTTCTGATGGCTCCACCGTGGAGAATAACGGAATCAAGGTCACTCAATTTAATATCAGCCGCAGCAAGAGCATCCTCAATAGGTTTTCCAACTCTCGAGGCATGTTCTTTTGCCAAAGTTTCGAGCTCAGACCGGGAAATCTTATATTTGAAAACGACATCTTCTTCATACAAGCCTTCAAAGGTGGAGCCTGTCTCAGTATTGGCGCTAAGAATTTGGCGGACGCGCTCAGAGTCTTTCCAGAGTTTTGCCATTGTTTTTCCGTGTGATTTAATCTTCGAGGCGGTGGTTCCTTCACTGATTTTCTTGTTTTCTAGAAGTTTGTTGACCATGTCATCCACAATAAGCTCGTTGAGAGCGTCACCGCCCAGTGTTCTGTCCCAACCGGCGCCGAGTACGTGAATTTCCTGGACAGTCTTGTTAAAGCGGCCAACGTCTTTCACGTTCCTGCTCTGGAATCTCAGAACGGTTGCGGTAGTAGATCCCGCTCCCATATCGTAAACCAAATGGTATTCCGGTTTCTGACCATCGGAGACACTGGGGAATGTTCGACTGGTCGCATAATTCAATCCAACAGCCAGTCCATCACTGATCATAGCCTCAACATTAAGGCCTGCCAATTCTGCAGCCAACTCCACGCTTCGTTTCTCTTCAGCGGTATAGTAGGCAGGGTAGGTAATGACAGCATCCTGAATAGTCGTGCCCTTGCCAGCTAAGGCCTCGGCATTTGCCTTCACTTGTTTCAGTTGCATAGAGAGAATTTCCTCGACCAGGAACGCTTCCTTTCCTTCACTGTCACCTAGCTTTTTGCTGCGAAACGCGACGGTGTCTCGGTCACCTGGGGCTTGTTCGAGTTGGAGCGCGGGGTATCGATTGCTATACGTTTTCACGGCCTCAATGTCTTCTCCAAATGGAATTCCGAGAAGGACCTTGAGGTTCGCGTAGACATCCTCGGGGAAACGAGCAGCGAGAGCGAGAGCGTCTCCACCGTAGAATCGCTCTGGAAAAGAAGCGCCATTTTCGCGGGAAGGTTTAAATGTAACTGCGGCGGATTCTTTGCGCTTCGAGTCCTTCGTAAGAACAATTTCGAGCGGGATACCGGGTTTCACCAGGGCGGCTTTGAGGTACTCGGTTCCGAGATCGATACCCAGAACAGCCGAGCCGGCAGCTGATGCTGGTGCAGGGAGACAAAGTAGGAAGAGAAGGAAAGGCGCAAGAACCAATGTGAAAAACGGGGAGTATGTCAGAAAAGACATATTCCTCCGCCGACTCGTGTAGGCCATTATCTGTGGAGCTCTTTGGCGAGATTCAATCAGTACGTGAGTCACAACCTGACGCTTCAACAGCGACGCATCAGTCTCTTACCAGAGAGCAGTGACGGAATGTCTGAAATGCCTAGCCCAAAGCGGGCGCTCTGAATTGTAGGAGCACGCCTAACTAGTGTGTGTAGGCGGTGGTATCGCAATTTCGAAGGGCGGCAAAGGAAGAGCTCCGAACAGAAAGATGTATCTCCAAAGGAAGGGGGTCGTGTAATCGTGAAACTTCGGAAGCACAGAAGAGACGAGACGTATGCCAGCTGTCCAGAAGGAGCCACGTGGAAGCTGAACGATGATGTGAGGCTCGCCAACAAAAAACTGGCCTGATCGCTGAGGACACTTTGGCAAGAGGATCGCCGGCGCGGCGACGGCGGCCCCTGCTGGCTCCACCTGATTGGGCGTGGGTGCCTCGGCACTCTAACCTTAAAATCGAGGCTCCCTTCTACACTATGTATGTACGTAGATGGATTGTTTTTGCTGTGAGAATAGTACATGGTTGATTAAACTGGTAGATACACTCGAGCAAGGAATCAGTCCTCGCCCGAATCTGTGTCACTGGCCCAGCCCTTTTCATACGCTTCCCGGAGCTCCCCTAGCTCGTTCGTTAAAGTCTCCCTTTCATCTACTCCAACAACCCTGCTGGCGAGTGTCTGCAAATCTTTCAGTTTCTCGCCGATTCTCGTAGTGGTTGACAGCGCAGTCAGGAATTCGACTCCAGTATCTGCGTCATATCCTGAAAACAGATTCTGAGGATAGCTGTCTGGAAGAGGAAACCGCAATGTTGTTGAGTATCTATACACCTAGTCAGCTGGAATCTTGTTGCTGATCATTTAAATCTACTGGTAAAATTACCTTGTAAGTGCTGCTTTCGATGCATAGAGACGCATTCTACGAGCTAGCCCGACATCTCCAACGGGCGAAGGGTCGTCTTCCGCAGGCTTTTCTTTATCGCCCCGGAAGACTTGGGATTGGGTAAACACTGTCGTATCATCTGGCATTGGCTGGGGAATGGTCAAGTTGATGTCAAAGTCCAGCTTGGCATCTTCTTCCAACCCATGCTCGTCTTCATTTGTGACCCAGCGAGGTCTCTTCGTATGCCCACCGATCACTGAGGACTGCAGCTCAAATATGGTCTGCGTTCCTCCACTATGCCCCATCAAGGAAGCCTCAAAATCTCGATAAGATCTTAGACGAGCCGGAAGAGTTACTGTCTCAATCGCTGAAGCAATAAGCGCAGATTTAGACCACCCAGACTGAAAGTCAACTGTAAGGTAATTTGGGATGTTTTGGGGAAGGTCAACAATAGGGCAATATAATGTTGACAAAGGCGCTATAGAGCTCAAGGACTTTGCGGTATTAGTCATTTTCAGTATTTGCTTTTGCTAGAACAAGTGTTAGTAGTCGCGAAACTGCCAGTAGAAGAAGGCCGCCTCTTACCCTTTGCACTCTCGATCCATCTTCAATAGCCCATACCCAGAGACCAGTCTTGCCGTACTCATCTCGAAGCCTGTCGGTATACCTGGCGGCAAACCCTCCCCAGGCATCATCAGATCCAGTGAATAGTTGAAAAGCACGGATTTGGTCACACTCTTCCACAAATGGCCGAACGTCCCGGTCCAGTAAATCGTGCTCTTTATCTAGATCGCCAAATAGCTCCTCTCCCGAAGACCAATTCTCAAAAGGCATAAGAGATGAATTAAGCTCGTATTCATTTAATTGAACGATTGACCGCGGGTGGTAGAAGACACGGTTAAAGTCCGACCAGTAGCGTACAGACTGCGATGTCAATTTTGGTGGCGGAACACCAGCGTTTAGGCTTTTCTGGTACTCAGATTGAGGAATAATGGGTTGAGTCTGCACCACTTGATTTCCATCCCTGACCAGCGACTCAGCGACGGTATCGAAAACGTGCAATACTTTCCAAGATATGGCTCACCATAGCCCCTGCGGCATGCCAGAGGGTTCTTCTACTTCATAGAGTTCGTTGTATTTACGAAGAGTCCCAAAGCCTCCTTTCAAATCATATATGACTGTTCTCGGAGTGAAGGTCTCTGATCCATCCTGGCCAAGCCCGGGCCGGAAATGCACATCATGGTCTATCAGAGGCTCTGAAGTGTCACTATAAGTAAAATAAGCCTCCTACGCAGAAGTTAGATGTCAACTGTTCGCACATATCGAGTGATGAGTTTAGCGATTGACCTGAAGGTTCCAGAAATGGGTCGCGATGTAGTTACTCCGCTGGCCTAGTTGCAGAGTAATAATTTCGTGCATAGCGATCGACAGCCTCTGATGAGGTCCTGGCCACGAAAGCTTCTGCCTGGAGATGTCGTTGTTGAGGCAAGAGAATCGATATCGCATTTATTTTCTTCGACGTAATATCACGTGATGAGGGGCGTGGAAGGCGCGCGCTAAGACCGAATAAGCGACACAGCGGGGCTGTTGCTCTGGGCAACCGGCTCCACGGCGCTAACGGAGAAACATAGCAAGACCTCCTGCAACACACGTCAGGAGCAACCAGCAAAGCCACAACCACTCCGCTGTGTTCTTTAAACACCTCGCCAAAGCCACTGTCAACCCAGAAAAGACTGCAATCAATCATAGCAGCCTGAGCATCAATCACCGCCCTGGTGATGAGCGGTTCCTACAACGCGTCAGAGGCTCGAAAATAACAACAACGACAAATTCACAATGGACTCACCGTCGCTCAAACCGCATTCCCCGTCCAAAACACCACTATACCCAGCATCGCCTGATAGGATCAACCAACAAAGGCTAGTGGGCTCGCCATCGCTACCAACAGACTTACATCCACATCAAAAGTCATCAGACGTGCAGGCCCGAATCGCTTTTCTCAATGGGCTTTCTCGGTCGGGCAGCCCAGCACCAAATAACCAACACTCGTCATCTGCTTCGGCATCCGCGGCTCTTCAAAGGGCAATCCTCGGACGTGAAGAGGCTGAGTCTGCGCTTGCTAGAGCAGACGCTCAACTATCCGACGCACAATCGCGTGAGAGGAGAATCAGCGAGAGGCTTGAATCGTTGCTCGAAGAACTTCAAACGACAAGGGAGCGCCAAGCACATGAGCGATCTCTCTTTGAGAAAGAAGTTCGGAAGGCCCGTAAGGAAGCATTCCGCGCTGGATCTACACTCGTCAAGGTACAAGAAGAATTAAAATTGTCCAAAAGCGAAGCCAAAACGCTTAAGGATGAAATTCGCTTCGAGAGAGAGGCCAAGGAAAACGCCAAACAAGAGGCGTTTGAACGTGCCTATGCCCTTGCTGGAATTACAGAGGAGCTTCAGAGTCTCAAGGACCAGCTTCGAGCCATGGAGGCAGCCAATCAGTCATCATTGCAGCTCGAAGTGGATACTATTGAAGAAAACAAAAGCAAGCCTGAAGTCAACTATGCCGATCAGTCGACGTGCACTACGCCTATATCTCGACGGGCAAAAAGAAGCGCAGATGCATCCGAGCTCTTGGTTACCGCTTCTCAAAGTATTCACGAGGAAGAAACACCGACGAAGAAGATAAGGCTATCTCGACGCGTGTCAAATAAAGAAAACGAAGACCCTGAAGAATTGCTGCGACAGGCAGATATAATCGAAGGTTTGAAGGCAGAAATTAAGTTTGAACAACGACAACGGGAGAAGGCAGATGAGATGATTCACTTTATGAAAATGGAATGTCAATTCAAGCGCTGCTCGTGCCGAATAGCAGAAAGCCAGGGCTACGATTATGTCCATGACAGAGAATGGCACAAAAGATCCCAAGAAAGCAGAACTTCTCAACCCAGAGATGAGCAACAGATTCACATCCGTGATGAAACACCTGCGGTCTCGCCCCATTCACCATTTGAAAGTCCAGCAACAGCAATGACGCCTCCTACGCCAGATTACCGGGAGCCAGAGGTGCCTAAAGATAGAGAGCTTACGGAAGAATCCGAAATTGCTTTCTGCCCAACAACGGGAACATTTGTTTCTGTCCCTTCTCCTCACGCAGAATTGACTAGTCGCCTTAGCGAAGGACCGCTTATTCTCCCAAATGTCGACGATATAGCCTCGCCTCGCTTTGAAAATTCTGCAGTTCCTACTATTCCTACTATAGAACAAGATGATCTGCGCCCAGATACCGCAAATGCTCCTTACGAAGTCGAATCTAGGGACGCAGAGATATCGGTGGAGCAGCCTGTTGAACATGCTCCAGTTGATCTCATCGATCCCACCCAAAACGACAATGTATGCGTTTCAGAAAACCATATTCCCGAACCGCTCCCAATTACACCAACCGAGGAATTCACGAACATCCGGGAGGAATCCATCACTAGAACAGTCCCCCTTCAAACCGAACCAAGGCGATCTCAAAACCTGAGTGCGGTCATACCAGGAACCCCAGTCACTCGAGAAGAAGCATTAGCACAGATCCGAGCACGCAGAGGTCGAGCCCGAAGCATTGTGAAACGATCGGCAAGCACCAGCGAGGCCACAGTGCGTGCACAGTCCCAGGCAAAGCGCATACCTGGTATGGCACATTCAGATACGCGAAGTGAACCGGATGTCGGGGATCGAAGAGATTATAGTGCACCAGTCCGCCGACGATACTGAGCATCCCATTATTAATTTTTTCGTTTTCCCAGCGTGATATTCCCTACCTGAATCATCCCCACAGTTTGGCTCGACGCCCATTTTGTGTGTTATTTATTTAGCATGGCGTTTGGTGAATCATTTTTTCTAGCATGATTATTAATTCTACACTCGTGAGCACATTCATTGGCCTTTTCTTGTTTAAAATGTACATATTTCATTTTATTGTTGCATTTGCTATTTGCCGGTGTTCAAATGTTGAAATCAAAGTATATTTTTATTTACAATGCTTGCTTGGGTTTCCAATTCTTAGAACTATTATGGTATTCCTTCAACCACTTGCAGGGGAAAAAAATTGTACAGCGCAAGAAATTAACGCTCGCAACCAAAGTGAATAGTTGTCCAACATTTATCGAGGTAGATGAAAGACGGTGTTCTCAATAAATCGGTATTCCGCAGCATCGGATTCGCGTACTATCAACATACGCTGTCCGACCCCACCAAGATTGAAGTAATTCTTCAAGGAATATTCTGTCCGCGCCGCTCCATACATCCAGGCCCATTTCAGTCATGTCGTGGGACGTAATCAGCACGCGCGCGGGATCATGGCTTTCTTTTTGGCTGTGCTCGCTTTCAACGGCTTCAGCGGGGAGCAGAGGATCCTCGTCGGTCTCGTGCGAAGATAAGGGACCTGTATCTGTCCTTTCCTCTTCCTCGAATTCGTCGGTAGGTTCGTCATGGTATTGTGCTGCTATCTCTTCGCTCCCGTCGGCCTCGTCTTGTCGTGCAACGGCATCGGCGAGGATTGTGAAGGTGAGCGTTGTCAAGCGGCGGAAGTAAGCTATCAAGGCTATCTCCTGCGGTTGATTGCTTTCGTCTAGCTGGAGACCAGGGTGGGATAATTGACCTGCCTGGGTGTTTGCTAGGAAATTTGTGTCCTGTTCGTCTTGCTCCCCTTCATCTTCGGATAAGACGTCGCGCTTTTCTCCGGCAGAAGCCCACCAGAGGAAAGACGTATAAGCTAATCGCGGCCATGATAGGGGTTCGATTATGGGAGATGAGGAGAAAGTTGATGCGGAATCCAAATCGTCGTGGGCGTCCTCCAATGGTTGAGATTCAGCACTAGACAAGCGTCGGAGACCGTCTGAAAGGATTATAAAGCGGCGAGCATCCCGTTGTGTAGCTCTCAAAGGGATCAACTTCAATTTCGCCGGCGTTGACTGTCCAGCTAATTGCTGCACGACAGAGATTGTGGGATAGACCCTTTGGGCCGCCGTCTTAGAGTAGGATGGCGGAAGTTGTACCAAAACATCAAACAAGTCGGGTTTCATAGCTAGGACATTGTCCGTCGTGCAAGCGATCCAGCCCGAGTTGGCATTTGAGGCAGCTGAGAGGAAAGGAATGTCGTGAATTCCAATGTTAAAAAGAGGCCGCGGTCTAAGAGGCGGTGTTCCATCTGGATTCAACAGCGGCGATAATGATTGGGGCAATGAGGATAGCAAAGAAAGACCATAAACTTTTGAACTTAATTAACTTGTTATCCAGGCAATAGAAGAGGTCCAATCATACCAAAGTCACAAGAAGTTTGGACTGGAGCTTCACTCATGATCAGAATTCTCTTGCGTAGTAGAGACGCTCTGAAAAGAGGAAAGATGAGAGGGCCAAAAGTTCCCAAGAATTCCGGGAGTGACAAAGCAGGGTGAAATGGTGCCAGGACCGGCCTGGCTACTTCTAGCCCGGTAGCTTCGCTAAAGGAGCTTCGTGGCTGCGATACCTCCATACCTGGTTTCGATCGCATACGAAATACGGCCGGAGAGTCAGGTGGCGTGTCGCTTGGTTTGACATCATCATCACGGACGTGATGCTTTTCCCAGTATTCAGCCAAGGCTTGTGTGTTTGTAATATCGTAGGCGCATTTCCTGTAGCCCTTGTCAGTCTCATTGAAAATGAGTTTGAGGTTCTGTCACCAACTTCGCGAGCTCCTTCAGGCCTATAGCATGCCTCCAGCTTTTTCCTAGTCTTCCAAAACTGAGAGGGACCAAGACGCCGACTGAAAGCATCAAAGCATTGCGTTCTTCTTCGGCGGCGGGTTGATTGATAAACGCGCTTATACCGGCGTATTGGTCGTGGACGAAATATCTGGTAGAAGAGCATCAGAGAGGTGTCCCAGTTATAGCCATATGTCTGCCACGTACACGAGATCTTCTTGGACATTGTGTAGACCGGATGGGAGCGATTTGTATTCGACGGCGCTTTCGATGTCCACTATGCATGACACTGATCAGCTACTCGGAAACGCGACTCAGATAGGTTATAGATGCAGCATACAGCCCGGCAGCGATTCCTTCCAAGAAATGACATATCTATCAATCGGTTAGACAGGCGAAGTGTGACGGTCGCAGGTCGTGGCGCAGAAACGTACCCTTTCTTGATGTCGAAGCGAATCAAAAACAGTGCTGCAATGCTCGGAGGCGACTCCAAAGGAGAGCTCTGAGACAGGTCAAGTCTCAGAGACGTCCTGCGGCGCTGTTCCGGAGCCATCACCGATATTCAACGATGACTGAAAGCGCGTACATATGTAGGCTCCATGGAAGAGCGAGTTTGTTATAGCAGCCAGGTAGCTTGAGAGATCGCGGATCTGATGATGCCATCCGTACTGAGTCCTGACTCCGCTGAGGACCCGCCGCACGCCAAGCCCGGAAACAGCCCGCATCTTGTGCTGTATTTTTGGTATTCTAATTACAATATTGGTACGAAGTTGAGAAGCTGCAACAAAGCCTACAAACTGGTTTATGAGACTAACAATATCAACAACCCTTTGGGGTGTTGGTTTCTGGACTGAGTAACATGATTAAGTATACTTACAGTGATGGTTTATATTACAAGGGGAGACGCGTCAACTGGTCGACCTTATTTACTTTTTACATGTGGGTCTAGATATGTATCACGTTGAAGATTGAATCATATTGGCTCGACATATAATTGATATCAATTGATGGTTGCATGGTAGTTACATATGGAGTTGCCAAGTTCAACGTTCAAAGACGTTACGTTGTGAAATACAATACGTCGCGGCTCTATAATACGTAACGAAACACATCAGCCCTGCTAAGTCAGCGACGTAACATGGATATAACGGTAACAATACCGCTGTTTGGTTGTATGACGGTAACCAGGCTAGTACCCGCGCTATTGATCTGGCAAAACATATCGAACAGCGCAACGTCAATTGATTGAACCAGACCATAACTCGCGACAGCCGTTTGAAGTTCTGGATTTAGGCAGTTATAAATGACTTCACATCCTTATTACCCCATTGGGGTCAACATAAAAGACTATCAAGCCAGTGAAAGGTCTCTATTTCACATTGTCGGATGTTTCTCACTTGCATTGGGAAGCGTGTTAGGGGTGATCCTCGCCATAGCAGTATATATACGCCCATCGATTTCTCGAGCTGATCGACTTTGTATACTGTGGTTTGCTCTTTGTAACAATTTCATCCGGATCAATATGTGACTAATGCTGATGAACGAGCACAGCTGGTATCTTGCATTGTTTTTTCGAAGGCTATTTCGTCGTGAATCATAATCACATGGGTCCTTCCCAGGACCTCTTCGGCCAACTATGGAAAGAATATGCCAAATCTGACTCGCGATACTTGATCTCGGATCCATTCGTCGTTAGCATAGAGGCAGTCACAGTGGTGAGGTTCCCAATGTATACCGCAGAGAGCGGTTCAATCTATGAGCTGCCGACCAATAATTCGATGAACAGGCCGTTTGGGGCCCGCTGTGCTTAGCTGTTGCATATCTCACGGCCGCCCAGCATCCGTTGAAACATCCACTACGAATCGTCGTATGTGTAGCGCATCTGTACGGAGATGTTCTGTACTATGCCACCAGCCTCTTCAATCACTACGTCAATGGGATCTCGTACAGCCGTCCCGAGGCTCTTTACTTCTGGGTGTACTATGTGTTTATGAACTTGGTGTGGATCGTGGTACCAGCAGGTGAGTCATTTCTTCTCCAATAAAACGAACACGCGTCTGACTGGCCGTGCAACGCAGGCCTTCTATACAGTAGTGTTTGTACTGTAACGACTGCCCTGCGAGCTGTCCATCGAACCAGTGAAGAGCAAAAGGCGAAATAGAACAGGGTTGTTCAGACCGCGAAGAAATAATTATCGGTCGCTAAAACAGTCGAAAAAGAAAAGCTTGCGTACTCTCACAGAGAGATTTTGCTGCGATGTTGTTTCTGAAGAGCGGTAAAGCGGTCGATCGACAGGCGACAGCTGGCCAGTCTCCACTGTAAGAGTGCACTGGGCATGTTGTGCAGTGCACATACTTAATCACTAATATTCCATCAATTAATTTTATCGGGCGTTCTGGTTGAAGATGGTGCCTGAAGTTGAGTTTGCGTTGTAGACAGCCTAGACATCAATGCCGTTGGATGAACATGGGTGACGATCGTCAGGTGAGTCGGCAGTCGCAGCAGCTAGGTGTGGCGAATCTTGCATGCAGCAGTAGACCGGAATCAGTCGACCAGACGAGACGGAGTAGCTGTTAATGTCAGCTAGGTCAATAGCAGACAATCGAGGCGAGGCGATTGTAAGGAGCAAGTGATGCTGGCGGGCTAAGAATAGGTTGGCTGACCCGGTCACACGGCGATCGGTTACCGGGGCAGCCGGCAGGAGGCCCAGGCCGGACCCAGGACTGGCTCCTGCCCGATGCCCCCAATCGCCTGCCGCATCGGGACTGCCTCTTTCACTGCAGTGTCATTATCGTCTTGTTTCTCTCGCAATGAGTTCTTGACTGCTACTATCTTCAGACCGCTTTTGCTCTTGCGACAGCATGCCCCTGAAAAGTTACAAGAGTTACCGCTTGTGGTGAGCTTGCTTAATCGGTGAGTCGTGGTGCTATGACGAAATGGGGAAGCTTTACCCGTGCATAAACAAAAACACATCCATCAGTCCATACATGTCGCCCTTCCCCAGCATTCCAGCGCGTCCTGAACCCACTGCCTGTTCAAATTTCCGCTCAGTCGCCCAGGAATGAATGATTCTGATAAAGTCTTTTTTCCAGATTTCAATGCCCTCTCCTGCGACCCCGCGGCGCGACGCTGGCCGCGGTAGCCCCAAGTCTACGCCGACAAAGTCCAAGACTCTCGACATCGGAAAACCACTTGGCCTGTATGACACAAATTCCGTTCGCGAGAAGGTGCGGATATGGCAGCAGAAAGGTGGAGGCGTCGTCACACCTAAGGATGCCGTGGCGGACGACGAAAATGTCGTGAAGATCAATGACGCAGAAAAAGAAAAAGAGCAAGGCGAAGAGAACAAACCGATCACGCCTAAGGTGGAAGAACCACCGGAAACTCCGAGACCGACCGCGCGGAAGACCAGCAAGAAGATGCAGGGGGTTGAAAATGGTGGTATCAGGAAGCGCAGCCAAAGTACACCGAGAAAGCGTGTGATCAGCGACCAGCATTGGCGAAAGCAACGCAGTCCACCCGCCACTGCCAGAAAATCAGCGAAGGAGCCCCCGAAACGAATAACAACATATAAGACCAACGAGCAGTACACATCATCCACTTCCTCCTTGCCAGAAAAGAAGTCCACGAGGAAAGACCACACGTCAGAAGTTGCAAGCTCTTCGTACCTTACGGACGACGGAATCAGGGTGTTTGCTCACGGCAAAAGCCCGCGGAATAAGTCTCGAACTGTGAAAACCACCAAATATGTATACAAGGACGATGATTCGCTTCTCGATAAGGAGTCTACAAAGGATACCGACGCTTCGGTAGTTACATCAGCGATATCAAAACATTCCGAGGAAAACGATCCGACCGTGGCGGCTCTAAGACGAAACACGCCGCCTCCAGAAGATGACGATGAATGGGCACGAAGTGAAGCCGACTTCTCCGAACTGTCTCGACGAAGACGACGAGGTGTACCCGAACCTCGCAATATTCGCAAGACAAAAGGCGGATTGTTGAACCAGGTCCTCGACGAATCTAGGAAAATGTTTGCCAAACCAGCTCCTCCCCCGCCACCGCCTGACAACAATCGCGGAGACAAGATCACAGCATGGTTGTCTGATCAGCCCGATCCATTTGTCGATCGAGAAGATGATCGATTGTCGGTAGACATACCGGCCCCTTTGAAGACAAAATCAGAAGGGACCAAGGGATCTGTCCGGAGCTTGGAATCAAGTGCGATTGAAGACGAGGCTCAGTCTATCGAGTCCGGACATGATCGCAGACGCGACAACAAGATATCTGACGAGAAGAGCAGGCGGCGACGTCGTTCCAGTGGATCTTTAACGGTTGGCGAAGACACAGAAACGCTTCGAAAATCGCCTCTTTCGGAAACTAGAAAAGGAAGACCTACCTCTTCACAATCACAGTCTGGGAAAAATCCTCGTACACCGGATCCGGCCACTCCGACCAGGGTCTCGCATTTTAAAAATGCCTTGCAAAGTCGAGATTCCATTTTCTCTGACGGAAGTTCAGAAGTTTCTGCAAGTGACATCATTCTTCCTTTGAGGCTGAAGAGACCTTTTCCTAGCACTGGAATGCATCGGCTGTCAACCATAGCTTCGGAGGAAACCTTGAGCTCAAGAGATAACAGGTCTTTCCTTGAAAACGGGAGCAAATATTCGGAACTAGAGTCTACAACAACCCATTCTTTGCATGATGAAGAGCGTGATTACTTTGATCCAAATTCTCTTTCAATAGCTGGTGATGGACTCAAAAGAAAGCTGACAAAACATGATGATTTAATGTCCGTTCTGTCTGAACCCAGATCTACAAGACGGAGTGTACGGTCTTCTCGCAGCATTAGAAGCAATCGAACTCGGATAGGAAAGGCAACTATGGAGGACTTCATGAACGAGCTCACGTCTGACGAAACTAAATACTTGCGTGAACTTCGTACCTTGGTAGGAGGTGTCATTCCTGTTCTTTTGAGCTGCGTTCTTTCTCGATCAGATTCTGCCATCGCCGCTGGTCTCTTCCGGCCATCCGCAGACCCGAAAGACGACATGACTTTTACGAGACCAATAGTCGATATGGGTGTCGCCCTTGAGCGCCTGAAGACATTGCATAAGCGAATTCCCCTAGAAGACTGCGATGCGCTCTTGAATTGGGCACAAGGTGCTCAAAGAGTGTATCGAGACTATCTCAAAGCTTGGAGGATGGGCTTCCAAGACGTGGTTGTGAATCTAGCTCCCCTTGACGAAGAGGAATCAGCAAAACTAGAGACCCAAAGTTTGGATCAGGGCATGGAAAGAGACGAATCTGGCGATGTCATTGATAGCAACGGGGAGAAAGTTGACGTTGCGTATTTGCTCAAAAGGCCCCTTGTCCGATTGAAGTATCTCTCAAAAACCTTCAAAGGGATCGACAATGTAGCCCACTCGCCAAAAACCGAACAAGTGGCAGAAAAATACCAAGAACTGGTTGAGCAGGCTCGTCGTCGCTCTAACGAAGAACGAGCCCGGCTTGAAGATGAATCCGCGGCTTATATCGATGGGACCAGAGCTCGGGATCCCGAAACTTTGAAGGTCCTCACCGATCTCACCGTAAACAAGACGCGTCGAGTTCTTGCACGAGATTTTTTCAACTTGTCGTTGCTGCATTCAAGTGGCCAAACAATTGATTGCCATGCCGAATTGCTGCTCAGAGACAATGCTCCTGGGGGTGAACCAGGCGGTGATCTTCTTATATGTGAGATTGATGACACCGATCGCTGGCTTCTGTTTCCTCCGATCGAGACGAACTGCATATCCGCTCGAAGTGGTAGCGCGAAAGGTGAAATTGTTGTGATGATACGAGGGAAATCAGCGGTTGAGGACCGGGAGTGGCGAGAATTGCTATCACTGACAATCCCAGGCGAAGATGTTAGATCTGAATGGATCCATATGATCGGCTTGGACCCAGTGCCCCCAACTATATCTAGATCTCATAGTTTCCTTGAGCGAGCAAGAAAACAACGCCGAAAGTCTGTTGACGAAAAGAGCGAGAGACCGGCTACTCTGAAGTTGCGCTTGCCTAGTCCAAGCGAAGTTGATGTGCCTATCGGTGAACAAGGGAGTGTAATTAGCCGTGCAGGAAACAGCTCCGTTACCAACAGTTCTGGACCAAGTGCATTGAGCAACATTTCCGAGGCGGTTTCTGGTGTCTCTTTGGCTTCTGCAATTACCAGGGCATCTGACTACTCTCACGGCACCCAGCCTATGACACCCACCTCCCCCAACGCTCGCGAGTCGTTGCCCTCGGCCAGGGAGTTGGGCGATAGGAAGGCAACTGAAGGAAAAGCCTCTCCAGGGTTAAAGAGGGCCAAAGCAAAGAGGCGGTCTCGACATGCTGAAGAGATGTCCCCCTCAGAGAATCCAGCACCGAATGTTTCGTCTACGCCTGAGAAACAACCAGAAACCCCAACGAAACCAAGTCCGAAAACCCCAGGTCGTTTCTACGAAAGCAGTAAGCCCATCACCAAGCCAAAAGCCAGCATCTCCCGAGGAAAAGGTGAACGGCCTCTGCATGCTGAGCGTGAAAGCCCGAACCAACACCGTCTGTCCTCTGTACCCTCAATGAAAATGCCCACAATACCAAAGATCAGGCAGGGAAGCGGCAGCAGGCATAGCAACACATCCGTCGATACTACTTCTGATGATGAGGAATGGCCAGACTTGAAATCGAGCACGCTTTCGCGTGAAACCGATACTAGTGAATCAGAGGAGCCTCCTCCACCACCTCCTCATCGTTCTCCAAGTCAAACACAACTCAAGAATGTTCCGGTTCTCAGCCCATCCGCCAATCGCCAGAAGCGAAGATCATCATCGCCCCTGAAGCACGAATATGAACCCTCAACTGCTTCTGAAACTTCCTCCGAGTCCGACAGTTCAACTGTCCGCCATTATGACATGGGATACTCTTCTTCAGGTACTTCGGACTCCTCAGACGAGGAATTAGAGGACGATGATATCTTATCGCCTATTCCCCCGACAAGATCGGCCCAGTTCTCGGACCCTTCTCCCCCTGCATCCCTTCCTGCTCTCGACGGAGATACTTTGTCTCCTTCAAATTCTGCTTCTCAAGGACCTTATCGTTCTGTTCCTTCACAACCATCAAAGTCATCCAAGGCGATTGCGTCGATATTTTACTGGGCAGAACAAGGGAAGTGGGAACCTCTTTTTCCTGCTGAATGCGACGTCGTGGTCACTCCTGGTCTCATCGAAGCATATGAGATGTCGACGGGACCCAACAATGATGCTGAGTTAGACAACGATGCTCAACATAAAACTCGGCCCCTAATTGCACTGGAACTCACACCCTTGGTTCCAATTCGTCGTGGAACCGCGATCGATATTAGCATACGCTCGCCACCTATCGAAAGATCCAGAATCCGAAAAAGCAATAATATCATGTTTCGCTCCGGCAATTTGGAAGAATGTGAAGCACTATATGGCTTGATCAACCAAGCTCGCATCAACAATCCCACCTACATCGCTCTTCAAAACGCTCGGGGTCCTTACGATGGACAACCCGCTGCTCTCTCAAGGTATAACTCGACAGGCAATGATAAAACGGCCAGCTGGTTTGGTTTTCCGCGGAGAAAAAACAGCTACCGAGCGTCAAGGCGCCCCCCGTCTATCGGCATGGCGTCTGAAAGTAGTGTGGGTACTATGAGCAGTGCATTTTCCGCCCTCAAGCGATTTGGTACCGGCAATAAGATTTTCAGCATCGCCCGATCGACCATCACATCTCGAACAGGTGATGGAAGCGTCTACTCAAATACTGGTGGCTCTGGCCTTGCGGCGCTTGCTGAGGCTATAAAGGGCGCTGACGGTATTGGTTTATCGAATGCAAAAATCAGATTCTATTACCGCGAGAGCACAACAAAATGGCGTGACCTGGGTGCAGCTCGACTGACGATCATGCCTGCGACACCGAAGCCATCACGACCAAATACATCTAGCGGCATGTCAGCAGGAGATGGAAACTCAAGCCCAAGCAGATCTCCACCGGACGTGCCAAGTGATTCGATAAATGATCCTCTACCCGATGGTGTCACAACTCCAACCCCCGCCGCATCACCTCGCCGAGTTTTAATGAGCCAAGAAAAACGCATTCTCGTCCAGGGAAAAACTGCAGGAGAAGTTTTGCTGGACGTGTGCTTGGGTGAGAGCTCTTTCGAACGCATAGCCCGTACTGGCATTGCTGTCTCGGTTTGGCAAGATCGCTCGGGCGGCACCGTTCAAAACAAGGGCGGAGTGACTGGCGGAGCATTCCGTATCTATATGATTCAAATGAAAAATGAAGCTGAAGCTGCGTATACTTTCGGTTTGGTTGGAAAGTTACGTTATTAATCATTTTTTATTGAACATGCACAACTCTTGAACTCTTTTTTCCTCTCGTCACGATGTCTATAGATTTCCTTCCTTTCGTTTTATGGGCGGATCTCAATATTTCTTGTTCTAATTGTTGTCATGGATTTTTTTTTCCAGAGCAAAGTGACGCGACACTGGTCACTTCTGGGTCAATATAGTTGACTTTGCACATAGCGCTATTTCTCTCGTGATCTTCTTTCACGTTCCCCCTATTACTCTCTACGAATATTTCCTTTCTACCTGACATACCCACCATGTAACCAGTTTCACAGAACAAATACTGTGCTGTCTATGCATCCATTTCATTTCATTGGACCATAACGGTCTTTGAGCAATGTTCTTCGTCAATTTGTGACCTGTTTCATTTCCATGCTATATGTATTTAGACTTAGCTATTCATTTACACACATACCAATGTATATAGTTCTTTTCCCATATAACAACCATAACCTATTCTTCGTATATATGTATAAATGTATCTTTTTTTCCCTTTCAATTATATGCCATTTTCAGGCAGATGGAAAAGACCCACGTCTCCTTTACGGCGACTCCTCAACTGGAGTCGGAAACGCTGTTTTTTCAAATATGAATCCGACGCCATGATCATCATCCTTGAATAGAGACTGTAGGACGGAATCACCGACTTGACTGTGGAGTTCGGAATCCTGGTTTGCAATAGCAGCCGGGTCGATATGCAGGTATTGCGAAAGAAATTGCTGGATTTTATTTGTACCAGCGCTATCATCTGATTTCCCTCTACTCCCTGATTCGCTTTTGTGCCTGGTTTTGTTCGCTCTTCGTTTTTTGTTTCGTTGCTGAAGGGCATGGATACCTCGCTGAATCTGCTTTTCTTGTTCCTCAATGTCGACCAGCGACGCTTTCATGAGCGTGGGGAGGTCCGGAAAGTCAATTTCTTCTTCTGCTTCGCTGCTTGTTGAATCTTCTCTGAAAAATGGAGAGGGGCTTCTCGGTTCCTCTAGAGAATCGCTTTCATTATCTGCTGCTTCTGCAAGTATAGGCGTGCCCTTGCCGCCACAGCTGCATCCAAGTAGCTCATGGGTCTGACAGCCTTTGCCTTCATGTAGTCGGAATAGATCCTTGAGCTCTTCGCGCGAGAACTGAGCCACGCCGCCTTTCGATTCCATGACACTGTCGGCCAAGCCGATTTTGGTGACCTGACGCTGCCAGATCTTTTCCTCAAGGCTCCCCTTTAGCATGATACGATAGATGTAGCAATGACGCTTCTGTCCGTCTCGGTGGATCCGGGCCATGGCTTGCATATCTGTGGCTGGGTTCCAGTCGATGTCGAAGAGAACTAAACGACTAGCCCCGATCAAGTTAAGGCCAGTTCCACCGGCTTTGGCAGATAGAAGGAACGCAAAGCAGGCGTTCGCAGGGGTGCGGTTGAAGTCATCGACTAGAGACTGTCGTTTTGCGGTGGGGGTAGAGCCATCTAGGCGAAGAAAAGGCAAAGATAGGGATGTAAGCAGTGTCGCGAGAAGGTCTAGTGTGGATGTGTAGTTGGAAACTAGCACAACCTTTTCCGAAGATGTCGTTCGTAAATTGTACAACAGTTGATCAAGAACTCTGATTTTGCCACTAGAAGAAGGGGAAAAATGTCGAAGAAGATTTGGAGGGAGAGTTGACAGCAACACTGCGATTGTATTGTTTTTTGATGATTCGTCGTTTGTTTTTGGATTGAGAAGGGACGGGCTGTTGCAAAGCTTCTTCAAGATTGTTAAGAGGCTAAACGCCCCATCTGTGCTTCCCAGCGCCGATTGGAAAATGGGAGATGCAAGCACGTGTCGGTAGATATTGGCCTGGGTAGATGTGGGCTCACATAATAACACATATTCTGTTTTGGGTGGCAAATACTTTGACAGGATGTCGGCTGTCCTGCGGAGTATAAACATCGATGTAAGTTCTCGAAGTTCATCGCTTCTGGACTCGCCCTTCTCTACGTCCTTTTTGGTCGCCTCTGGTTGTCGGCTCCGCACAATCGGGCCTTCGAACTCTCGCATGAAGTTCTTGTAGGTGCCAAGGACTCCAGGGTTTACCAAGTCCACCGCTGCGAAGAATTCACTAAGGTCATTTTGGATAGGAGTGCCCGATAAGATAACCCTTTTCGTGGCATTCAGAGATTGAATGGCTTGGCCGCTCTTGTTCTGCACAGTCTTAAGTCTGTGGCCCTCATCGGCAATAACGATATCAACACCATGCCCTTTGGTCAATCCTTCTTGAACAGTGCGAAGTTTTTCATAGCCAACAATCATAATACTGTACGCCTTGCCCATTGTGAAATCAGTTAATCGTTTCCGCTTGTCGTCAAAAATAAACACTCCAATGCGTTCATTGCCGAGCCACTTGCGGAATTCTTTTCTCCAATTATTGATAAGAGTCACCGGACACACTATCAATGCTTTCTTTATCACCGGTGATGATTCGTAGATAGGATTTTGTTTGAGTAGGGTCCACAGGAGTGTTATGGTTTGTAGAGTCTTTCCGAGGCCCATCTCGTCAGCTAAGATAGCTCCTTCGCCATTGAAATCTCGTAAACCCATCACACATTCGTAAAGAAATTTGACGCCTTCCCGTTGGTGGTCCCGCAAATGCTTCGACAGTAAGGGATCGACTACAACATCGACAACTGCCTTGCCTTTGGGAACAGAGTTGGGTCTCTTCATGACCAGAGCTCCAGGAGCACTAGGATCATGGCGTGGAGTAGGTTGGCCAATTGCCTGCGGGACTGAGGTAGATTTGTCTTTCAACGGGTTCTTGAAGATATTGCCGAGCCCGGAAGTTCTTGAGGACGCAGTATTGAGATGCTTCACAGATAACTTCTGTTTTCCGGGCTGCGTGGAATCTCCTCCATCTGAAATGTCATTTTTAGCTGATTTCTTGACAAAAACTGCTTCGACTTTGGGTCGTTGAATGTTGTTTGCGGTTGCTGCCTTTGATTGAGCCGGAGGTGAAGATGATGACTTCTTTGTCCCGCCTAAGAATCTTCGTCCTGACATGTAATCCTCCTTCGATATCGACGACTCTATTTCAACATCCTTTCCACTAATCGATAGACTTGCGCCGGGTTCGAGCGGTGTATTGATTACGACTCGGCCCATATCCCGGCCAGAGACATCACGCAGGTAACCGTAACCTCCGCGGATTGAAAGGATTCCGTCACCATCCCAGGTCTTGTGTTTCTTGGTGGTAAATTTTCGCCTAGAGAATAACTTTAGCGGAAATTACCTTTGAACTCAGATGAGTTCCACTAACCACAGAACATTATAGTACGCCTCCACATCATCGGCTGGAGCATTTCGGTTGCCTTTCGAGGTGTCTCCATCGCTAGACAAATTCTGAACTGTATTCAGCGGTTTCCGCAAGCTAGGTTTCTTTGTGATATTGCCATCTGATGGATTGGAAATGTCATCACTATCGACTTCGTCGTCGTGATTGCTGTCTAGACGCGGTCGTTTGAAAGGACGAGGATTGTTGGCATCGGAGGTTGTGGAATCAGATGATGCGCCTGATGCCAAATTCTTTCGAATAAGGGGAGGGCGGAAAGGCTTGAAATGCATTATTGTAAGGCAGATCAATGCTGTTCGAGCAAGGCAAGCTGGTACATGTCGGCGTTCGTAATTCTGGGGCGACGCGTCCAGGCGACGCGACATCACGTGAAGATAACGATAAATTAACCTTAATCAATGGGCAGGCCAAACACAATGTGGAGCCGTAGACATTATTCGTTGAATGGGAACCTCAAAACTTCAAATTTTCTACGGTATAAACCTCATTTGTTTGTCTATAGTTGCTGAGCTAGAAAATAATAGACTCGAATTGACTAAATTTTACAGAAGGCATCCAATTTCTAGGGTATAGCCTCCCTAAGTTGCGCAGCCCCCCAGATCAATGTTTATTGCTCAAGTATGGATCAAGCTCATGATCAACAATTAATAATTGACAAATAATGAGCAAGTCTCATCTTACGAAATCTGTATGCTGGCGTATGGTAAAAAAAGAGAATCTTGTACTATTTGTAACAGTAAAATTAAACAAAGGTATATTAATCAGGACGTGTCCCTACAATGATGATTCGAAGACCATAAAATTTAGCGGTCGTACGGTAATAAAAGGAGATAACAGAGAATAATATAGCTCGTTATATAACGTTTTGACGTCAAGTTGATTACGAAATATGCCTATTTGGCATCGTCGGCAACCTTGCGGTCTGTGAGAGGAATGGCTTGGGGACCCACGTAATGGCGTTGGTGAATGAACCACCAAATAGCGACGAAAATGGTTAGACCACCAGTGATCAGACTGGCGTAATTCATTGACTTGGCATCAGTAGGGAGCGTGTAAGGGAAGCAGAATATGACGATGAATGCAAGGATGTAGATGCAGGATACAATATTGACAATGTAGCCCACTGCGCCTTTCATCCAGAAGTATCCGCGAGTGACGGAGGCTCGTCTTGATAAAACGTGTGGGAAAATGGCGGTGAAGTATGAGAGTGTCGAAAGCTGGACGTAGGAGCCCACAAAGGCGTTGAAAGCTGTAGACGATCCTACATAAATGCAAGCCAAGATTGTGATCAAGCAGCCACAGATCAAGGTGGCATTGAACGGGTTGTGCATTTTGCTGTTGATGCGACCAACAAAACCCGAGAAGGGAGTCGCGTTGTCTCGAGCAAGGGTCCAAAGTGTTCGACCAGCAGTGATATAGCATCCGACGCAGGTGACGAGGGTTGGAAGGAAGGCGACAATCAACAGGCCGAGGGCACCACCTCTGGTACCAGTAGCTTGACGGTAGATTTCTGCCAATGGGAAACCAAAGGCACTTCCCACGACATCTTCCAGAGACTGGATAGAATAAAACATGGCGATCATATAAAGAAAGCCTGTGATAAAACCGACCGTCATCTGAGCCAGAATAGCTTTGGGGATATTCCTGCTGGGGCTAGAAAACGGTTAGCCCAACAAAGTTTCCGCTGTTATTGTTCGAGAAAAACACTCACTGTGGGATTTCCTCAGCAAGATGTGAGGTTACGTCAGGTGTACCAACACTGTATGCTCCGTTCAGCATACCAGCGACAAAGACGAAGCCCTGACTCGAGTATCCCGTTGTACTGGTCCAACTTCTCCAGACAAACTCGTCGGAAGCATAACCCACTCCGTTCACATACGGCATAACAGCGCAAACAATGATGGTGACGAAAACACCACCAATAATGAAAAACATGCCCAAATTGCCGATTTGTGGGAGAAGACGGTTGGCAAAGAGAACGATCGTACAGCAAATCCAAGTGCAGATGAGCATGCTGACGAAGACGTGCCATGGCTGTGGGACAAAGTGTGGGTGGAAGAGGGCATACATGGAAACAGTCTGGTTTCCTAGGATAGAAGACATGGATGCTGCACCAAATACCCAAGCCAACGTGTTCCAGTAACCAGCGAACCATCCGCATACACGGCCATACTTTCCCGCAGTGACGGAAGCCCAATGGTAAACTATTCAGGCGGTTAATTATTGCTAAGAAGACTGAGACTATTTTCACGTACCTCCACTTGCTGAAGGCATGGCAGAGGCCAATTCAGCGATGGACGCGGCGACAAACCAGTAGCAAATAGAAACGGCAATGCTGCGTCTCGATTAACACACATGTGATATGTAAGAACAAAAAAGTTGGTAAGTTTACTCACAATTCATAGATAATACCGGCAGGTCCTCCATTAGAAATGTTGATAGTCTATAGTTAAGTCTTAGTCACGCGATTGTCTGAAGCTCGAGACAGTTATTTTCCTTACCACACTTCCACCTTGAGCGATCCAAGTGTTTCCGGTGGTGACAGCAATGGCACAAATGCTCAAAAGGCCAAAGTTCCGTTGTAGTTCCTGCTTGTGACCCGAAGCATTAACGACCTCTTCAGAGGCGTTGTCGGAAGTAGGGACCTCGAGAGCATTCATCTTCTCATCAGGGATGTATTCAGCCATGATAGACAGCCGGCCCGGAGTAGTCGCCTCTTGAAACGAAAGAAATCCGCAAAGTGCGGGAGTATACCAGAGCAATGCCTCGACGATAGATGAAAGTAGATGAAGATTCACTTTCCCCTGAGCTGGCACACCGAAGTACCGAGATACATGTACGTACTAACTACATGTACTACTCCGCAGGCAAACAGGGCGAATGAAACCCTGGGGGATCTGGTCCACTTGATCCCGCACCGAACTAGTCCGTGGATTTCAGCTGGTAGAACAAACACTGAGATTATTTGGTATAAGCTATAAGGAAAATTTGCGGTACGTAACAGCGCCACGTTGGGTACGTAGTAATAGTTTAGTAGAGAGAATGCTGGTGGTGTTGGCGCCGGATGAGTTTTGAGCCATCTTATCTTAAAAGTGGAGACAAATGCATATTTTTACGGAAAGGGCCTGTGATTGGTTTAGTGCTGAGAAATTTGGGTTAAAGCGGGGTGCTTACTCAGGTATCATTGGGCAATTTTAATTCGGTGGGTCATTTAAGTGGAGCCCGACCACCGCGCTTGTCCCAGAAAGGGAACTCTAGCAGATGGCGGATCCGCGAAGAGAATATGAGCCCATGGATGGCTTACTACGTATCTTGGTATTCGCCTGCTCCATACGTTTTTGTCCAAGTTCTCACTATACATAACCTGCTGGGTGCCTACAAAGTCAGTGGTGTTCTGTGTGTCTTCAGACTGCATGGTGGTTTTGGCAAACTCCTACGAAGAAGATGGTGGATTGCTGTTTTCAGCTTGGTATAGAAGGCGATCGTTCCCGATGCCAGCATCTTCAAAGTTCACGGCAGCATGGCTATGTCTTACATATGCACTAGCAGAGACTAGCAGAGTGATGGCATACCTCAGAAGTCGGAATGGGTACTCCGTATACCCGGATGCTGTGTCCACTGTCTTCCTTCTTTTCTTTGCCAATTTCACAACACAACCAAACATTCCATGGCGATCTCCGGGGTCGGACCTTTTTGAGGCCAACTCCACACGCTCCACTGTCCAATTTTTGCATCGCAGCGTCACTCCTCGATTTCCCGATTTAGCCTATGCGCATCGGAGGTGAAACCGGTGTGCCCCGACTCGGGATTTGAAGCTAACCTTTAATGGTGAAATTCAGCCAGGTATCACCGACGCTCTCCGACTAGACAAGGGTGGAAAAATAATAATGCCGCATTAAGACTACGCCATACTACCACTTCTAGTAATAATCGAGATGGATGCCGCCAGCTTACCCAAATGGCTTAATGTGCTCCGGGCCTCCGGCAATGTAAACCTTAAAAGCAGGTGGTTTAGTGGCTGACTGTCTCCGCTAGCACATCATCGGTTAATGTATTTTTGAACAAGGCGGGTCTGTGCCTGATCTGGCTGCTTTGTTTTATGGCCAATGATGCTGCTGGCTTAAAAGGTGGATATGCCAGGAGCAGAAAATTGTGAACCGTGGGCCGATGCAACATGGGCCCCTCTGACGCGGTCGACCTGTCCAAGTGCTGGAGATCGTTCAAGATGTATCAAAACTTGCACTTAGCGTCATCCCCATCACGCCTTCTAAACCGTCCAATCACAAAATGTGATAGTACATCGGGACAAAGGATCCCCTGCCTGTCCCTGTCAAGTCTGTCAAATAATTAGCTGATGTTAGCCTCCCTGGGTTTTCTGTCAATCCCTTTACCCTTGTTGAGCTGTCAAAGTCGAGGTCGCCTTTTGTGCTTTATCTATCAGGCCCTCGCACAAACAACAACAAGGCGACATTCTCATAGGGACGCCCGTCATGTCATTTCAGCCAGGTTTTGCAGAGAGTTTCAAGAGAGAAACATGGATCTTATACAGTGTGGGAATGGCAGGAGTTGCCTTACGATAGTGAGTTTGCCCAAGGAAAATAGATTACAAAGACTGTCGCTGACAGTAAAAGCGTTGCTCGTATTCGACGTCTTGGTATCCGAAATTTGCAGATTGACGACTTTATAATGTTGTTCGGCATGATATGGTATACGATTTTATGTGTGGCTTTAAATGAGGTCGCATCTGGTGGAGGGTCGAATTTGATGACGGCAGAAGACAAGGCCAATATGACCCCGAGTATTCACGCAGAAAGAGTCCGAGGAAGCAAATGGGTTTTTGTTTCGGAACATGCCTTCATCTTGACTATTTGGAGCTTCAAGTCCTGCATGCTCATCATTTATTCCCGGATAACGTATGTCACACTATACTACTCGGTCTTTCACAGGCTTTTGTTAACGCAGTATTTGATAGGGACGGTCTCGCCCAAAAACGCCTTATTAACTACTGTGCGATTTACGTTACACTTGGTTTTGTTGGCACCGAACTTGGTTTATTCTTGACTTGCATTCCTCTTACTAATTACTGGGCTGCTCCTACCCCAAACCGTGAGCGCACCCCATTGACTATTATTATCACATCCAACTAATGTAATTTTTTTAGCACAATGTTCAACCTATCAGCATTACGAAATCATCCAAGGATGCTTTTCTATCACAGCCGACGTTTTTATGCTCGCAGTTGCCATCCCACTTCTTTTGAAAATCAGACTTCCCACGAAACAAAAAATAATATTGGTTATTCTTTTCGGGATGGGAATCTTTGTCATCGTCTCTGCAATTTTGACCAAGGTTTATTGCTTGGTACCCAACCTGATCTCCTACGTCTATATGAACTGGTACTTCCGCGAAGCTACAGTGGCCATCCTGGTCACTAACATTCCGCTTGTCTGGTCGCTGCTCCGAGACGTCTTCCCCGGTATCTTGAGGAGCTGGACTGGTGGTTCAAAGAAGGGTACTGAGCGCTACTATCCGTCTACACCCTGGTCCAACACCAACAAATCACGGGGCAGTCGCGGGTTCGGAGTTGCAAGCCATGTCCGGTCCATGCGCTCCCAGTACGATATGGAAGAGATGGGCCCAATGCCGCAGAAAGAGGATAGCTCTGTGAGCATTAGCCAACGAAGCGGCGACTCGCCAAACTCTATCAGCGATGACGGATCAGCTCGCGCTCTTCGTATTCGCCAAGATATCACGGTAACAGTCGAAGAAGAGGCGCGACGCGATTCAAAATTTGTCACAATGGCTCACGGATGGAGCGACAGTCAGCCAGAGGGTCGGAAAAGGTCCTCAGCTTAGACATGCTATTACTCTTTTGCTTACAATGTGTAGCTCTTGTTACGGGTTTAATCGGATAGAAACTTTTCTTTACGAGGTTCACGGGAAATTATAGTTTGTTTTCTTAATTAATTTTGAGTTTTACGTATCCAACCTTTAATGTTTATCCGACAATCCCTAGAAGTTAAGTACTACTGCGTACCTTGTCAAATCTGTTCCACATGACCGAAAGTTAGAATCAATTCATAGCCGGCACCTATTCACGGTCCTTGGAGATCAGACCCGGCTTGAGGGACAATAATGACATTAATAGTTCTACGCGATGAACCACGGATCGATCAGGATCGGTCACATTTGGTTGGGCGGGAAAAAAGCGAGACATTCTGCCAGTCGGGTTTAGACTGTTATTCTCAGACTGCAGGGATTAGATCCAAGCGACCTATGATGTAGCCAAATGATGTGGGGGAGGGGAAAGAAACCAGAAAACCTTAAAAAGTTTTTCATTCAGAATTCTCGATTTAGAGCTATGTACGTAGTCGTACGGACGACAGAGCTATCAATTAGTGTAATTAGTGTACACGCTAGGACGGAGGGGACCCGCCGCCCCGCAGTGGGCCATCTCAAACCTTATCTTATGACCGGCAGGATCCACTCTCTGAATCTGGATTGATCGATGAATGGCCAAGACGGACAAAGTTCCTCGTCCGGGATTCATGTCTTGCCAAGGTTGGCCTCTGGACCCTGGTCTCTGTCTGCCGATCCTCATCTACACAAAGAATTGTGGCAGTGGAACCTATTCCTGTTCCGGATAGACCTCTGTCAAATCACACACCGCCGTCGAGGAAGACGTTTTTCCCAACACGGAAATGGTACGTCCTGCTCAAGCCAACCAATTAAGTGAATTATTCCCAGCTATTTTCCAGAAATCAGATTTGAAGCGTTCATTAATTTTCCTACCTGTCTTTCATTGGTCTTCCCAAACAGCAGATGCTGCGATGCAAGCTTAGTCACCTATCTTATCGTCAATTTCCAACCCCGCATCATTCAACCACCAATTTTTTGGTGTCAATTATTCGGCCCGCGTAAGGTCTTCCCCGAGAAAGGGCCAATCAGCGTCTATGGAGATGGATAATACCACATCTCTTGCCATTAACGGCCGGCATGTCTTCATTACAGGTGCCGCAGGCAGCATAGGGAGCCAAGCTGTACAGGAGTTCTTGGGTAGGTCAAATCAATGTTTTGCGCTTGGCGTCTGTATTTTGCCTAGAAAGTGTTCATTGCTGTCAATGATACACGTAATGAAACCCTTGTCTTGTGTAATCTGACTAACTCAATACAGACCAGGGATGCAATGTGACTGCACATGACCTCGACCCAGCCGCTGCGCGAACACAGATTTCCGAAACAGACCGTCTGTATACAGTAACAGGCGATGTCTCCGATGAAGACTCAATCAGACTCTGCATGGAAAAAGCTCGGCAGCGTTTCGGACTCATCGATATTCTCATAGTGAACACAGCGGTTACAGATAAGTCCCAAGAATATCCTATCTGGGACCTACCTGTGGATTTTTGGGATAATGACTATCGGACCAATGTCCGCGGCACTTTTCTGACTATAAAACACTTTCTCCGCGCCGCAAAGAGCGCACAGGAAAGTCAAGGAGGAAGGGAGCTTGACAACTTGGCTATCGTGATTGCTGTCAAGGAGCACGCAAAGGATGGCGAGGCTAACTATTCCGACTACGCTTCTGGGAATGCTGGACTGCACTATAGTTTGATTCAGGGACTGAAGAATGAGATTGCGAGATTAAATAGGAAAGCTCGAGTGAATGCCGTGGCTCCTGGCCCGGTGAATTCCTCGTTGATTGCGCGTGCAATGGCTTTCTTAGCTTCCCATCGTGCAGCTGGTCACATTTCCGGTCAATACATCTCTGTAGAGGGCGGTCCGGAAGGCCGGCTGATATGGAAAGAGAACGAAGTTATCAAGACGTCTGATTTGTCATTTTCCTCGTCTCTGCAAACGATACCTCAATCGATGTCTAAGCCGCAACGAAACAAGATAAGAGTGGCTGTCTCAATAGACTTAGACGCCGTATCAGGGTGGCTTGGAACAGGTATGTGCACTATAAACCCGCATATTCGATATGAAATACTGATTTGTTTTACACTAGGCTACTCTCCTGATAATGTATTGGCCGATTACTCGGCAGGATTCTTCGCTGCGCGAGTGGGTGTTCCTCGACTCTTGAACATGCTGAAAAGAAATGGCATTGCGAATAAGGTGACATGGTTTATCCCCGGCCATTCAGCCGAGAGTTTCCCTCAAGAAGTCCAGCAAGTCGTCGAATCTGGATGTGAAGTTGGATTGCATGGCTACGCTCACGAAGGGGCATACTCGCTCACCGTCCAACAAGAGCGGGATGTTCTTGAAAAATGCATAGAAATCGCCACAAAACTCACGGGCAAAAAGCCTGTGGGATATCGTGCACCGCTGTACCAAGTTCGGGAGTCCACTTTGGACCTTTTGGAGGAATATGGCTTTGAATACGGTAAGGCAACAAACGATTTACCGCTGAAAGAATCAAACTCTAACATCGTTTGATACACAGACGCCTCTCTTACAGACCACGACTGTCATCCTTTCTTTGCCCCTCGCCGACCTCCCCTCCAACCAATCGACTACACCAAACCTGCCTCTAGCTGGATGCACCCAATCCCATCTTCATCATGCGAGGATCAAACCATCTCCGATCGTCGACCGTTGGTCGAAGTGCCCTGCAATTACTACATGGAAGACATGACACCGATGCAGTTTCTGCCGCACGTACACAATTCGCACGGATATGTCGACGTGCGCGTCATTGAACAGATGTGGCGTGATCGATTCTTGTGGATTCGTGAGCATGAATCGGAGCCCATATTCGCTATGCTGATGCATCCGGATACGTCCGGCATGGCGCATGTGATTGGAATGGTAGAACGGATGATTAAGTGGTTACAGAGTTGGGGAGAGGATGAGGTCGAGTTTATGCAGACTGGAGAGATTGCGAGGTGGTGGAAAAAGAAGAATCTACAAAAGTAATAGTTGGAAGAAGTATTACTGCACGTGGCTTATCAAGATTTACCACTGTTTACACAATCTACAATGGAGGCTACAATGGTGTTGATAACAGATTATTGTCAGTTATATAATATTCAGCTATAAGTACATTAAAAGCAGTTCGATGACTTTCAAAACACCATCATGGCTGCTCTATTGAAATGAAAATGCTGCAAAGGTACAGACAGAACCTCCCAAAACGCCTAATCATGCCAGGTTTCAAAATTCAGCGTCATTAATCAAACTTCGTATCTCGTCTCGGCTCAAATATCCCACTTTTTTTCTCTCTCGTTTATTCGTAAAGATCCATATCACCATCCTCCTCAATTTCAGCAAGAGCGTCATCAGAATCCACCATGTCTTCGTCGGCCATATCGCTATCGGTATGGTTAGGAAGTACATCGATGCGGCCATCTCTCATAATCACCTCGGCAGTCTCGCCGTCTTTGATGCTGCCACGGAGTATCAAAACAGCAAGCTTGTTGAGGACTTCGCGTTCAATGAGACGAGACAGCGGACGAGCACCGTATGCGGGAGAGTGGCCAGCATCGCCCAGATAATCCTTGACATCTTCGGTGCATTCAATTTTGATGTCTTTGCCGTTAGACTCGAGACGGCGTTGGATTTCTTTGAGTCGAATGTCCACAATGGAACGAATCTCGCGCTTGGTGAGACGGTTGAAGATGACTGTGCTAGAGATACGATTGAGGAATTCGGGAAGGAAGTAGTCACGCAAGGCACCCATGACCAACTCGCGAGTCTGAGGCTCAATCCGTCCATCTTTGCCCGTTGGGCGAGAGAGATATTCAGCTCCAAGGTTGGAGGTCATGACCACGATACAGTTCTTGGCGTCAACAATCCGGCCTTGACCATCGGTAATTCGACCGTCATCCATGAGTTGTAGCAGCACTGTCAAGACTTCCTTGGCTGCCTTCTCAACTTCATCAAAAAGAAGAATAGAAAAGGGCCGGCGGCGAAGATTCTCGGTCAGTTGCCCACCAGCGTCGTGTCCAACGTAGCCCGGAGGTGCACCAATCATCCGACTAAGAGAGTGTCGTTCTTGGTATTCCGACATGTCGAACCGGATCATAGCTTTAGGGTCGTCGAAAAGGAACTCGGCGAGGGCCTTTGTCAGAAGAGTCTTACCGGTACCGGAGGGACCGCAGAAAAGGAAACTTGGGGGTTGATTGGGGTTGGCCAAACCAGACCGTTGCAGGCGAATTGCGTTGGATACAGACTGGACAGCCTCTTTCTGGCCCACCACAATCTTGCCGAGATGCTTCTCCATTTGAAGGAGTTTATCTTTCTCGGTAGTCTTAAGCCTGGTGACTGGAATGCCTGTCCATCTAGCAACAATGTCGTTGATTTGGTCGGGACCAACAGCGTCAGGCATGAGAGTCTCTCCCTGACTTCCAGATCGGGCACGCTCTTCAGCATCACTTTTGGCTCGTTCATCCTCAAGACGTTGAATGAGATTTTGAGTTTCCGGAATGGCGTAGTACTCAAGATCGGCGGCAGTCGCAGTGTCTCCTGAACGCATAGACTCATCGCGTTTCACTTTGAGCGAGTCTAATTTCATCTTGGCGTCTTGGATTTCTTTGCTGCGCCTCTTTTCCTGTTCGTATTTCTCTCGGAGTGGTCGCAATTCCTCGGCAACATTGGCTGCTTCCTGTTTGGCCAGCTCAAGACGAGTTTTGGATGCGGCATCTTGTTCGCGCTCCAAAGCGTGGATTTCAATCTGAAGCTGTCGCAATTTCCGTTCAAGGTTGTCCAGAGCCTCTGGTTCTGATTCGCGAGTCACGCGAACTGCTGCGGCAGCCTCATCAATCAGATCAACAGCGGAATCAGGTAGTCGTCGTGCCGTGAGGTAACGAGCAGCGAGTGTAGCTGCTGATACAATTGCGCCATCGAGGATGTTGACTCCGTGATGGACTTCGTATCGTTCTTTGAGACCACGAAGAATGGAAATAGTTTCGGGTATAGTTGGCTCTTTAACCAAGACTTGTTGGAAACGTCGCTCAAAAGCTTGGTCTTTTTCGATGTACTTGCGATATTCTCCGAGTGTGGTGGCGCCGATACAATGCAGCTGGCCACGAGCTAGCATCGGCTTAAGCAAGTTCGCTGCGTCCATGCCTCCCTCGCCGCTCGATCCAGCCCCCATCAAAAGATGGATCTCGTCAACGAAGAGAACGATGGTTTCGCGTGCTTCTTCGATCTCTTTTAAAACGCCTTTCATTCGTTCTTCGAATTCGCCGCGATATTTGCTTCCGGCCACAAGTGCGCCGACGTCGAGGGAGAGAAGTTTGCAATGTGCGAGGTTGGCAGGCACATCTGCGTTGACGATACGTCGTGCTAGACCTTCCACTACAGTGGTTTTACCAACACCAGGATCACCAATGAGGACAGGGTTGTTCTTTGTCCGACGAGTCAGAATGCGAATGACTCGTCTGATTTCTTCCTCACGACCGATGACTGGGTCGATTTTTCCTTCACGCGCGAGCGCTGTCATGTCGATGGTGAACTTTTTGAGATTTTCATGTTCTTCTTCAGCGTCGGCAGTCTTCGAGTCGACTCGCTTGGTGCCGCGAATCTGTGTTACCGCGTTGTCGATAAGTTTCACGTTGGGAATGTTGGCATCAGCCAATGCTTTCTGGACCTGTCCGTCTTGTGCGAGGGCGGAAATCAGGTGGTCAATAGCAACGTAGCTATCCTTTTGTGTTTTTGAGAGATCAGACGCTGCCCGGATGACCTTGGAAAGGGCCGGAGAAACGGCAACTCGTTCTGGAGGGGGGTCTTGGCTCGGCTGCCTGACGAGCAGTTTCATGAGTGCTCGCTCCAGCAACTGAGGATCGCCATGTGCCCTTTCAATAACTTGTTTGAACAGTGGCACACTCGACGAGTCCGCCGATGGTTTTTCCTCTTCATCCTTGTCGACTGGAGGATTCAAGAGCGATACGGCAAGGTGGAGAGGGAGAATTTGGGTATGGGCGTATTGCTCTGCAAGATCGTTGGCATCGAGCAGGGCCTTGTTGGCCCGGTCTGTAAATTGAGCGCCGTTCATCTTGGGTTGTGTAGTATGTCACACGCACACACAGAGTAAAAGAGTCGCTTGTGTGGTTGAGTGTATTCGCCCTTGTCGGGTCGAAATATGTGGGCTTCACCAGACCTTGGTATGAGAGTTGAGGTGATTGTTCGATGAGAGTGAAGATGTAAAAATTCAAAGAAGATACACCAAGCTGTCGGGCAGAAGAAAATATTATATAGAGACAGCTTGGGCACCATGAGATGGCTCAAAGAAACGCCTGGCCAGACCCCGCTCCTGCCCGCTCATTCGCCCAGCTTCTACCGCCTTCTGGAACGCCCGACGTCAGACCACGTGATCGTCCCGCAAACGTGATATGCTGCGAAGTCATGACGTCATCGAGTAGCCCTAACCCTAACCTGATTTGTACCTTAATAGCCATATGATAATGCCGCCCTTGCGCCCGCTGAATTCTATCTACCAATCCATAGCAAAGAAGTAACTGATAATTATAGGTCCAAAACAAGTCACGTGACCCCTCAATGGTTCCAACTTTGCGGCGGGGTCAAATTTCCTTGTCTTTGCCATCATTGGCCTGTGTTGCTCGAGCGTAAAACGAGCTCGGAGGTTCCAAGATGTCCAACTCCCGAGTGCACGACTCAACGGGGAACTATTAATAATGTATAGATCGCGGCAAATTATTCAATGAAGCTGCATTGTTATTCTCAGCTCAGACGTTGCCGTCTGCCCTGAGTGAGGGGGACTGCCCAATCAGTAACAACCGATCAACCCGATGTAGTACTTGAATTGTTGTCTTGCATTATTAGTTGCACTGCGTGTACCGTCAACTGACCCCGTGCGATTGCACCTTGTCGGGAATAGAGGCAAAAGGCTGCAGTTTCTGTTGAATACTGGAATAAGTGGTGTTACTACAAGTTCTGCCCAGGAGATGCTCGTAAACACCACGTCGGTGAACATGATACACGCTCTCATATCACGTGCGGCGCAGGCGGGGCAGGCGCTCCTGCCCTGCACGTTGTTGTTGCTTCTCCTCCTTCTCCTTCAAGTTCCTCTTCCGCCTCTTCTTTTCTTCTTTCAAACACAAGATCGCTGCCAACGCAACGCAGTCAAACCACCTCAACTCTGACCCCCAGTCTCTCTTTTGGCGATAGTCTATGTCATGACGGGCTACGCACGAACGAATAATGTCACTGAACCCCCCCACGACCGCGACGAGCGTACCAATCACATTGGGGTTTTGGCAACGTTGAGGTCTAGGTACCACGGTCAGACGGAAACCAATCTTCAAGTTTCTCGTTCCTCGAGCGAGACCGACCCCCAGGTATCCAGGAAACCGAGTTCCCGGTGACACCGAACAAGCTGCAATATTGGATGTGCCTGGGTTACTCTAACTGCGCTGCCACTGTGACCTCCCCAAGGCTCGACCGCAGGCCCGTATTCTTCTTACAATCCAGTTGGTTCAGCCGAACTGCTCCAGAAAACATGAGGCGTTTAGAGCCACGCATGACGCTTACAGCGCTTGAGGGGAAAATAACATAAGACAAAAGAAACGGGAGATGTTTCCACCTCTCTCAGCTGTTTGGCCAGAATGACCCTTTGTGGTTGGCGTAGCTAGTACGTACTCCGTACGGCTGGGCCTGGAGTTTCACGCAAGCTGACCCTCTTTTTCCTTGTTCTCGTCGCCCTATGGCCGACTAGTCGCTCCAAGGTTTGGCTGTCACCCTCCTTGATCCGAGGATACCTTAGTAACATTAGCTGTCGGTCGGCACTCGTGCCTGGAACACGGCTGCATTCCTCACCCAGCACATGCGTTTTGCCATTCCGGGTTAATCCAGTCTGCAGTCTCCGAAAAAAATTAAAAAAAAAATAAAATAAATCGCTACATCGCCCTAAGCGTTTCCATTATTAAATAGCCCAGGGCGAACTCCTCTTTTCGTTCCACAGCTCAGACGTCTCTAACCCGGTAGGCCTTGTGCTGTGTCCCGTTCTCGTATTATTATTAAATAGTCGGTGTTTCCCCCCTCTTCAGAAACAAAAGTGAAGCTCAAAAAGTCTGACGGTGGTGTTTTTGCAGATCCGGCGTTGCAGAGCCACTCTTGCGTGATTTGACGCAAGTCTTGGGTGCTCTATCTTCTTGCCGACAGGCTCAGCCGTCACCCCAGCGTGGCCTAGAACAGCTTTTCATTGGAATTAATTCAATTTCGATTGGATCTCGCACAGAAAATCATGTCGAACAAGCCTATTTTTGTCGCTACCCATCCCAGGGCATGCTCGACTGCCTTCGAAAGGGTAAGGATCTCTCACCATGGGTTCCCACCCCCCTGCCTTGGCGCCAGCGCAAGGAGATTTTCCTCCCCGGCTAATCCGATTGACTATGTAGGTCTTTATGACTCGTCGGGACAGCCTGCAGTGTATTCACGAGCCTTTTGGCGACGCTTTCTACTACGGTCCGGAGCGATTGGGCTCCAGGTACGAGGACGACGAGGAGGCAAGAGTGGCTAGTGGCTTTAGCCAGTCAACCTTCAAGACCGTCTTTGACCGGATTGAAAGGGAATCCACCGAAGTCTGAAAACCTTTCCCTTTTCTGCTCATTTGATTTTCTTTTTCCCTCCCCTACTAGGCACTGTGGATCTTGCGACTCAGGGTGGTGTCGCGTGCACACCCTGGCAAGTTCGATCAAGGCCTGGCTGCATCGATTCGCTGCAGCTCTAGCCCCGCTGCACAACAGAAAAAAAAAAGCGAAAAGACTTTGCTAATCGATACTACGACGTCGTAATATTCGCCTCACTTCATTTCTTATCTGCGTTTCGTGCTAGCCTCGTTTGGAATTTGGAGCTTACTTTGTTTGTCGATATACAGGGCAAGCGAGTCTTCATTAAAGACATCATTCACTATCTCGTTCCCCCAAATGGAAAACCAGCAAGCATTGCTCCGTCTTTGCTGAAACCAAAGCGCGGCATCGGCACAAACGGCCACGTCAACGGACATTCCAACGGTCACGCCAACGGGGTTAATGGCGCCAATGGAGCAGCTGTTAATGGCGTGAGCGTCAACGGGGAGTCTTCTCGGCAGAAGGCTCCCTACCCGTACGACACAGAAGCCGAGCCTGGAAACCCAACTGTGGTTCCCACCGAGCTTCTGTCTCAGTTCCATTTCACCTTTCTCATCCGCGATCCCCACTACAGTATCCCGTCTTACTACAGATGCACCATCCCACCCTTGGACGAAGTCACCGGCTTTTACAACTTTTGCCCATCCGAGGCCGGCTACGATGAGGTTCGCCGTGTTTTCGACTACCTCCGCCAGGTCAACATCGTGGGTCCTCGTATGGCAGCAGCGGGCGGGGCTTCCAACGGGACTACTAGCAGTGGGGTGAATGGCCATCATTCCAAGAAGGGTGGCATTGAAATCTGCGTCGTGGATGCAGACGAGATGCTGGATGCTCCCGCCGAGATGATCGAGGCGTATTGCAGAAGCGTCGGGATTCCTTATGACCCGGATCTGCTTACTTGGGACACTGAGGAGGACCACGCATTTGCACGAGCTGCCTTTGAGAAGTGGAAGGGATTCCACAATGATGCGATTGAGTCCAAGGGTCTTCAAGCCCGTTGTCATGTATATTTTTCTCTTCTTATCAACTGGACATACATTAGAAGCTAACCCGATTGTCTAAAACGCAGCCCAAGGCATTCAAATCCGAAGAAGAATTCGATGCCGAATGGCGCCAGAAATACGGCGAAAAGGGCGCCAAGATCATCCGTGAAACCGTCGACCGCAACATGGCTGACTACCACTATTTGAAGCAGTTTGCCTTGAAAGTGTGATACCAGATTGGCACTTACGTCAAATGCAGATCCGCCAAGAGACAAGGCAGAGTATACCTGTTGTTTGACATGATTTTTATTTCGGGTTATTAGCTTTTTCGTCTTCTTTGATACAGTCCCCAGATTGTAATTTCTTAATGTCTGTCTTTACGATTGATGAAACGACCGGATGGCTGGAAAGTCCAGTTTATCCATTCTTAAGTTGCTGAAACTTGCGGACATCTTTCCTTGTGTCCGATAAGAAAGATTGAGTCTACGACACGGCTGTTATCCTAACTATTGCACTACCAGATTGACCATTGGAATGATTAGTGAATTTTTGATATTTTGAAAGCAAAGTCTAATTACGTATTCTTGACCTAAACTTGCTTACACCTTTTCGATCTGAGAAAGTGCTCACTAGGAATTCGTTCTTGACGATTCGAAATAGAAAAAAAAAATACAAGGTAAATATCAACAGAGCTGCTTGATTCGCTCAGAATAATACAGGGGAGGCCAATTGCACTGACGTCCTTGACAGTCAAAGCCCTTCTAATAACACTCGTCAAAGAGACTGCAGTCTCGTAAACTAGAAAAAAGTCAAACCGGTATGAAATTAAAAAGGTCGAGGACGTTTTAACAGTAATAAAGAGTACAAAAAAGAAGAAAGACCCAAAAGAATATAGGGATCATCGCCGCTCGCTGATGCGTTTGATAAGAATGGGAAGCATTTGTTTCCGACAGACTCGACTCGAGGGAATAACGTTGGTTTGTAACTTGTGTTTTCTTTTTATACAGCGGCATATCCTCCTCTCGCACCAGGACCCTGGAGGGTATTGATAACACGACGCATCCAATCTTGGAAGATATATGGGATGTCGCGGAGAGTGTCCCCGTGGGGGAGAAGGTCCCATCCTCGAGCACCGTAGCGGTTGTAGTTCAGCCAGGAGCCGAAAATGAGGTATGTAGCGACCACGAGGAAGACGCTTAGAACTATTAGTTTTGAATTTCAAGCATATAAAAGGGTGAGGGTCTTACATAATGATCAACCAGGTGAAAAATCCCCAGTGGCCACCACCGTTGGAGTCTGACGGGTTGTCGCTGAGTGCGTTTTCGCACGCATACTTGGTCTTCCAATCGAGTCGGAGAATGTACTCTTTGTCGTCAACGAGACTGAAGCTCTTGAGCTGCAGGCTTCGGTCGGAGGTATCTTGCTGGCCATCAGCCTTGTCATCGCTATCGTCCTCTTCTTTATCGTCGTCGCGTCGGAAACGCTTCCTTTTCCCTTCATCCTCCTTCTCCTTTTTGTCTGGATTTTTAGACTTCTTCGTCACAAGACCCTCCAAACCCGTTCGGTCGGGGTCGCATTGAAACTCAATGACAGCCGAGGCCGGTTTGCTCTTTTTCTGGTCGTGCTCGTGAATCTCACCGCCGGCGATTGTGATGCGCACTCCTTCAGTATCATCATCTTCCTTCTTCAACCGCTTGACTTCTGGGCCCTTGCTGTCGTCGCCACTGGATTCCAGTGCGGCAATGGGGAGAGGTCTCGTTTCGGCCACGTGCTTATCTTCGTCGTCATCGTATATCGTCCTTTCAAAGCCGCAGACTAGATCCAAATCAGAACACGTTTTTATTTCAATGATACCAAAGAGGATGGGCAAAACATACTGCTCTTTTTATTCCCGCAGTCGACGCCTTCAAAGCGCGAAGCACTGTCCAAAAGGCCGCAAATGTTGATCAAATAGGTCGTGTTGCGCGTGATCCCATCCAGATGGGTGACATTGTAAATCTCATGGATACCCTCGAGCGGACTCAGGTCAAAATGCACATCGTCGACGCGGACATCGGCGCACGAGAAGTCGAGGGCAGAGGTCAGTGAAGGAGATGACGATAACAGCACAGCTGTTAGCAGCGCCAGCGAGGGCTGTGTGAGGACGCGCATGGCGGGGAGGAACCCAGTGTTGTATCAGTAATTTTTTTTCCGGTTCCAAGAGGATTCGAGGAGAATAAAGTATAGCAAAAGATAGAAAAAGAATAGGTTGTACAGTGAAGAAACGCCCCTGTTGGTTTGATGGAAGTTGGCGTAACTGCGGCTTGGATGACTGCGACGGAGACCGCGCGCCAAGACCGCCGGGGCTCGGCTAATGAGCGTCGATGTCACACGACGAGCCAAGATGACCAAAATCACTGCTTGATGGAATAATATATGGGTGTATTTTTGGTAGTCAAATGAGGTAGAAGACCTTAAACAATTTTCGCTGGCTTTATATGGGGTTTCGAATCCTGGTATCTGGCTGTGGTAAACAATAACCAACGTGGTATTATATCTGGGGCGGCTAAATGAGCTACATATAGCCCAGTACTTTGCCAGGCTGTGAAATAGGTACACTAACGAGTGCCGGTATTTTAAAAGTAATTAGTTTATGTAGATGTAGAGCTATCTTTGATAATACTCAAAGTTGAAAGTCGAAAGTATACATAGATAGCGCACAGACCATGTGCGGGATCGCCTTTAGCCTCGCCTCGTCTCTTCACGCTTGATACTCCGGACATGCATAAGCACGAAGAAAATTGAATAACGCCCTGGAACCACGTCTATATACACTGAAAAGAAGCAAAGTTTTTGTAACTCCTTTTTGAGCAGCTCGGTCATACATACACATTATCCAAAATGCTGCAACATCGCATGGTGCGCTCCCCTCCCTCGCTTTCTCGCATGGCGGGGCTGAAAAAGGACCCAATTTGTCCATACAGCTATCAAAAGACGACGAGGCCGCTGCAGGCGCAGAGGACACCGAGGTTCGTCGCGAAGATCAGGACAAGATCAATCGATTCAGCCGGCTGCATCAGCGCGAGACTGTCCTCGAAGAGCGACTGAAAGCGAAGCAAGTATGCAGCTCTTGTATCACTTAAAGCAAAGAGAAGGAGAAAAGTAACATCTTGCAGAAAGACAAGGAAGACATCGATGAAGTCTCAACAGAACTCGAATTAGCAGACGAAGACGAACTCGTACCGTACGACAACCCCCCCTCCCTTTTTATCTCCTACATAGTCTGACTAGAACTAATATCATTTCTCTAGATACAAAATCGGCGACTCGTTTGTGCATCTCCCGCTCGAGGAAGCCCAGTCGATGCTCTCGGCATCGTCGGAAGAAATCGATGCAGAAGTCTCTCAGCTCGAGGACTCGCTGGGAGAATTGCGAGAAGAGCTGACCCAGCTCAAGGCTGCGCTGTACGCGCGCTTTGGAAAGGCTATTAATCTGGATGTTTGAGATGAGCGTCTAAAAGAGACGGGGTATGAATGTAAATTTAATTCTTGTCAAGGAATCAAAAAGTTCGCAATCAAGTCGTATTCTGCGCGCAAACACACACTATCAATGCTAAAGTGGAATCCTACATACGCTCTTGTCTGTTGTCAACTTATCAAACTATCAACTAACTACATGTAATAGCTTTGCACATGTGCACATGTGGTGCTGATATCAAATATCATTATAAAACATAATCGTTTATATGTGTTCAGTATATGAACTTGTGAACCAATAAGAATACATTTGACCAAGATGTCCTCCAAGCAGCAGCTTGAAAAATGAGAATATCCAAATCGCCAGGTCAGAAGAAAATAAAAGCGATCGACCCAATCCATGTTATTCATACAAGAGCCGATGATAAGATATGCTGTCACCGCGCTTCAAAAGGCCTCCTGATGATATAAACTGGTCAAAAAGGAAATTCAAAATCATAAGTCATTATTCAAAATCCAACCAAAGAATTAGGCAAAAAGGTCATATCACGAGACAACACCAATGCTCAATGTACAAACCCAGCCCCGCATAGACACATGGTAAAACGCCATCCAAATGAGTTGATGATGATGCACAGTCCTCCCTATTTAATGACAATTCAAAACAAAATGCCGTACCGTGATATAGAACTACTCGACTATATGATATTTGCAATGGTCATGCGTGAATTGGACGGACTCGAACGAGGGATAGCACTGCCGGTGCTTGCAATCGAGTCCGGACTAAGCTTGCGTGGTTCGATGGGCCGTGGAGCAACCGCCGGCACTTCTCTTCGCTCTTGATTACGTCGATGCAACTCGTTGGCAAGATAGTCAACCGTACGTTCCACCCAATCCCAACCTTCCCAGTCAATAATATCTCGCTCAGATCCATGCCCGCCATTTTGGGCTGTTAAATTCGGTGATGATTGCGCTTGCATCGCTTCAAGCTTACTTCCTGTCTCGCTACCTTGCCAAATCCAGCTGCCGTCAGTCGTGCCTTGCATATCACCTGAGACATACGCAATAATCTCTTCGTCCCGATCCAGTGGTTGACTATTGCCGTGTTGCAGCCGTTCCAGAAGGCACTTTAGAAAAAAAGACACATAACGGCCGTGGGAGTTCATAACGACGTGAGAATTTCCAATAGCTTTGCATGCTTGTATGCATACCGACGCGGCCGCAAAATCCTCTCGAAAGATGAGAATTAGCAAGCAGCGCCAGATGTGAGTACAGAGAAGTGTGGATGCTGAAGACGCAAGCAGTGTTTGCCAATCTCCCCGGGCGCCAGCGTATGTTGAAGATGCGGGAGGCGGGTGCATGCAGCGCTGGACAACTCGAGTCGTATCGATGGCAATTGCAAGGCAATGATCAAATGCAGGGTACCGGATTTCGGCAGGGCAATGCGGTGAAATATTATGGCGATGCAGTATCAGACGCGCGTTCTGTAGATAAATAATCGGCGTCAGAGAGCTAGGGTCCAGGTAATGGTCTGATTTTGGGTGGTAATTGATAGGAAATGTAGCGAGACAAGCGTTGAAGTGGCGATCGAAGATTTCGAGAGTAGCCGCGCTAATCACTGGAGATCTCAATGTCTTGGTTAGTTGGCCAATCGAGCGTACGACGTGGATGATGGCGAGGAGAGGGTTCGTTTGCGATCCTTCCGGTACCCGGGCGGTTTCTGATATGAACTGCTCGTCAACAGGACACGGGAGGTCAACGTCACAATCCTGGTCATGGATGGAGATGGGTTTGCCCAATTCCAGAGACAATAACCTGCCTAGGTTAGAGAATTGTAACCCCTAAAAGTCATACCCTGGAGTGCAAACCACATACCTATCCCATGCGTAGATTCCCCACCAAAGCCGTTTTCTCATTTCAGCTTCGACCGCAGGCCAAGGGCCAGATTCCATATGCAAGCCAATGTCCTGGGCGATTCTGACTGCTGTACCGAGCCAAACCCAACTAGCTGACCTCGAATTCATTTCATACAGCGCAATACTGATGAGGAGAGTAACTCGGGCCTGGTCCATGGTAAAGTCGTCTAACCAAGTGTCAAACACAGTTTGAGAGGTCAGGAGAAATCCCCGGGCCTCCTGCTCCTTGTTCGGTTCGAGCGTGTGCATGGTACCACAAGCGAAAACGCCGAACAAGACCGCTGTCCACTCTCGCCGCGCTCCTCGCAAGGTTCCGGCCTGGTAAACTTGCTCATACTCGGCTGTAAAGCTCGGCCAGTGAATAATCGGCAACACAGAATGAACGCAGGCGTGAAACTGGCCGAGCAATCGATCAGCAACAGGCTTCGAGGGAAGTACCGGCGCATTCTCTGCAATGATGTTGGACGAAACAGCTTGTCGGTATGGTGGCGGCACTTTGACTACTCCACGGCCGTAGTTGCGGATACTAGAGCGCGCTGCAGAGAGATCCTGAGGCACTGGTGGCCGATTCCGTCGGGGAGGCCGATAATTCACATCGGGCAGCTTCAAAACCGGCTGACCGCTGACGTCGAAGTCAATGTCCATCGCATTATCAGATCTTGTGACGCCGGAGCGAAGCTGATGTAGTTGCTGCTTGGTTGAAGTTAATTGCTTTTCCAGATCCTGCACTTGCCTACAGGTGAGAGTTGGTCAGAGATCAGGTAACAAAGCAAGTGACCGGGTTTATGAGCATCGCACATACTTGATGGAAGACATGCGCCTGTTCGTTTCCTTGGTAAATTGGCACCGAACCTTGCGGTTGGAGCACTCCGTACAGCTGGATGACTCGGAGGCATCGCACTGGGTTCGGAGACTGGTTAGATGGCGAGGGCGCACGTGAACAAGACAAATGACTCACCTTGACTTTGCGCTCACGGCAGGCATCACAGCTTGGGTCTTTTCTCCGCTGGCGATAGGCTCTCTTTTGCTGCGGCTGACCGGCGACGGAAGGCACCAGCGACGGGGCATCAGGCAGCGAGCCCGTTGCATCGGTCAGGATAGAGGCGCGTTCCGCCGGAGAGCCCGAGGCAGAGTCGTATGAATGGGCATATGGCGAAGAAGTAGGCATGGGCATAACCTGAGCGGGCGGAGGATGAAGCAGATGGGCCATCTGCAAGCCGCTGCCCGGTCTGCTCGGCGGAGCAGCAGCCAAAGCAGACGGAGGGGGGAACGGGCCCTGCGGCGCCAGAGACGAGGGCTCGTACACTGGAGCAGGCAGGGTCTGGCTCGACGATGGACGAGGATATGTATTCATCATCGCAAACCTTGTCGGCTCGCCAGGTTCAACATGTATGTATTAGGGTAAAGTTGGAGGCGGCGGCTCCGGAGCGACGGCAACAAATGGTGCCAACGTCAACGCCGCCAAACAACGAAGACAGGCGACACGCGCAAGAGAGCGAGCAGGAGAAGAGAGAAGAGGAAGATAGATAGAAAAGGATCAGGGTAGAGAAGCGAACGAAAGGAGGGGAGGCAAAATGGCGCCGGGCGGTGAAAGATGGGAGGTTCGTCGCAGGGAAAGAGCGACGGGGAGAAGCAAGAGTAGGGCAGGGCCGGGTCTAGAAGAGGCAGGAACGGCCCAGCAGCCAGTACCACTATTACTGCTTAGTATGTACGGAGTACCTGCTAATTAATTACCAGAAGGCTGCAGCGTGGCAACAGTAAGAATAGTAGCAAAGGGAAGCTTTTTTTTCCCCCTCAGGCCGGCTTTGAATACCGACGGTCGTTTGTCTTCCTGACTCGGCTGCGCGGGTGCAGGGCCCAGGTGATTGGGCGCTTATAACGATTGGATAGGATGGGGTGGTGGTATGCCAGTAGTATTATTTTAGCAGCTGGTAAGCGAGGCGTATTTAAAAACCTATTCTTAAAGTTGTTGTTACTGTAGGTGTACCGAGCATGTATGTGGAAGCTTCCCCCTCCACGGTTGGGCTAAGAACGGGCGGTACCAGCGAGTCAGCGGTACCGATCAATACAGCCAGTCAGGGCGCCGAGATGACGTCTCGGCAGCAACCCGCGTGGACGGATGGTTCTGAGCACGGTATGGTACGGTATGGTACGGTATTGGACGGGATATTCTTCATCTCCTCTCTTATAGTAGTACGTAGTAAACTGGCACGTAGTCATCTCAGCCCTGGGTAAGCGTCGCCTAGCAGCCTAGCGCGCTGGCTAGCCTGTGTAGGGACGGCACGGATTAGCAACGATCGCTCGGGATCGAAGTTTCACTCGGTTGGGCCCGGGCAGCTGAAACAGGCCAGCATCGAAAATACTAACTTAAATAAGCACGGAGGCGGAGACGCGGGGACTTGTGCCGGTGGGCCCGCCACCTATGTACTATTTAGGGTTGGTGAGGGCAGACAAATATGAAACAGAGGATAGGAAGAAGAAGTTGATAAGAATAAAGGAATAAGAAGATACGTACTCGACAAAGTCAGACCCATGTACGGAGTATGTATGCCATTCTACAGTAAAATCAACAAGACTGTCATCACGCCCGTTGCCGCCAATAGGAGCGCGCCGTCAACACAGCCACAAACCGGTGGGTCCTGGAAATCTCCCGACTTGCGTTGCTTTTTTTGCGTTTTTTTTTTTTTTTTAATTTTTTTCCTGCATCGTTTTACCTTTTACGGCGGATCCTCTCCAGGGGCATTACAATATTTATTCTATCTGATCATTCTATGCAGTTACAGAGGACTACTGTATGCTGTATTTAGTATTGCTACAATAGACAAAGTAAGGATGAGTTGCCCGATTAATTACCAGTATGATAAACACTCCCGTCATCTCGGCGACCCCAGCATGCTGACTGCGGAGTACAGGAAATAATATTTATTGATTAGATTAGAGATGCTATTCGGCTTCGGAGAAGGCCAACCAGCTAGCGGTCGTTAATGAATTATTAGCTCCCCTGTATCCATGGAGAGAGCCAATCGCTTCGGCACACATGCATCAGCAAGGAATTGTTGATCACGCCCATCCTTTCCTTGCAAGGCGATCTGCAAGCAATCCGCCGCCAACGGATCCGATGCTGGGCTCATTCCAGTGTCCACGGTGAGGATTCGGTGCTATCATTCCATGGTTTGTTTCCAGGCTTGCGACGCCAACTACGTAGGCGCCTTTTTTTTTTTTTTGCCCATTCAAATGCTAACAAATACCAACCGTGGTACGGAGAGGGCCAGTGTTTGTTGAGAATATCAGAGTGACAGCCATCCCCAAACTCTAATTAAGCAAGGCGCGTGGATGTGGGTCCTCTCAACGGGACACAAAATGGCGAACTGAGCCTGAACCTTGCGCTGGACGGAAGCCGCTTTCCCGAACAATCAAGATTGGCTGATAAAGCAGAGTTCGGTGTGACTATTTGAACAGTTTGATGCGTGTCTGAGGAGGAACTGATAAAGTAGCGTCTCGGATGCAAAAAGACCTGAAACGCCCGTCTCAAACAAGCCGGGGCAAAGCCACGAGGCTGGCGATGCCTGTTTCAGCCTAGCGCAGTCCATTTTGGGCTAGCTATTTGGCCCGAGCATCCGAGGTCGGAAGGAGGCTCCGCTACCAATCACGGGCTCATCCCTCCGCAGGAGAACAAGTAATAGAAGTACGTACTAGTAGTACTACTAAATATGGAGTATGGATACAAAGCACAATCACAGCAAGTGGCTCAACCGCGCACTAGCCGGAATTCGCCAGCGGCTTGAGCGGTAGAGCGCGAGCCTGCCTTAGCGACAACGCCTGCATGCCAGGTTGCAAGAATGAGAAAGCCAGATCTGGAGAACCGTCAGGGGATCTTCCGCCCGTTCGAGCCAACATTTTTTCTTCTGCACGGCTCGTTGCCGACGAGACACCATCAGCCGCTTTGGTCATAGCGCCCGCTTGCGCTTCCCGTGTCTGTCTCGTATCGTAAATTCCGTAATTTATTACCACCCGGATCTGGCCGGCCATGCTTTTCTGTTACTTTCTTTCACTGTTGCTGGATGTATGCTAATATTGTGTTGCGCGTCTTGTGCTATTATTCTGCCTCTGGACAGCATTTTCCTCATTATTCTCCCCCTCGCCCCGTGTTGTTGAGCGGCCGGTCTGGCCCCTCGTGATATCAATCCGGCACCAAGTTCCAACTAAAGAAATATTAATTAGCCTGCCCGCCACCTTCGGCTCTGGCTAGCCGTAACTTTTAGGCATGGACACCCGAGCCAAAAACTCGTGGTTCGGCGCCAACCGACTGACGGAGGACTAACGGCAGACTTGTCGCCGGTTTTCTTGGCTTCACGGTCCCCGAGCCCTTATCTGTACATGCCACACGCATCGCATCTGCCAATCTGCTCAAGATGCATTACGTGATATTATAGACGCCTATATCTGACGCGTATTATTACATGAAGAAGACGCAATTCCGGACATGTCATTTGCTCTAGTTCCCTATTCGACACTATACTATTACTAGGCCACGTGCCATTGGCATTCGGCCTGGCACACGGAGTCCAGACTTTGCCTCCGAGTCCGGATCACTAGACTAATGTCAATAGAGTCTCAGCCGATTGGCACGTCCCAAATCACTAAGAAACAAATTTGCTCGGAGTCGAGGTTCTGTGTTGGGCTATGACACTGACAGACACATGCAAAAAGTTGGCGGTCTTGGCGTTTGTGCATGGTTCGGCCCAATGTGACCGTGGGCCCGCCCCACTTTTTGGTGTCCACGCCGGCGAGCCGCTTCGTCTTTACTAGTACGTAGTACCCTGTACTCCGTACTCCGTGCGTACAATTAGGCAATAAGAATAAGAATAAGAATGCAGAGAGAAGAAAGTTTATTGCTGAGAGTTCTCGCTTCGAGTGCATAAGCGAACTGCTTGGCATCAATAATGCTCTAGGACATCCATTAGTATATACCGGCGCAGTGCTAATGTACGCTGACAATGTCGTTCTCGTATTCACACGTAGCATCATTCTTCCTGTCCAAAGTTTAATAACAACAATGTGCTGAGGTCCCTGAGGTGATATTCCCAGTCTGGTGATTGATCGATTGCTCTCACCCCCAATTCTTCTTCCAAACCGGGCAGCCCCTTTCTGGGCTAGCTTGCATCTGCCTATATTATTATCATTATCATGTGTATTATAGACCGGGATGATTGTACATATTTACTGCTTGTGATGACCTATCACAAATCACATTGCAAAGCAATAGACTAATAGTACTCCACGCTTGACCGGTTTTTTGTTTTGTTTTTTTAACTTTCATCCTACAACATTGCTTCGCGTTTAAACTTCGGCCCTCTTTTTTCGGACCCCGCAAACTCTGCATCAATGCTCTGCGTTGCGTTTTGACCAACGGGTACAAGCTTTTCTTTTTTTCGACCTCGGTTGCTTTTCCTTACCGCTATGGGGTACGTACATGTACTTCGGGAGTGTAAATTCCGGGAAACTTGATAAAACGTATATCTGTACATACTATAATATCGCCGTGAGTTGCTTACATATCATCTACGAGTCGTGCTGATTACATTAATATGCACTGCACTATAATAACAGTAGTATCCCGTAGTCAACCGTTAAACCGCCCCCAGAAGAAAGAATGAATTTTTCAAAGAGTTGTAACTTTGTTGTAATATAAATCCCGACTAGCGTCCAGCACTGCCTCAATGTCTCCATCTCGGTCCACGTTTCGGATCTGAAACGAGATCCCATTCCTTGCCGAGGCCGACCGAAGGGGAAGGTCAACACTGGTTCATTTTTTCTTGTTCCTGGTACGTGTAAATGCGTATTTCCTTTCTTCAGGACCCATTATTATTTTGCCCCGAAAGTTGAACATACATGCAAAAGGGATGATGATCGGGTGGCCAATCACATTCCTGCTTGTACTATAGCTCTGGAACTGGTATGACAGGCCAATCAGACCGACGGATAATCTCTCCGCCGTCACCTGACAGCCCCGCATCGCTCGAAAGGGAAAAGCGGCCATATGTGCCGAGCTCCGATTTTCTCTTCCTATCAAGTCAAAGTTTACTACGTACGTACTCAATTACTTTGAACTGCATTCTTGATGATACGAACGCATTCTTGTCTTGTTGTACATAATATTATACACTCGTAGTCTACACCTTCGAAGAAGCCTTGGGAAGCACTGTCCGCAATGCCCGCGGCGACAACGCAACAGCATCTCCCCGGCCATCCACCTCAAACAAGAACTCATCCACCCCTACGTTTGCGTACACCTGCGAGTCCACCATGTACCAGGTCGTGCACGGAACCTGGCTCGACGCACTCTCCAGCTGCTGAATGATAGCCACAAACGATACCTGGCTTGAACTTTCTAGTCCTGTAGGATACAGCCGCACAGACGGCGCCGACGAATAATCCCCAAGTGCCTGAATCGTCTCAATCATATCAACCGAGTCATTAACCCAGTCCTCAACTTTGAGTCCCGGTCCGCTGTCCGTGGTGATGGTGATTGAGGAATTGGATTTCTCATGTGCATAAGTTCCAGTGAACCGCGAAACAGCTTCCTCCTTGGCCGCTGCGTCCAGGGCCGGAACCAATATCTCCATCATCGCCTGCGAAAGCGTCTGGACCACAGCCGTAGTCTCATTCCCAGCAACGAGGATGGTGAATCCGACCCCATGGTCCGGCGAGAGCGCCGTCATGCTCGAGTAGCTGCCCAGGTCGCCCGACTTGCTATACAAATCGACCGCGCGCGATGTAGGGATTGTGAAGATCTCCCAGGGAGCGCCGACTGAGGCTGTTAGCGAACCCGTATGCGTGACTGGCTTCATCCATCTCCGAGTCAATGCCGGCGAGAGTAGAGTGTTGTTGAGAACGGCTCGGCCGAGTTTCACCATGTCCTTGGTCGATGCGTAGAGACCGCCGGCACTGTACATGATGTTTCCTCAGTAATGATTCATCTTCATGGAAAATTCGTAGAGAAACCATAAAACTTACGGCGCTTCATCACCAGAATCTAGAGCCCAATAGCTAGTGGCTGCGTCCCAGGGGATAATACCGTACTTGTCGGCCGGAACTTTGCTGGTGAGATGTTCCAAACCGAGAGGCTTGATTAGGTCTCTGCTGAGCAAGGTGTCGTATGTCTCGTTGGTCATTGCCTCCAAGGCATAGGCGAGAATCTGGAAGTTGGCATTTGAATAACTAGGTGTATGGGACGTGGGAAATGTTGGATGTTCCTGCAGAATACCCTGGAAGTATTCTACGTTCACGTTAGTTTGATGTGTCAATTGATAACCCTATGTCTGGGCATGATACTTACGGGTTCTATTGCAGGCCCCAACCTGCAGATTACCGCATGGCGGAACTTTTGAGACCTCAGGAAAGCCATCTGCTGTGAGGCCAAGCCCCAGGGTAGCTAGATCACCGAATGCATCTGTTTCCAATGTTCACATGAGCCTTTGACGAGATAAAACGGCAGGGAAAAAAAAGAAAGAAAGAAAGAAAACACTTACAGTCGCGGGCAAGTCCTGATAACTGACTGGCCAACTCAAAAAGCGTCACTTCGCTCCAGTCCACATGATTAATTCTATCGAAATCACGACCATTTTCTTTGGCCGCATGTGCAAGCTCCGGTACCCATTTGACGACACGGTCAGACAGAACCGCATCACCCTTTTCAATCAACAGCAAAAGCACTGTCCACAGCTTGGAAGCACTTCCAATCCGGAAAACAGTATCTTCATCGACCTCTGTCACGCCGACAGAAGCTTTCTTGGTCAGAGGAGAGGTATAATAGTACTCAAATTCCGGGTGTGAGTCCTTCGTCGACCAGATCTGCACCGAAAGCGAAGTTGTGTTGCTGACGTAGGTGGAGCCGAGAAGAGACGAGTTCCCTGCAACAATCGTGTCTAGTGTCAAAGATATGTTGTGCTTTGCTGCCTGAAACGCTTCGTCGTTGCAGAGGGTTTTGGGAGCAGGGTATACTGCGCCCAGAAAGGGGCAATAGTTGAGAGATGTCGCGCCAACGACGCTGAAAAAAGGGACAAGCGAATAGATTGATTTCATGGTGCCAGTCTGTATTAAATTCGATGTTGATTGAAAAAAAATAATAATAATTGCACACCAAGAGTTCTAACAGCGATTTTTCCACGATTTTATATCCTCGTGGTCGTGGGGTCTCCACGAGGCAGCATTATTCCACATGCAAGCTCTCTGTCAAAAGCCCCATGGGCTGAAATAAACATCTCACTAGCTTATTTATTTCCCCCGACATGCTCAATCAGCGTTCAGTATTTGAGGCTGAATCCTGCATGGGCTTGGACTTTGGGGAGGCTAATTAGGGCTGTGCTCCGCGGGCCGTGATTGGCTGTGTCGTGATAAATTGTGTTGTTGGGGGCTATTTATAGGGATATGACGGCTGGGTGAGGTGAGGCTATTGCCAGGAGAGTATTATGTTATTGATTTTAATTATTTATGTATCAGAGCTATTACTAAATTAATTAAGAAATGCGTGAATGCATTGCTCATGTTGACAATGATTACTGGGAACAGTATTAGAGCCTATCGTATATTTTGACTGATCGGCGCCCTTTATTGAACTCATATAAATCGGAGTATATGTTATGTAATTGAAACTCAAAACTTAACTACTCACTATTTGCTACTAATGAGTCGCAGTACGGCGTATGATTAATGACCGTAGCATCTATAAATTGATGTGTCGAAAATTTGTTAAATAGCATGAGATGCAGCTTACAGCTGTACAACTTTTAGCATTGAGTAAATCATTTGTCCATCTCATTGCCAATAAACATCATCGAACACCTTTTGAGTATTGTCATACGCTGGATGTAGTCGTGTAATTTCTCCTTGACCGAGTCCATGTCCAATACCGCTAGTGTGTGGACTATTAGATACAATGACCTATGTATGTAGTTACACATGTAACATAAATTAATGATAACCCTCGCGTCAGTCAGGTGCCGAAGGTGATGTGCGATATGTAATAGTGATACAGGCATTCCACAGAAGCTAGGGCTCGGCGATCTACAGTGCATGCATGATTGAAAACTTCACTCGTTATCAAGTGATGTCTTTGTCTAAAGTAATATTGACGAGGCTCTGTAATATGTAATATAATACCCTTAAAAAGGGTTAAGTGTAATAAACACTTCTCGAGTTTCTTGTAAAAAGTGGTCTATATGCGTCGAACTCCGAATTCATTTTTATCATGCCCAAACCTTGCTATGTACAAAATCAGACCGTGTTCGTCTGAAACTACCCTCTGCTCTCCCATCGCCTCATGATTGTATCAATGATCTTGGAAAACCCCTCCATCTCTTCCTCGACGGTCGAACCGGTGACGGCAGGATCAATGTTGCATCCGACATAGACGGGCATCTTCATCCTTCGAGCAAGGATCTTGGCGGCCCTGGTGGCGTAGTCGATGCTGCCTGGGGATGTGTAGAGCGTTGTCGAGATTGTTGAGCGAGAATTCGTGCGCTGACATAGAGTTAGCCACCAAGACGTATAACAAGAATATATATTTGAAGATGAGAGTATATCTTCAGAAGTGAACAAATCATAGGCTACTCTTTCAAAAGGTCAGAAATGTTAATGAAGGATCACTTACATCCGGCATGGCATAAACAAAACTACCCATTGGTTTCACTGATAAGCCGCCATCTCCAGGGTTTGTAGTTGAGAGAAAGACCATCGTTGACGTAGCCATGGCGGTCAGATAGATGTGCACATTCGTGTGCGGGGTCCTAGGCAGAGGAAATGAAATCTCGATCGGCTTGACCGACGGTTCAGCCGGTTCTAAGAGAGAGGAAATATTTGCCGGGGCTTCAGTCTCCATGTTGGCTGCGTTTGCTTTGGTGGTGAAAGATAGAAGGACGACTGACTGTAAACAGAACATTCAAGTGAGCGACTGATATATCGCACTGGTTGGATGAAAGTACTAACTATCTTGGGACTAGGTGCAAGCAAAATGTGGGTCTCGGGTTAAGCCTTACTGAGACGGACTTATTGGAAAGGCCTCAAGAAGTAAAAGAATTGACTCATCTGATAAGATGATGGGGGTGAAAGTCATTTTAATTCAAACAGTCGCAGAGGGAGATTTACTTCTCAAACATGAGACTGATGCTTAGAAAATCGAAGATTGTTGGAATGAGGCTGAGCTAGACTCTTCAGTAAGAGGGATAACCACCAGACTGTCTAGAATGACGATCTAGCTGGCACATCTGGTATGGAAACATGCATCTAAACCAACGAGATATTTGATGCTTCATGTCCAAAGGAAGATTCGAAAGTCATGTTCTTGGACGGTTTTGTTTCTATCGCAGAAGGTTTGTTTCTATATTTGGTCTAATCACTAAAATTACTCATCACTCTTTACCATGTCATCCAAAAGCCATACATCTCTCATGTATTCTACCCTCTTAAAACTGTGTCTTTAACAATCTATGTAATTGAAGTGTTTTCGCACATGCACAAATCAGACGGGCCCCACTGTCCGACATGGAAAGCTGCCGATTGGCCCGTGCCGTCTTTCCGCGATTCTTCGTTGTCACTGGGGATTCTCGCGTTGCAAACAACCTCAGCAAGTATACAACAATCCCAGTGTGTCTAATGACAGCAGGTTATATATGAAGCTATATACATGGCAGAGGACGACTATCCGGGCCAGATGGCTGCGGACGACGAGAGCAGGAGCTGGCAAGGGGACTTTGACCCTTTCGCCGACCAAGAGGAACGCAGAGTCCTGTTCGCGGCGTTGGATTCTTTCAGGTATGTAGGGCTGCGCCCATAAATAGCCTCATTTATAATGCTCCCTGTGTTGTTTCCTTTCTGCCTACTAACTTCAGTAAAGGCAATACCGCCGCACAGCGCACCTGAACATCACACACCGTCGCCGTCAGTCTTTCTATGCTTTGCCCTCGGCACACTGGAAATTGCTGTCGGAACCGCCATTTTCCATCTTGGAAACTCTCAATAAAGTTGATGACGCTATAGATACAAATGCTGACATTGCTGACGCCATTCTTGATACCGGTCTGCAGTCTTTTGGATTGACATCCACCCCAGATGAGAATGATGCGGGGCAGAACTGGCACGGAACTGCCACAAGCCACGATGTAGGAAAAGCCCACTCGACCATCAGACAGTTCTACCGTGACTGGAGCGAGGAAGGCAAACGCGAACGAGAAGTTTGCTACGACCCAGTGCTGGCTGTTCTGAATCAGTCATTTGGAAATGATCCCGATCGACCAAGGTCAGACGTCCGTGTCTTGGTTCCCGGAGCAGGACTAGGACGCCTAGTCTTTGATGTATGCGCTGCAGGATATGCAGCAGAAGGGAATGAAATTTCCTACCATCAACTTCTGGCAAGCAGCTGGATGTTAAATCACTCGCGAGGAATCCGCCAGCACGCTCTATACCCATTTGCGTTGCATTTCTCCAATCTCTTATCAAGAAAACAACAATTACAAAAAGTTCTGATACCGGATGCACATCCCGCTGCGGCCATTGCCCTCGCTCAAACGGACGATGGCACTTCCTCGTTTGGCAGCATGGGCATGTCCGCTGCTGATTTTATCCCACTTTATTCTCAAGAGGCACAAAAAGACACATTTGACGCCGTGGCAACAGTGTTTTTTATCGATACAAGTCCTAATTTGATTCGGTACGTTGAGACAATAAGAAATTGTCTCAAACCAGGCGGATTATGGATTAACGTTGGCCCGTTACTGTGGCATTTCGAGAACGATGATCGTCGTTCTGCCAAGAATGCTTCCACCCAAACTACAACAGGTGAAGACCACGCATTGGCTCTGCAAGGCGACGGTATTGGCGAGCCTGGAAATGTCGAATTGACCGAAGAAGAAGTGTTTCATCTTGTACAGCAGATGGGATTTACGGTTGAGGTGCAACAAGCTCCGGCCGATAGGCCTTATTGCGGTTATATCCAGGATCCAGACAGTATGCTGCAGAACTTGTATCGGCCTTCGTTCTGGGTGGCACGGAAAGCTACATCGATATAGATATAGACACTCAAGTATATCTTTCCCTTTGGGGTACTGAAAGATCAGATAAATGGACTTCAGATGTTCCTAGATATTAAATTAGACATCTGTAGGGGGTTTTTTTGAAAGAGTATATTCCAGGACCAAACAACGTATGAAAAGAGCAGATCGACTTTCTTCGTTTCTGACCACACCAAGATCGGGTTTCGGGACAATAGCACAAAACCCAAATTTCCGAAAATTTTCGCAAATTATTAGCGTAAGGGCGCTTTAAGCAAAGACAGCGCACTGCAACATAAAAGTTTCAACACGATTTACAAACTTAGTTTCCCATACAATTTGCAATTCTTGACAACTGGTGTCTAATGTATTTGCGGTAAATTAACAGTCAAGAAGTTGAGCTCAGTCTCTAACTCGGAAAATGAATCAAGCCGGCGTATGACTCCACAAGATCCTGAAAGAAAAGTATAAAATACAGTCAAACACCCGGTCAACTGGTATCTCAGCCATTACAACCAGCAACAAATCTCCCATAAATTATTTCCTCATTGCAAGTTTGACGTTTCTATTCACTTTTGACCATGCAGTGGCTTATCACAGGATGTTCCTCAGGACTCGGTCTCCAACTTGCCCGTGTCGTTCTTTCAGCTGGCCATAAATGCATTGCTACCTCGCGCAATCCCGACGCGACTCCAGAATACGTCGCAGAAATAGAGAAGCTAGGGGGAATCTGGGCACAAATTGACGTCTCTAGTCATAACTTGGAGCAAACGATCCAAGAAATAACAGAGAAGCATGGGTTTATAGATGTGCTGGTGAACAACGCTGGATATGGCGATGGTGGACCTCTCGAGACATTCAGGTATTGAAACAAAATTTTTTTATTTGTATACTCATACTGACGAGAACTAGTATCGACGCTGGAAGATCAATCATGGAGGTAAATTTTTTCGGTCCAATGCGATTGATGAAGGCGTTGATTCCTCGTATGAGAGAACGAAACCAAGGCGTTATCATCAATGTCTCAAGTGCAGTGTTCTGGGCAGCGCATCCTGGAGTTGGAATGTACGCCGCGTCTAAATTTGCACTGGAAGGTAAGTTAAGCCGAATAATGGATTGTTCAAATGCTAATTAGGTTTTAGGGCTATCAGAATCCCTTTCTGGCGAGCTAGCTCCGTTTGGCATTAGAGTGATCATAGCAGAGCCGGGCGAGATGAGAACAAAATTTGTGAACGGAGACAAAGTGTCGAATGTTCACGTACCAGAAGCGTACAAAGGCACCCCTGCCGAATCAGTCCTGGGTTTCATTACCCAACGTGATGGTAAACAGGACATAGATCCAGCACGAGTGGCAGAAGCAATTGTTCAGCAAGTCGTCAGCCCGCCTAGCCAAGATCTACCACTGAGGCTGCCTCTGGGTACTGAATGCTTGGGTTTCCTGAAAACAAAAGTTAGTAGTCTATCGAAGTTAGCAGATACTTCCGTTTCACTGGCGAAGGATTGTGACTTTCCCAAGAATTAAGAAAATTCGGATTTTCACAGTGAAATATTATACTTCTGAATCAGAAATAATGAATATATCATACTAAAGTTTTTCCAGATCTTAATAAAGGTAATTACCTATGTGAACATTCATAGTATATGGTGGGACTCCCAGACGAAAAATTATATTTAGAATTGGTTTGCCTATAGAAGCCTTTTATATTGACTTGGCTACTTGTGATTCAAAATTTAGTGTTTCACATTCATTATTCTATATGTTGTTCGTGCATTTATATGTCTGGCCGTAGAATATTCAAAGCACCGCCGACCAAGTGTAAGCTCCCGGTAACGAGAACATCCATTCCGCCATGATTTCGAGCCACTGATTTGGCCAGTTTTAAGGCTGCTTCTATTGTCGGCTCGCCTGATATTGTAGCTTTTGGATCAAGCCCTTTCCATATACCAGAATAAATACCTTGAAAGTCGGGGAACGGCATGTCAGGCACTGTTAAGAACTTATCTAGGAATGGTTAGTCAATTTGTTTACATATAAAAGGCCAAGAAAAAAATTCTCACCAGCTCTTTTTGAACCGTCTTCTCGCTCATGATAGGTGGTGAAAATGACATGATCTGGCATCGCGTCATTTTCGAGAAGAGCATGCCCCAGGCAGTTGACAAGAGCCTCTCCATCACGTTCCTCGGAAAAGTGACTGAAGATGAGGATACGGTATCTGAATTTGAGATTAATTAGTCCCACAAAAGATTTTTCGCGAGGGGGGGGGGGGGGGGCAGATAGATTAACGTACTTGCGCGCTACAGATATGTTAGCTGAGGTATCAATGTTTTTAGAAAACCACTTCGCAGCCTGTTTCAAACTCAACGTGTTGTGCGCTCCGTCCAGAAACCATTGAGAATCCCCGTCTTTAATAATCTCGAATCTCCCAGGCCAGGAGAAATTCGCCACACCGTGTTTTATATCATCCGCCGTGATTTCGTGGTCTTGGATCTTGATTTTAAGGAAAGCGCGGGCGAGCTCTAGCGCTAGTGAGCAATTTATCTGTTGTACAGGGACACTCAACACCCTATCATCGCTCGAAAGCTCTGTTTCATTGACATGAACGAAATTCAATGTCGTCCCCTTTTCTGCGGCTCGACGGCGCATGACCTCCTCTGAAGCAGAGCCGGCCTCTTGTTGCAACACCGAAAAGGCCGGGGCGCTTGTTTTGAATATACCAGATTTGTGCCAGGCGATATCTTCAATTGTAGGGCCTAACTGTGCGACGTGGTCCATGCCAAGAGATGCGATCCCGGTGACAACCGGTTTCTGCACGAAGTTCGTCGCGTCGTACTCCCCGCCATGGTGAGTCTCGAATATCGCCGCGTCAACCTTTTCATTGATGAAAGCGTGGAAAGCAACTATGGCGAGAATTTGCAGAAATCGTGGTCCTTTGTCCCGTACGGCTTCTGGTATTAATACTGCGCTTGATGACGGGACTATAAGACCCTCCCATACTTCAAAAAAGTATCGTGTGAAGAGATCCTCACCGATGGGCTTGTTGTCGATCTGTATTCTTTCTCGAATACAGCGCAGATCAGGACCGGTATACAATCCGATACGACTGGGAAACCCAGTCCGCAGGCCATGTTCCCGCAGAAAAGAACGGGTAAAAGCACACGTGCTGCCTTTACCTTTTGTACCGGCGACATGAATAATATTGAGCCGGTTGATGTCGTCGTCCTGCATGTGTTCCGGTGAGAAAGAAAAACAATAAGAACATCGGGTTTGAAGGTGGATGGTTACGTACTGAGTGGCCTAATACCTGCAGCCACTCTCGCATCCCAACAAGACTCGGCACACCGCGTAAAGCATTGCCGCTGCTGGCTGTAGAAGTGAGGGAGGGCTTGCCTGGCTGCGAACCTGCTGTAATAGGACTTGACGTGATGTTCTTTGGCCGGGTCGTACGCCTACGACTCTCCAAAAGTTTGAGAGCGTTCTGTATTCATGTTTGTCAGATATTTTTTTAAGATATTTATTCCCGGGGCTTGTACTTCGTAAGTCCGCTTCATCCTGGAAGAAAGATGTTTGGTTGATCTCAGTGAATCCGTATCCGCGTTCAAGACATCGCAGCCCCACATTATATTACTGTTGACCCACAACTGAGTCCTGATTGGGCCATTCGAGACCATCTACAACAGGACGATATTGCTTGTTGTAAGTTTTAATGAAATATTTTGTATGAGTATAACGACATTCGCAAAAAGCTACGCTACCAAAGAAGCAGCAAGCAGGATCAGCCCGCCAAGTCCATCCATGCCAGAGCACCATTCCTCCCAATTTGCAGTAGTCTTATTGCTCAATGGCTGATGAAGCAGTGATGCGTCACCGCAATATGCTTGACCCCCATCGAGTTTGACCAGATCACCATTTGTGGCCAGACCAAAAAATCCCAGAGCGCCGTTATCTCGGTCGTTTTCAGCCTTCCACGAATAACTATCGTTTGCTTCCCACAGCTGCTTTGACGTAGGGAGTGGAGCAAAGATAAGATCTGTATGCGAATCACAAAGCGCCGCCGGCTCGAAGTAAACTAGCATGCCCACGGTCTGAAAAATCACACATATTCTGTTTTGAATTAGTCTTTGAGCGGCTTCAAAGCTGTCGGCAGAGGATAGGCGCAAGTCTAACCTTCGACATGATTCTTCCCAAATCCAGTCTTTCCAGCTTGAATCGAGACTATAACCGTGGTTCTCATATGGTGCTCTATAATTCATCTTCATATTTGCAAATCTTTTGGATAGTACCTATAAATTTGGTTATTATAGCTGGAAGAAAAGAAACAGTGTTTTCTTAAAACACTCACGGTAATCGTTGTGAGTAATAAGAAATCAAAATTGTTGTAGTCAGTTTCGCCTTCGTCCAATCTAGTCAAAATATAGATAGCAGTGGCTTGAATAGCAGCAAGAAGCTCCCATTTATTTAAAGTCAGAATCTAGAACCGTGTCATGTTAGTCTACTCGCAGAAAGAGGAAAAGGGTCAACATACGTTGTTACAAAGATGTTCGCACTCTAGGCGCACATTCTTCCAAAATAGTTTTCGACTCCCTTGAACTCCACTGCTAATCATATGCATTAAGCTGAAACAATTATTTAATGGCTCCATATCAATATTATCGGCATTAGAAGATATCAAATGCGTATGAATGAAGGGCGGAAGAGTTTTGTGTCGCAGCACCATCAAAGGGTAGGATTTCAGGGTTTGAAGCATGAGATTTGCAATTTTTTGAGCTCCGGCCTTCATTGTTGTTTTTAGAACAAGCGATCGAGGAGCTCCAGTAGGCTGCATTGGCATTGAAATCTTGGGTGAGGATGCAATTACTTGAGTTCGGTTTGTTTGACCTGTTGAATTGTGGACTAAAGCTGAAGGCTCCGATGATGTACTTTGAATGACTTCTTGGTTTGTCTGGGGAGTTAGGAAATCGGCAAAGTTCATATCTGGATAGACGCAGTCCAAGTTCCGTTCCCCAAAAATTGCGAGCTCCGGGTCTGATATGCCGAGAAGCACATCATCATAGGGACTTGGCTCTTCACGGTTCTCGATACCGGGAGAATCTGCTACCAACAAAGGAGATCCTACTTCACCATAGGCATGCTGAATGTTTGTTTTTGGGTCTTTGGGCTTTGAGTTTGTTGGATAGTGACATTCCACAGCCTTGGTCATGCATCTGGTACATTCAGGCCGCCTGTTGTCGCATCGGGCCTTCGCTCTCACACAAGAGATACAAGATCGACTCCGAATGGCTTTATCCACTTTTCGAGACCGACAGTAGTATCCATGTCTTTTCAATGTGGATTCTAAAATAGGTCAGTAGATCTAGATGAAAATATGATGTAGTCCGCTCACGCTTATCAAACGGTTTATTACACTGGGTGCAACGTAAAACATCCCCTTGATACATTTCTTCATGCATTCCAATTTGAACCGCAGCGGATAGTGAGAAATTGGCAAATGAAAGTGGAATGGCCAGCTAGGTATATGAGAGTCGGGGCCATTTGTCAGCACGAATAATTTGTCAGCAGTAATTGGTCTTCTTCAAATTTGAAACTACATGACCCTGGCAAGTATTTGTTATTACTGTCGAATCTTGGTATGATAATCTGGACCCTTTTTAAGAAAAATAGATTGTATTCCGTTTCAGAATCATTACGTTATGTAGGTCTTTTGTACGGACTACATTCTAGATACCAAAGATGGAATTGACTTAATTCCAGAAGGGAAATCTGTCAAGGCCCCAAAAGTAGTAATTATGTTTTTTTTTTTTCTTTTTTTTTCTTTTTTCGTTTCCCCTACTCAATAACACTGGATTCGATATCTGTGGGTTGCTGGAATTGAACTAATTACGAATATTGTAAACAATTCCATTGAGCTACCTATGTAACTCCGTCGGACGGAACATTTTGTAAGAACTTCAAAATTGTCCCGCTAAATGCGCTTGTTCTTCTGGCAATATTGAATTTTAGAACAATGAATTGCAAAATTTGCGAACCCGTCACTATAATGATATATGAAAGCCAGCCATATAGACATTGATATAAAAAGGATCATCAGTTTCGCAGAAATTATGTTTTTCATTGACATAAACAACTTGAACATTGAACTATTCTATTCCTACCTGCACTTCAAACAATAACGATGGCTGCTCCTTTCCCATCTCCAACAACAAAATGGCACTCAAATACATATGAGTCATTGTCTCCTACGCGCCCAGAATTGTCTGCAAAAGGTAAGACTGTGGTGGTGACCGGAGGGGGCACTGGGATTGGCGCAGAGACCGCTCGTTACTTCGCCCAAGCAGGTGCGTCTCGGATCGCCATACTTGGCCGCAGATTACAGCCTCTTCTCGACACCAAAGCCTTGATTGAACGCGAGTCTACGGGTGTAGAGGTATTTGCGACCTCCACCGACGTCACAAACACGGCCGAAGTAGAGAATGCCCTCGCAGAATTTGTTGGCAACGGAAAAATCCACGTCTTGATTAGCAACGCAGCGATGATTGGCCCGCAGGATTCTATCAAAGATGTGGATGGGGAGAAGTTCCTTGAAGCCATTTACAAGAACCTCAAAGGGTCATTGAACGTTGCACAGGCGTTTCTTCGCTACGCGTCAATGGACGCCGTCGTCATTGATGTGAACTCGTCCGCTGCACATGTGAATTTCTCCGCCGGATTTTCTTCTTACAGTGTAGCGAAATTGGCTGTATTTCGCCTTTGGGACTCGCTGGCATTTGCACACCCGGAAATGAGCATATTTCATATTCAGCCTGGCATAGTTGACACTGCAATGAACAAGGAAGCAGGAGGTATTGAAGCTATTGGTTTCTCAGACGACGGTGAGCTGGACTTTAGAAGTTTATCGACTGAAGTATCATGAAGCTAACTTTTGGTTTTCCATAGTTTCTCTGCCTGCAAGCTTCAATGTTTGGCTCGCAAGCCCTGAAGCAACCTTTTTGAAGGGAAAGTTCTTGTGGACAAACTGGGATGTAGATGAGCTTAAAGCCCAGGCGAAAGACATTGAATCGACTGGGCAGCTTAGCTTAGGACTTGGGGGATGGCCCTTTCAGACGTCCAATTGGAAGTCTAATTGGAAAACTGAGTAATCCTTACACATGTATACATTTAGTTTTTCTATGCTGTCTTTGAGACTCAAATATCCGGTTCTACGATGCAAATGTTCATGTATCTCCAAACTCCCATCTCGACAGCAGCAATAATGATTTAAAACCCACTATTTCTCACAATTATACATTGGCGTTTAAAGAGGCTCTTTGGATCATAAAAATATATTTAGATGAGCTATCTAAGCCTGGGGGATAAGAGGGAATGGGCAAACAAAATAAATAGATGGATCACTGTGTATGTAATCGGGGAGTGACAATATCAATAGATATATGCGGAATAGAATCTGTGCCGCTACGGGTATGCATTATCACCATGACAGGGACAGAGCTTTTCCCCTTTGAACCGCAATACAGTATCTTTGAACTTATCGTCATTCTCACCTTCACCAATGAAGCCCAAGTCTCGCGGCCCCCCCGGTACGCTGACACCAATACACTTCTGATTCCATTCTCCGTAAATATCGCGAGTGTACTGATACCAGAACTCTGTTCTATAAGGTTGATGACGTTCCCTGTGAATTTCCCCGTAGTGTACGTCTGTCCATAGTCTGTCAAAGTGAGAAACTGCATAATTTTGAGGGTAAGGGGAAAACAAACTGCATTGCCTTATAATCGAATCCCCAATCGTCTTTGAGGTCCTTTCTTCTAACACGAAGGAGAACCCAGGCATCTTTCAATACCGTACTGAATTGATAAGTCCCGCTTAATCGCTCGGCTATCTCGGTTGCGTTGCCCACGTAGATTTCAGATACAAGTTTGCCCAGTTCTTCCTCTCTAGCTTCGACCCAGGCGAGGTCTTGTGACTCTGCATGGTTCTCTTCGACAGCAAGATGAATTTTGCGTATGGATTCACGCAGGGTGTTGTTGGTTTGGGTTTCACCGTTCACCACGACTGATCGTTTGAGAAACCCGAAGATTTTCACATCTTAAGTCCATTGTGGATAGCAGTAAAGAATAAGAGTCCAGGTCTGAGTGTTTTGCATGAGAAGAAAATGATTCGAGGACTTTTGGGGATTACAGTGAGTTTATATAGTCACCAATTCTGGGTGTGAGCCAAAGCTACCATGCCACTAATATTGAGTTTTTGAGTCACTTATGCCATGAAATTGACTCACTTATGGCAATTTCCGAACGAACAAACCTGTTTCCGGCTTTTGGTCAAAAATTTGCCACATCATGCCCCATTACTTGGAACTGTGAGTTGGTTTTCCGTGTGAGTCACGAGTGGCCCCTTTAACGAGAAAAGTGTAATTAATTCGGTCATACGATATACTGATGAAAAGTTCCGGAAATTTTTATTTGTGTCTTGATATTTTTAATATACACTTGAAATCGGTGCAGAAAATCTCACAATATTATTCAAATTGTTTTATATTATTTTTTTAGTTTCTTTTATCATTTTCACATACTTACTTATTTGGTATAAACGTTTACTATTTTATTCACAACTTATATATAGTGTGCTTGTGGGCTGGCTCTATAAGCCAGGAAACGTTGCCTTTTCAGGCGGATACACCGTTCTACTGGTACCTAGTAGTCCATAGAAAAGTGTATTGAATCGTCTGTCGCTCTCGAAGTAGTGGCACGGCCAGGGGCCTTATAAGCCTCTGGTATGTGGGTCCTAGCCTGAGAGGCCCCTATCCGGCAATTGCCACTAATCTCGATTGCCTCAATCCAACAGTGCTATTGTTTTAATTTATAATATGAGTCTGTCCTCAGTGCCAAAAGGCAAGGTCAATCGGCAGTCTTCTTGGTATGGTCGTCGCATCTGATTTTCAAATGTAATATACTCCCTAGCAAATAGGAAAAGTGCTATCGATGGTTCACCATACTATTGTCAATGAATTGACTGGAGGTGACAAGCAGAATCGTCAATCGGCTAGGCAAAATCATAGTATTTCGTAATTTTGGAAGAAGTAACCTTCAGGTAGTTAAAATCACATTAGTAAAAAGTCTGAATTTTCTGTACACTGTGAAATCAATTAATACCTTGATTAGATCCGAGTTGAAGGGGTTTAGGACAGTGTATTGGGCAGAGCAAGGGTTAATCATCACTGGATTCTTGACACCTTGAAGGTTGTGGATAAAGGTTGATTTTTGTATTAGAACGGCCAGGTTAGCTGACATAAAAATTCTTTTGAATATTACAACAACCAAATGACTGCTTTTATTCAGACTTATCATTAATTCCCCATTCAAATTACAAGTATAATCACAACCATGAGAAGTTTTTGCGGGGAGATAAGTATTTGCCATACAAAGAGCAGTATCTGTAGCATAAAATTATCGTCTATTCGTAACTAGACGTGCTCCAAACATTGTGGCGATGAGAGGTCACATCGTAAAGGGACGCGATATAGTAATGTGAATGCGGGCTGGAAATAGGGCATCGAGCCTTGGCCATTTGGGGCCATATGTGGCAGAAAGTCCAAAACGTTTAATCTGTCGAGGCGTGATAAGTATGCTATGTGAAGAAAGAGCCAGCCAATGAGGACGTATTTATTGGGTACAGCTTTATCGAGCCTAAAGTGCTTTCTGCAAGAAGCAAATAGTAGTACATAGTCGTGGTATCCCAATGTCAGAATGTTGTGCCCCGGCGTGGCGCTTCCAGCATCCGTTTTGAGACTCCTTTTACTCTACCGGGAGCCATGTTGGGAAGAGTTCGCTAGAAATAACAGAGGGAAATCCGAAGCAGTGGTAAACAGAAACAAACATTGATAGATATCGAGCGGAAATGCCAACTATATTGCGGAGTACCTGATGCAACCCTAGGGCTTGAGTTGATTAGGCTCCAGCGATAAGTTTTCTCAGATTCTCAAGTAAGTCTTCCAGAAGACGGCCATTTTAGCTGATTTCTAGGAGTTCTGAGCTCTGGACTGAAGAGATTGCTCTTGCGGGCTTTAACCTCGGTCTTAGACCGACATTAACATAATTCCTTTATTTGAAAACCTTGAATCTTATCTACCGGGTAGCATCAATTGACGCAAAAAATCTATCCGTATACGAGCTTCGGTATCTCATTCATACACTCAAGATTCTGCTAGACTATTCACAAGGGTCACATGCAGATTGATATAAGCTTTCTGTCTTGTTTCAAGTTGATGATGTCGTCGCTTGTTAGCGGTTGAGAAATTTTCCAACGTCACAACGATATTTCTCGCGAAGTAAATAATCACAGTTACCACAAGGAGCGCTTATGTCGGGGGTGTCATAATCGTTCAGTGTTTGAATCTTAGTGGCCAGTTCTGACTCGATCGCGAGGCCATTCTTCGTTCCACCTGCTGTTTGACCAGGACCATGTCTGCGAGAAGAATATCTTCAGCACTATGGTAGTTTATAACTCGAACCATGAAACGAACTCACCCGAAAATCTCCAGAAAGGGATATGTTTCTGCACAGTTCCCGAAATCCCACCCTTTGGTTGCTTTGGTCACTCTCAGTTGATCTTTTTCTGCTTCATTTGGATTCTTTTCCTCGACATCCGTGAGTAGTAACAATGGTGCTTCCGTAAAGCTGTACTTTCCATTGACAATTGTCGTTCCCGGATCAGCTAGAAGATTAAAACGGACCTGTACAATTGTCTGAGACCACGCCCTCTTACTTCCACGGCCGTAAGCACGAAAGGGACCTTCATTGTAGGCATGACCTCCCACGGAGGCTCCCATCATAAAAGGCTTTTTCTTGTTATCTGGGTTTGGCTTGGGATCGTCGCCTGATACAGACTGACTGTCCTTTTCATCTTCTCGCCAAGAACATTGTACCTTGCTTGGTGTCTTGAGAGGTTTCCAGGTAATTTTTATTTTATTTTTTTTTAAGTCCTTTTTTTCCTTGTCGTCTTCTTTAAAAAGCTTTATCCATCTCGCATAAATAACCAACCAAGGGGCGAAGAAATTTTCCAGCTTAGCATTAGAAGGAGCAAGAGCCAGCCCAAAGAAAAAACCCAAAAGGTCGTACAAACCAAAGACATTAATCTCTGCCAGGAGATGAAGGTCCAGGGCCATGTCAAGTCCGTCCTCACTAGGCTCCACCTTGTTTCGATAGAGGAATTGAGGAGGCGTTGGGTAGTAGCGTGCCGATTTTGTGGCATTGTCCACATCGCACCTGTCACGGGTTAGCAAGAATGATATCCCGATGAATCGACGTCTGGCAGCCTACTTGAGGCCAAGAATTAGGTCTCGTAGAGTCCCGACATGAGGCTTCCACTTTGGTTGCACTCCATGGCCATCCATATCGTCAACTACTGCGTCGATAAAGTCCTCTACTTCCTTTAGAATAATATTGTTAGGCAAAACCGTCGGTATTTCTGTAATGGAAGATAAAATACCTTCAAGTCATATTCAAAGGCTTCTTTAAAAAACAGTTTTCCATTGAACGCATCGAGAACATCTTCCGCGGTTACCATTGTAGTGACCAATGGGTAAACTGAGAAAATATAGTCATGAATATCTCTGAATTGCCTCAGAAATCAAGTTTTACACAATACTCAAGTCAGTCAGAGTGTAAAGAATTCGTAAAGGGTAAGATGTTGCGCGGTCCGGCGGTGGCACTTGACCAGAGTTCAACTCAGCTAGACAAACAGATTCAGAAGCAACAATGGTAATACGCGAAAAACAAGCTCAAATGTTGCAGAACTATAGAAAGATCTACACGGAATCCCCCACCAGGATACGTGGCAGACTAGGTGCTGTCAATAGTTGGCTTACAATGCAACTACATGTTTCATGCAGCTTACAGAACCATAAAGTACTAGCGGAATCACCTCTATGGAGATCTTCGGGCAGTGATATACACATGTAGCTATATGACTCATAGTTTCTTTTTCTTAGGCTCACTGGGTGAAATTCTAACATGTTAATTATCAATTGATACATCTCATGCCGGCAGTCTGAAGATGTCCGCAACAACAATGTATGACAACAGATGTAGAATACAAAAATCCCTGATTACTCTTTAGGAAAAATTTGCTCTGTGTGCAATTTTTCCATATGTTCATTGGTGATATATTGAATGATATCCTTCTTGCTTTTGGGGCTGATAATCTTGACGACGGTATCCGCGACAGCACTCCAGAGGTAAATTTCACTTTGGGACTCGAATACAAAAGCCGTATCAGCAGACTTGGCCGTGCTGCCAAGAAATGGCTGGGGCGAAGGTAGATTGTATTGTCTCGCCATCTCTTGACCAGGGCCGTCCTCCCCCCAGTACTTCTCAGCGAACATGTCTGCGGGGGTTTCCGTCCATTCTTTCGGCGACTGAAGTGGAATGCATCAGGACAATGTGTATGGAAAAGGACTCATACATACCATAATGGATGCGATGATCTATTGGATTCGATTATAGTAAAGTAGATAATGAGGATAATTGAAGAAGTTCAGGACACAGACGTGAAGGTATGGGTAATTTCCAATTTCTAGGCTGACCGATGACAATACCTGTAGTCACACGCACCACATGATACACGTATCCCTAGCATGGACTGGGTATGCACGGTGTAGCGGTGGATTGACAAGCTGAGTTGGTCATGACAGTGAGAACACTGTTGCATTAGAGTTATTCGAGCCGTGCCGGACGTGTGACAGCGGCTGCATGCATGATGGCGCGGATGATGGATCAACTGCAGATGAACTATGTTTAACAGAGGGCGATCGGCCCACTGTTTGTGTACTGTAACGAGTGGTTCCGCGTCGGTTTGGTATTGTAAGAGCTGTCAGCCAGCGCGATTGGAGTCCTGTATACACCCTGAGTCAATTCTTGCTCTTGAAGGCTTGCGTTTGCCTCCATCGATGATCGCAGAGTTGCAGGTCTACTTTTTCAGTCGCGAAGAACCTGTTTGCCCCACAGGTACACCGTGGCCTGCAGGTGCTAAGGTGGAAAAGCAAACTCGTCAACATTGACGCGACAGCTTGTGTTTTCGTAGTGTATTTGTAATACCGGGTAAGAACGGTAATATCGCCACTTTCACGGCCGCTGTCATTCCAACAATCACGCTTCAATATGTCTAGCACAGCAGGCGAGCTATTTCATATTTATCTGACCTCGGAAAAGGACAAGAAAGAGCCTTTTTTGGAGATTGACGATAACACCAACAGTGGTGCGATTGTCTCGAAACTCCCCGACAAAGTCATCATCACCCAGGGAAAACCAGACCCAAATGCAGCCACGGAAATTGATGGCAGCGACAAATGGGCGGAATGGATGAAAAATATCGATGATGAAGGCAAATTGACTGTGGTTATCAAGCCAGCCAAAAAGGAAGGTGGAGAAAGGCATGAAGGGGCCAAGGAAGATGGAGGAGACAAAGACGACGAGAAGATTGAAATATGTGAATTCGATTATGAAATGAGCAAGCCCACTCCTCTCAAATTCAGTTCGGAAATCTCGATAGTGAATAAAGCATTTGGCGACGCGGCAAAGGGCATTCAGCAGCCCGGGTTTGATGACCCCAGACTTTACCTTGGATTGAAGGAGTCGGACAAGAAAGAAATTCCTCTGACCACAGCCTGGACATACACAGGCCTCCCAGAGAGTAGTATTCCGAGGTTTATCAAAGGGCTTCAAGTGACTACGGACTCAAAACTGGAAAAGGGCCATCGAAATGCGCTCTGGTTTAACCCGGAGGCGTCCTCTCTAGTGACAATCCGATCAGTATTCAACTTGGCCAGCCTTGAAACACTGAATGGCTTTGGTCTCGCTGATTTGAATATTACATTTACCGAGGCCGATCTCATAACGCGAAAAGTTCTGAGTGCCGGGACATCAGGCGGGAAGACAATTCCTGTTAAACAGGGGGATGCAGCGCTTGCCATTTCATGCAAGCTTAATTCATCAAGCCAGGAGTTAGTGCTACAAGGTGTGATGGAGTTTGCAGAGGACACTATAGTTATGACCCTGCTATCAAAGTCCGAGGATCCTATTCAAGGGGCTCTTAGCTGGCTGGCAGGACTTTTGGGGTTGAAGAACAATGAACTGGGATTTGTCACTGAACTCTTGAGTAAAGATCCGTTCAAAGAGGTCCAATTCCGACGCATCAAAGTGACGTTCGACACTGAGACGAAGATAAAACTTACTTCTTTTCGACTGGATGTGCAGGTGTCATCCTCTATTGGACAAGACCCAAATGCAGACCAAAAAACACTCTTTTTACTTTCATACACCTACACCTCTTTTACCGCTGGATGGGGAACGATTCGAGGCGAACTGTGGGAGGGTAAGTCAATGATTATCTATTAAAAGAAGTATTCTCACAAGATCCCTACAGATTCGGGTGTCGCAAATCCTGTCTTGGATCCAACTTATGAGGCCTGGACCGACCTCGAGCCTTTCCCCGCAGGAACACCTGTCCTGCCCTTGCAAATCAAGTATCTAATACCGGGTCAAACAATTGATGATATTCCGCGTACGGTCCCCGATACCATTGAACGAGCGTTCATCACCCTTTCAAAAGATGGTGTTGGATTTGGAGCAACGGTCAAAGCCAAAGACGTCGAACCAGGTGCTGTGCCACAGCCATATCTGGGGCAATTGAAACTGAACGCTTCTTTCAAATGGGACTTTTCTGAGTTCAAATTTGACATCTATGTCATGGCGGGCATTGTGCCACCCTCAGACTCTACACATAAAGAGCCAGCGCTCTTAACCGGGAGCCTGATGTATCAGCGCTCAAAGACCTCTACATAGTTTCATTTAGTAACAGTATTGAATCCAGCTTTTTCATGATTTCTGATTTAACTTCAAGATAAAAAATGAATTAATATCAAGCAACCACGATACCTAGGCGAGGCACCTCAAGAAAGAGCTTCTCAAAGTCAGACTTATATTTGTCGTCGACCAGTCTTGTAGGAGCCTTTCCAGTAATTGGCGCCTTTTTTGGCTCATCGGCTTGCTTTGGCTTGGAATCCCGCTGGCAAAAACTTAGACCTTTCCACAAATTCACAAATTCTTCCGCTGCACCCGGGCCAAACTTCGGCTGGCCATTCCATTGACTTCTCACAGTCTCCCAGGCGCCCGTAGTGGTGTCCTCGGGCTGTGGATCCCAAAGCTCTTCTACGGTTGGAACCTTGGGAAAAGCATATGACTGTTTACCTACTGTGCTGATAAAGAACTTCTTGTATTCAAACGGCTTGATCAGATCCTTGGTGCTCAATGCAGGCAATGGAGACGAAATGCAAATCCCCATAGCATGATTTACGGAATGATTTTTGTTATCAAGGAGTGAATCAATCTGGTTCGGGTCGCTGGCGCTGGAACTGTTCGGATCAGCTTTCTCGTCATCTAAGTCTGTCAGTACTCGGAAAAAGTTATAAACGTGACGGAAAAAACACACATTCTCCCCATAACGCCACAGGGACTGCTTTATAAATCAACTCGGCCTTGGCCCACTCCGGTACTCTGACTTCTTCATCGGAAGTAGTCAGCATCTTGGGGTTTCCTACTGGTCTGATAGTGACTGTCAAATCACTGTTTAGAGTCTGTGAGCCTTTGAGATGCATTGGCTTCGCGTATATATCACGTAGATCTTCCGCTTTCTTTGGAAATTGGTGTTCTGGGCCTGTCTCCTTCGGGTCGACCTGGCCAGTCACGACCGTGGCCTGTCTTACGGCAAATTTGCAGCCAATTGTCATCTGGAAGATAGCTCCGCGGACATTCCACCTGGTGTCATTTGGCTCGGTCTTTGCATCCGTTTCACTCGACGGAATGAGACCTTGGTTGCAAGAAAAGATAAATGGTGGCGGCTCTTTAGCGCTACCCTTGGGAAGATCGACTTGTAGTACCTGTTTGAAGAAGCTATCCAAGCTGAGCGGGTCGTTCTTGTGGTCTTCCTGAGAACCAAAGTTGACATCAAAGCCAAACACCCAGAAGTTGACATGGACTCGACCGGCGATTGGAGGCCCTTGAATGTAAAGTGTAGCTGAGAGCTCAATATTGATATGAATTGTACATATCCACAAATCAAGAGTAAAACGGACTCCGACGCTTACTCCACCATCGGCCATGAAGAAGAATGGCTTGTATTTGATTAAGAAATCAGCGTAAGCATTGAAATAGGCATATAGTGCACCCAGGGTGAGCGATGCATCCAGTCGCCCGCCTCCCATGCAGACCTTGGGCGTGATTGCAAAATAGGCTTCACCACGAATACTTATAGAACTATCGTAGCTCCAACTGATAGCCAGGCGAGGTGGATTTGGATATTGATCTGGCTTTTTGTACGAACGATGATATCCTCCAATAGTGAAGACAAAATCGCCTGCCGAAGCGCTCTGACCCTCTGAGAACCAGGTATATAATGCAAATCCACCGGTCAGATGGCAACTTGGATCTAGAACATACGAGGCAGGGGTCAGTTGACCGTCAACCTTGAACGTTCCAGAATCCAGGTCAACTACTGCTGTTAGTCCTAGTTGAACATGGGCAAACTTCTTTTCGACCTTGGGTGGCATGTCAGCGGTGGCGACACCAAAGATGCCGATCTTGACCTTGGGATCCCATTCAACCACCACCACGGCCTGTACATCTAGAAGTTCGAAGGCCAGTACAGTGAGACCTGCTGCTAGCCAGAAAGAGTGATTCTTAGGAAAGAACCATGTTCCATCCATGAGAGATTTCAAGGCTTCGTCAGGCTTTGCTGATGGAGGAGGCGTGATCAAGGGGAAATCCAAAACATTGGTCACGTTAGGGAATGTCAGACTATTGTTGTACCCGAAACCTCCAACAACACCGCGTATTTCAGCAAATCCCAATGTCGCTAAAGGACCATTCAAGACGAAGTACACGAAGGCGGAGGTGAAGGGGTCTTCAGTGCCTTTGATATTGATCTTACCATAGAACCCAGCGGCTTGGAAGAGGTATGGCTGGAAGCTGAGTGTCGCTGCTCCTTGATAGCTGTTTTGCTCGCTTGTTTGAATATGTTTGAACATTCCAGAGAGGATTACAGGAGGCCGATCGAAGGAGGCTGCTAATCCCTCAATATCAAACCCTGGTTTCGGCAAATTGTGAAACAAGGTACTGGATTTTGATGGATCATTCGGATCTTTCTGAAAAGCCAATGTAATCTTAAATCCCAGAAGGCCAACGCCAATAGGTCCCAGAACAATAGACGCATCCATAAGAACCGACAGAGACGGCTTCTCACCCAGACTATATTGCAAGCCCATGTTGCTGATCATTATAGGACCAACTTTTTTCCCGTACGGTGCCTTCGCTGCTCCCGGGTCAGCTTCCGGCTCTTCTTTCTCAATCGTGGGTTCAGGTGCTGAAGAAGACCTGATATTGGAGCTGATACTAGACTTGGACTTTGATTTGCTCTTGCCGAATAAGTAGTCTAAAGCCACAATTCTGCCCTTTTGTGGGTCATTTCGAATTAACATGAAATGCAAGCCTGCAGGTATGACGACATCCGTTGCTTTATAATCCCTGTCAGATTGTCCTCCTTTTTCCTGGCTTGTAGCGTCTGTTTGCTTCTTGGTCACTTTATACTTGAGCTTCTGGTCTTCATCCAATTGAGTGTTCATCTTCTCGACATCTTCGTAAGTCAGACCACTCGGTGCCTTTTCCCCTGTCTGCTTTTGCACGTAAAGAAATAACATTTCATCAAACGGCTGGGGCAATTCGCCTATGAGGTCAATTGTGACCTTTGGAATTGCAGCCACAGCAACCCGGAAGGCTCGCTGAGCAGCAGGCTTTGGAGTCGCTTCAGTCGGTGCAGCTTTGTATTGAAATGCATGGAAGGAGAAACCTGCAAAGTCCACCCAAGCCGTAAAGAAAATGTCCTTCTTCGCACCAGCTTTGGAAGACTCGAAGGCAGCTTTGTCCGCTGGCTCTGGCTTGGGCTTGTCTTCTTTGAGAGCGCGCATCTTCAACCCTGCCGCCTTATTCTTTTTTGGGGGTTGGATGGAAATGTCGGCAACGAAAAATGGGAGGTCATTCTCAACACCTGGGCCGAAAATATGCCCTGCGATTTCACCGATTGTCGTCTTGGGCGGATTGCTCTTCCCCAAGGCAAGTTCAGCCTCAAAATTCCACTCATCAGCTGTATGATCAAATTTCAGCTCCAGTGGTAAGGCGCCTAGTTTGATTGTTCCAGAGGTCTCAAACTTCGACGTATTGGCGCCCTCATACGTGTAGGTGAAAGTGAGCTTCTCAATTTCGATATGGTCCAGCAGCGCTGCAACCCCATCCTTACTGTCTTTCTCAAAGAAATAATACAAAGTCGATCCATAAACTTTCGAAAGAGTAAGTTCGACCTTCCATTTGTTCGTTGCAGCAGTCTCTGCTGGTTTTGCTACTGTGGACATGGTGATGTTTTTGGACTACATAGCAGATAATTTTCAGATTTTGCGCATGTGAGACGATTGTTGTCTGAATTGTGTCGCTTCTGTCTTCGAGTGGTAATTTTACAGTATTATGACAATTATTCAGGTATGAGTCAGTATGAGTTACTGTACCTTACCCACGCAGGTTTGGACAGTCCGTCCGCAGGAGAATGTCACTGCACGCAAGAAGCCGAAAAAGCAAAAAAAGAGAAAAAAAGAAAAAAAAAGACAACTCACTACGCAGAGCACCGACATGCAAATTGCATCACAATCTTCAGCCAGCCACTTTATTATATGGAAGAAAAAAATCTTTCAATTGGCTACAAAAATTACAAACTTGAAATAAATGGTCATATGATGCAGTTTCAGCTCTCCTGATTAATTAAACAACTCATGCACCTCAAAGATCTACACGGTGTTCATCTTCTAGCTATGTATCACTTTGACTCTGCGGTCTCGTCAACATCAGGGCGAATGATCGGCTGTTTCAGTTGGAGATACCCCTCAATGGCTGTGTACGGCCCCGACTCAAAACTTGGTACTGAACCAACTTTTCCAAGTCCCAACGATCTGTACTCCTGCTCAGACTCTGCATCCTTGAGATATGGCTGCAGCCATGCCCAATCCCCCGTCTGCAAGGCGGGCATTCCGACGGCGCTGTTCTTGATTGTGGGATCACTGGCAGGGTCGAGCTTGTAATTTGGAGGTAGGGGCTTGTTTGCCTCCGTATTGTATTTCTCCACGTCGTCAGTTACGACAATCGGACCGAGGTGGAAGAAGGCAGTCATTTTCTGCATTGCCTGTTGCCATGTCCAGGGGGCAAGCTGAAGCTTATTCATGGGAAGTATACTACTGAATGCGGTAATGGGAAGAAATGGGTCGACTATGGTTCCAAAGACTTGAAGTTTTTTGTTCCAATTGCGGGCGAACAGTCGAGCCTCTCTTTCCGAGGCAAGGTTGCTTTGAGTAGTATAGTCGTCTGGTTTGAGCCAGAAGCAAGAAAGTTTGGGCGGTTTGTTGGAATCAACATCTTTGATATCTTTGAGAATGCCACTTGTATCTCCTCCCATGTAGTAGGTATAAATAGCCTTCAGGTCCAATTCGTTTCCGGGAGTCAGATCGGTATCGGGTTTGGTTTCATTAAGATGGAAATACCCAATGAGACCATCGCCGGAACGGTCCTTGTCACCCAATTTAATTGGAAAGTTGTACTGTGTTCCATTTTCAGGAAGAAGGTAAACAGGCTGTTGTTGCTCCCCAGAAAGGGCCTGGTTTTTCTTCTCGTCGATAGACAGCTCCAGAGACCACCCTGCATTAACCAAGGCCAAAGGTCTCCCAACAAGGGAGTTGAGGAAGCCAGCATAAGCACTAGGAACTGAAGATGACGATTGTTCCTGAGAGTCATTTGCCATGTTCAAAAAGGCATGTAGATAATCCCGGTTTTTGGATAGTTTGTCGATGAGTCGATCCACCTGTGTAGTATCCTGTATGTCTGTGGGTGGTGGAAATGGCAACCATTTCGCACTGAGAGCGGCATCTGGCGGAGCATTTTTATTTGCTAAACGAATTTCTCGATAGAAAGTTCCATCTGGTAAGAAAATTTGAACCCCATTGTCAACATAGTTGAGCACGACCCATCCCCAAATCGGATTCTCCCATTCGGTGGCAGGTCTCCAGTACGAAAATTCGCTGTCTTGACCCTTGCGGCGCTTGTCATGAATGACAAATGCAGAATTCAGCCGTGCTGGTTGATTTATAGACGGAGGCACTTGTGCAAACTCAACATGGCCCTGATGGCTTTCTCCGTTTTGCCGAACCAGGTTTGGTTTCCCTTCGTAAAGCTGGGGCTCGTAGTACGAGCTAAGATAGGGGTAGATAGCCTGATCATCTTCATGGCCATAACGAGGATCTATGGCGGTAATCGCTTGGCCGAATTTGTCAATAATGTTCAGTTTCGAGAAACGGAATTGACCATGGGTTACTGGCTTGAATGGATAGGGCGATGTTTTTGACTGTGAAACTTCGTTCAATACTTTAAGTGAATTAGACAGAAGCCCGCCATAAGGTGTCTGCTCGGAGTGGATATCAATGATGCTCAAATGATCTGTATTGAATGGTTTTATCAATGCATCCTCGATAGGGTGCACACCTTCTAGATCGTAGCCTGGAGGGTATCTGGCATTTGGTTTGATATGAGTGCCGTGTACCATAGTCAACAGGTGATCAGTAAACCCATCTAACGGAGCAGAAAGAAAAGGAAGTTTCCAGGTGTTTTTTTCAAGCTCGTCAATATTGTACTTTTTCTTGACTTCAGGACTGACTGAATTCAAAAGCTGTACGATCGCCGTGTGCAGAGAGAAATTTGGTTGCGGAAGAAGCAATATTCGGCCCGACAACATCCTTCTGTCGTTGATCTGAGGATTGAGGAGATCAACTTTGGGGTCAATTGCCAGTCTCCATCTCTTGTCAATTTCGTCCTTGCAGTCCGGACTTAAGGCCTCTGACAGCGACCAATCATTCCACGGAATATGGAAGTACTCTATCTGCCATTCCAAGAATAGGGGTGACCAAGGTTGCGTTTTCGCCCATTGATCTCGTAATTCAACAGCATTATATTTGCCCTTATCATGATAGAGAGGTTTGTAGTGTCCCTTTTCTCCGACAGCGCTTGTATCACTCAATTTGTTGAATTCTCCGACCAGTCTTTTGGCTGTTTCAAAGAGCTTGGGTGGAAGTCCTTCCAAGCCATACTTGGCCACTTCACTATCTGGTAGATCAGACCCAATCAGCTGATTGTCTAGACGAACTTGCAGATCATCTAAGTAATCGTCAGGCCATCCAGCCTCGATTCCGGACACCAAAACCGTCGGGTCGCGAGCCTGGCAGAATTCAGGCAAGGTTCCCTCTTGAGGCTTCTGAGGAAAGTATTTGGGATCTTTCAGCAGTTGATCATTGATGAGGCTTGTCTGCTGTTTTACCAAAGTCATTAGACTTTCCACTCTATCCTGGAGAGACAGGATATTGGTTTGGGTAGTAGGCGGGTCGATATCTCCGCTCACAAATTTCCACCAGTGCGAGAACATGTCCCATCGAAGCTGTACGATTTGTCTTTGCGCACTATCTAGAACCCTTTGTGCATTGTTGAGTTTTTCCAAACCGTCAATCTCATCTTCAGAAGGCTTTTTGGTTTTTTGCCCCTCCTGGCTTTGGATATGCCAATGCGAGCCTCCGGTTTCACGGGCAAAGTTCCAGTTTTGTACCTCATCGACAGCCACGCGATGGACGTCCACCTTTTCATCTTGCGCACGAAGAAGTGGTTCCAGAAGATGTAAATCATTCTCCAGTTTCTTCTGGTCATCTGTCTCGTCACCGGCGTGCTTATGACAGTCAATGTACGACAAAAGAGAATCGATCGGGGTCGTGCCAACCGTCACCGGCATCGAGCTGAGGAGATGCTCAGATGCCTTGTTAGCTGGTATATTTTCTGGCCGATGGTGACGATCCCAAATCACATTATACATGGCTCCATGACAAATGCTTTGGGCCGCTCCCTTGAATGCCAGCCAGTCAGCAACGTCTTTCCCCCAATCCTCCCGATCTCCATTTAGTTTCATCGAGAGGGCCTTTAAACGCTCCTCTCGAGAAACTTTGTTGTCCATGTCTCCGAACGGTGAATGGACTTCGTCAGAATGCCATCCAAGAACATAGTAGTCCGCCTTTGCCTTAGTAAGACGCTTGGTAGTGTCACCTTCCTGGTATTCAAACGAGTCAACAGTCGAAAAGACATTGCTGCAATGGGGCTGATAGTCAAGAAAAAGCTGATTAGAGCTATTCACAGCCGTCAGGTCGACTCTCTCTATGGCGTTATCGTCGCTTTCTTTCCAGGTTTGAGCCGATTCCTTGTACCCGATGAAGATCTCCGCCTGTCGGTCGAGTTTGATGCCTTGCACACTTTCGTTGTTGCTTGTAATATAGGGCGAAACATCGACCTGCAAGTCTTTATCTTTGGGAATGCTATCAATCGGCTGAATACGATCGCTTTCAATCACCCAAGACTCCACTGGTTGGATAGATGTGTTCTTGGGCTCGGTCGTATCCGCGTTAGGATCAAGCTTCCGAATAACCAACCATCTGTTAGGCAAAGATCGAAACGCTGGTACGGTATAATCCGCTTTTTCCGGCTCATTTGCGGTACTTCTTATTCCTTTGGCCTTTCGTTCCTGGTCGTGTCCTGGCGCTGCTGAACGAGTTGCAGCCGTTCCAGTTCGGTAAAAGCGAGGCATTACCCAGTGTAGATAAACGCCCATTCGATTGTCTCTTGGTGTACCCTTTCCCAGGTCATAAAGTCGAGAATTGGAAGTGGCAGGGAACGCATTGTGGAGGTCAATATGATCCAAAATATCATGCTGAAGGAGCTGATGCTCCAGTTGCAAAAAGGTGTAGTTTGGCTGGACGATGGGAGAGATTTTGGCCTCTTTGGCGAGAGCGTCGGGGTTATTTTGGTCTGGTTCGCTCAGTTTTTCATTCAAGACAAAAGCGTCCAGTTTTAGAGGGATCGTAAGATTCAAATCAGCATTCGCCATTTTGATAATTGGAATTCTTGTTAGGTGGTTGAATTTGAACTCCCGAGACCAACTATTTCTACTCAGTACTTATCGCTGATTCTTTCGCATCATGGCACATAATTACGTACAGCTATACAATACTAGGCCATTACGGAATAGGGTTTACAACACGGTACCATCCACCGAACCAGGGATTAGACGGCTTGCATGGATCTACAGTGCCAAATTCAATGGCGCTGTAGGTGACGTGTTACTCGAATATCCACAATATGAGATTCACTACTGCCTATGGTTCAGAGCCACCAAGAATGTTCTACGCTAAGAATAGACTGATCACATTACGACAAATTTATGGCTGACAGTGGATGTTTAAGGACATAGAATTTTCCTAGAACAGCGATTTCATTTCATTCACGCCTACCCGCCACATACAGTTAAGATGGTGGTACAAGGGGCCGTTGCCATGGGGTGGCTGTCTTGACTACATAGTCTCCAGCCTTAGCCCCCTTCGGCACAAAGTAAATGTAATGAGTTTTGTTATCTGCACCGCTGAGCACGGCCAGCGAGGAAGTCTGGTCTACCTTGAAATTCTCCAGACTCTGGTGGACTTTGTTCCACCGGATATAGCCTTCCTCGAGTGTTCCAAGAACATATGATAGATATCCGTTGATATTGACGAAGTACAACGTAATTTGCAAAGTTATCTCGTTGCTGTCGTTCGTTGAAGCATTCGTCACTACGGCCAAGGGACTCTTGGTCTTGACAGTTGCGGTGTCATGAATTTGCTGGGCTGCAGGTCCGTTAGTCAAAGGGCAACGGAATGTTGAAAACTTGTGCACATACCTGAATTTGGGGTTGTCGCATCTACAAAATAGATCCCAATCTCGCCCTCTTCGTCTCGCACGTAGAAGACGTATGGGCTTCCTCCAAAAATGGAAGCAAGTCGCGATCCAGCACCGACTTTGTAATTCAAATCCAATACAGTCTCCACGGCTTGATCCAGTGGGTTGACCTCCAGCTGGACTAAGACAACATTTGGATTCGTGTCATCACTGAGGTAGCAATTAGACGTGCCGCTTTATTCGGATGTTGGGAGATTGCGTCTGATCACTTACCCGTCGTTTCTGAGAAAGTAGACCCAGTTTCTCTCTTCGCCGTCGTCGCAAGCTGCTAAAGACCACAGATTGGTGGTGACAACGCCAGCGTCTTTCTCATCTACGGGATTCGCCTTCAAAAGAGGGTTGTAGTAAGGACTCAATTTGCAGATGCCGGTAGTCTTTTTTTCAGACGTTCCTGAGGAGGCAATACCATATACAACAGCCTAAATTGGTGAGTTCTCATTTTCAGACCAAGCTAGCCATTATCAACGTACGATGTCATTCTGTATAGTACTAGCCAGGGTGCCGGGCTCATGGATGTATCCCAGCGTAGCTCCGTTGTCTGCGAACTCCGTTGGGTTGGTAATGTTTGTGGTATCGTACACTTGTAGCGACACATGGCGGCTGCCAGTGACTCCGAATTTCAAGTGAATGTGGGATGTTCTCTTGACAGAGTCAGGAACGCCGGGAATTTTCGGGCTATTGTCCTTGACAGCAGGATTGGGGAGAACGGTAATCTGGTTCGTAGGAGGCGACATTTTTCATAATGCTCGTTAAAAGACAAAGACAAGTCGATATTAGTCAATTGATCAATTGATGCTTTGTGTAAACGTGGAGGTACATTCACATTTTTATATTACATGTATCTTCAATTTCCCTTGATCAGCTAGAGACTGAATATCCTCAGCTCGCCACGAACATGATACGTCATGTTGCAATAATTGATCCTGCTCAGAAAATGGTTTGATAGTCGCAGAACTTCCATTCCCGGACCCTTGTGCATCCGAGTCACACTATCTGCATGATGCCCTTGTTTAGCTGCCTTGACCCATCTCGTATATGCAGCCTATTCACCTGCGTTTTAAATACAATACCTGACGTGCAACATACGTATTTTTTCACTCAAAATTACCGTAAAATACTTTCGTTTAGTCGCTGAATTCCCTCGTCTTCTCTCAAGATGAGGACAGATTGAAAACCTCATTTTCATCGAGATGATTGACCTGCGTCGCCCTTCAAAAAATCCAACTCTTTCTCCTCGTCATCTAGCACTTCGCCATGCGAAAAAGCGGCTTCGGGTTTTATCCGCCGCTCCCCGGAATGAACCTGGTGTTATTCAGCGCGGATATGAGCAGCTTTATTCATACTATGTCCCCGGTCTTCAGGCCGGGCCTCATACAGTTGAAGTGAAGCAATATATCGAAACGAACGACAAATCTGACCATCTTAACCCTACCAAAACCCACGAGTTCAATGTCATAAGCCCTCGCTTCTCATTGCCAGAAGGCGCGATTTCTTCTTTCTACCCCCCTCAAGGACATGAGGATAGAGCGGAGGTTCTTCCCAATGTTGTCTTCAATGATCCTACATTACCGTGGGAGAGAGTGGGTAGTTGGAATCAGAAAAAGCCACCAGATGGAGACTACGATCGAAATAGGGTTCCCTGGCTCGCTGTCATTGTTTTTACTCAGGAAGAGCTTCGTTTGAATGCATCGGATCTGGAAGAGGTCTTCCAAGATAAGGATGTTAAAGACTTTAAAAAACAGAGCACTGCACTCAGCACACTCATGTTTGCAAAGAGTGTCAATAAACTCGGTGCCACAAACACCTCTCCTGTGCTGTACGATGAATCAGACGGAGATGCAAAAACAGAAGTCATTTTCCTTAAAAATGATTTATTCAGGTCATTATTTTCCAAGTATGACGAAAAAGGGAAAATTATCGAAGGCGAGACTGGCTATGTCCAACACCATCGTTTCTTAGCTCACCTACGTCATGTCAACATTGACAACACCGCGTCAGCGGCCAGTACAGAGAGCGACGATCACGCATACTCCGTCATTCTGAGTCATAGGATTGGAACTTTGTCAATCTCCAAACCAACACCGGTGGTGGCGCATTTGGTCAACATAGAAGGCGTGGAAAGTACGAGATTCGCAACAGACAAGAAATTCGTGGCTATGTCCTCCTTGCATTCATGGGAGTATACATGTCTCCCTCCAAATTCACTCAACATTGAGGATGCATTTGAGCATTTGGGATACTCCTTGAATGTCCTCAGGCCGGTCCTAACTGCGAACGATCAGAAGGCACTTGACCCTTCTCATGAGGATGATCAAACTGTCAAGAAGACAAAAGAGAGGTTGATCAAGAGGATCGATGATGGATTCTCCCTGGTCCGATATCGTGTCCAAACAGGAGATATCACTGCTGCTTTTACCAAAAGCCCGTTTGCCCCCTCTTCTGTTCCATTTCCACCACAGACACAATGGCCTGCCAGCTCAACGACTGGATCCAAACTACAGATTCTAGATCCGAACCTCAACTTGATGGATATTACGTATTCTGCCGCTTGGAATTTAGGTAAAGCATTAGGCTTAGCCCATCCTGAATTTGCCACGGCTTTGGGAAGATTACGCAAGCAAATCTACGATACGGGTATTAACGAAGCGCAAGTTCGGGTCATCAACCGTCGTAGCGAAGAACTCGGTGTCCCAACTATGTACAAAACCAAAGAAGAGGTTTTATCGACCCTTTCAAAAACCTTGAAGAACGTAGGAGCTTTGTGTCTCGACAACGCCCATCAAACCCAATCTGATGGCATGCTTCGTCGATGGCGCCGTCAGGAACTCCCGTCTCTAGACCTATCTTACAAAAGCCCAGAAATTAACAACATCATTGATCAGTGCTTTCAAGATATAACCAAGAAAATTGCCAGCAGTGAAGAAAGCGACGACATTCCGTACAACGAGCTCAATGTTCCCAAATCCACAGACTGGGCGATCGTGCTCCGTTGGGTGCTGGATCGATACTATCTCGTCGATGTGCCTCCACACTACCTCATAACTGATGCAAGCCACCTTCCCATGGAGACGGTGCGTGTATTTGCCATCGACCATGCCTGGGTCTCGGCAATGATTGATGGGGGTCTCAGCCTGGCAAACCACTTGGACCAGGATGATGATAAAGTGCGTAATGCGATCAAGGGGGCTATTAACGAGCATCTCAAAACTAAAATGCCCGATCTATACCACCCCCAAACTCCGCGATATGGATTCTATGTGCGCTCAGCTCTGGTGGCCAAATTTCCCGATTTGATAGTTGACATCGAGGATCAACACGGGACGCCGCCAAATGAAAGCGATCCGCCAATTCTTCTGCGACACGAGGTTGTGGAAAGAAATACCATGATATGTCTGATGCGAGAGCCTCCTAGAGATAACAAGCTTTTTTTGTGCTTGCGAGAACCGCCTCACCAGCAATTCTTCACGGCAGCAGCGGAAATTACCAAAGAGGAAATACGGATGGAGTATAAACGGGTGTATACCGTCGCCCCGATCCCAGACGACAACCACAACGACCCGATTCCGTATACTTATTCGCAGAAAGAACCGGACAAAGGACCAGCTATATTCATCTGGGGGACAGATAGCAGCGTACGTTGTCTCAACATAGAAGCGCTCGCCGCTCATCACTTCGCTACCATCAAAGATACGTTCAAAGACCACAATGATTGGTTTGCGGAAGAGAAGCCTACTTCTGCATTGATGGGAATCCAATTGAATGAGCCTCAATGGGAAATCAAAATTGACTTTCCCACTGCGGATGACAGTAGCTTCAAAGACTTGTATAGTGACTATCCCAGGCTTCTCCCGGTTCCTCCGCCTGCCACTCCCCAGCCCGTCTTGTCATACAGCAAAGTCGTGAGTACTCTCGCTTGCGATGCATACCCTCATTTTGGAAATCGACAGAGACATGAACCAATAAGCCTCATCTATCACCCTCCGCATTCCCGCCTGCCCAAGTTTATCTCCGGCCCCGCAAATTACCTGAATGCTCTAGAGGATTCAGCAGGACCGCAATTTAGCTACGGGCTGTATGCCGTTGGCCGCAGCGAAACGAATGATATTCCTATGCTCAAACCTTCTAACAATCGGCCAGTCCTCCCACAAGATCTGATTGTTTCAATCGTTTACAAAGACGGTGCCTTTGACTACGAAATGCAGTACCTAGAAGTCCACATTCAACTCGGGACCCAGGGTCAGCTGATGGAAGCATATACCGGCACAGGGCCAAGCATGCTCTCAAATCTCCGATTTAATGTGCTCCCCAAGATCATGAAGGATGATCAGCTCAACAACTGGCTGATACTGACCCTGAGACCGCGGAGTCGGCAGAACAAAGTTCGGGTGGACACTATTGACGAAATGAGCTTTATCCTGAGCGGAATCGTCGTGAATCAATATGAGAAAGATACCGATGTCAAAGTTTCTGCGGTTGAGAAGTACGTGGGTGAAAACAAATGGATAAAAAATTTCACAGCGCATATGAAGAAAGTTTGAGAAGGTATAATATGAACCATCTCAGTCGTTATTATTCTGACCTGTAGAAGCTTTGAGCTGACCAGGCTTGTGATCTCCCGCTAACAGATGGCAACTTTGTTGATTTGGGTGGCTCCTTTAATTCCCAGTAGCTAGTGATCGTCGATTATACGAGTATTGGAAAAAAATGTTTCCCATACCTTGTGGGTTAACTGATCCGTAGAAATGAGCGGCAGCTACTCTAATCCAAAACATATTATTATGGTTGCTAAGATAGCGAGATGGGTCAAGCAGTTAGTACATTCTCTGCACTGCGCCTGTCTCCTCTTTATGAACTTCTACAATGTCAGCGAGCGGGGCAGTATCGAACGGGCGTTTGGCCCTGCTAGGCAGTATAAAAACGCTCATTCAAAATTCGTACTTCGTGCCTAAAACAACCTTTCTGTCGAATAAACCTGAAATAATATAGAAATGTAATAACTAAGCTTTATTCCTAGCTAGTACTATAGGAGGTAAGAATACTTTCCTTATTGCTTCTTGTCAAATGCATATGGTCTATCTCCAGGTACACTAAGGGATAGGACAATTCTTATATTTCTTCACTATCCATCTTAACCACATTGTAAAAGTGACCGCGGAGAACAAGACACTGTCTTCTGTATTATTGAATCTCTCACAAATTCAGCGCCTTCCTCGACCAATCAAACTTGCAACCATGATCTCGAGGGTAGAACACAGGTGAGGAGGCATAGTGTCAACCACTTTGTGTTTGTATGTACCCTTTTTTGTTGTCCGTCCCTGATTCCTCTGAGTAATAGCGCGAAGAGAAACTGTATCATTACCATGAGGAGTGGGCATAGTGGTGCCTGTCACAATCGTTATTGTACGTGACTGAGTTCTTTATTTTCAAATAATTGCATTCCAGCAGCTCAACTGCTGCTTTCAATTTTAATCCATTTAAATCGTGAACTGTCGAAATTATAAACTCGAGGTCAAACCACATCCTCCGTTGACTGTTATTCACCCCTTTTCTCGCATCCCTTCCGTCTCACGAATCACACCGACCTCCTAATTTCCCTCACACAACCGCCCCCTTTCTCTCTGTCTCTCTCTCTCTCTCTCTCTTTCTCTCTCAAAATAAAGTCATCCAAATCAAGCCGAGCTCTTTGGAACAGGCGCTTTTCCGCCTTCCTTGTGCCCGGATTGGCCAAAGTTTCCAAACGCGTTCAAAAACGGGAGCAACTTGCTGATTCCCGGCATGATGTTGTTGCGACGGTTGACCAAGTAGCCGTGGTAGTTGCGAGGGTGGTTTTCAGATTTGCGGATTATGATTTCCTTTTTTTCAGGAGCAATTCAGTTAGTATAGATAAATTTATTAGAGGGATGAAAGGGGCCTTACATCTTCTGTATTGGTGGTGACCGGTGCAGCCAAGGCTTGGAGGAAGAGCAGGGTGACGAGCACAGTCAACAGGAAGGCTTTCATTTTGAATGTGTTGATGGAATAAAAAATAGTCAAAATCAAATAGTAATGTCAAACTCGACTGTTCAAAGTTGTCTGCTGTTGAAAGCAGAACAATTCGAAGAAGCCAAGGTGACCAGGGTTCGATAGATCGAGACTTTTTTCAATGGACTCCTACACGCGAAATTCGCGCTTCTGTTTATACAATACGTCCGTATCTATGCCGATCTGCGTTCCAATGGCCCATTTGCTCCCTGCAAGCCCCTGGCATGCATGTGGACAATAGTCGCTCCCTTGAACCGATGAAACGCGGGCAGCATTCTTCGCATGTTGACGAAGCCATGCATTCCTCGTTTAGGGCTGGGTTATCTCTGTTATGCAAATTGAAACAGGTTAAGGTATGAAAAAAGGCATAATTTTATCAACAACCGAATATTGAATAGTACTTATATTATCAATGTAGATAAAGGTGTAGATCAAATAAAGTACCTGTTCAATGGTGAAAAGTATAACAAATCATTCAAAAACTGAACGATGCGCGGCATCGAGCCGAGGTATAAATCAAAATAAAAACCTTCACGCCTTAAACAAAAAATGGAATCAAAAAATTAACTTGATAGCGTAACCAAATCACATCGGTTCTTCCATGCCCCGCCATCTACCGGACATTGTGCACAACCTCGTCATCTATGAAACAAAAATAACAAAATCAAAGGGGAATAATGCAAAGGCAAAACAAAATCTTGTAGATCGATCGGGATATTTTCGGGTTCATAAGTCGTCAATATGCGTCAGTAGGTGCCTACTTGAAACGGGCGGTGCAGCGGCCCATCACCTCGCCTTGGCAGACTAATTCGGCGTTGAATTCGGATCCATCGAGAGTAAGGTAGATGTCAAAGTAAACACGGTAGAAAGTACCGTTGGGTGTGTCCATGCGTTCAAAGTCTTTCTCCAGGTTTTTGCGCGACAAGTCGGATGTGAGTGTGACAACTTCTTTGATACCTGTTCCATATTAGTACGAGTTGAATAACCAGTGGATGAAAAACTTACGAGGATCTTTGACATATTCGGGGCAGACATCTTCGTCACATGCATACAAGATATCCTCGTACATGAGAGTTGCTCCCGGAGCGACTTGACGGAAGAAGCTGACCTTGACGGGCTCGCCAATCTTGACTCGTTCGCCCTTTTGCACAAAGATCTGCCGGGTGTACTTGCATCGGTCTTTGCCGTCCAAACTGGGGACACGGTATTGCTCTGGGTGGTAACCCTCCTTGAATGGTTGCAGAGTAGCCATAAGGTAGTGTCGGCGGGCAATTCGGTGTGTGACCACTTGTTCGCTAATACCAGCTGTGACTGCACCCTTCACGATTGCAGCGACTGAGTCCATTGGGCGCACCACCTTGGACTGGAACTGCGGGGGGACATGTAATTTGATTTGCTGGAAGAGATATTCAGATGCACCAAAGCCACCGACGACAAGTACGTTCTGAAAAATCCATTAGTTTGTTTTCGTTTGAACCAGAGGGAAAATTCGATAAAAAATGATAATACACACCTGTAGTTGCCTGTTTTGGGCCTGGATGGCAATGATCTGGTTACGCACCAACTCCAAAATGCGGTTGACGACGGGCTCGAAGCACTGCAGAATCTCCTCGTTTGTGAAGCTCATGTAGCCGTCTTCGATGCCGGCATCTGGGTAGTCAGCCTCAATACCGACATCGACGGCCCACTTCTGGCCGTTGTTGCGGAAATCGGCCTTGATTCGGTTCTCAAAGTCCATGATACACTTTGCGTACACTCGTCCTGCCGTTCGCGACCCGTCGGGAAGTTTCATCTTTCGAATTTTGGCGCGCAAGATATTGCTAAAGTTACGGTTGAGAGCGGTCGATCCGCACGAGTCTCCGGAACCAGCCGTGCACTCGGCCACTGTAAAAGGGTTCTCCTCTTCGACCTCGTAGGCGATCAAATCGACGGTCCCACCACCACAGTCGACAATGAGGATGGCATCGCCTACTTTGAGATTAAGAAGACCGGATTTCGCACAAAACATGGCGGCAGCTTCGGGCTCGGTGATCAAGGTCAGACGGTTGTCGTTCTCATCGCGCAAATAACCAGCTTGAATGGCGGCAGCACGAGTGGCGGCCTTGGCTGCATCGTTCCAAATGGCGGGCACGGTCAAATAGTAGCGAATGTTGCGCTCCTCGCGATTGAACACCTCACCCAGGGTCTTCTGGAGCTGAGCGCGCATGGCTTGGCGCACCTTGAAGAGGTAATCGGCAGCGACATCAATCTCCGACTTGCCGGGAGGCAGAGGCGGCAGGTTAATAGGATCAATGTAGGTATTACCAGACAACATTAGCTGTAGCTTGAACCACTCGACTTTTTGAACGCCCAGCTTGGGATAGCCAGTGTGGGCCAGCGCATCGGCGATATCGGGGCCCCAACCAACAACCTTCTGGTATTGATCGTAGTAGAGTACAGTAGGAATCTTCTGCTTGGTGTGTGTGCCGGCGCCAGGCCATTCAGTGATGATGTCTTCGCGGGCTTCGTTGTTGGTAGCAAAGGCAAAGGCGACGCCGGAGAAGGTGGTGCCAAAGTCGATGCCCACGATTAGTTGGGCCTTGTTTCGGTTGGTGCCGTCCACCTCAGCGGCCGGGTTGCGCACGCCCTGGGCCGGGCCCAGGCTGGAGGGGATCCCATGCTGATGCAGCGGCTGCGAAGATTGCTGTACTGGTTGTGAGGGTTGGTAGCCATAACCGGGAGGCGGCGGCCCTCCAACAGCGAGCTGCTGCTGCTGTTGGGGGGGCTGGCCGTAGGCCACGCTGGTGTTGATGGGCGGCGGATGGTGAGCGCCTTGTTGAGCGGGCGGCGGCATGGGACTGGTCGGTCTGTGTGAATAACTGGGCGGACGACCTGGCGGATTTTGGCCGTTCATGGGGAGACTGGTGGTGGACGAGCTCGAGGGCGGCGGCGGACTGGCGGAAGTGTTGCTCAAGGGCGGGGGAACGAAGGCGCTGGTTGTCCCCGAGGGGCTCGACTGCTGTGAGGGGATGGAAGTGCTGCTGTCCTTGCTGCGCTTGAAAAGCTTGAGCCGCGAAGTCATTGAGGATGAAGACATAGAGAGAAAGACCGGAGGGTGACGAGAGAGGAAGAAGGGAGGGGAGAGGAAGAGAGAGAGGAGGATAGAAAGAAGGCGGTGGTGCTGGTGGTGGTGGGAAGAAGAAGGAAGGAACGGACTGGGCTGAGGGTTCCGCGGGGGACTAGGCTGGTTCCTTCCTGCTGTGCGTGTGGGGAGCGAGAGCCACAAGGCAGACTCTGACAGACAACACCGACAACACTGACAACACCGGCGGCTTTTGCGAGCACTCTGCAACAATGGCAGTCAGGAGTCAATTAATGCTGATTATTCACGAGGCTGCGCTGTCGGAATTGTGATTCAGCGACTCTTTTTCTTTCCTTTTTGGTTTCTGTTGGGTGGATAAGCACCAGGCTCGCTCGCGCGCCGGGGCTGAGGGCTAACGTCGTATCGCCTCAGAACTGGCTCGAAAAGAATCGATTAGCAGCAGTTAGTGTGGTGAGCTTGCTGCTGCGGGGCCATGGATCGGAAAATAAGCCAGAAAGTCGAAACAAAACGAAGAAGAGGCAGAAAGTTATTACAAATGCTGACAGCGGCGCCAAGAATCGGGTTGGTTGATGCGAAGATGAAAAGACAGATGAAGTGGATGGGTGCCAGTGGTGGGTGATGGGAATACGGCGGAGGTAAGCAGCATTGCTTGCTGGATGACCAAGAATGAATCAGTTGATGATGCGTGTTAGTTGTACGACGCAGCCGGGCGAAGACTACCAGTGTTTATAACGTTGATCATGGATGGCAGCGCTGAGGCTGAGCGACGCCGGGCCAAAGAGCGACATCAGCCACTAGACGACTGTTCATATGTCATAGCTACAGACTGCCACACGATCTACACGGCTACTGATCATCGACATCAATTCGAGATTATTATTATTATTCCGTTGACATATCCCAGTGCTCAAAGTTGAAAGTTCTTTAGTCAGTCAGCCTTGCGGCCTGACGGGGCCCGCTTCGAGTCGGACCTATCCTAACAAGACGCAACAAGTAAATATAGCACTGGTCCAGCAATGTCGCAGTCTGAAGTCTGAGCTATCTAGTGCGAGATATGACAGCTTCTAAAAAGCAAAGTTCTAATAATAATTGCTGTCGCGAGTGACACCCAACGCGGCGGGTCTATTTATAGAACCGGGAATAGAGACAAGCCCCGCAGTCCCACTTTTCTGGGCAGGTAGCAAATATCATTGGCTGGAGGGCTGCTCTATTATTATACTCTCGTATCTAGTTCATGTCAATCTTCGTCGACCACGCCTGGCCTCTCGTCCAAGAAACTTCTCGGAGATTTGATTGACCAGACCACGCGAGTACGCTGCTGACGAGCCTATCAGGCGAGTCGTGCTGCACCCCACAATTCCTGTTCCTCTCGCCGTGGCTGGTGGCTGCACCATCCATGTGCTCTCTGAAACGCCCGTTCTCAGATCGAACCGCTTGTCTGGGCCAGGGTCTGTGGCTGCAAAATTATGTAAATATGCTAAAAATGACTTGCCTGGTAGAGTCTGTCCGTGTAATCTGCGTCTGCTTGGAATTAAGGCCAAAGGATTTTGTATAGCGGTTTCAAAAAAGCAAAGTGGGCTGGTTCTCCATAAAGTAATAGACATTCAAGTCTAACGCACCCCCCGTGTATTAATTATGTATAAATAAAATATTCCCATGGCTGCTAATAGAAACATTGAATGGTTTCACTCATCTTTATCTACGTCACTCCTCTTGATCAGTTCCAAGTAAACACCTGCGACAAAAACAATCATTAGCCAACTCTCGCAAAACCGAAACAACTTTAACAGAGCCTTACCTGCCGATTTCCATCTAACATTCAATATCCGCAGCATATCTTCGCTTACAACCTTGGCAGACAAATGTTGCGCATTGTTCGTCTCTACCAACAACCATAAAACGTATTGAGCACAAGTATAAACGCAATTAAACATCAACGGCGAGACTGTTTTCAGGGTGTCTTGAGTTAGTAGGCCCCGAACCTCTTGATTCAGAATTGTAACCTGGCCGCAAATGTCGTTGACCATATGAAGAGACCTCTCTAAGCATTCACGCACGCGAGGGGCGGTCTGAGCATCGTATTTAATTTCCTCAAAGAACAATTCGCACGAATACCGCTCAGAGAGCTTGAAAAGGGCACTTCTAACTTGTCAGCCCTGCAAAGTAATGTAGATAATCCCGGGTTGAACGGTACACTCACCTAAAGCATATTGTCTTTGCAATAATTGCGTCTAGCCGGGTCGCCGGACCCTGATTTTGTAAGAGCTCCAGAAGAGAATAGTTTGCCTGACAGAGGGTGTCAAAGTCGTCCAGCAAGAAGTTCATCTCCATTGATGTATCATTGCAGTGTCTGATCACGCGGCCAAGTAGATTAGATGCCTGAGCCAGACGTGCAAATGAGGAGATTTCCTTGGTTATAGTCTGTGACGACAACGACACGCGCTCCGGGGGAACCATTTCCTGATGAGCAGAACTATTTGTTAAAAAGAAAAAAATATTTATGCAAATTTGAAGTCCACCAAACTCACTCCACTATTCCAAGCATCATCATCAACCGGCAGAAGCATGTCCCTCTCAGGGTCGTCGGTGCACAGTGGACGATAATCACTCCCAATAGCTACATATCTGAAAGGTGGGAAATAGTATCAGCATTCAGTATCACTGGAGAAGAGAAGTTTCCCAACCTGTCAAGAATAATAACTGTCCACCACACCCGCTGTCTCTCCTCCCACTCAACCCAAAATCGTTGCTTGCCATATAGCTGAGGCGCTAACTTATTGTGTATGCCGAGAGCAACCCCTTGCCTCGCACAACAACTGATTGTCATAAACGCAGCTGGGAAAATACCATGCCCTAGTTCGTAGAGTAAAAGAAGCACACCAGCCTGAATCGCATTCAGAGTAATAAGGCCCTCCAACTCAAGTCTCTTGCTAAATTCTTTTGCGAGTCTGTAGAGCTCTACGGATTGCGGCGCCTGTCCGTCCGGAACTTCTTGTACCAATTTCATGCATAGCAAAAGTAGAGCAAAGTCTGCTTTTAACGGACTCTGTTGCGTCCAAGTAAGCCTGTCCACTCTGATTTTACTAATAAACGGCAACCAGACATGGATACTCTGGAAATACCCTGCCTTGATGCTGTCGATATCGGCCTGGCTGCCCAGAGCCGCAGAGATGTAATCCGGGGCAGGAATTTGTGCCGGTTTCTCGGAGAATTTTTGAGAGGACCACACCTCTGAATCGAGATAATAAGCCTGAATCGACAAGTTTGAGACCGCTGGCTCGCTTATGGTAGACGCGGATGGCATCTGCGGAGAAAGTTGCCGAACATGTTCTTCGAGTTCCTGCACACGACGCTGCAGGGCACTGATCTCGCTCTCCTGGCTTACTGGTGAGGGGTTTGAGTAGTCGCATGTGCGGCCGGTCCTGTTTGTGTACGTGTTAGGTAGTTTTTAACAAACAGGTAGTAAAAGAACCAACTTCAGGCACGAGCCGCAGCTCGGAAGGCGCTTGTCGCAGCGTCGCTTATTTTTCTTACATAGAGCACAAGCCAGTAAAACCGGTTCAGAATCAATCTCCATCGTGGGCGATATCTTCTATTTTTGACTGTCTGGTGGGGGAATTTGAGTAAGCGGCCGCAGAGCGGGAGTGCCCGGCCAAGTGCGGCCGCAATGCTATACATACCGGATTTAAGCTTGCTGTAAAAACCGGGAGATACGTGTACGTAAATGCGGATCCTTTCGAATTTAAAAGCCGAAAATTTGTGTCTGACTTAGTCACGATTAATTTGAGTTTAAAAAGTAGACGTTTATTAGATATCGTCATTAAATGCGAAGCGGAGGAGAGCGGCCGCTACGTATGGAGCGCGGCCGCAGGTATGGTAGACATCAGCTATAAAGTCTCGCCTGCTCGCAGCTTGAATTAACTTCGTACAGCGCAAACATTACTTTTCTTTCAAAAATTACTATTCCTAATTATTAACAATCACGATGTCCAAGGTGTGGTTCATCACTGGCTCTTCCCGGGGTCTCGGCCTCTCCATCGCCAAAGCCGCCCTCAAATCCGGTGCCTCTGTCATTGCCACTGCCAGAAAACCCGAGCAGCTTAACGAACTCGTTGAAACGTATGGCCACAACAATATCCTTCCAATCGCACTAGATGTCTCCAATAACGACCAAGTCGTGCAAGCCGTCAAGGCTGGACACGAGAAATTCGGTCGAATCGACATCGTTGTCAACAACGCTGGCTACGCAAACACCGCCTCAGTGGAAGACATCAATATCGATGATTTCCGAGCACAGATCGATACAAACCTGATGGGAGTTGTGTATGTCACCAAAGCCATTGTGCCAATCATGCGCCAACAAAAATCCGGTCATATATTCCAGGTGTCTTCTATAGGGGGCCGGCTCGGTGTGCCCGGTCTCTCAGCTTACCAGAGCGCCAAGTGGGCTGTGAATGGATTTTCCACGGTCCTCTCGAGAGAAGTAGCACCGTTTGGTATCAAAGTTACGATCCTCGAGCCTGGTGGTATTCGAACAGATTGGGCTGGGTCGTCTATGAGCATCCCGCCTATCAGCGAGCCGTACCAGTCCACGGTAGGGGCTATTGTTGAAGGTCGTCAAAAGTCTCCTGGGACCGAGCCTTCTCTTCCAGAGAAGATTGCGGAAATTGTTCTCAAACTCACGGGCGAGGCAGAACCGCCGTTACGTTTGTTGGTTGGCCCTGATGCAGTGGAGCATGCTGGGAGGGCAGCAGAAGCTCTTGCTGCATCGGATGCACAATGGCGAGCATTGAGTCTTACGTCGACATAGATCAAGAAGATTGACGACTAATTAAATGGACACGATAAGGTATATTGCGACTTTGAGTCAATGCTTGGAAAAATCATGCCAGATATTGTCAATAAACATTCTCTCTTCTTAATAATGGTTGAGCCCTAAACGCTCCTCCACAGTACCAATGTTACTCATATGTAATATGAAGAGTGGGAATATCAAGTCAAGTTCGCTTTTGTAAGAAAACAGCCTAAATGACTTCATTTCATGCTGCATTCGTAGATTGCCATTGCCAATAGCATATCAAATATGTTAATTTGCTAGTAGGTTTCCATTACATACGTCGCCCAAAGGGTAACTACATGTGCCTGCCCATAGGGTTCAACTCATCACATGACAAACTTCGCCCTTTCCCTCCATCCAAGTTGTGATCCAGATTTCCGGATATTTTCAAGTAGGGTTGCGTTATGGATTCTTAAGCTGGACTACTATTCGTTCAGCATATATACTAAAGACGTCCTTGATATATATGACCAGAGGTCTGAGCACTCTCAAGTTGTGAATCATTGCCAACAAGCGAGTCATCAGAGACATCACAGGAAGATCCTAGATTATACTAATTAAACGTACTGTTGTGGTTTTGAATTGTTTAGTCAATGCATCCTTGGCGGACCCTGAAGCAGAGGACAACGGCTCGGAGTAATAGATACTTTGTAGATCAACGAATTCTCGCTCATTAGCATCGCAGTATCTTTTCTTCTTCTGGCAAAAAAAAAAGTACTGAAGGATCACCCATCGTGTTGCGAGTTATGCGTACCCGGAATCCGAATACCACCGTCTGTGTCTAGTCTCAACATAGTACACACTACCGTACAGCCCGTCACATATACGCATTCGGCTGTCGTTGGGTTTGCCTAGTCCTTTATCCTCAACTCATTTAAATATATACCCACCGTGGGAAACGCGGGTACTCAAAAAACATTGGTGCGTTGATATAGTATAGAACCCTCTTAAGGAACGACCGACCGAAATTGAGTGGCAAGATGACTCCAAAGCGAATCGGGCCAAGCCACAGACTTGCAATTCATATTCTCTGACCCACAGGGCGATGAACGATCATTGGTTTCATTGATTTAGACGGGAATTTTGTCTTGATTCGGCCTCAAGAGCTCTCGCCGCAAGTTGCTCAGTCCTTTCGTCTTATTGTGCAGCAAAAACCTCAATCATATGAGCGTAAAGCCAGACCGTGTCACCTTTGCAAAGGAGTAGTAAAACACAGACTCCGTTTCTATGAGGCATTTTTGAGGTGGTTGTCGCCGAAGAGTTAGTAACGCATTACAATGATTGGCAGGGATCTACATCAGTCGATAGTCCGTCATTGATTGGATTGACAGCCTCGACGACGGATCTAAGGCCGAGCATACAGGTCAACAACTAACAGGGTTGCGCATAGGTTGCTTGTATAGTGGGGAGCGGGGTGAACCGAGCGCGGGAAAAAAACCGCGAGTTACGCTGTCAAAAATGTGTTTGCATGGAACCCCATAGCTGTAGCTCTGTTAATAATATGTCATTCGCTTTTTTTGCTTTCTCCAGCCAGGCCTTGGGGAGTAGCGGTGATGGCCCGTGCGTGTAAAGAGGCTTGAGGTTGACCACTGTGTGTACATAAGCAGACGGGGTGGCACGAGACCATTTGGCCTGGTTGGCTTCAAAATCATGGAATGGGACCGCAGGCCGTTTCCACCTAGGGGCCAAATATGGATCTAGGTGGTCCTAGTAGAGTCGGATCACGTAAATACGTAGAAATTGGTGGCAGCCTAGCAGCAGCGCTCCAGGCTGACCATCATGCAACGATCTCGAATAGCAACTACTGGCAATGCAATAACTTCATTACAAAGCCAAGAAAATCACCAATACAGACTCGGTACCCGGAACGCATGATGACAGCTGAGACCCAACCGAGCGCCCTCTCCTGACACAGCACGAATAGGGTTGATAGCAATTGTCGCTCAGACAGAGGGGTCAAGTTGTGGCTTTCGCGGAATGACGAGCTGCAATCGGCCGCAGCGACGTCTTGTGGCTATGCCGAACATTTACAGCGTAAGTGCAGTCGAGACTAAATATTAGTCAGTGGCTTAATGTGATCCCTCCCCCCCGGGCGACAAAATGCCAGGGTTCCCCTTTGCCAACGAAAAAAGAAAAGATGATCGACGTCACTTCTCTCATAGTTGAAACTTTTCCATTGATTGTCGGATAAAACAATGTTGGAATTTCGGAAATCTCTTGCGATGCTCATGATTGCGAGTATTGCTTGGCTGTGGTATCCGGTCAATGTTAATTCGAAGCGGCAAGCGCGCTTTGCGCGGGAAACCATAAAATACCCCGTGCTAGACAAATATGAGACGTTTGTCCGAATCTAGCTGCCAGAAGTCGGCTCGGGGCGGCAGACCCAGATCCGGATGGAGCTGAAAAAAAGCCTGGTACGTACGGGGAATAAAGAAAACACGCTGGGCAGGTATGCCGGACTTCTGACTGGTCGACGTTGTTGAGGGGTCAGTAGGCTGCAATCTAGCGAGGCCTAAGTGTGGGGAGTTACATAGACCCGCTCTGCTGGGATGAGAAAAAGGCGGAGATGGTGCGAAATCATAGTGGCCATGGGCGATCCGCAGCCGGGAATACGGAGGTGGCCGACAGTGTAAGATTTCTGGCATAGCGACTCGGTACCTGTACCCTGCATTGATGCACCGAGTCTCGTGCTTCCTGTCGCGTCAATTGCTGACTGGAGGAAGGCTGATGTTCGAGGCAGAGCAACCGTTTTGCCTATAAGCTGGGCTGGTGGATCGACGCACAAGAAGACCAGTGAGCCGCTGCAGATGCGATGCACGGACATCATCACGCGCAAGCACAAAAAAAAATAAGTCCCCGGTTCGTTCATACTATTACTAGCACGTCGTAATGATGTTGCTCACGCTGTGCGGTATGTATCTAGACTGTGCCCAGTGCCCAGTGCCCACTGCAAGCAACGTTAGCCCACAGTCTGAGAACCCACTTCAGTGGTCCTGACCTAAGATGTGCAAGATACTGTCATGAATTGCTACGCTAGTAGCCCTGGACCGGCTATCGAAGCCTATGATCGTCCTTTGTCCCAGCTCCACTGACTTTCGAACAAGGGCCAGCCTGAAGCCATTGCGCTCTTGGACCTTTCTAGTCCTGCCGCTTGAAGTAAAAAGGATGACAGTGACGAGGCTAGGGCGCTAGGCTACCCTGGCAGACCAAAGACCGATCGATCATGTGGCGGATTGTGCATTCTGTGGGGAAGTTGGGCCAGGTACAGCGAGACGATGGCTGTGATATACTAGCCATCCTGAGACCAAGGCACGTGTGACGCCGCAGAATGTTTTAAAACGCGAGGTCAAGGACCTACGCAGAAATTGCAACCTGACGTTTGTTTCCAGTTTAGAGTTTCCTTTCTGTCCATCCTTGTCTCTTCTTTTCGTTTCTTTTTCTTTTCGTTTCTTCTGAAAAGCTAAGCCCATTGGTGATTGCCGCACAAAAACCTGGCCCCCTTGTCGTCTCCCTCAAGCATGGTGCACTCCCTATCACTGACGATATTCACAATAATTGGAGTGCTTTTCCAATGGCTGGTGAAACACTTCTATCTGTCGCATCGAGGAGGAGCATCAAAAAGCGATGACGAACAGGATGTCACACTTACGGCTCCATATCCTTGCAATGCCATTAGAGGCAGTCGAAAATTCCGTATCACTATGGGATTACGGAGACTGGACGCAAGAAATTGGCTCACTGTGGACAAGAACTACATGAAAGAACACGAAATCCGAAAATCTCTTTTGAAAAATGAGAGAAAGAGAGTTTTTGAATGCCTCCCGGAGTCAAGAGAGGCGTGTGTCGAGATACTGGAAATCGTATCCGAATTCCTATGTGAAAGATACCCTAGTATGTTCCGGATGAAAAAAGACGGAGCCAAGACCGAAATCCAGAATATTAAGACCGGTGAGACCTTTGACTCTGGTGGATCGGATTCCACGATGGAGCCATTGGAGATCGCAGTGCGATTGGCGATGGAGGACCTGAATGTCTTGATGCGGAATTCCGAAGGAGAATATTATCTGTATGACGAGCCCATGGGTGTTGGTGTAGTTTCTGGCTAACTGAACATGCAGGGCTGCAAGTGCAACGCTTTTTCCCGTCGGATGGGCTGTTCAGCAACGCATTGGATGGACCATTTCTCAGATGCATGGACCAGTGCCACAGTGGAAGGAGAAAATCGGCCATTCGGTTAACAAGTAGGTATCCATCGAGTTACGTCGTCCGCACAAGCCAAGCGACTAACAGAAATAGATTCTTCTGCAGGCTCGCGCCAGAGTCACCAATGGAAAGGTCCAGCTATTTCATGGAGACCAAGGATTCCAATGAAGGACTGGGCAACACTCTGTTCCGACCTGAAGGGCTGACCGACCAGGAGCCAGGACCTTTCATGGACAACATTCTCCTCCGCCGTGAGAGACAAACGTTTCGCCGTCTACCTCGCACAGGAGCTCTGGTATTCAGCGTCAAAACGACTCTCAATACACTTGATGAGCTGCCACCCGATCAGCTTCGGGCACTCTCCACCGAGATCGAAAGCTGGCCTGAAGATATGGCCAAGTACAAGGGACGAGATGTTTGGGGACAAGCGGTGCTAAGATACTGTGACCAGATGGGCATTAAAACGTACGAATGACACCAAAAGTGCTTCGTTTCACCGATCTTTGCTGCTGTTTTTCTCGTTTTCCCTTTCCTGCTTTTTGTTGCTGTTGTTCGCCATTAACGCCGATATGACACAAAAGTTTGGGAGGCTGTCTGAACAAATTTTCAACCCATGATGCATTGTTTTGCCGTGTCTGTACTCTTTTTGAATTATCGTCTGCTGGTGTTTTTGTTTGCCAAGTTGTGTACGTACCTATAATTGTAAGCTGTGATTCTTCAGACTGGAAACTGGAAACTGGCGTGGGGGAAGCAAACCCGGGAGCGCTCCCGTTTGGCAGGTGCGACCGAGGCTACTGCCCAAACGGTTAGTCTGGCACGAGATCGACGTCACGCCAGCGCTTATCCTGAAGCACTTTGGCTTCAACTTTCATCCGTGGCCAGTCGTTTGCTAGCTCGCTCTGTACCTGATACTCTGCAAAACATGATGAATCAAATGATTGTTATGCTGAATAATGACTCACCTCGACCGTATTCCGTTTTTGTCTTACTCGATTCTTCTTCCCTCTTTGTTCTTGCCTGAGTATTTGCCAGTTCTGGCTTACAATGAACAAACTACGATAAAAGTGCCCTGACAATACCCAACTTGGTCCTGTTGACTATGATGATTTTACCAACTGTTATCACTATGCCCTGGGCGCTATCAGTATTTCTACTCCTTCCCAGTGCAGCTGCGATTCACCACATGAGCCTGAGGCCGGTGATGCTCGCCACCGCCGATGCTTCCAATAGACCGATAAGGATAACAAATCTCTGTCCCAGCGACATCTATCCCGCGATTCAAACACAGACAGGAACAGGGCCACCGTCTGGCGGCTACCACGCACGTCCTGGAAACACGACCACTTTTGATGTCAGCGCCGACTGGCAAGGCCGGATCTGGGGGCGAACAAACTGCACTTTCAACTCGAACGGTGTGTCTCTGAACGCATCTGCGCCGGCTTGTCTTACGGGTGACTGTGGTGGACTGCTTGATTGCAAGGGAACAGTAAGTCTTATAGCTTAGGGAGATTGAAATATGACTCACCACGTTCTTACTAACCATCGTGATTTGCATAGGGACAACCCGCTTCACTCGCTGAATTTACCCTTGCGACCAACATGGGCTTGTCATTCTATGACATTTCTCTAGTCGACGGCTACAACCTGCCAATTGGAATCATATCCTTGCATAATGAATCGACAAACGCTGACCTCAAGAGCATTCCGTCGAACACCACGAACCCGGTTTGCATTGGAAGTGCGGATTTCTTGACATCTGTTAGTCACATGAACGATACCACCGTACCCATAAACAGCACTATTGGGAGCATCACATATGTCACTCCGCTAGAGGAAGCACTCGAGGCCCATTCCGTATCTCGGTGGTGCCCATGGCCCTTGCAGATTCAAAAACCGTGGAAGCCCGGCCATGGAGTCTTTCCATATCCAGACGATGGAATAAAGCGCCCCAATTTTGATCCGTGCTTGTCGATGTGCTCCAAGTATGGTCGTGCGAGCGATTGCTGCAGCGGCAGTCATAGTACTCCAGAGACTTGTAGTCCGAACATGTACAGCAAGGCGGCTAAGAAAGTATGTCCTGATGCGTACAGCTATGGTATGTTCCAATTTTCTTTTCACATATATTCCCTCGCAATTGTTGATTTGGTAAAGCTGACAAGAATTAGCATATGACGACACCACATCGACTTTCACAATTAAACAAGGGGCAGGATTTGAGATTGTGTTTTGCCCATCCGGTCGATCAACGAATATCAAAAAGAATACGGGCAACTCGACGAGTGACTCGTGAGCGGCTTCTTTTGCGAGTGTGTAGAATATTAACATCATATGGACATGAAATGAATTGTAATTTGTAATAAAAAGCCTTAAAAAAACAACCAAAATGCACAAAGCTCTAAACTCCTAACAAGATATCAACTTGTCTTATGCACATTCACATGTTAACAGAGGCTCGCCACCTTCCTCTCACACCCAACCACAATTCCTGCGTGAGATCAGGCGCCAACGAGACCAGCATTGGCGTCAAGCGTCCAAACGTCGTCATCTCAATAGGCACCTCAAGCTCTGAAATCTTCTGCCGAATCCACCGCGCCTTCTTCAATACGTGGGGACTAATCTTATCTTCAGGCAATGTGATAAGCTGCATGCCTTCGATACCCTGGAATACCAGCGCGTCACGATACAGTTTCTGTCGCCACGTCTCGGTCGACAAATTCGGCATATCGGTTTCTCTCTCGTCGCCTACCCAGCTGAAGTGGTCGGCCCAGTGGTGGGCTCGCGGTTCCGGTTCTTCTCGAGGAGGTCGAGGCGGGGACCGATTTTCATAACTCATCATACTAATGATGCTCAATCTTCTCGTTGGCGGGGTTTCTGATGCTGGCGGCGGCGGCGAGAAATCGTCTTTGTCAACCTTGGCCATTCCATCTCGCCACATGCGCCGCCAGCGACGGCAGGTGAGGATGTGTCGGAGAGCGGTTTGATCGGCGGGGATGCTGGCTGTATGGTCCCCTTCGACCTCGCGGATTTGGTAAGGGCCAGTTCGGTCGACTTCAAAGGTGCCCCATGCAGAGCAGTTCCAATCTGGGATGCAGTATTTTACAAAATCAAGCCTGTCCTCGATGGTAAAGACAGAGTATTCTTTCGGAAACCTGGGGTCGGAAGAGGTGGATAAAAAGGACCCTGATGACGATGCGGAAGGGGGCGGAGAGAGCGAAGCAGGCGAAGCGGGGGCCGAGGTGTCAGGCAAACGCAGCGGTCTATCCAGATAGTGATCAAAAGACGGTCCAAACAACTCGCCGTATATCAGAATCTGCATCGTGGCGCGGCTGGGTTCGGTATACAAAGTGTTGGGCTCGGACACGCCGCCTTCCCAGAAGTCGGGCGTGGCGAACCATTGCGAGCCGGCCATACGATCAACGGCATCGGTGAGAGGATTCAGCACGCTGAAGCGCAGGGTGTGTAAGTGCCGGATCTCATCCAGCGTGAGGCCTCGAGGGGCATTTTCGAGGCAAAAGGCAAACAGAGCGTCGATACCCCCGCGGAACGCCTTGCGCAGAGGCGGAATCCGAGCGGGCGGATCAGCCAGAGCCCATTCTGCCGTTTGTCGAGCGAGAGCAGCGATGAGAAAATAGGGATGCGGCGAGCAAAACGTCGGCGCGGACGCAGCGAGCAGGTCGAGGATGGTATGCGGGGTGGTGTTGGCGCTGAGGATGTTGTAGGTCAGCCGGCAAGTGGAGCGCAGAGCGAGGAAATCCTCGATGTTACGCAGGTGCCGGGCGAGGATGAGTATCAGCTCGGTCGGGAGACTCGTCAAGGTGCCCATGCTCGTTGTGAGACGAGATTGTCCGGAGACAGAGGCAGCAGCATTTTTTTAAAGTGTCGCAGGCGCAGGCAGAAGAGTTCCACGTTGGGGCGCCTTGCGTTGTTTGTCGCTGGAATTGTGTCAACGCGCCCTCGAATCAGGAAATACCTGGCCAATCACGACGGGCCCTGGGGTGGACTAGATGCCGGGTCCATCTGCCGAGGATCCATACTATTAATATACGACATCTATAATGTTTATTATTTACATGCATGAATTTACGATGTACGTCAATATCTGGCAATTATGTGTAGTACTAAATTTATAGATTGGTGGGTTTACTTGCATTAACATGTCTAATAGAATATAACAGGATCAAACGGAATACATCACAGCTTCGATTCCCTCGTCTCTTCATCCTGCTGTAAACGGACCACGCCCTGCAAGAATAGTTAGAACAGAGTCAAGTCTAGTTGAAAGAAAAGAAAAACTAACCTCTTGCACACACGTCGCAACGTGCACTCCATCGCGCGACCATATCTTCTGCATCACCAGCCCTCTGCCTTCGCCCGCCCACGGACTCTCCATCTGGCACAGCAGCCAGTCATCCGACCGGAACCCCAGCGGATCGTGAAAGTAGATCGTGTGGTCCAGACTGACCATCATGCCTATCTGCCGGCTATCCCGTCGCTTGATGATCGAGGACAGCTTGTTTGCAGTCAGTGTGCCGTCCCTGGAGCTTGCGCGGATCTCGCTAGCTTCTTCCTCGGCCAATTCCTTGAAATAGCGCGAAATGCCTTCACTGTCGAGATCCGATGGGTTCTTGAGTGACTTCAGGGCTCGTTGCAAGGCTATGGGCGAGGAGAATCGTGGAATATTGTGCACTCGCGACACCGTGCCGATAAAGTAATTGTCGGTCATGTATGCGAGCGCGGCGAGATGAGCTTGACGCCCACCTTGCTCTGAGATATTGCCGCGGAAACGAACCCAGTGACCAACGCGCTTCTCGTCAAGGGGGATATCTTTCGCTGTGTACAGAGAAAAAGGGTTTCTTAGCCAAAATTTTCTTTTCTTCGGGCAGGATGGTTGATGGGGGACGGAAAAGTAAATCATACAGATAGTGTCCCTCCCTGGATTCTGCACTTCAAATGGGCCCTTCGGGTCGCGCGATGAGGGCACATCCCTGGGCGGATCGACCTCTGGCATCCCAGTACTATGCTCAACACGCTTCTTGCCGCCGCTGTGTATCCTATTGAAGCTGAGCGTCGTTGTGAAGATGGGCCGGCCGCGTTGCCGCGCCTGCACGGTTCTGGTCGCAAAGCTCTTCCCGGTGCGCACTCGCTCAACATGATAAACGATGGGGAGTTGCGAGTCGCCCGCAAGCACGAAATAACAGTGCATACTGTGGACGTAGAATTGTTCGGGCACGGTGCGTTGGGCGGCGCTGAGGCACTGCGCGATCACGGAGCCTCCGTACACGCCCCGCGCGCCGGGGGGATGCCAGAGGGGGCGAGTGTTGGTGAAAACATCCTATTTCATCACGCCGCCTGAGTTCAGTGTTATAGGACTACTGAATGAGGAAGGGAAAGGGGAAGGGAGTTTTGCGCGTACCGGTCCAATGTCGAGAATCGGAGTTAACTCAAGCACGTTCTCGATGGGCGCCTTGCTGTCGTCCAGCGGCGGGGGGTCAAACATGGTGACTCTTTCCGACGCCATTATTACGATATGTGGTGCATGAAGCTGTAGCTAGAAGAATCAAATATGTACAAGAGAGAATTGAAACACAAGCAAGCTGGGTTTAAGAAGAATGAGGCAGTCCCGGCAAGTTCGGCGACTCAACCACCTGGGCCGAGGTTCTTGTGCTAGCGGGTCTTGGCATTTTGAACCCTAATTCCAATGATTACTATACACGAGATAAATTTACAAAGGACCTTTTCATGTGACAAATGAAATTCAATTAGCAGAGAGATGGTGTATATATTTGTTCAGTGATTCATTAAGATTACTAACAGTGGTGATTATCTAATAATAGCTATGCAAGGTGAACATCGTGAGTCATGAACCTCGTAAATGAAAGCAAAAACACGTGGGTATGTATGCAAACTGCTATGCAAGTGGGTATCAAAATGCAGTGGTGATTCTTTTCCTCCTCTTTCATGCTGTGCCGTCAAATGGTCTCGCTTGATGTGCTGCTTACGCGGTCTTCTCAATATCTTCCGCGGCGGCGGCCTCCCTGGCAGACGGGCCTTTCTCGATATCTAATGTAGGATCAGGGGGAGAACCAGGGGCAGCATCCTCCTCCGCCCAAGCCCGTCTTTCTTCTTCCTTCAGCATCTTCAAGTGCTGGCACATTTTACTGTTCTGTCGAATCGTCTTTCCGTAGTATATGAATGCAAACGGGATTATAGACACCCCAAGGCTGATAAATGCAATAATGCTGCATCCCCAGTCAATTCCCACGTGGTTAAACATGGGCTTTGCAGCAAGCGGCAAGACAGCACCGAAAATACTCCGGCAGCAGCTCGATGCAGACTGTGCACTTGCTGCAAAAGTCTCATATGCGTCGGAGAGATAGTTCAGCATGGCCATGAAGATCAATTCGTAGGCAAGACCAAACACGACGCCCGAGACCATCGGCACAGCCCAGTGGATATTGGGCGATGCTGTCCAGCCAAGCCAGAATAGTGAGACCACATACAGCGGTCCGCCGATGCAAGCGAGCGGCAGGCGGCGATAGTCTTCATTATGTGCCCAGGCTGCACCACGGGCCTTGGCTCGCTCAAGGAAGCCGTCGTACCATATGAATATTCCGCAGGCGATGAAGCATCCAAGAGCAACTGGCAACACATTAGCACTCACTAATAACTTCTTGAGTTGATGCTAAGCTTACTTGGTAGGTATGTCAGACCGGCGATACCCGGGCTCATACCGTAGATCCCTAGAAAACCTTGAGTTAGATAAGTTGAGGGGTGGAGAGTTCGGTGAAGGTACCTTCAAATATCAATGGGTACGCTTGAAAGTACAGGTAGAATATGGCATATGCCAAGGCCAGATAGAAGCAGGTCAATGATACCATGTACTCGTTCAGGATCATGCGCAGTGGCCTGGTCAAGGTGACTGTCAAAGTGGCCCGGAGATCATGGGGCACAAGATCCAAGGGCGCAACAATGCCCTTGTTCCCGGTTTCTTTGCGCAATTTGCGTGCACGACGCTGCAACAGCACGGGGCCATATGTCTCTGGGAAGAACAGCACGCATGGGAACGAAGCTCCAGCAATGATGAGGCCCAACCAAAAGGCCCAGCGCCAGTTGACCGTGGAGATGAAGCCGGACATGAATGGTGAGATGATGGGACCAACTGCCGTGCACTACTCAAGTCAGTCAATGTCGTTGGATTTAAAGGAAGACAAAACATACAGACATGAACCACGCCATAGTTCTTCCCCGTTTAATTGGGTCGTCGTTGATGTCAGCGTAGACGCCAGTGATGATAGCAATAGGAGCGGCAGCGGCCATTCCATTAAGAAGTCTAAGCACCAACAAGGCGGGAAATGAGGGTGCCAATGCGCAGCCCAAGGAAAATACACAGAACAGTATATATCCAATGAGCAGTGGCCATCGACGTCCATACTGCTCTGACAAGGGACCGTATAGAAGTGGGCCAAGGACGTATCCAACTAGGAAGAGCGAAATTGGAAGAACGAGCTTCTCCTCGTCGGTAATGTCCCAGTATTTGGCAATGTACTGGATAGCCCCGCTGGGCAGAGAAGACCCGATGGTACTATTCATGACTTGCATCATACCGGAGCAGAGAACAAACATCTTCTTGCCCTGTATCATTTCCTTAGCATGGTAGGTCTTGAATGCAATTTGGAGATGGTGCCACCAACCTTTCCCCAGTTCACCGGGTCTTCTGGATCACCTGGGCCAAAGGAAACAAGAGTTTTGGACGCTATTCGGCGGAACCGATACGAAGACGGATTTTGGTATCGTCCCTGGACTGGCTCATGCAACATGTCGTCCTCCTGCTCGGCAATGCCTTGCAACGTGGCTTCCGATTCATTGTGCGGGGGAGCAGGTGTTGCTTTCATATCCGCCTGTATCGCCTGAATCGACGTTGAGGCTGCTTGGACCTCGTCGATTTGGATTTCGTCGACCTCTGACATGGTGGGCAAGTCGTGGTCAAGATGATTGTCTATACCTGTAGGTCTTGCTGACAAGACCTCACATTTGAGTGGGAGTAGTCGGCTATTTATTTACATGTCATTTTTTCCCTTTACCTTCCCTTCTTGGAATTCTGCCCAAGGCTAGCCAGCCAAGAACCCACAGTGGGGAATACTTTTGCCATGAAGCTAAAGAAACAAAACAGGAAAAGCGGAAGAGAAATCCTTGACAGGTGGGATATACTTCAGAACCAGCCAGTCGGGATGGCGTCCTGCCGTCAAAGAGTGCCAGAAACAGAGGCTATTGGTCTCTACTAAGCAAAAATTTACCATTACGAGACAGTGAAAGCATCAATTCAGCTGCATTTTGCTCACACTGATAATGCGGCCTAGTCAGGACTACAGGATCTGCGCCCTTTTGCAAGACTAGTCGATCGGGGAAAAGTGCGAATTATCCACAGCAATCGGTTAACACGGCCCGCTACCAGGCAAATCAATCACCCTATTGGTGTCAATCTAACTAGGAACATTGCCTTTGACTCTTTGAGCCTGAGCGGGGGAATTCTGTGACTTGAGTAACAGTTGCAGGAACGTTCCCTCCTTTGCCATGCACAAGTTGTCGGCCTGACGAGCGCCACAGGTATTGCTCACATGAGAACCATGCGCTCGTTGACAATGATACGATCTGGCAATCAATGTCATTTCTGGCCACAGGCACGGCGGCTTCTCCACTCTTTTGTTGAAACCGATCCTTCCCTTTTGACCCTACTTCAAGCACGTGAAATTAGACAGAATAGCGTTTGGAAATCGAGTATAACAGCTGGCCTCGCTGCTACTTACTTCTACAAATGGTTCACATGGTCCACCACGAGTAGGACATGCAGGAATTGAATTCTTACGCAGTCCAATATACAACTCAGCCCACAGACCTTCACGCGCGTGCGGAGGCAAAGGCCAGAACCATCCATAGGCTTTTGAGTGTGAAATAATGACTCACAGGTTCGACTTTGAAAGATGACAGGGACTTCGCACAGAAGTCCGAGTGGACCTGGGAAAATTTTTATTTTCCTTGAGAACCCACAGTGGGGCGATAACATTAGAGGATATTGGTCCATCACGATCCGCCTTTTTCCAGAGGACACTCTGGATTGGTCGATCTATGGCTATCGACATCGATATATTACAACAACTTGTCACTCGATATGCGGGCAGAAGCACATTCGTTGTGTTGTCCATGCGTGCAGTATGCACTGTCGCGTATCCGCGGCAGATAACAACAATGGCAGTGTAGGTATGCCTAACGTTTGAAAGGGCTCTATTTGATGTGTTGTTTGAACAGTATTCAAATTCCACGGTAGTAATTGAGATATGCGTATCTATTCATATGCATACAATTAGAGTATCTTCTAAGAAGTACTACGTCACTAACATACACATATAGTTCTCAAACAATGTCAGTAGAAATCGCATGCAATGTCCATCTTGATACATACAAGTGTTTCACCTTCTCCATTGATAGAATGATCTATTCTTTTTCAATTTCCACATCCAAAATAAAAAAATTTTAACGACGCTTTTTGATATCAAATTGCGACGTATCGTTGTTTGAGCTTAACATATTTTGAAGACTACATTTCAAGTTAGGAACAGCGGTACAACGCGACCGGTTGGAACCGAGTTCCCAGATGACTCATTTCGTTTGAATAAGTACTAAAATTAGTTCTAGAGCAACCAATATCAATCCAACAACAGAACGGATAATCTAGGCGATATTTACCGGATAAGTCCTCGTCATCAATCACTATTAGCAGGCAAAAGAAATCATGCCAAAAATTCAAGGCGAGGATCCTTGTCACTTGAAAACAAGATTCGCAGGAAGCAATTGTTTCAAAATAATTTGTGCAATAATGAAGCACGCTCACAACATTAATGAGAATAGACATTATTGATAGGTTCCTTTGATTTATCCTAATCGGGCAAATTTTTCCTAATTTGGTACTTATTACCTCAACCGCTTCCCTTCTCCACCAGGCCACTGAAGGCACCGCTTGCCTGATGTTTTTAAGTTTGGTCTCTACTTTATTTGCCATGTTCTTATGACATTAATTGTAACTTTGTGCATGTCGTGGTACACAAGCATAAGAATGTTCAGGGTGTGACTGTTTAGTCGTGACTTCTTACAAGTAGTTTAACATGTTGACGGAGTATTGGACAAAACCCATAATTGGACACACGTAAAATTGTGAGTTTTATACAAATATTAATAATTATCGATGGTCTGGATTGGCTTGATGGTAGTCATATATCAAGCAATAATGAAGCAGAGGTGAGAATAACTATCCATGTCCAAACCGAAGAGATGAAGGACTAAAATCCCTAAATTTCGGCAAATAAACGTGAAAACGTCCGAAGATGCTTATATTGGCATTGATATACCACTTTTCAAGAAATCTTTTAGCTTGAGCAGGGGACAAATTGATACACCCCGGGTGATCTGCTTCTCCTAGTACAGACTAGGCAAGACTGACAGGACGATGCATCCGAGTGCTGGCGATCCGGAGCTTTCGTCCTCCCCCGGCGATTCGTTATTGAATTGTTTTCATAATTTCGCTCGTTCGCTCTTTCGCTTCTTCCGTTTAATCGGGGACCGACGTGTCTGGTCGTTATCAAGTTGTTACCACGATATTCGTGTTGATGCCGATCCTGGCTGATTTTATCTATATGTATTTAAAACAACCTAAAGTCGCACGGAATGATGAGGACATCAGCGACATAAGACATCTTTAACCACTGAACACTTTTGCACTAGTACTCGCTAATATGTTAGCGAAACCTTCATCACTTTGGCTTTAGCCATAAATTCGCAATGGCCGACTCAGATTTCCACGTTATCATTGTTGGAGCTGGTTTGTTAACCTGCCTAATGTTGAGTGTATTATGGGCTAATAATACTATAGGGGCAACCGGCCTCTTGATTGCCCACGGATTTAAAAAGGTAGCGTTATATTACAACAGATGATCGTCCCTATACTCCGCTAACATTTTATATGACCCAAGGCTGGAATCCGAGCTACAATCTACGAGCGTTTCCCAAGAGAAGAGTATGAGGCGCGCGCCGGAAAATGGACCGTGGCCTTACACTGGTCAATTCCCTTCATCGAAGCCTGTGTTCCACCAGAAATTATAGCGGACCTCAAGTCCACCGAGACTCATCCTTGGACAGATCATGAATGTACCGAAGGCGCCTACATTCCGCTCATTAATGGGCTTACTGGCAGTCTCATGGCCAAAATGCCTATGCCTAGCGGGAGGCGAGTTTCGAGAGGCAAGCTTCGAAACTTGCTTGCTACGGGCATTGACATTCACTTTGAGATGAAATTGTCAGAGGTGCGTTCGGAGTCTGCAGTCGGAGAAAATCCTGCTGTGGCGGCTTTATTCAATGAGGGCAGCGTCGTGGCCAAGGGGAGTGTCATTGTAGGTGCAGACGGAGGTTCGTTTTTATGTTCCCTGCCTGATTGGAGAATCTAACAATTTGCTTCTTTTCTACAGCAAGAAGCGTGGTCCGAGATCACCTCGTGGGAAAAAAAGCCGGGCAGTTACAGGCAGCGGAGAGTTTGGCTTTTGTAAGGAGACTGGGTGTAGTCCAGATACTGAGAACGATCGGACACTAACATCTGATTTTTTTCAGAATGCATTTGCGACATTTACTACGGAGCAGGCGCTTTTTATTCGCAACAACAATCATTTGATCGGACAGGTATGTCTTATATAATATTGTTACTGATGAGATACGACTGGACATTGACTTTTACATATATACTAACTGTTTATCAGGTCAGTCCCCATCCAAATCAGAACACTTTAGTGTTTTCGACTAGTAAGTTTGGAAACAAAAATAATTTTACTTGTCCCAATTCCCTTTTCAATCATGCTAATTTTGTACAGTGGCCGATGTCGTGGACCCGGAAAAGCCAGAGACATGGGTTTTTCAATATACCTTCTCGGTTCTCGACAAAGATGACCCACCGACAGACGAAGAAGAGTGCAGACAACTTTTCAAAGCCCAAATGGCGACCTACTGTGAGCCTTATAAATCAATCGGCTCGTGGGTGACTGATGATACCCTTGTCACTGCAGAAAGGGTAAGTAGTGACATTTCTGTATTCCCTTAGTAACGAAAAATTGCTTGCTAACTCTGAAGTAATTTTGATAGTTTCACTTCTGGGGAAATATAGTCCCCTGGGATAATAAGGATGGAAAAATAACTATTGCTGGCGATGCGGCACATCCTATGCTTCCTTGTAAGCGTTTTCCTTTTATATGGTAGCGAGTTATGGCAGATTTGACAAACTAAAACGTTTAAACAGTCCGTGCCCAAGGTCTCAACAATGCCGCCGAAGATGCGAAATTGTATGTCGATGCCATCAAAGGTGTTGTCTACGATAACAAAGACTTGAAATCGAGTATCGACGCATACGACAAGTCGAGCTACACCCGCGGAAAAGCCGACATTCTTTCTTCGCACGAGCAAATGAAGGCATATCACAACTGGGACAAAGTGATGAATGGACCCCTGATGAAAAGCGAGGGTTATGGAAAGCTCAGTTAGGTTAATAATATTGGTAGAAGTAGATTCTCGTTACGAAGTGGTGAAACGCGCCGGCAGCTGGACCAGTTGACGGATGAAAATCCAGTGGCCAAAAGTAAAGTTTTTCTTAACAGGGAAGATATTTCCACGCACGCGTTTCTTACTATTTTAGACATCCGGAGACAATTTTAAATTCATCAGTTGATGTACAAGAGGTTAAAATTTGAATTTTATTTGCACCTTAAAGAATATATACATGAATAGTTTATCAACAAACGGCGACAAGCGCCAGGTACCGAGCAATCACACAACAAGGCCTAGCAACAGCTAAACAGTGTTAACGAACGATTGCGGTTTGGTCTTGATCTAGGCGCAGTAGGGGTTACCGCCGCCCTGGCAGGTGGTTCCAGACGAGCAGGTCTGGACATTGGTCCAGCTGCTGTTAACGCACTGTTGAAGAGTAGTGCCATCGCTACTGCATTGCCAGGTGTTGCTGCTGCACGAGGAGCCAGTCGGCGTGGCAGAGGCCGAGGCAGGCGAAGTTGTCGTTGCCAATGTGGTGCTAGGGATAGCAGATCCCGATGGAGTAGTGGTAGGGCCAGGAGTGGAAGGGGTGGTAGTGATAGCACCGCTGACAGGACCCTGGGGTCTTCCGGTTCCATCATAATCGAAGTTGTAAAGCGTCTCGTCAAGAATCTCCCAGCTGATGTCGATATGACCAGCATTGCAAGCGTCTGAAGAAAGCTGGTCCAATACTGTGAAACTAAAGTCCAGGCCAGGAGCGCCGGCTTGATCCCAAGTGCCCTGGTCAGGTGTTCCCTGGGAGCATCGCTCACATCCATCACCAATGAAAAGAGGTAGATCAGACTTGACGCCGTTCACTGTAACTTGGACCTTCTTGCCACAGTATGTGCCCATGTCGCCAATAAGTTGAGTGTGGTTCATGGCAACGAGGTACTCGGTGTTGACATCCTCGAGAGTATACACCTGGGTAAGACTGCACTCAACCTGACCGGTATTGGCGACCGAGAAATCGGTGCTGCAAGCCGATGGCGAGTCGATGTCATAGTAGTATGTACCGAACCCAGTTCCGCTAAAGATAGAATCAGCCTTGGCGGCTGTGGCCAGCAGACCAGCTGCTGCGATCATTTCAGTCTTCATTTTCGATTTCTGAGAGGGAGTGACTGTATGATGGTTGAAGGAAGGACGCAACTTTTAAAATAGTTGCTTGGAAACGAATGTCAAAAAGAATATATAATAAAGGAGAGACAGATGTCGATCAGAAACGAAAGTCTGGATGCTTGGCTGGAGATAGAAAGAGAAGCATCGTGGCTGGGGACGGGCCTTGTTGTTATAGTATCGCCGATCATGGAGCACACCTGCTCAGCAAATTCTTATTCTGTTTGACGTAAACCTCTTGCTCCATCTGACCATACTTGTACGCACTGATCTACTGTCGACCCGCCACATGGTCCCTGTCGCGAAACTGATATCAAACTATAAGAGGAAAGGTACATATGCAACATCCTACGTGCCGGGTGTTAAATCGGGTTAACCGTGCCCCTAGTCTGGTCATCATTCACAAAATACACTTTGTTCTTACTGTATTTGGGCAAGTTCAGGTCCAAGAGAGGATGGTGGATACGAAACCGCCGGTGCACCAGTCATCCTTAGTAAGATCCGTTCGGCTTCCGCAAACAAGATAGAACATCTAACGACACTTTATGTGCTATCTTGCACAAGGAACAAATAATGCTTAGCTTTTATATTTCCAACTCTTGATCTGTATAAGCTTCAACTCAGTAATTAATTTGACGGTCGAGACTTTCGGTACCTGAACCGCGACTCGGTTAACCACGTTTCAGTCAAGCCGCGATAGTTGCCGGCGGCCCCAACTTGACGCCCCCATGTAACATCATCGATGGCTGACTGGAAGGCTATCATATTTACTGGCTAAGAGTGCAGCGAATGCAGACGGGCGATCTCCTTCTCGAGATTGGCCAGTCATAGCACTGTATAATTAGATACCATCATACTGCTCTAATTGGGTGCACTCCATGCGTCGCGAGAGTGGACTGCACAAAGTGTTGGATGGGTTCTTAAACACTTGCAAAATAAATAATTCCTGATGAGTAACAACTCAAAGACATATGAGAATATTCATAAGCTTTCAAGTGACCGCCGATTCAGGAGTCTGACGTCGGATTCTCCGGCGTAAATTTGCTTGAGCTGGGGTTCAATGTGACTTCAACATGAAACTCCGCAATCCCACTTTGTAAGATAGAGAAACTACAGAGCCGAGAGTTGTCATCCAAAAAGAAGGCTGACGTACTTTTTTGACGTACTACAATACGTACAAAACTTAGGGTCAGTGCCTGCATAAAGGCTACACAAACACGCCTAGAACACGACTTTAGATGTCGGCTCCGCGTCCAGTTTGGAAGGTCATTCATGCACATGCGTTTAATGACTATTTTCTGGCCTTGATCGTTGATAAAACCTTAATGATTTGACCCTTCCGCCTTGAGGTCCTCGAGTCGCAATGTCAATGGTGGCGACAATGCTACTTGGAGGCCAAGTCATTATGCTAACAAATTAAAAGCAAAAGAGTAACCAGAATATCAATTATAAACTAGAATGCAAACTAAACCGTGTTGCTGTATTGTTGTTGACCACGATTTTTTGCTGGCAACATGTTTGTTATCTTTGTATCGAATGAAAGGTTGACGATGAAGCCGATTCTCAATTTGACGTTTTCGTTCTCAATATTGCAATTTTGTCAAATTTCATCTCAATTGCTTCAGGGTTCCATAAACTAAAAATAGCAATGAAAGTTGGAGTGAATATGGAACATTGAAATCGAGACTGGTTCACCGATGCGCCAGCTTTAATTCGTCATTTCGATGTCTTAAATACCAGTTACTGTTGGAACTGATCAATCATATGCATGTGAAAATATTTATAGAAAGATGCCTATTAAGACGGGTCAGCTCCTCATCGAGTGAAAAACAAGTCAAAGTTATTAAAATAACATTGAGATAGAAATAATCTATCCTAAGGTCCGGACTAGAAATTTCCTTGTTTGAGATCGTACAACTAGGAAATTCATGCTTTACCAACTATGGGCTGCGTAAAGCTTGGTAAGTACAATCAGTCAGATGCATGCTCATGGAGCTAGTTGATTCGGAATCGGAGAATGCAAGATTATTGAAATAATCAATCGGAGGTCTTCCCCGGGGTACACTACTAGCCCAGGTTTCATCAATTTACAAATTATAGTCTCGGAAAGCGATAGCAAGTTGTGTATAAAAACCTATGGTATCCTAGTAGTGTGCGATACGCGAAATCCATGAAAGCGTCCAATTCCACTGCCTCTTCTTCCGTGGTCGACCTGAAATTTCCTAATTGGGCGACAAGATGAAGGTATACATGCGATCCTTGGGTGCACAAAGGGGGAGAACCTTACCTGAACGACAATTTGACACGTTTTTCTTGAATCAAGATCCTGTTTAGGACCCTCCAGCGAGGAGAGCGACTAGCAAATACAATATTCAATACAGGTAGTGCACGGGCGGTCGAGAGTTAAAGCCTCCTTGTGCTGTGTCCAATTATTACCGACAGCCCTGCACAATATTCGGCAAGGGAGAAGAGGGGTGACGACAACCCCTGGCCAAGTCGCAAATAAATAGTCTCACACGCCTGCCATGAATTATTTGAAAATTAACGAATTTTTTTTCTTTGGCTTCGTCCTGCGATTCGATATGGAGGTTACTATGAAGTCTCTATTCCCTTGCTTCTTCCGACAAAAGCCGCAAGAGCCGTGGAAAGAAATCGAAGGTCCGTTGATGTTTGTTTTTTGGTTTTTTTTTCTGCAAATTTTCGAAAGCTAACTATTTAATTGCAGAAGAGGCGGAGCAAATAGAAAAGCTTCCATCATGGGATTGCCCAGATGAAAACCCGCTCATAATGGAGGCCTTTGAATGGTACGTCCCGCATGACGGTCGCCATTGGCAGCGTTTGCAGCAGGCACTTGGCAATTTAAAAGAAATCGGAGTTGATAGTCTTCTCTTACCGCCTGGGTGCAAAGCTATGAACCCCGCGGGAAACGGGTACGACATTTATGACCTGTACGATCTCGGAGAATTCGCCCAAAAAGACAGCATAGCAACCAAATGGGGCACAAAAGAAGAGCTGTTAAGTCTAGCAAAGGCGGCTCAAGAGCTAGATATAGGAATTATCTGGGATGCTGTCCTAAATCACAAAGCCGGTGCAGACCGTGGAGAAAAGTGTCTCGCTGTGACGGTTGATCCTCATGGTATGTACATCATCGTTATAAGTTAATAAAAAAATTGTAGCCCATGCTAATGCACTAAAATAAGATCGGAACCTTGACCTCACAAAACCGGAAGAAATCAAAGCATGGGTTGGCTTTGATTTTCCTGGTCGTGGAGAGACATACAGCAAGATGAAGTACCACTGGCAACATTTCAATGGCACAGACTACGATGAACTAGACAAGAAAACAGGAATTTACAAAATATTTGCCCCGGGAAAGGACTGGGCAAAAGACGTAAGCACGGAGAATGGCAATTATGACTATCTTATGTTTGCCAACCTCGATCATTCCAATCCGGAAGTGAAGCAGGATATTCTGAACTGGGTAGACTGGATGGGCCATCAATTACCGCTGGCCGGTATGAGGCTTGACGCAGCAAAGCATTATTCATCTGAATTTCAAAAGACTTTGGTAGACCACGCTCGAAAAAAGTTTGGAGCGGATTGGTTTATCGTGAGTGAGTTTTGGTCAGGAAAGATAAGCGAGCTGAAAAAGTATATGGAAAATATGGAAGACAGGGTTCATGTCTTTGATGCGCCGCTGTGCAACAGACTGTCTGCGATTTCTCAAACACGAGGAGCCGATTTACGTTTGATCTTTGATCAGACCTTGGTAGACTACAGGGCTGAGCAAGCAGTGGTAAGTCGGTATATTCAAATGAGACTGATATTTCCCACATGTACTAATAGTCATTTTAGACATTTGTCATGAATCACGACACTGTAAGTCTTAGACGGTGTACTTATCTTATCAACTGCTGACATTTACCAACTAATTCGAATGAACAGCAACCATCACAAGCTCTAGAGGTAAGCTGTAACTGCTATGTTTGAAAATAAACACTCACAGTGAGAACACAGGCCCCGTTAGCTCCATTTTTCAAACCAATTGCTTATGCCCTGATACTCCTTCGCAAACAAGGCCACCCTTGTATATTCTATGGTGATCTATACGGTATCTCCAGTGGCGGGAGGAAAAGTCCACCTATTCCTCCCTCGTGTGAAGGTCGTCTCCCAACTTTGGCTCTTACACGAAAGCTCTATGCCTACGGTGAACAGCGCGACTACTTCTCTGACAAAAACTGCATTGGTTTCGTCCGATATGGCAACGCGCGACATCCCTGGGGTATGGCTTGCGTGATTAGCAACGGGGTATCTGCCAAAAAGAAAATGTTTGTTGGCAAAAGACATGCTGGCGAGAAATGGACGGATGTTTTGGAGGATTGTACTACTAATAACACCATCAAGCAACCGACTGTGACGATTGACTCAAAGGGCTATGGTACCTTTCCGGTCTTTGAGATGAGTGTAAGTGTCTGGGTCAATGCTCGGGCTGAAGGAAGAGAGAGATGTGATCAGCATTTGTGAGTTGTTCCCTTTTAATAATCCTTTCATCTTTGGCTCGAGAGGGAAGACATTAGCTGACTTCGGTTATATTGTAGCAATAGCGACATCTACTCCTACTAGGTAGGATTACTGATACGCGAAGTGCCGAGTGAATTTGGATTTCCTACATGTATTATTGCGTCTTGATTGACTAGGCTAGCTGTACTATTACGGTGTTTACGAATAATAGGGGTGGATTTCTTCGATGTTAAGAACCATTCGCTTCAATAACTACCTAATGCTTATGCTTCCATACCCAGATCCAACATAAATGCGCTCGCTGTATAAAATAACATCTAACTACATAGTGCCATGGGCACAGTCCTCGTCCTATATCGTATCGGTCGTAAATATAAAGTCTTATCAAGCCGTTTTCACATCAAACCCATGCCCGGAAGAGACTGCTAATTCTGCCTTTAGTTCCTTGTGTATATTTGATTCGATAGGAGTGACCATCTCCTCGTCAACATCAATTGAGGAAGACCTAGAGGGAATTTCGTTTTTTGTGTGTAGGGTTTCTTCACGTGCAAAACTATCCTCAGCGGGCTCGAAACTATCCGCAACTGGGTTGAGCTCGTCCTCAATTAATCCGGGCTCGGCGCCCTCAATAAACGGTTTAACAACTTGCTCAATGGGCGTTTCCGTGGCCGGAAATGATGAAACGGTGCTGGTTATGTCGTAAATAGGAGGTTTGTTGTGTCTCACCTCTTGAGCCACTCGTTGAACCTCACTAAACCTCTCCACGTACTCCTCAACTTCAACAGCAGGGACTTCTGCCGACACTTGGGTTAGGACAGAAGCAGAACTCGTATGATAGACCTGAGTACTAACTGCTGGAAAATCACCGAATCGAATAGTATCGGTTATGTTGCGTCTAGTCTGGGAGCTGTATAACAAGGCGAGGGAGGCAACGAGAATGCTGGCCACGGTGATAATATTCCTAGGGTCGCTTGCCACGATACGAATGTAGTTGATCAAAAGCGTGTGTAGATCGATCTCTTGATTGGGCTTTTTATAGACATTCGAACTGGAGGGCTCGAATTTCCGATCGGTCGATGCATCGTGCGCCGTCGAGCGGGGCTCTGGATTGTTCCGATCACCTTGAGGAGCATAAGCAAGTCCATCGATTTCTTCCTGCGGTAGAGAGTTTGAAGCAAGTTGAGTAGCTTTCAGTTCGCTCTCCGCCATAATAGCTGTTTGTGCCTCGTGAATTCGTCTCTCGACCTCGATCTTGACCTCATACGGCAACCATAGGCTGACTTGTACATCAATGCGCTCAATCTCCTTCCAAGCAGCGGTCCAAGCTCCCTCCTTCATCAGCCCGTTGGCTGCGTAGAACCTCACTTCCCACCTCTTGTGACTTTTATGTTGACCAACATGACATCCGCAGTCCGGACACGACCGTTCATGAGAGTTTTCGGACAGGCGGCTCTCAGTATCTTCGTTATTACTCTCATTACCCGATTCGCCACAGTCTTCTTCGCCAACAAAATGACCGTGCTCAAGCCTTGGACGTTGCAGTTCTAAGCTCTCTAATAGTCTCTCTTCCAACAGCCCATAGTCTTCTTGCGGGTGCTGGAGCAAAACACCTCGGTCGCGGAGCAATCCTGAACCAACAATTTTCTCTTCCAGCAGCTTCCACCGTCGCCAAAATCGTAGTGGTAATATGGTTTCAAGGACTTTTCTATCTGGGAGTCTAACTCCCGGAGCGAGAACGACCGTAGGTGGAAGGACAGTACAATGCAGCAACACAAGAGGATTCTCTATTTTAACGACGGGCTTCTTTGGTGCTCCCCCAGCAGAATGATAACCCTGCCGTCTAGCAAGTGGTGATCCTGGCGAGCGCACGATCGATGATGGAGAGCCTCGATAGCCTGGTCCTCGTCGCCTCGAGGGGGTCATGTATTCGTCTTCTTCGTCTTCGGTGTACATCTGCATTGCTCGAACAGAGCTTGGGTGTCTGAACGGTGAATTGCGGTCGCGGATTTTGTGGTTTATAGGGTTATCGAACGTATTGTAACTCATATCACTATCGTAAACGTCGGCCGTACTCGGAGGCGCTTGACTGCGAACCATGTCTGTTTTGGAACGCATAACAACGGAATCAGGTACTGAAGACAGCGACGAGCGACTGGATTCTGATTTTGTACCCGCAAAACGCCCATCTGTGAGGTCGTCGTCCAGCATTTGATCGTTGGCAGAGTGGCGTCGCGAAGAGGAAGTCGATTCTGAAGCGTTGTCGTCTGGCAACTGAGACGCGTCGTGGGTTGTTGCGCTGTCCGCAGTATCCAAGACATCAGGTGGGATTTCAGGTGTCGCAAATGTAGTTAACAGCTCTCCGTCAGAAGCTATGCGTTCCTTTTCCCGGTCAATGGGCTGCTCGTTTGTCGGATCATCCATTTTGGCGACACTGGGTCCAACCGAGTCTTATCTCCGCTGGTGTGGAATGTGCAACGCAATCAAGTCGTCGGCTATGCAGCACAGATAAAAATTCCTACCTTTAATGACACAAACTGCCGTGTAGCGCGTGTTCGACGATAGTATTCGTGATGCTTTTGCATTGATAAGGCGAAGGATCAGGTCGCCGATGGAGTTGTTGTTGTCGTTGTTGTGCTGCTGTGCTGGCGGTGTTGACGTTGCCGCGTCGTGCCGGGCAACGCTGACAGCCAATCACATGTTTCCTCATGCAATTGCCAATAGTATATTCACTTCTTCTTGTGTTTCATTATTATCTTCCACTACCGGTAAATTGACTAATTATAATTCATTCACATGCTTATTTTACGAGTCCGATGGCGATAACTCTCACCAATTCAAAGGCTGGTTTATTCTTAGACATTTGTCGCAGGGCGTCAGAAGTCAACAACATTATCAATTGCGCCTTTTGAGTGATTAACGAGGCATTCTGGCAAAACCAGATGAACGTTGCATTTTAGATGCCAAGAAAATATCATACACAACTAGGAGCATATGTGTAGCAATTTCTCGCGCCCTTTGACAGCACTAAAGGAGAAAGAGAAGGAAATCAATTGACAGATACGTGGGGTATATAAGAAGAGCCAGCCCTGAGGTCTGATAACAGATATATCGCCTCGCAATCAACTTTCTATTTTCTATTTGCTATCAATTTATATTTGAACTCCGCGTCAAAACCTCCAACAAAATGGCCACCAACAAACTCCAATTTCGCATTGCCGCCCCGGATGATGCAAAGCAAATCCAGCAACTCGTGCAATCTGCGTTCCGTACTGAGGATAGCAGACCAGAGTGGACTGGGATTATTGAGCTAGCGTCGAACTTTCGGATTGAAGAGCAGGAAGTAATGGACAAAATTGTCAACCCTGGCAACGTCGTTCTGATATGCCTGGATAGCAGCAACACTATCGTGGCATCTATCGAGGTCGCCAAGCGCTCTGACTGTGGTCGCCTCTCTATGATTGCAGTGGATGACCGCTATCAACGCGGCGGTGTTGGGCGCGAGGTCCTCTCCTACGCCGAAGACTACTGCCGACAGACTTGGGACGTAGAAAAGTTCTCCCTTAACGCGCTATCAACACGCAAGGCTCTCATTGAGTGGTACATGCGCCGCGGCTACCACAAGACTGGTCAAACTTCACCATTTCCACGTGAAAAATTCAGCACCCTAGACCTACCTGAAGATATGTGCTTCATCGAGTTGGAGAAGAACTTATCTTCTTAAGTCAGAAGCCATCTACAGCAACCTTTTCTTCTATCTGTCTGTCTCGGGCATTCCACTCGTTTGATTGAATAGGACTTGATATGCGGTTTCCATCACGTTTGGTTCGACAATCAACAAAAAATTGAAGCTGTATACCCAAACCACCCAATTTTCTATTCTAGCTATACTGCAAGTAATGGAATATACAATATATTTGATGTAAAGATTTTAAACTCGGCTCTGATACGATCTTCCTCTTGGCTCTTTCATGAAAACATGTTTATGTCAATACAAATCAGCACAAATATACCGATTCTATTCGTGTGATAAATCCATACCATGCGAATAGCTTAAAATACGTGATATATATTCTAAAAGTCCTCTATATTTTAAAGTGATATTCTTTGATGTCCGCTTCATATACTTTAACTTTAGGCGGAGGATGGGCGGCTGGAAATTTCAGTTAAATGAATAGATGATTGGCTTTGTATTCATATTTTTGTAATTGACGAATAAAAATAAACTATTATAGAAAGTCTGTCACCCATGAAACTGTCAAGAGGGATTATATCGGTTTCACTGTTTGTTAGTTGCCGATGGTCTCCCTGCCGAGCTGCGCTGATACATTGGTGTATCATATTAATTAACGAGTTCAGGAGTTCACTTTATCACGAACATGCGAGCTACTGGCAGTTTAATCTATCGACAAAAAGCTTAACATAGCGTTTCTGTACTTATGTATTTATTGATATTTCTGGGCACATTAAAGAACAACTTGGCGTGCTGTGCATTCAGTCGACAATTAAAAAAAGGTAATAGTAACGCAAAGGAAGTTGAAATGTTGAATACATTTGCTTCAAGCTTGACTCGACATTCGTGCCTATAATACTGCAAAGTAATTCTTATCTTGATTTGAAATCATTCAAATATCGTACAATAGTACAAAGTGCCAAGGTTCCAGCCTCGTATGGCAATATTCGCATAAATGTAAATTGCTGAGCCCTGATTGGAGGCTTTCTAAGAAGCCGACACACGAGAAGCCCCTGCCTATCTATTTTTATCGATTCTATCCAGGACCGCTATATTACCAATCCAGTCTAATTATAGGTAGGTAAAAACCCTAATAAAATTCCTAACTTACTGGGTTTCGTTCTGTGCCTACTTGTCTCGCCTACAAGTTATACGTTACAGCTTGCAGTCTAGCCAGCGCAAAGACATGTAAATGCTTTGAGACATGGAAATAACTTCAGACACGCCACAATAAAATCGAGACTAAAGTCTCTGAAGCGGGAAGTAGGAGAGGAAAAAAGCGTAGATCAGAAAGTATAAATACAGGTTGAAAACTTTCCGGATAACTTCGTATCGACATCAGCAATTCACTTTTCAACGCTTATTCAATTCTTACTTCAATTTTTACTGGGCTACTGGTTAGCCTTCTAGTACCTCGTGTCATTCACTCAAACTTCAATCTTTATCAAAATCACTCTCAACATCCAAGACTCTTTTACCAACAAAAAAAAACAAAATGTATCCACAGACATTTCTCTCTGCTCTTGCTATCATTCCACTTGTTGCTGCCCATGGCAAAATAGCAATGGTCACTGGTGACCTCGGGGGCAATGGCACCGGACTCGGTATTCGAGGCGCAATCGTTCCAGGACCTGGTCCAAACTATAAGACCGAGGTCGACACAACTGTATTTTGGTCAAAGGACATCGCCACCGATAACGACATTGGTTACACCGACGAAGCCGGTCTTAACCAGATCTCTGATCTCGACAAGGCCATGGAGCTCTCTGGAGACACACTTCCACAGGTTAGCAGCGGCGGATCTGTTAAAGGTACATTTCACATTGTGACCTCCGATGGAGCTGGTCCTCTGGAGGCCCTTGTGGACGAGACCGCAACAGCGAAGTGGTCTGAGGCCAAGTCGGCAGATGTCACAACCCAAGTTCCCGGCGATAATGGTTGGATCTCAGCTTCTGGAGACAAGCGTGACCTGATGGGCAGGATGATCGGTGGACTTTCTAAGCGCAGAACTGCCGTCAACATCAACAAGGACTACGTGAGTACTCTCAACTGACTATTACGAAGGGCTAAGCTAATGTTTTGGTAGCCATTTGCTATCGACATCCCGGCAGGTACTAGCTGTACTGGCACTGTGAACGGCTTGAGTAATGTTTGCCTTGTCAAGGTATCTAACAACAATGAGAATGGTCCTTTCGGTGGCGTATTTGCTGTGCAGATGCCTTCATCGGGCTCTTCCAAGTAAGACGTGTTGGCTACGTTCTCGTCAGACTTCCCAGACAAATATTTGACAGCCTATGGAGGAGTCTTGTGAGGACTTTTCAATTGAGATGAGGATGAGAACAACTAGGGGTTCTCGGAGTGACTACGGAGCCGGTAGTTAGTACTTTTAACTTTCAAATCTTCTGATAACTGTTACCAGCCAATCTCAAAATAAAACAGCTCTTATAAACAGTGAATCTTCAGTGGCCACGTTAGTAAACCTAAATCTCTCAGTAGACCACGTACACATTTCGCGAGATATACTTTTTAATTTGGGTAAAAATATATTTAGAAAATATAGGGCACATGCTGCGGCTAGCAATGCACTTTGTGGGCTCATAGCATCACTGAAACTTCAAATGTTCCAGTGCACCCCTATTCTGATGAATTCTACATGTGTCTCTCTAGAAAAATCGAATCACGCAGTTAAACGTAAACTCAGCTCAATTATTGCTATCACATCATTCGAGTCGACTTTGAGCCAAAAGACCATACACTAACAAGGAGAGACTGGCGTTTTTTTAGTGAACGCCCGTAGTGGATAGCACCCCAGATGTGAAAAACCGAAAAGAATCCGTAAAAAATATATATATATATATATCATCATCATCAATATTCAGCTTCAGCCCGAAATTTAACATAAAACCATTATTCCTGCCACTTGACTCGGCCACTTCGGAATAGGCTAACCATACCGATTGGCAACAACCCTGAATCGACGATTCTAAGACCGCCAAAGTTCTCAATCACGTCTGGTCCGTATAGCTGGGCAACCCACTTCCAGTATGGCTCCATGAATTCCCAAGATTGCAAGATACCCTTGGAATCGGCGTCTAACTCAGTGAGAGCAGTGTAAATATCGCCATATAAAGCCGTCTCGACGGCTTCCTGCAGGGGCTCTTCGAGAAACTTATTATACACACTCAACAACGTCGTTTGACTACCTGACGGGGGAGGAAGAGATTCGCGATACTTAATGAACTCTTGGAAAGAAAAGAACCTGTCTCCATCTTCGGGGCGGAAGTCTCGGTCTGGCCGGTAGACCGAGCCATTCTCAAACATTCGCTTGGCAAGTTGATAGGCTTCTCGCTCTGCATATTCGAACTCGTCAAGGAGTTTATTTGCGTCGCCCAAAACAGAGTTCCGGATCTGAAGTAGCCCAATGAATGTATTGCGTACTTCTAGACCTCCCAACTCAGTAGGGAAGTAGAAATAACCATCTGGTATATCCTCGACACCAAAACGATGTTTGATGGCCAATTTAAGATATTCAATGACACTACCATTTGACTTTGATGCCACGCTGCTATTAGAATCACTTCCACCGGAAGACGAGAATATTTGCCGCTGAATGCGCTCATGAGTAGCAAGCATATCGTCTACATGAGAGCGACCAAAGCAGTTGGCTGACTTTCCAAAATTAGACGTGAAGAAAGTTGCGGCGTAGGTATTCCATGCTTGTATCCAGGCAAAAACACTGTTTTGTTTACCTTTTAGCTGTCGGCTGAGCTCGGAAATGTGTTCGTCAACCATTTGCTGGTCAATCTCAAAACGCCCAGTATTTGGGTTTAGCTGTAGCATGCCCCAACGTATTGTCCCCGTCGGCAAGTCACTACAATAAACCGGAGTGATACTGTATTTTTCTTCAGCATTTCCGCACATACGCGCAGAACCCGTGCGCGACTCGTTGATTTCGAGACCCATCAACTCGATAAACCTGGTTAATGTGGACCAAGCTCTAACACATGTATCGTGATCAGCAGACCAAAACCAGAGGTCGTCCCCTTGTCTCCACAGAAGTTCACCGCTGGTCGCCTGGTTGACCTGAAAATCGAGACAGAACAAGACGACTTCGGAAAACGCTTCACTTAGCACATGTGATCCTGGCGTTCCGTTTGCGCGCTCTCGAGGCGCTGCCGAAGAAGGATCGTCTGCAAATTTTAATGGGGCACAGAGGAACCGTTTGAAGAAGCCGATCCATTTGTGTGATACTCCGAGGTAAGATAAAATAGTGGAAATTGTTGCGTGTGGAAGTGATGCAAATAGATTCTCGACTTGTGTGCGGAAGCAAGTGATGCCACCGTGGAGGCGAGTTTGAATGAGAATATCAGTAGACAGCAGATGCAGTAACTTCTGCTTCGTAGCCATGGGCGAAGCTCGTTGTTTTGGTGGAGACGTATCATGGCCAACAGAATGGACTTGTCCCATCGGTTGCGATATCCTCCTGGCTGCTACTTGTGGCCCCGTTTGGCTGAATAGTGCTTGCATTTGTTGTGGCATCATCCTACGTTTTGCCTTCTTTACTTTCGCCACCTCTGCTTCTTCTTCCCCTTCTTCAGTGGATACTTCCGGGCTCATAGAGGTTGGAAGATTATACAAGAAGTATTCGTCCCTGTATATAGCTCCTTTTGAACTAACGACGCAATTGTCGTCACCTAACGAACCCAAGAAATACCGTCGTCGCAACCTTTCTAGATGCGATATTGTGCCACCGGACGATTTCCATACGCCTTCTGACCTTTGAAATTGGCACAATGAGCCCTTCCAAAACACTGACCACTTGAGACCGATATGTTGGAGAAAGATCGCTTGTAAGAGGTCTTCGCGCATGTAGATTTTGAAAGAACCGTTAACTTGCCGGCGTTGTTCAAGTTGAACCTCGTTGCCCCAAGACCACTCTTGTACTAACTTAAGTCGCCTATCAAGCACATCTGAGATTTCTTGAAGGGTTATAGGGTTGTTCAAAAAGTCTTTCAGGACATCCTTCTTCTCATCGTCAAGCAAATCTGATGCAAGAAGACTCTTGATACTTTCCTGCAGACTGGCCGTGTTGAAAATTCCGGGGGATGCCAGGGTTCGCTCAAATTTGGCTGTCTGTAAGCGAAGTGCTTCTAAGGCCTTCGGTAGATGTTTTGCACCCTCCGGGGTGGCCTCGAATAGGTCTCGCAAAACCCGCTGGATGGCCTCTGTATCATTGCTGGGAGCCTCAAACACTGACTTCTCCCAAGCTTCTCGAGCCTCCAGCTTTCTACTGCTAGAAACATGTTCAAATTCATCCATCTCAACATCCCCATCATCTCCTCGGTCAGTTGTAGTAGGCTCATTTTTAGCAGAAAGCCACTCAGTTGTCAGTTGAGCGTACAGCGATGCATACTTGTATTTCCGCGACTGATTTTCCAAGTGGCTGAGTAACATGTCCTGCCAACGAGAGAGTATTCGAGGCGATATACTTGGATCGTATTTAGCCTGCGCCAGGAATCGCTCAAGATTCCTGAGGGTGATCTCTAGGGACTCATTGCCCGACGCGCCGCGAACAACACGGCCATCGGAACTGACGATGCCGAAGCAGGTCTTCAATCCATCGACGATAGCAGATAGCTTAGCTATAGGATCATCGCCGGGACTTTTTAGTAAATTCAGTATCTGGTCGTGGTGGGCTTGGAATGAAGCACGGCCTTTCGCAAGCTCGTCGAGCTTTGTGTTGGTTATGTCGAGGAGTGTCTGTGAGAAGAGACCGCCACGGGATGCCATGGCGACGTTTTTATCTTTTTGTCTCTATTTAGTGGATCGGTTTCTTCTTTTTTTTTATGTCTTTTTTTCCCTTCGTTTTTCTTTTTCTTGGTTAGGTAATAGAAAAAAATATCGATGAAGAAAAAAACAAGGCTGATAGTGACAAGGACAGGCGTCTGGAGACTCAGCCTTAAATACTCGCGAGAGTGGGGCTGTTGCCTGTCGGGCAATATTCTATTCGTAGAGTACCGAAGAGCGAGGATCGTTGCTGGTTTTATCTGCAACACTAATTTTTCGTAGAATTTGTAATGAAATGCTGGGTTTACTATACACGTAAATAAAAGTTGTGGGCTGGCGAGAGAATACTCTTGGATGAGTGCGAAACGTCATAGGTTTCGTGCATGATTTGAGTTGGATTGGTAGTTCTCCATACAGCTTGTATAACAGGTGACGGACCCTCATGTCTTTCCCAATCTTGGTAAGTCTGGTAGATCTGTATCTTAGGTTATAAGTGTGGGCATTGGTTGTGGACCGTTGTTGTGTATTCTGCTAAACATTTGCTCTTAAGCATATCATTTGATTACACCCTCGCAAAAGTTGTTTTCATCCAACTACACTTTGCGTGCCTCAGTATGGTCCTATATATCGAGTTTATGGCCATTTCTTTGCTTCAAGATGTGGAAACTAAATCCTTACGCAGATAGAAGCCCAGCAGACATCTATTGTCACATACTGATGACTTCGTTTTGAGAAGACCTGCATGTGCCAAACAACACTCCGATTAATCGTTTGCAACCGAATGAAACTACTTCTCTTAGGGTGGCTCTTATTATTTATCGAGTGATTAGGTGCATTTTAAAAACATTAATTGATTCTATATCTATTGATCTGGTGCGTATAACTGTGAACCTGTCCAAGAAGTTTCATTATCGACATTGCTTGGTCTGACTAACTCCGCTATGTGGCACAGCCTAGAAACTGAAGAATAAGGCACACCCTGCGGCTTACTGCCTTTCTTTTACTTGGTAAGCTTCTAGCTGCTATGTGACTACCCCAGAAACCGACATTTAGAAGAATGCTGCTGGCGATCCGCCCTCGTCTCGGGCATCATGCAGCAACCGACACGGGACCGGCGCCATCTCCGATGATCCTTCTTTGGAGTCGACAACTCATCGCAGTCCCTGCAACTAGCTATTAAGAACCCGCCTTAGGTGTCACGGTCTGGGGAAAGTTATTTTCGTTCTGCCGGTCGATTGATTGCTTTATCTTGACATGTATTCTCTGATGAAGCGCGCCCAGGACCCTACATTAACCCAGAAACATTTGAATAAACCCATATCCATCCAATTTTTGAGTGACACCGAATTAAAATTGAACACATCAAACCATGGCTTCTTTTATGGCAAAAAACACCAAAGCATCGGTGATTCGGAAGCCCTTTCTTTGCTTTCCACAGCTTGCCCGCAACTTGACCACCCGAGCAACGTCGTATACGCTCAACACCGGTACGAGAATTCCAGCGCTCGGACTCGGCACATTCCAGGATCCCGAATAATAGGCGGAGACCGTCAGTCGGGCCTTACAAAAGGGTATACGGCTAATCAACAAAATACGAATCTACAACATTAAAGAGCAAGTCGGAAAGAAAATCAAAAAGAGCGGGGTCCCCCATAAAAAAGTTTTCATCAGCACAAAGCTACGATGCAATAATTACCATCCTAAAAACGTGGAGCGTACGTTGAACGACTCACTACGAAATTTGGATATCCAATATTTAGATCTTCTACTGATGCATTACCCCTGCACCTTCAAACAGGAACCAGACCGATTTCCTAGGGATGCTAATAGCAGGATAATTACCGACAATACAACATACCTAGACACGTGAAAAACAATAGAAAAATTGACCAAGACTGGCAAGATCAATGCCATTAGAGTTTCCAACTTCAGCAAGGGTGAAATCAAAACTTTAATCAATAAGTTCTACACAGTTAGCATATCTAAATTAACCGGAAATAATATATTTTAGTATTAATTAATTTTTATACAGGTCCCCACTATTCACTAAATAGAGATCCATCCTTATCTATAACAGAAAGAAATCAATATATAGTTATACATAAAAGGAATTCATGTTGTCTAGTTTAGTCCCTTAGAAAGTATAAACGATTTTTACCGACAGACTAGATAGTCAAAGGACATTGCACACATGATGCGTGTTATAGATTAGCCTATATCTAAGGATATTGGCGAAAAGTACGGTAAGACTGCTGTGCGTGGTGCTTACTTGGGGCATCAATAGCGGCCGCTCTGTAATCCAAAAGAGTGTCGTTGAGTGGCAGATTTCGAGTTACAGCCCGAGGAATTGGCCCAGATTGCGACAATGGACGCAAAGGCTCGTTTTAATGACCCTAGTTTGGACTATGAATGGCGTTTATACAGTGATCTGGAAGGTATTGACGGCACCGTGAGAGGACGTACCCACTAGGTCTTAGCGAATATTGAAAGCAGAATATAGATACTCTTACATTGCAATGTTCGGCTCTTCTTTAGTGTCATAACACGAAAGAGCTCAATCTTGTGATTTTTTTAAAAGTATATAGTTGAATAGTTTTAATATTGGTAATTAGAAGTTACACACAAATGATCAGAATAGAAATCAAGAAAGTCATAGCAGAAACAGACCAGATCTCCCCGCGCGGCCAATTTTGCGACCCCCCACTGTTGTAGCCAACATTAAGGGTATTATTATTGAAACCGACCGTCCTCAGCCATGTCGGACTGGCGCTGTTATTTACCAACATGTCTGAATGATACGAATCAATGACACCCGCAAAGCCTATTTTGATTTTGCCTTGAATACTATCTGGACCCGCAGCCGTGGTATCATTCAGCATCCATGGGGTTGCGACGAAGTAGCCCTCGACAGTGAGGTTTGCTGTTTTGCTGTCAAATTGCAAGCTGACCACTGGGTACGTCCAATTCGAGCCGTCAACATCTGGCGCAGACTTTTCGATGAGACCGACTAAGTACTCGCTGCTTTCAGTGCTGGGGTCGCAAGAAGCTAAGTCGGCCTTGAAGTTCTCAACCAGTGTAATGAGAGTACTTCCTACTATTACACCTGTCAGGTTATATGGTGCTGTTGTGGTAGATGCCAGGGTCAGGTTGAAGACATCCTGGACGGAATGGTCTGTTCCGAAGTCATCAGACACGACTCCGTTGTTCGACACATGATCCACCCAACTATTACGCTATACTCAATAACACCGCTTGATAAAGAGGGACTTTTGGCATTCTGCTACTTACGGTGTAGACTCAAGGAACCATTCCAAAGAAGAACTACTGTACGGGGAGTCGGAAAGGCTGGAGAAGTTGGTATCAGGTTGCCAGAGGGTCAGAAGTGTGTTCACCGGATTAGACCCATTATCGTACGGCCCTCTCTCAGTGATGGCGAGAAAAGAGGTGAATTCGGCGGTAAAGTTCTTGTTGTGCACATTTGCACATACAGATTGATTGGCTGTGGCTCCAAGGAGAGGGGTGATTTCAATCCGTGTTGTTGCATTGTAGTATCTATGTCACCATCTCTGTTAGTGTCAAAAGACTGCAGAGTAACAAACACATACGATCCAACCCATTCATAGAGTGGGCCTAGGCCTGTCACGTTATTGGGGCGAAAAGGAAGCGAAGCATTGTAGCTTGCGTCTGGGGCTGCAAGGATGGTGGCGGGCGCCAGGCCCAAGAGAAGAATATGAAGTAAATTGTACCTCATTACTTCCTTTTCGAGTGAGAACAACAATGAAGACAAGATTGTGGGGAAACTTCTACTTTATGATTTTGTGGAAAACAAAATTCATAAGTTGGCACTAAATTAAGAGCCTGATTTCAGCCTCAATGCAGGGCACACACCTTGAGACTTGATAATTACGTACTACGTACTTACTCCATTTGAAATTCGGAGGATAAGCATCAAAGCAGGCCCGGAAAGGGGCAGACAAATTAAAAGTGTGCTAGTACCGCCACTGGGTCCTGAGGTCCATACCATGCAATGTAACCTCGGGTATGCATTTACAGAGATGGGTAACAGCCTAACAGGATCAGATCTAGGCCCTTTTTAGGGCCAACAATCGCGTAGGTTGGGAGTAGTAAGAACTGTAAGCGATATTGGCTGCTTTCCGATAAAACGCAAGCGATTCTACCACGTAGTGTTATTGTTACGTATGTACGTACTACAGAAACCAACAGACCCTAAAAACTCCCTGGAAAAAAATAGCGTGTTACGTAATTATTTTGTCTAAGTTGACCAATACTGTTGGTGACGGACCAACAACCACCCAACCAAACTGGGATAATTGCAGTCGAGATTTTTGTGGCGTAAACTAGCGAAGCACATTGGCGAGGTTATTATATTGGGCATTATTTTAATGGTATGAACGAACTTTCTTCGAATTAGAACGTCTTTACTGTGTTTGGGGGGCTTGAATGTATATCAACTGCCAGCAAAAATATGATTGGCCTCTCCTTACGCTCCATTTATACAATGTTTTGTTGGAAAGCCTTGTCTTGTACATCTCCTGCCTAGAGTACATAGAAGAAGGCAAATTTTAATAAAATTCACCGCTACTAAGCTTCTAGGACTGAGTATCACGAGCGTGAGCCGTATGGCTACTTGCAATTCACCCATCTGTAATCCACTCGTGAAATGGCCCATGGACAAATTCTACAATATTGTTAGCTACGAAGAACACGGTGATTTCTCCAGGTAAATTTCCGGTTCATCGGATTCCCATATCCAGCTTCTTCTCCTCCACTCTCTGCATGCTCATCATCGTGCCTATTATAGCCTCGTTGGTAGCCAAGACAATAGAGATAAAAACGGTGTGATTTTCTGGCAGTCATTGGGTCAGTATGATGCTGTTTCCATCAGTTGATGGTTCTGTCGCTGGATGTTGTGTAATAGTCAGCGGCATAGTCACTTCCCGTAGCCGTGGAAACAAGGAAATTAGATGAGGTACCTGGGTGTATTCGTATTTAAGTTTGAGTTGGTTTGATCTTGGGAAGTTTGGTTTTATTCAATACGCATACGGTGTTAAACTACAAAGCTCAAAGGTGGTAATTTACTTGAAATGCCGGAGTCGCACTGACGGAAGTGAATAAAAAATCGGCGTATTCCTGTCTTTTGAATGATTGAAGACGATTGCGGCAGCGTGTAAATTGTAAAAAGCATATTTTACATTAACACTCATCATTTACTAGGACTGTTTGAGCCTGCACTCGTCTCTCGCATGCTCCGAATAAATCCCATCTGGCTTCTTAGTCCTTGACAACGGCGTCGATAGCAACCGCAAGTTCGGTCCGTATACTAACATCGGCACTTTAAAAATGACATTGTGTCTAATTAGTTGATATTTGGAAGTAAAGAATTTTGCAGACTGTCGGGAGACGGAAAAGCTTCGGCAAAGGGATTTTAGGCTTGGAGAAAACCAGCTGAAACTTCAAGTTACATACGGTTTAAAGTAATAAAGGAACTAAATCCCTAACTCTTTACACAAACATATTTATGGCTATCAGAAAATGCAAAATTTCCAATTTTTCCAAAGGCTCTCAGTTCATCATCGAGCATACCTCGATACTTTCCAGATACGTGTGTCGCTGCACCAGACACTTCCAGTTGGTATAAATATTACAAAAGCAGCTTCTAGGGAACATGAGCGCGAACATTATTTGCGTCTCTCATCTAGTGAAAATACTGTGGAAAAAATGTCAGTTTTTGTTTCAATTTTAATCATTCATATGGAAAGTATGTCATTTAAACACAACCAGTGTGTAGTAATATGATAGTAGGATCTAAAAAGTTGACCGTAAAAGTAGGGTATATAGAAGTGAAATAGGCATGAATCTCGGATAAATGCCACAAACTGCCGATATGGCGGTATAGTCGCCTCAGCTAAGCACTTATCCCGAGAAATTGAGGGTAACGTTGAGGAACACCGAGCCAGCGTTCATCCACGGGGCAATATCATTCGCATTCGCGTTAGCGGATGTGTAAGCGTTGACGACAGTTCCATCGTTTGAAATAGAAGAACACTCGGGATTTTGAGTACTGCAGATCTGCATGCCTTGAACGGTCAGACCAGAATTCTGAGCCTGGATTGCCGAGACATCATAGCCAGACGCGCCGTTGTTGGCCGTATTTCCAAAGTCAAACTCGCCCCAGGTACTTGCACAGCTTCCCCATTCGTTAAGGATTGGGCTTGTACCAGGAGCAGCACCCCAACCACCTTGACTATCTTCGTCGAAAGCAACGTACAGGGTTTCACTTGGTTCGATTTGAAAGTTTTGTACCCATTCACCAAAGAATCCATCAAGGCCGCCATCTGTGCCGCACTTGTTCCAGACAACAACGTTCCATGATTCAGTCGTTTCAGGTGGAGAGTAGAACTGGGCTACATATTTGAAGCTAGACACCCATTCTTCGTCGATGAGGAGGATATTACTGCCGTAAGGGTCACCATGGTTACCGCAGTATGAAGCGCCATCGCCAGATGGGGGAGTTTGGGCTCCAAATGCTGGCTGTGTTGTGTTTGAACCCCGAGCTTGAAATTTTGGGTGACGACCATGGCCGTGACTGCGGGCATAAGCCCCGGTCGCCACCAATGAGATGATGAGAGCTTTCAGTTGCATGAGTGCCTTTTTTTCTGTTTATTGGACAGAAAAAGTCGTTTCACGAATGGGAGAAATCCAGCTGGTCGAAGACGTGAATCAGGAGGGTAAAAGGAGTATAAAAATGGGCGAGGGGTTACTCATTATTATAAGCACAGTCATCGCTTGCGTGTTCGCATGGTTAGATTAGAATTGCAGGCTTTTGTGGTTACATCTGCTTACACCAGCCCGTTTATACGCTTTCTAATACCAGTTGACAGAGTCATCGATGAGATTTAAGGCCGTCCAGATGTCAGCATCAAGCCGCTAGATTCGCCGCTACCAAGCGAAAATCGTTCGTCGACCACAACTATCGAGGCTTTGAAAATTTGCAGCAGATAAAATTGCAGTAATATGCAATAATATCTAACGCCTCCAGATGACAAAAAATATGTGGTTTTTCAAAAAGATTTCTATAAAAAAAAAATTGCATGGTGCGATAGCACTGAAATGAGGGTTGAACAAGTGCGGAAATGCTGACTTTTAGACCGAGTCATCAACTAGTGAGACCGCGCATCACGTTTTGTGTGCTGCAGGTACCGATTAGCATTATTAAGCTTGAAACTAAAGGCTAGCTAAAAGTTGGTATTCATAAGAGAGGCGCTTTGAAACATAGAGCACTTAAGAGAAATCACTAAATTCCAACTTTAAAACCAGTCCACGTCAATGCATGCTCAACTGCAATTATATAAATTTTGAGTCAATTGGTTGGAATTCGCGCATATGCTACAAATGGTAGGGTTGGTTGAGATACTGTTATATGAGAGTATCAGCTTATTTACTATCGACTACCACAAGCGAATTTAGGCTACTCTGTATGTTCAACGATAATTCATAGAGTTACATAGGGCTTGGTCACCTGGATTGCCTGAACGGGAAGAAACTCGCTAATCCGATAACGGCTAGCACGATTCATGATCGGGGATTTGTCCGGCCAGAGTGGGACCGAGAATTCGACCAATCAGCAGTGACTAATTTGCAGGAAGGAAATCCATACGTCATGAGGCTGTTTGAGGAAGAAAGTCTGAGGTGAGTACAGAGTACGGAGTACAGGATGCAGAGGAGCTTATAACAACATCGACGGAGGAAGGATAAGACTGAGAAGGGGCTCGTGTAGGACAATAGAGTGATACACAACTGTTCGACGTACTCTATGTATGTATTTCAACAGCTGGAACAAATTAAGAAAAAATGCGACGGAATTTACTTGTTAGAAGATGTGTAATGCGGTGAACTGATGCTCCATCTATTGTCATAAGTCAAATATAGCATAATTTTGATGACTTTTTGCACGTTGTTTGTCTTCCGCCTATCTCCGGCTATAAGTCCACCGGGAGCCCCGAACTGGCATGGGAGATCTCGGAAGCAGTGCACACAACGATTGATGAGGGCATACAGCACGGTTCCTCACAGGTTGCCCATAGAGTATATTAAACTGTCCAACCTTGGAGGACACCATAAGTAGGATGCGATTTACAGCGGCGAATGCGCAAAACAAACAAACAGAGACGCAAAAGAAAAAAGCCCTGGCACGTGACCGGCGGGCGGCCCAGTCAGCGGTCCCGAGGAGTTCCCGTGCCGCGATTGGCCGGCGAAAAGTTTTCGGGACAAAATCTGACACCTTCATCCCTTCCGCTGATTATTATTCTCAATCGCGCATCTCTCTCCTCTCCATCACTCGTATCTCTCCTCGCCGCATCTCCCATCTCCACTCCTGTTTGTGTTAGCACTTCACATCTCTGCTAATCGCAATGGCTTCGTCTGCTCCTTCCCCTGTTGCCGTTGAGGCTGCCCAGCCCCCGAAGCTCAGCGGCTTCGCTCTCTACTCCCGGTTCGCCTTTGCCGGTGCCGTCTGCTGCTCGCTCACCCACGGTGCCCTGACCCCTGTTGATGTGTAAGTGAATCCATTTCGAATTGTTGTGTACATCTTTCGACGTGATTCCGGCGTACGCTCAAATAAAAAACGAAACGCGTCGGTTCAGCAACCTTCGAACCGCTTTCTTGGCTGCGAAGGAAAAAGAAAAAAAAAAAAAACATCTTGACGCGACGATTATCGCAGCAATAGACATTTGCTGACCAGCATCCAAATAGCGTCAAGACCCGTATTCAGCTTGACCCCGTTACCTACAACCGCGGTCTTTTCGGTGGTATCCGCCAGGTCGTCCAGAACGAAGGCGCTGGCGCTCTTCTGACTGGTCTTGGCCCTACCGCTGCCGGTTACTTCCTCCAGGGTGCCTTCAAGTTCGGTGGTTACGAATTCTTCAAGCAACAGTGCATCAACCAGCTCGGCTACGAGACCGCTTCCAACAACCGTATTGCTGTCTACGCTGCCTCTTCCGCGGCCGCCGAGTTCTTCGCCGACATCGCTCTTTGCCCTCTCGAGGCTACTCGTATCCGTCTTGTTTCCGAGCCTACCTTCGCCAACGGTCTCCTCGGTGGTTTCTCCAAGATCGCCAAGACTGAAGGTCTCGCTGGTTTCTACTCTGGATTCGGTCCTATCCTGTTCAAGCAGTATGTTTTCTATTCTAACACAGTTTCTCGTGTTGTATGCTAATGAACCAAGGGTCCCATACACCGTTGCCAAGTTCGTCGTCTACGAGAAGGTCGTTGAGGCTGTCTACGGAGTTGTTGACAAGAACACCCTCTCCGACGGCACCAAGACCATTGTCAACTTGGGCTCTGGTTTGATGGCCGGTTTCGCTGCTGCCTTCGTCTCCCAGCCCGCCGACACCATGCTTTCCAAGATCAACAAGACCAAGGGTCTCCCTGGTGAGGGCACCACCTCCCGTCTGATCAAGATTGGAAAGGAGCTCGGTCTCCGCGGCTCTTACTCTGGTATCGGCGCTCGTCTCTTCATGGTTGGTACTCTTACTGCTGGTCAATTCGCCATCTACGGAGGTATGTGTCTTTTCCTTGAAACTATGTATAAACATTTGCTGATCATTTTGCAGATATCAAGCGTGTTCTCGGCGCCGTCGGTGGTGTTGAGATTGGCAAATAAGTGCACCAACCTCTCGCCAATACAAGAACTCGAAATTGAACCGACCTCCTTGTACAATATAACCAATTTACACTCACGGAGAACAAATACATCTCCGAATTACGACAACGATCCAAGGTGGTATGTACGATTTGAAGTGCCGCAAAAAATCTCCTCTTGATTCATCCATCATTCTAGATGGATAAAGATGCACCTGTAGATTCACACTTACAACCCCCCTTTTTATTTGGTTTTGCAAGCTTTTCCTATGTCATGTCTTAAATTCTCTTGTTGTAGATCATGGTTGATTTGAATAGTTAATAGAGCATTTATCATGTTAGTTCTGACGGAGCCTTCTATAAGAAATCAATTTAAGCATGAAGCCATCGCTGTGTTGATTAGCTTTGGTGTAGATAAAGCTTGCCATCGTGGGACACGAGCTCTCAACACTGGAGGCTACAAGCCCGACCAAGCACTTACCATATGTGAAGTCTGTTTCAATGTATCGGTTATTGGCTAAGCCCGGTCGTCCATTACACCCCAGTGTAAATCCACGAAACCTTTTCTCGTCTCGTTCTGACTTCTCGTTCTGAAGTTGACATGAGACTCGAGGGATCTGTAGGGATTTTCACGTTCAGTAGTAGATGTTTCGCTCTCTGTTGTGTTAGCGAATGATGAGAACAAAACACATAGCCCGTGGAGATTGTAGACGAGTTCACGGTTGGGGCTAAAGTGCAAATATACTCCAGTCAGTGAAATAACCTATCCGTTCAGTGTGTTTCTTCCCTGAATTGTATCACTAGTATATATTCATCGAATGACTGATGTTGTGAAAAATCGTGTGGAGTATATGCGTGATAACCTTACGTCTGTTTTGTGAGTTTTGATAGTAACAGCGAGGAACTTCCTTCATTTATTAGTATTGAACAGACATCATGGGTGAACTATCATTTCGAGGTCTTTTTCTTTTTTGGATACTGTCACCGGTATGAGTTCATCGATGACTGAGGTGGTAGGAGATCGTATGGAGCATATTCGTTTTCGTCGAATGTCTGTTTTGATGGTGATAGCGAGGAACTTTCTTCTTTTACTAGTTTATAACCGACATGATGGGAGGGTGAACTACATTACCATTTTTCTTTTTCTCACTAAACTGTCATTGAGTATAATACCATGAGTGAGTATTGAAAGGGGTGTTTCTTTGGCCTTTTGGTATAGCTGTCAAAATAAAAAATCGTAAGGATTTCAAAACTGGCAACAGCAGCCCTTGGCATATGGAGTATTTGGAAAGACGAATGGCTCTTGTCCAAATTCCGCTTTGAGAGAGCCAAGCAAAATGCGAAATGAAAGTAATTTGAAGAGTGTCCGGCCTAAACAGCGTGAATTAGTGTTTCAGGGGAGGGTAGATCTGTCAAGTGGTGTCATGTCCTCGGAAGGGGTTGGAATAGCAATACTCCTTGCAAGGACAGATCAATGTTTGTGTAGAGGTCGAGAAATATTTCGAAAAGCCAAACATGTAGCCGATATACACATATATCTTGATGCATGGTATTCAGGTGCTGAATTTGAGCATGTTAGCTGCTATAGAGAAGACTTCTTCTTTGTCCCGGATGATGCTATGTGCAGCCGTTTTTAGGTCTCCCAACCTAAAAGTCCTGCTTCCTTTCGCGTTTCCAGTTGCCAGTGGCCACCGCGGAGTACTATTGAACACCGATCTCCGACTAATATGGCCTAAATTAAACTCATCTCGGCATTGGTCTTTATCGATGCAGGGAGTAGTCGCCTTGCATTGATAGACGAAGATCATAAGATATAACGTGGATGTTATTTTTGGCTACTTGCGGGCGGATTTTTCACTAACAGTCGACGTCAGGTTGTATCTGACTAACGGCATCCATGGCTCTCACTAACTATTCCCACTAAGGAGTATTATTGTTGGTACGGTAGCACACAATCGACAGTTTATTCACGTGGGATTTGTGGCTGGGGGAACGTCACATTGTAGATCTTTCGCATCTCTTTCCTTTCACAGCACTTCAATGTTGAGTGGTACTGAGGGAATGGCTATTTCTCGCATCTCTTTCCTTTCACAGCGTTACTGAGGGAATGGATCACGGTATTGACTACGGATCTCATTCTCTGGTACGTTTCTTGTGTCCTCGATTTGTTATTTGGGAACAGATAGGTACATGAGAGTTTTGACTCTTGAAGTAGCTCAACTTAACATTCGAAATGTCTCGGGTATTGAGAATTAAGTGTTCAAATGTTGGTTAATAAGAACTAAACAACTATAGTAGCCGAAGAAGACAGTGAACACCATTGAGATTCATTGGTATGTGTTGGTAAGACGATCATTCAAGACCCCATGGGCTCGATGACGAATGATACCAGAACACTCGGAGATAATAGGTAAATTACCGGGGCCCTTGCACCGGACTGGTGGCGTACACTTAGCCGCTGTGGGCAAAGCCAAATAAATAACTGGGCCGGAAACAGCCACTGCTCTTCTATGATAATTTTCATCTATTGGCTCTTTGGAAACCTAATAGAGACACCAAGCTGGGGGCCTTTTCCCGTAGAATTGAATTCAGATTAAGGCCATTATCCAGTATTTGAATGCTCATTATGCCCTTATTGGCGATGGAAACGGCATACGGCCGAGCTAGGACCGTGCTACCGTATTCTAGATGCTTATCCCGCAGGACCCGCAGGGCTATTATCGCCCGTCAGTACTGTATTTACTTCCAAATTGCACGGGCTTCGCTAGGGCCTAGCTCGCCAACTTAAATGCATTGATATGTGAGTACTGCCTAGATCTGGCCTAGCGCGGTAATCACTTCCCCCTTAGGGGCTTAGAAGTAACCTTAATAACTCTAAACTTACTAGCGCCCGCAAATGTCACCAGGTGTTTCCTGGTTGGTCCGCAATCATTTCCGCTTTGGGAATCTACACAAAAAGTCACCATTTAAGGTCCTCTCCATCGATCAGGGTCCCACAACACGATTGATCCGCGCCTTTTGTAACGGCCGAGCACCGAGACAGTCGCCTGGATAGCGTTTTTTGCAGGCATGTAACTGGGCATAGGATTGTCAAATTCCAAATCAATCCCTTGGTGACGCGTAGTGCGTCTCGTGTGTTCCCCATGCAGTCACCAACAGAGACGGCTCACAGGTGACAATGTCCAATGACGGTTCTCCAACATACTTACCCTGGTTTTTTGATGCATCTATTGGCTCTCTGCGGATTGTCATCGGCAGCATGGGAACTTGGAAAGCCTCCTCTCGCCTCAAGGTTGAAACCTTGAATAAACTCGCCCCGAAAAAATAATTATAGTAGACGCCATCAAAGGACCGTGTCTGTTTCGGGAAATGTATTCGGCGTACGTGGGTCTGAGACTTTAAGGTCTACGGAGTACTACTAGTAGCGGAGGATGCTTTTAAGTCCGGGTACGTGCCTAATCAGATCACTACCCCAACATCCACGGAATTCGGCCGTAAAGAAGATAGAGACAATGAACCACAGCATACAAACAATCTTACCAACTCCTCTAAATACTCCATATGAACGGAAGGTGTGAGTACTCAGTACAGTAATCTTTAAAACATCAACAGCGCCTCCATCTAAGCGCCCGTCAGTGACCCCGGCGTTGGATTGGATGATCGACAAAGCTAATTTGATAAGCTACGCTTTCTGGAATGACAAGGTCAACTTCCTATTCGTCCGCTCGTAATGGACACGTCCCTATGGCTCCAAGCCCCAAGGCTGAACAGACCATTTACTCCCGAACTAGCGGAGCACCGCAACCTTCCGCCACGTTTGGCTAATAAGCGCCAACGCTGGCGCCGCACTTGACGAATTCACGTTTAGACTCAAATTGAATTATCACCGAGCGTTTTTCCCGGGATGTGGTCTAGGGCACTCTAGGCACCCACTGAGGAGTCCCTGAATCGCCCCTCGAGCGCACAGGGATCTTGGCGGATGGTGCCCGTCGTATATTTTAGTGGAATGATCTCCTGCCCCTCGACGCCAGGATAGACAGTAGAATGTCTTGGCTTGCATCCTACGTCCGACAGGCCCGAAAAGCTTATATGAAAGCCAAGTTGAATAAATGATATATTGTCCTCGACAATAACTGGAAGAGAAAATAAGGAAAACATCCAAGAAAAAGTGCTGTTACTGCAATAACCACCATGAGTTCTCGTCGAAGTATGCCCAAAGTGAGGTCCGGATGCTCGACATGCAAGTAGGTCTCATGCCAATCACCCCTGCAGAAAATAACTAGTGGTGGCTAATGGAAAACCCCTAGGATACGACGTGTCAAGTGTGACGAGCAGAAACCGAGCTGCGCTAGATGTATACGAGCAGGCCGGGAATGCAAAGGCTATCCAATACAAGAGAAAAATAGCGTCTTGCATGATGGAGGGGTGTCGTTAAACCTCCCAATAAAGGCTTATAGCATCCCTTTCAAGGTCCCTGGAAGTCGGACAGATCGCCAGCTTCTGCATTTCTATTGCTCTAATGCAGCAGGGAATATCTCTGGCTTTTCTGACCGGGAACTGTGGACGAGACTGATTCTACAGAGATGCCATGACCAGTCTATAATTCGCAATGCTGTCGTTACTCTCAGTTCAATTTATTTGGACCATGTGCGTGGTGAATACTACTATGCCGACATAGGCTGGTCTCCGCCAGCAAAGAGCCTGGAACAGATTACCAAATGCCACCGGCAACTCATGACTCATCTCGGTTCGCCAAATGCTTCGCTAGAGACAGCACTGATATGCAGCCTGTTCTTCCACACATTTGAGACCCTCCTGGGAAATAAACACCAGGCATTATTTCATCTCGACCAAGGCTTAGTCTTATTAAAGCGATACCAAGCGGAAAAGCATCATCAACAAACACCAGCCTCCGAGGAACTATGCACTCATATCACTTCTCAATTCTCAAGACTCGATGTACAAGCTAGTCGCAGTAATCCCACAAGGGCGCCACTACTGAAGCTAGTGTCTCAGCCAGAAGCTTCTGGGACTGTTTCCGTCGTGCCCGATATATTTTTCAGCCCTACGCACGCGGAGGCTATATTAACAAAACTTGAGAATTGGATGGTGCACCTGGTAATGGCACATAGTGTATACGTTCCCGGATCTATCGAAAACGTGCCCCTCCAAGCCATATACGAAAAGGAGGTACTCGTTGGACAATTCGAAAAATTTTGCACCAGTATCGACAAATTGGTCAAGTATTGTCGATCACAAGATCCTAGTTGGACAAACCACGCTCTTCTGCTTCAGATTTCATCGCGTGTATACTATCACGCTCTTATTCAAAACTCGCCTACCTCCGACCTCGAATCTCCTTGCCCAACTAGGGAAGATTTTGAGAAACACTTAAAGGATGCTGTATACGACATTGAGCGTCTACTCACCAACTTCAAGGAGCCAAATCAATTTGCCGACCACCGATACTTCTCGCTTTCATCGAATTTTATTTCGCTTATAACATACGTGATGCTCAAGACGACAAATCGAGATACGTTAGCAAAAGCTGTGTCACTATTTAAACACGACCGACTTCCTAGTCGAGAAGGACTCGCCGACTCTAAAGCAATGGGGTTTGTTTTTCGGAAAATGCAATCACAACTTCTCGAAGAGCACATTCGAAGTGATGATGACCAACACTTCGACACAAATATGGAGCATCTTGGTGTAAATCTGATATGCAAACCGAGCAGCTTCTATGGGATGTTCATGGACATGCAAAGTGAAGAGGCCGAGAATGAACTCTGGTAGTCTACGCATGGCTCATACAATATGTATTTATTACGTTTGATTGAAATTAATAATAGATTATATGAAACCTAGAAATAGTTTCTAATTCTATTGCATATGGAACTCGAAACTACAATGCGATGTTTGGATTTACCAAGAGACTCTAGTACGTGGCCAGTATATCAAATGATATGGGTTTCATTGGATCCTTAATGCTGAACAACGAGCATCAAAGCATCGCTTTGTTGGTCCCTTGATAATGGCTTTTAACAACTGTATCAATCACTTCCATCACTTGACAAAGCTCATGATCGTGCAATCGAGGAACAACAACCTGTACACTGAGAGGTGTATTCAAGTATACTTTTCGATCTGCGTTCCCTGTGATGTCGACGTGCATTAGAGATTGGGGGCCAGAAATGGGAAGACACAATGAAGAAAGTGTTGACTTACAAAAATTTCTATTTTGTTCATCCCATTTTGATAACGGCTTTTCCTTATCGCTATACTCGAGATTCAAATCTGCCTCAGTCAGATTACGCACTGGAATTGTGCCAGTCGGATAATCAAGGAGGACAAAGGTAGTTGTAAATGAGAGATTGCCATAAGAGTCATGTCTTGGAACCGGATGAGCTGCTATAGGGCATATGATGGCGTCAAGTGGTTTCCCTGTCGCTTCTGATTCTGACGCGGCCGGCCGTGGCCAGGACCATAAATACTTTCGCATTTCAATCTCAATTTGGTCGCGCTCTGCACACAGCGCATAAAGTTTGTCGATGGGCGTAGGCGAACGGCGAGCAGTGCGACCACGTAGGTACGGCATCAGAGGCTCCTCGGTCTGGGCAAGAAGATCGAGAAGATGGCCTCCGCCATCGACGTCCATGAGCCGGGCGCCGGTAATCAAGCACTTCTTCATGACCTTCGGCGGAGGGATATTGACAACCTCTATGTCGTATTCCTTGCTTCGGGCCAAAATTCTCGACACCTCCTTCAGTAGATGCGTTATCACTGGAACTGGATTGACCAGCCCGTCACTACCAAGAACACCGATTCTCAGTTTCTTCTTTGGTACGGTTAAGGGCGGCCAGAGAGCGGGAACGCAGTCATGCCCAAAGAGCTCCGCTCTTGGTACAAGCTCTCTCATCACTATGTCGATATCCTGGATAGATCGCCCAATAGGCCCGGCGACCGGTTTCAGCGCAACACGGAGCTTGCCATCAGGGTGCCCACTTGTTGTTCCTCCGTATGGAATCCTACCAACGCTCGGTTTGAAGCCGTATATCCCGTTACACATGGCAGGAATCCGGATACTTCCGCCAATATCAGTACCAAACCCGATCATCGAGGCGCGCATCGCCACCGCAACTCCTTCTCCTCCAGAGCTCCCGCCGGGTGTAAGCAGGCGGTTGAGCGGGTTCAGTGTTCGACCAAACATGTGATTCACACTATCTAAAAATGCCATAGTCTGAGGCACATTTGTTTTGGCAATGATGATTGCACCAAGTGAGCGGAGGAGCTGAACCAGGGGAGCATCCTGACTGGCAGGCTTAAAAGCCAGAGCAGTGATGCCAACAGAGGAATCGACACCTTTGATATTGAATGTGTCTTTGACAGTCACTGGTAACCCATGGAGGGGGCCGTACAGTTTGCCCGTCTTTTGAAGGTGGTCGTCCAATTGCCGGGCTCGTTCAAGAGCGCTGTTGAACAAGGGCTCAGTCAAGCATCGCGTCAATTGCTGTGCGATCGCCGCTCGCTGGAACGATGTCAGCACTATTCTGTCATATGCAATTCAAGCCTTATAAAACGAGTTTTTTTTTTACAAACCTTGCAAAATGCTAATGCGACGTGTTCTGACTTGAGTCGTTTCTCCGCGATTTCATGCAACAGTCCCTGAATATCCCACTTCTCTGTGATCTCTACCTCCTTTGCGCTCAAAATTCCGCATTCCCTTGGCACACCTAACAAGCTACCGGTGTCACCTTCGAAACAATCTAGTTTATGCACGGAGTCGAAGGGAGATAGCCTCATTCCATTGGGGATGTATCTGTCCTGGAGCCGCCATTCTGATGGAATCTGAGAATTGAGCTGTTCCCATTTGCGAGCTGATATCTCGACATATGCTGGTGAACCCATATTAGACGATTTCCTCAATTCAGACCCCAGACACGGTAAACTGGTGTCTATCTTCTGGAAGAAAGAGGAAACTGTCTTCCTGTAGCCGACGAAAAATGCGGGGATTTAGCTTGCAGCCCGCCGTGCCTCGGCACGATCAAGACCCACCAGGGCAACCAGACCCTGCCATCAACTACATAGATTTAAATCAATTACTATAAAATTTGATTTGTTACAAAATCACTGTCATAAAACAGAGATTTTAATTTTTAATCATTAAGTAGGTGAAGCAGCAATTTATCTGATATTATGGACGCGTTGTTTCAACGTAGAGGACTGAGTCACTCATCACTAGATTATTATGAGCATCAACATCCATAAAGACTGTAGCTATGGAAGACATCGGCAATAAGTCCAGCCGTCCATCCCTCTAACAGCACTCATACCTCTTTTCTAGCAAAAATCGATCCTACACAGTCGCTTGTGGGGTGTCATTCTCCTCGTCAAAATCAATCAAATCTCCATGTTCAACAATGAATCCTCCATCGTCTCCACTATCGTAGTAGTCTTCATGCTCCTCTTCTGCGGGACCTTGCCCTTCTGCAAAAAATTGACTCTTAGCTGTGTCATTCCGCTCTTCATTTTTCGTAAATGACCAGAATGCGTGATCGCTTCGAAGTGGCAGTCCCTGGCAAATGTACCCCATTGGAGTGTGTGAAATGTCCTGCCCTTGGCGACGGAAGGCGAGCCATTCTTGCAGGAAAGTGAGGAGCCCTTCGTTGTGGCTACTTTTGAGGCCAACAGAGACACCGTCAACTTCGGAAACTAAATTCTCCACAAATTTACCACTTCTGCATTGAAAATTATCGAGCAGGCGATCGTATTCGGAGAAATCGAAGTAAAGCCTTCCCGCAAGAATCCCGATTTCAAAAGGCAGCCATGGGGGCGGAATCCAGTTTTTAGGAAGGCGTGGGAATGAATAATAGTCGAGGCGATTGAAATGTAACAATCTTTTGGTGACAGGGGCTGCGTAAATAATTAAATGGACTTCCGGATCCTGTGCTTTGCGGAGTCTAGGGATCAAGATCTCTGCTTCCTCTGGAATAATGACGAGCGCTTGTTCCGACTTTTCGCTCCACAATAGCCAATTGACAGGCCGCTGAAAAAGTTCGAGAAAATTAGCTGAAAGGGAAAACATAAAGACATAATTGTGACAATTTTAACTTACCAGGTAGTGACGATTTTTGATCCCTTTCTTGCCTATTACCGTTTTGAGGAATTCAGGGGACACATAAACGTGCGATACAAGCGACGAAGCCCTCTTATCGTACTTGGCTCCTAAATACACCGATTGTAGTACAGCAGCCGCATCGAAATCATTTTGATCAGCATCAAACACTCCGGTATCTACAAAGGAGCTGATAGCTGGGTGAAGTCCTGGGAATTTGAGTGCCTTCATAGCACTAGGTCGCTGCAGCTGCCTCTCCTCTTCCACTTCGAATGCAACCTCACGTTCTTGTTCAACCTCCTCAAGTGAAGAGCTCTGGACCGATCCCGGGTTAAGACTCAGGAGTCGAAAGCTTTCTTCCAGCTCATGTGCGAAAGACTTTAACGTTCCCTTGAACTCCGCAAATGCATTGCCCATGACTAGCTCACGATCGGGGGTTGTTTTTGTGAATGGGCTGTAAAGCTCCTCCAAGGTTTGGTGCTCACGTCTTTGCAAAACCTTGATAAACGCCGCTCGGTCTTTAGGGTTCGTCAAAAATTGTTGGTATTTCGACGCACCCTGCATCCTGCGACAAAAGTCAATTCCTTGTGCAAAGTACAATGGTTGAAGGTCCCGATTTGTTTTGCAGGTCTGAACTAAAAGCCAGCGAATCACATCTGATGAGTCTATTGGCGTATCCAAAGACTGTTGGCGAACATCCATGATACTTTGGTGGACTTCTGGGGGAGCTATAAAGGCTATGGACTGCGTTGTGCCTAACTGCCGCAGCCTCATCGCAGCTACAAAGAAATACCACGTTAGCAAGCTAATTAACTATGAGGGGCAAAAAAGCCTACCTTGGACCGTATGATCTTTCGTCTGGTTAAGGCCTAGAGTTAACGCCCCTGTCGCCAAAGGAGGAAGTTTCAGATCCGTCCCTCTGGTATGCGCCTCGTCTAGGTAAATGAGACAGTGTAACATGTTATCAACAAATGGAGTCGCAATCAGTGGCACAGTCTTCCCTGCTCTGTAAAGGACCCAAGCTTTGTTATCTGCGCCAAAATATACTGCAGCTTGGGCTCTAGTGTCATGCTCTAGCCATTCTTTCACCAGAGTTTTATTGTCCATTTCAAGTATAAAAGCACCTGCATCGATGAGGATTTGGATCCGTTCAGCTTCCAGACGTTTAAGAAGATCTATTTCCGAATATCTTGTTCCATTGGCGTGGGTAGTTTGAATGTACCTGCGGTTTCTGGCATGAAGAAGGTAAGTGAGCACTTCAGCGTTCGTGTGAACAAGGCCAGGAAGATCCCGTTGTTGAATGGTAAGAGGAAGAAGCCGGCGATTATCATTTGTGCCACTGAATCCAGTTGTGAGGTTCGGGATCCGACTACTATTCGCAAGGGATAGATCAGTCATGCCACCCGAGAGTGGTATGTCCCATCCAGAAGATTGCATTTTGATGTTGAATTGCTTTGCATGAATCGGAAACACAAACTTAGAGAGAAAATGATTAATGACAATCATTTTCAAGCGTAAATGTCGCCACATTTCTAAGACTTGGCCTTCGTCATCGACATTGATGATATTCCAGTATTGTAGTGATTCTGGTAGAGTATGCGAAGTCTGAATCCATCGGTTGTATTCAGTTGATGGATCATCGGAGTTCAAAACAGCCTGTAAGCTTTGACGAAGCTGTGCGACACTGAGACCTTGGTGGTAGAAAGAGAGGATTGTAAAGAGGATGGCAACGTCTGGGTGGCCCCATTCTGCTTGTTCTGACGGGACTCCCTTAGCATAAAATGGCACGGCCATTGGGTCGCGATTTGGATGCAAGCCATATTGCACATTCCACCGCTTCTTCAGACACAGAAGAAGGATCCCATGGACAAGTAAGCCTCGCAACAAATGCACGCTTTTGCTGAGCTTCGGTTTATCTGATAAAAACACAGAGATATGGTCACTAACTAAGGGTTCAACAGTTTCCAAAGAAACGAATTGCCTAATTGTCTCTCTCTCAGCGTTTGTAAAATTTGCCATTGGTAGTATTGTTGTTTGTCCGGAACATATTGAGTCCACTAGTCTTTCAATAAGGGTGGTTGCAATATCATCCCTCAGAAAGTATGCCATCGGGAACTCTGTGTATGTGTGCTGCGTCACATCAATACTTTGAGGGAAGTGACGCGCAAGGTCGATCAGATGATGCACTACAAGACCCAAAACTGTCATAATAACGCCCCATCTGTCAGGATGCCCGTCTACTGCAAGCTGTGCGCCACTAGGGTAAATCAATTGTGTCTTGACAGCCAAGGTGAAGTCACATTCATCGAGAACATCTCGGCAATTCTTTTCCAACCATTGTTGGATAGAAACCATCCCAGCGGCCTCAGTTATTCTAGAGTCAGAAACCCGTTGAAGTCCGCTTAGCCGGAATGACATAACGTGTTCAGGGACGCCTAAAATTATTCCAGACCGTAACCGTGCCTCGTCGTGCAAATCTAGATATTCAGAAATTAGGTAGCTCGTAGTCGGCGTTCTCCTTGAGAACGGGATATGTGTAATGTCTCTTCCAAGAAGCCCTCCGAGTCGATTTTGAAGAATTTGGGCAGTTTGGGAAAGTAAAGCCTTTGGTACCAGAACTCTAGCCAGATTAATCCCATCCGCCAACACAGATGCTATCATAGGTATGATTATCGATGTTTTCCCTTGTCCCATGTTCATCTGCAACGCCGAATTTGAGCCAGAACTAGGGCAAATCATTTCTTTGGCAACGATGACTTGCTCTTCACGAATCTGGAAATTACCGTCAATCTCTAGCAATAGCCATTCTGGGTAGCTGAGTGGACTCCAATTTAAATGACCGCGATTTTGGTACTCTTCGTGGAGCTTTGCCTTGTCTTCCTTCCCGAATGCCTCTTTAATTCGCATCAGTCTCTGAGCGTTGACAATGGCAAGTCCATACGCAATTAGCGCCTCTCTCATTTCGGGTCCAAATTCACAGGTAGAATTCGACCTTAGCTGCTGCATTATGGATATGGGCGCCATCGACGGCCAAAGGTTGCCTTTTTGTAGCCATGTGAATGACGGATGACCGCTGGCGAGTGACTCTGTGATTTGTCCATATGCAAGATCAACGACCTCGAGAGCGTTACTGATGAGTTCGTTAAGCCACTTAACACCTGCGATGTATTCAATATCTAGATCTGTCTCTTGAGTTGGCGGTGTTTTGACTGTTTTCAGTGCCGCCATACTTTTCCACAAATCTTTTCCATAGTTGGACTCCACAAGGCATGTTGAATTCACAAAAGGCTCTGTAATTATCTGAAGCTCTGCGATTTCAGAACGCCGTTGGTGAGATTGTATTACTTGTGTGTCCGGTAGAGGGTGTGCCTTCTTTCTCGCCATAAACTGGTCAAGTCCGTTTGAGTTTATGACGGCCTTAATCCAAGGTCCGCGCTGACGGAGAAGGTCTCTTCCTAAATGTGGTATGGAGAAACACTTTCTGGTAGTCCCCCCGAAAAGTTTGCTGGCTCTTGATGAATCAGGGATAGTAATGTCATTTCTCGCTTTAGATTGCCGAGTCAGTATCTTTTGAACATTTTGGATGTGATCAGAGAGTTGGAGATTCTGGTAAAACTGCGCCCATTTTGGAAAAATTGCCTTCAAAGCAACAGAAACGTTGATGTGCACCGGATCAAAGTTAACACCAGAAGGTTGAGGACAAGGCCACAGATGAAGTAATAATTCCGCAAATTCTAGGCATTCCTGCTCTCGTTTCGCGACTTGTTCTTCCGAAAACAGTTGGGTGGCCAAGTTCTTTTGCTTTTTTCTCTTTGTGTTTGTCAAAATGGCTTTAACGTGGTCTTCACAATATGGCACCATGAGAGACGCCAAGCTCTCCGGACTTGGACTTGCGTTGAATCTAAATTCACTGAAGGAAGAGTACGTAGGACAGTCAACATCCTTCAATTCGTCAAGCAAGAAGAATGCAACGGCCGTTCTCAAAAGATCCATAGTCACGTTCTCCCCAAACGCCAGCATACCAACTTCGAACATGAGGTGGTACGCGTTCTTAGGTTCAGAATCTCTACACAGCCTGGCCAAGCCGCCCCATTGGTGAGAAATTTCAGAAGAAAGACTTTCTTCGAGGGAACTCGGAGATAGTCTCGCAGTATACCCACCAATTACAGGTTGTCCATCAAGTAGCTTTTCTAGGTTTTTCGTGGTGTGAACTCGGGTAGGCCGGTATTTCAGCAGGCCAATAACCTCACGAACATTTGACAACCGTCTGGAAGTAGAAAGAGTATCCCGTTGAATGCAAATTATGTCTTTACCAGGAGATGGATCTGGGAATATAATACCGGGACGCTCATACAGGAATCGACGACAGATCGCGCGTTCTCTCAAGTGCGACACGGTAGCGGCTTCACTTGCTTCGCTTTTTGAAATTTGTACATTGAAATTCTCCAAGCGTTTAGATTTCAGAACAATTGCGTTGACAGCTCCCTGTAGCGAGTCGTGCTGAATTGTTGTTGTCAAATCTGGATGCCAATGCACCCTTTGTTGAGTCCGTTTTTCCTCCGGATAGTACTTTCGTTGCGGAGAAAGATTGGCAATCGTTCTTAAAATGTCAAATCTATCTTTGTCAAGTGGAGTCCATGGCTGGTAGATACCCGATTGCAAGGATGATAGAGCTTCCTCTGTTCCGGTTCGGCGTGTCAATGCATCGGGAATGAAACATGATGTCAATGCGTGCAATAGTGCCTTGTGATATAGAAGACGTGGCTCTGCAGGGCTTGATAGACGCCCGAGAATATTATCGACACCAAATCTGGCATGGGAACCGTCGTTCGCTATAGTGACATGTACATGCATTCCATGCCGCTGGCACCGAACCTTTCCTAGAGGAGTAATGATACTGCGCTGGGTACGGTTGAAGATACTGCGCAGAATGATCATACTCTGAAGGCCATAGAATGTTCCTCCATCTTGCGAGGGGTCTACCTCTGCTGATAACTGTTGACATTGCAAGAGGTTGCGCCGATTCACATAAAATGTTAGATCCATGCGTCTTAGCTCCACCCGGATGGAGTTGGTTGGTGGCTGAAAAACCGTCAACATCCTAGGCTCTTCAAAGTGGCGGAATATGCTTGCTATTAATCTAAATAGTTTGCTGTGAGGATCGACCAAAGCATCTTGCCGCCGGTAAGCTGTTCTATTTTTCACATCAACCAGCCAGGTGTGACCAATCCAGATACGTGGGTGTCTCCTGATTTCTAGCCTTCCATACTGCAAGTCAAGCCAGTGCAAGCAATTATCTACTAGTGAGCTTGGTAGGTCAAAGCTTGAGGTGCTCCCCACAAAGATGTTTCGAGGAACGAGCTCAAAAATAGAGCGAGAATTTTGAGCTTGAATGACAAGGTTGTCATTGCGATACCCCAGGTGAATATGATTGCCATCCTTCGTGGCAGCAAGCACGTAGGTCATTCCAGGCATGCCAGAAGGGAAAGAAATCAAGCGTTGGTTTCCGAAAAGTTCCTTAAGAATCTCAGAGTCCCTAATGTCTGCTGGTAGCTTCCCAACGGGACGACCGTTGACCAACAGATGGCCTTCGAGCAGGTGATACTGTACTACTTGGTGTACTGCAAACTCCGTGGCTGAGACTGCTGATGTAGCCCACAGTCCGCTTGAAGAGTCCATGAGTTTCCATGCCGAGTATTTGCGGACACCGCTGTCTGGGTTCGGCCAGACTACGTCGATAGCACGCCCGAGAATGGCAGGTTGAGTCTCCACAGCGCGGCGAAGAAGCGAGCCTAATGTAAGAGACGCCTTGATATCGCGAGTCAGCATGTTGCGTGTCGCTGTTGAAAATTTGCTCATGTCGACCACCAGAGCCTCTTGCATAGCAGACGTGACTTCGACGAAACACTGGAATGCATCTGAATCCAGGTCATTGTTTCGCGATGACTCCAACACAAATGTTCGGCGACATAGCAAGGCCGACACAAAACAATACCGAGCCGCCTTTTCGGAAATGTCCCCATCCTGGGCAGTACGCATCTCACGACGCAGCGTAGACACCCATGAGTTTGTGACATGTCGAACTTTCAGCAAGAGTGTGTATGCTCGGGAGGTCACTTCACGGCAGCAGAGGGTGCATACTTGAATTGCCAGGGTGAGCATCGTTTCCATGTAATTGGTCTCGCGCCAGTTGGCCGCGACAATCTCAACGTGTTGGTCGATTTGGTCCACCAGCCTGTGGCAAAAGTGAGGGTCATCGAAGAAGGCATGGGCGACTCGGAGAGCACTGTCAGGCCGTCGAGGGCCAACCTGCATGGCGAGTAGGCGAAACAGATAGGTTGTATCGAGCAGGCTGAAGTTGACATTGGCCGCGCCCAACTCGGAGAGGATGGACAGCCATCGCCGGTGTCTGCCACTGACAAGCTGCTGGCTGGCGACAAATTCGTGGACGGTGAGCGTTGACGGACACTGGGGGACGCTGGCCGCGGTTTCGTACGAGGAAGGACCAGGTCCGTCGGGGCGGAAGGCGGCAGACGCATACAGCGCCGAAAAGGGAAGGTCCGGCGGCAGCTTCAGGGCGAAGTGGTGCGCCAGCGACAGCGTGCGAGGAAAGTCCCTCAGCCACATCTTCCTCGCTGTATCATAATACGCCATCTTCATGCCGAATGGCAGCAGGATCTTCGTCGCCTTCGCTGGCAGTTTCTGCCACCGGTAGTGGGTGCCGAGATACGACTTGGTGCTGGAGGCCAGGGTGACGCGCCCAGAGTGTCCCCGGTTGCTGTACGCTTTCAATGGCTCATAGTCTCGCAGCAGTTTCTGAGGCTCTTGTGTCTGAGGCTGTAGTGACGACCCTGATGAGTTTGACGGAGTGCAGATTGCATCGATGATGCGCCATGTAGCCTCGCGATAGGCGCCGAAGGACTGTGGCATCCCAAGTTCGAAGACAATGGCCCTCTTTGGGATAGTTTTTGATGGGAGAAAGTCCTCGTGGACTTTGATCTTGAGACTGTATCGTTTTCGAACACAGTAACAGTACTCGCAGCCACGATCATCATGAGTTCCGTCAGGACGCTTTCTCTGAGTACAAGCAGTGGCCACCTTCCTCTCCGTCAAATCCTGAAACATGCGATTCACTTTTTCAAGCTGGGCCTGTCTTCCGTTGCGTGCATCCAGTGATGCTGCTTCTATTCTCCGTTGCAACTCGTGCATTCCTCTTCCTATGTCACGGTCGAAGTACCTGTCAGCGACGCATCCTGGCGATGGATCGGAAAAGATGGTGGTCTCGTCGTCCTTGGCTTGTGAGCAGCGTCGATTCAGGTAAATTTGAATCTTTTGGAGCCGCTCGAGGTCTTGCCGTTGTGTGAGTAGCAACACATCCAACATCTCTGGCTCGAGCCACGGATGGAAGTCTTCGAGAAACGGATATGCAATCACCGCACATTTGTCCATGCGTGTCCACAACTCAAGCAGTGAGAGAACGAAAATGCTCATGTCTTCGGCATTATTTTCGTACTCTACTCCAACAAGATTCAAGTAAGAATTTATTTCACCCGCGATTTCCGCGCATCGAGCCTCGCATGCATCTACCTCTATCGGCTTCTCTCGTGCATCGGCTTTGATGGAGATTTCTCTCCTGGCTAACGATAAATAACGTTCATTCAGTGCCGCAAATTCCATACTCACTTGCATTTTGTTACTTGGATCCGGGATGCTGTGTTCTGTGGCTTGAAGGTACGACAAACGCCGCTTTTGCTCGATATTCAGCAACTCCCGTAAGTACGACGAGCTATTCGGCATCCGCAGGCGCAAATCCTCTGCATGTGCATTATTCGGAAGCTTTGGAACAAGACGCCGGTTTTCATGTTTGAAGATACCCCACATTTTTTCAAAGTGATTTGAGGCCGTGTCGATAGGCTTCTGGCAGACCCTTGTGATGTTCTCTGCAAGGCCCGCATAAGTAATGCGAACCGCCTGTGGTGAATTTGCCAGCTCGGAGTCTAATTTTGCAAAACGACGACAAATCTTGGTTTTCAAAAAGTTGCTGTCTTCCATGTTCAACTTATCGAAGCAATCCTCCAAAAGCTTTCCCAAGACAAGGATGATGAGAAGCTTGTACTGTATCCGCCCACGCTCTGCACCTAATCTTAAATACAGAATACGTTGTGTGCAAACTCTGAGGATAAGCCAAAACGGGTTTCGACGCCATGGAAGCTCTGCATCGTCCCAGCAGACGTCGTCTCTGATTCTCTTTCGCAATAGTGGTGGGTGGGCCAGGCTCCCGTTTATTTCCAACAGAGTCATCAAGAACTGAGTGATAATCGCGGGGTCAACCGTATCACGAAATTCGGAAACCTCAGCACCTGCTTTTCGTGTTTTAGGAACGAATTCGTCCACAGTCTCGATGCTTGCTTTTTCGATGAACGATGCGAGACTTTTTTGAAACACTGGGTTCTGGAACTCGCCCTCTGGAAGAGAAACAGCAATACCAGGAAAGTCACATTGCAGGGCTCCTTTTGATGCGAGTGTTTGCTCAGATGTGTAAGATGTCTCAAATGCTTCGAATATAAAAGATGGCGTGTTCCTAACACGTCAGTTAGCAAACACATCTTTTACAATTGAGCGGCCGCTATTCGGTTGATGGCCTAACTTACAAACACTTTCTTATGAACAAGCAGGCATTCTGCGAGACGATATTCAAAATGAGATGCCCGTCTGGCTTGAGGCTTTCAAGATGATTCAAAATTGTCTCCTGATTAATGAACTGACCATCGTTCAATATTTTGCATGCGTTCAGTGATGCGCTTACTAAGCCCCATGCACGAGATTCTTCGTTGTCTGTCTTTTGTTGGAGAGTTCCAACTTCGTCGATCAGTCTGCTCACGATATCTCTCTGGAGCAACTCTATTTCCTCGTCAGTATCCCGACGCCCAGGAAGTTTGGGGGGGAACGCGAGGTGGTTGAACACGAGAGATAGGGTCTGGTGTGTGGCGGCCATGTTGACGAGAGGAGGCCTATCCAAAGCTCATATTACGGGCGAAAAGAGGAATTTGTTGGGGCAAAAAGTGTACTGGGAGAAGATGGAAGCTATGAGACGAAGATGGGGGTGTCGTATGCCAGCAGATTGTCGCAAGGCTGGAACAACGGCTGCCTCAACAGGCGCCTTTGTGTCGTTTGTCGGGGCAGCCTTGGCGGGGCAACCAGTTTGTCTGCTTTGCCCTATTTTCTTCCTTTTTTTGGCCTTTCCACATGCCCCTCAGGTTTGCGCCGTTTGTCAATGATCAATTGGTGTCGCCATGCAGCCGCCCGGCTTGCAGGTTGACCTATCATGCACTAAAAACCAACGTATATCACTGGAAGACGTAAAGGCTTAGTAATGATACACGAATAACATCGACTAATGAAGTTGCGTATAAGAAGATTAATGTATATTATCTAAAAATCTTAATTTTCAAGGTTGTTTAGAAACAATGGTTAAGCTTGGAAAGTATTAGACTGGTGACTACTGATATTTCGCTGCCTGACAACTAAGGCACCCGCCAGTGTACAACGGGGGCAGCTACGCTGAACCATCTTCAACCCGAAACGCTATTCTGACATCCTCCGCGACGTCGAAGCCTTCTCTTTTGCATTTCGATATCAGTTGTTATCGCCGTTCTGATTTTTAGCACGTTTCCGAAGAAGGAGCCCCGATCCTCGACATGACCCGCGTTCCATCAACCAGACCCCAGATCCTCCTAGTATCTCTCCGTCTACAACCATGGTGGGATCGCATGTACGCGAGTCTCATCAGCCAGCTGGACCAGAAGGCAGATATTCAAAGAACTACGACTGGGGGTGCTGTCATACGTACACTTCTGAAGAACCCGCCCAGGGCAGTTCTTCTGACCGATGCGGCTCTCACAGGACGAAAACATGCCAGGGTCTGGGACGCGGTACTGGACTACATTCGTGCGGGAGGAATAGCAGTTTGCATGGGACAATTTTCTAGCTTTGTTCGACCACGCAAGATTAAGCCGTTCTTTGAAAAGGCAGGTTTGCCATGGGAGCGTGGTTCTCATTACCGAACAACAGTCGTTCTCGACAAGGAAAATGTGCCGAGCGATGCTTGGCCCTTCCTTGCGGATTCATATAGCCAACAGGCTATTTATCTCAAAAATGTGGACAATTCGACGGCGTGGTATCGTCAGACTCGTGACTCTGTGATTGAATCTCTGGGGGTGCCGGGAACACCCGTGGAAGATGTCAGTTATGTTCCAGTAGCTCTGGACCGTGTTGGACAAGGAAAGCTCGGATATATCGGTGACGTTGACACGGAACAAGCATCGTATGCGGCCATTCTTGTGATGTGTGGGCTGCATCGCTGATTGTGCCTACTGGGAACCGGCAAACGAGTCTTCACCTTTACCTGACTCGATATTGTCATACAATATTGTTTCAATCCACAAGCAAGACAGAGCTATTGCGAACATGAATTTTTATTGTACTCGGAATCTGTATCCTCGACTACCCTCACGGTTTTATCCTTTAGAACAACAAATTATCGACGTATTACCACCATGGTTCACAACGTCCTCGGTTCACGACACACCATACGGGAATCATCAGGCATTAAAGCCGGTAGTATGAGCTGTGTTATCACAATATGGCTCTATGCCAGTTTTTGAAAACGTTGATGAACCTTCACCTTGTCAAAATGAAAAAGAAGCTGCATGAGGATCATATCCTCTACGGGTAAGGACTAAGAGCTCTTGTTTCCACCATGTCATATTCCTAGCTCAGCATTTATGACATAGAGTCTAAATTATATCAATTTTTATTTTCCGAATGTTTTCTAAGAGCTAAAATCCCGCGTAATGTAGATAAATTTACTTCAAAGTAGCCCTTTGACATAAAACAACATCCTTCCTTAATAAGACTAGCGCTTCAAGGATGGAGCGCTAGCCTAATATGGCTAGAGTGTGCTTCTACTCGAAACATGATTGGGCATTAGCCACTGCCGAGGTACTATTCGGCTCAGCAATTTCAGGGTGAGAAATCAATTAAAGAACTGAATGTTTTTCTGCAAGAACTTCGATTTCTTTCTTGCTTTTTTTTTTTTTTAAAAAAAAAAAAAACTTTTGGTTCAAATATTGAATCGCCTATAGAGTCTCAACACTGGGATTATCTTAGGTATAAATTCAACAACTGCCTACTTGTTCTAGGTGAGTTTCACGAGCGACAAGCTTATCGCTTATCGGCTTCTCCGCACGTCTCCACGTTGGACCTTTACGTTTCGTTGTCTTCATCTCCATCATCTAACCAGACCAGACCCCAGCAGCCACTCGCCTACAGACAAAGCAACAAAAAAATATAAAAAACAATGTCCGCAGAAGCCGAAGCGCAGGTCCAGCTGGACAAATTCAGCTCCATCTTCTCACTCGAAGGGAAAGTCGCCGTGGTCACCGGAGGCTCGCGTGGTCTGGGTCTGCACGTCGCCAGCGGATTTCTGCAGGCTGGATGCTCCAAAGTATACATCTCATCGCGCAAAGCAGCGGCCTGTGATGAGGCTGTCGCAGCTTTGAACGCCCTGCCCAACAAGCGGCCTGGTGCGCTGGCCATTTCTGTGCCTGCTGATGGCTCCAAGGTATCGGAGCTTGACCGGCTGGCGGCGGAGGTGAAGAAGACGACGGACCACGTCGATATTCTTTTTGCGAATGCCGGCGCCACATGGGGAGCGTCGTTTGACGAGTATCCTGAACAGGCGTTTAGCAAAGTGACGGATTTGAATGTCAAGGGAGTGTTCTACACGGTTCAAAAGTGCGTTTTCTATCCGTATCAAAGTTGTCCGTGTACTAATTGTCATAAAAAAGGTTTGCTCCTCTCCTAGAAGCAAAAGCCACCCTCGAAAATCCATCCAGAGTCATCATCACCGCCTCCGTCGCAGGAATTGGTATTGGCACAACCGGCAAACACGCTACCTACGCCTACTCTGCCTCCAAGGCAGCAGCCATCAGCCTAACCAAGACCCTTGCTGTCGACCTGGGTCCGCGTCATATTCTCACAAATGCCGTTGCCCCTGGTTTCTACCCATCTAAGATGGCCAACGGGTTGATAGAGCTTCAGGGTGGCTCTAAATCACTAGCACAGCAGTCGCCGAACGGACGGCTCGGCCAGCCGGAAGATATTGCTGGCTTGGTTGTGTTCTTGTCAAGCAGAGCTGGTACTCATGTCAACGGTGCCATTATTCCAACAGATGGCGGGCGACTGCTTGCGGGAGGTAAATTGTAGATTTTCACTCGACATATCTATATGTACCATGACAGAAAGAATCTATGTAAAGTTCACTTAAATTTTCGAAGTGAATCCGCCTTCCTTTTCAAAAATATTTCCAATAATTTTCCCCGTCTCCAGCACCTTTCTATCGTGGAATCTTCCAGCGACGAGTGTCAACCCAATAGGTAGACTCTTGTCACCAGCGATGCCTGGCAAGTTTAGACACGGGGCGTGTAGCAGTGACCATGCTTGGCAAAAGCGTGCATCACCAGTAAAATGAAGTCCCTCTGGAGCTATATCTGGTACGCTGGGTGTTATGATTGCATCATATTTAGTAGAGAAACGATCCCATATTGGTCGCAGGCGTGCGGCCCCGTCAAGAGCTTCCAGGAAATCGAGGCGAGATATCTTGTTTTTGTTTTCAACCTGATCGACCAAAAATGGAGCCATATTATCCTTGTCAAGAGAGTAGTCTTTTCTTAAGTCAGTACGTCATCAAGTAGTATACCAGGACAACAAAGGAATGAAAAAAAAAAAAAAAGACATACGTCCGAGAAAAGCACTGCGTCCTTCACCATTCATAATCGCCCGGTGCCATTTAGTCAACTTCTCAAAATCGGCCTCTGGCCACTCGATTTCCTCAACTTCTGCCCACTGCCGACTTAACAAGTGCTTTGCTTCTTCCCATGCCCCTTGCAAACCAGGTCCCGCTGGCGCCAGATCCCATACATGCGTTTTTAAGAACCCGATTTTCGCTCCTTCGAGTCGAAACTTGTTTGAGGGTATGTCTTCAAAATCAAAAGCCTTTGCTAGTAGCTCAAGATCATCGACATTCCGCGCAAAGAAACCAGGGGTATCGCATGTGATGGAATACTGACCCAGTCCTTCTCTCGATATCGAACCCCAGGTGGGCTTGAACCCATAGATGCCAGTATACGAGGCTGGTCGCACAACACTCCCTCCTGTCTGAGTACCTAGGGCTAGAGGGACTTGGAAATCAGCGACTGCTGCAGCGGATCCAGACGACGAGCCACCGGGGGTGTGCTTGACGTTGTGAGGGTTCACGCAGGGCCCGCCATCGGTCGTGGCGGCGAATTCGGTCGTGTGAGTCTTGCCTAGTAAAAGTGCTCCCGAAGCCCTAAGGGTGGCTACGCAAGAAGCGTCTATGCTCGAGGCGGTCGTGCCACGATATATGTCAGAGTTATATCGGGTTGGCATGTCTTATTGTTCCATCCAGTCAGTGACCGACGACATTCGTTGACATACTCGAAAGAACTAAATAGTCACCTTTTGTAAGAGCGATGTCTTTGATTGCTACCGGAATACCATGCAAGGGCCCTCTCTTCTCAGCAGGGATTTTGTCGAGTTTGCGGGCTTGAGCCAGCACATACTCGTGGTCAATATACGCCCACGCGTGCACTTCGGGATCCCTAGCAGCAATACGAGCGAGGAGGGCTCTGGCATACTGTTCCACATTTTCGAAGCGAAGAGCGGCTTCGGAAGCCGAAAGACGTGTCAGGTCAAGGGACATTTTGAATGGTCTATGGTTGTAAATGTTTGTTTTCCAGCGTACGAGTATTCTTGTTGGTAATGTTCCTCGGTAGGATGAATCATTCAAGAAGAATCTCGTTCTTCGGAATTGCACGTGTGATTTTCTTGACGTGCTTACCGGTGGGGCCCTGAATAGAGAAACATTTGAGCCCCAGCGGCCGGAAACAAGTCCGACGAAGCGGGGAAGTATAGACCCCGATCTGAAGAGGCCATTGTAGACCTGTTTTACCATTCACAAAGACACATTTCGTTTGATATCTGGAAGGAAATTTAGTTAGGGGAACCACTGCGAGAAGATGTCTCCGTCAGCCACCGTACTCGACTCATCCAAGGCCAACGCCACCGTCGGCGCTCTTGGTACATCGGCATCAGGCAGGAAGCTAAGAATCCGCAAGTACCCTGAATTTGAGACTCTCGAGGGCGAGCGCCAGTATCGCAAGCAGCACTTGGCCGCAGCATTTCGCATTTTCGCCGACCGCGGCTTCGATGAAGGCGTGGCCGGGCACATCTCGGTGCGCGATCCGATCCTGACAGACCATTTCTGGCTAAATCCGCTGTCGCGGCATTTTGCGACGATTACAGTTTCGGATTTGGAGCTGGTGAATGAAGATGGACAGGTTGTTATTGGCGATGAGCCGATCAATGCGGCCGCGTTTGCTATTCACTCCGAGGTATGCATACATACGTATAACCATCGAACCGTTCAATGTTGACATGAACTGTGAGTGATACTGACAGTGAAAGATCCACAAAGCACGACCAGATATACATGCCGCATGTCATGCGCATAGTGTCGCTGGAAAGGCGTGGTCTGTGTTTGGAAAGCCGCTTGATATGATAACACAAGACGCCTGTCGATTCTACAAGAGTCACGCCGTCTACGACAATTTCGGCGGAGTAGTTCTGGACCGCGAAGAAGGCAAGAACATCGCCCGGGCATTGGGAAATGGAAAGGCAGTTATTTTACAAAATCACGGGCTACTTACTGTAAGTTGGTCCCAGCGGATTCAAATCCGGATATGAATGGTTAATGGTCACTCCAGGTCGGACATTCTGTTGATGAAGCTGCGTTCTGGTTCATTAGTATGGACAAAACATGTCAGGCACAGCTTTTGGTTGATGCTGCTGCTTCTGGCTCAGGGCACAAGAAGATTATGATCAGTGATGAGGAAGCTGCCTTTACTGCTGAGCAAGTTGGCAGTCCGGAAAAGGGCTGGTTGGCGTTTCAGGGCTACTATGATGAAATCATGCTGAGAACAAATGGGCATTTCTTGCAATGAAATTGCAGTGCAAGCTTTATTTCTAAGTAGTAAAAAATTGAAATGTCTTAGTTTTTGGTCCTGGGTTGCCTGATCATGCCCTATTACATTGTCAGTTATCAAACACAAGCACAGTGAAAGAAAATGCGCTCTAACAGTGTGCGTAAGCGAGCCCTCGAGCCCAAATGGAGTGAGATCCAGCGTATCACTGAGTGTTGGCTGAAACCCATATTTGTCATACAGCGGTCTCCCTTCTCGCGTTGACTCCAGGAATGTAATTAGACCTAGTCGGTCCGCCTCATCCAGTCCCCATTGCAACAGCGCCTTTCCAATTCCCTGGCCCTGGTAGCTGGGGTCAACTGCGAGAATGTCCAGGTAGACTCTCTTGCTACGCATTTTGACCGAGTTCAAATCCTCCCCTTCCTTTAACGGGGGCAGCGCCACACTCCTGCGTCCAATTGTTTCGAGACATATTCTAAAGGCATAATAAGCCTCGGTACGCATCTGTGGTAATGCGGGCGTCATGTGCTCTCTGGCCTCTTCTTCTATTGTCTTGGTGACGGGCTCGTCCTGGTAGTAAATTGTCCAGCGCGACACGCCGACAACTTCGCCAGTCGTGGTATCGACGGCTTTGAACGAGAATGCTCTTTCTGCTGGCTCATCTTGAGAATTATTCCCTCTATCGGCGCAGGCTGCCTCGGCCTCGAGCATTTTCTTGGTCCGATGCGCGACATGGAAGTCGCGTGCCTCTTCAGTCAGCGGCAGTTCGTACAACACTTGCGATGTACGAGCGAGCGCGCGCTCCGTCACGATATATGAGGCTCGCACGTCGGCCATCCTCACCGGGGAAATCTCAATAGCCATGTTTGAAACCGTGAGTTTGTGAACGTTTTATGAGTCGCGAACAATACTTGACGACTGGCGAGTCAATGTTGTGGTCCACACGTTGTTCCATCTCCGGCCTTACAAATATTCGGAACCAAATTAGGGCGCAGCACTTATCAGTGCGTTTTTCAATTTTTCTTTTCTGACTTCGAGACTCATGGCGACTCGCAATCAATATTTGCAGTTATTGAGTAGTAGTATACCAGCCTTTCCCATGAGTTTTTGCAGACAGGTAGAAGTCAACATGTTTCCAAATTCTTTACTAGCCCAAGCGTCGGCCGGTGGGATAAACAACTTCCACACATCTTGACCAATACCCAGTGGTTATCAAAGCATCTGTTTGATTTGAACTTCCTGAGTGTGTTTGAGTACGTATCAATTTTCTTGTGAGTATTAATACACTACTGCGTGCGAAGACGCATCTAGAAATTCAAGTGGGAGACCTGAGCTCTTTTAGTATCCCACGGTGGGATCCGCGACCTACGAAATGCGATAGGTTCACCTTGCAAATTATCAATTATTCATGTGATCCTTTCGCATCAAATTTAGCAAACTCTATCGATAGTCCAGGCCAATGTTACATGGATATGTGTTATCATTATCAATGACATACATACCCCGCCTGTGCGCCCATCATCCGGGCGGGATATGTAGAACTATATAAGATCCGTGAGTAACCGATAAGAGTAGCCACCTGTGCAGTTGACTACTCATACAGCCAAAAGACCCTGAACAACTCAATAAAGTCACCACCCCGTTGATCACAAAACTCCATAAACCCGCTTGATTATGGCAAAAGACGAGACCTTCGAGACCTTTCCGCTCGGCGACTGGGATCTCCAGAGCGGGGGAAAGATATACGATGCTCACATCGCGTTCAAGACCTTTGGTGACTCCAAATTGCCACCAATCGTCTACCCGACATGGTTTTCTGGAGGTAGTCGCTTCTCACCATCGCAGAGAGGATGCCGGGTGAAATACCGTGCTGATACAAACCGTGAACAGCTATATCAGACAACTTTTGGTTGATCGGGGTCAATATGACGCTCAACCCTGAAAAGTATTTCATCATAATCCCTGCTCTATTTGGAAATGGACAGTCGTCGTCCCCATCGAACCAAGGTCCCAAATCAAAAAATGTGCCCTTCCCAAAGGTTTCCATGTACGATAACGTGCGGGCTCAGCACAAGCTCGTGACCGAGCACTTTGGTATCACTCATCTACGTTCAGTCTTAGGTTGGTCCATGGGAGGTGCTCAGACCTTCCAGTGGGCATCGCAGTATACGGATTTCATGGATTTGGCGATCCCATTTTGCGGGGCTGCAAAGGTTGCCTTGCACAACATGGTTATGCTCGAGGGTGTGAAGAGCGCGCTTCTCAGTGCCAAGTCAATCCCACCCCCGAAAATGGGAGAAATCGCCTGGCCTACTGCTGAAGGGGAAAGCTATCGTACATGGTCGGACCAGGAGAAGACCATCGGCCTAAAAGCCTTGGGACGGGTATACGCTGGATGGTAAGTACAATAATTCCAAGACAAAGGCCATATGTATCCCAATCCTGACCCCGAAATTCATGTGTAAAGGGGATTCAGCCAAGCTTTCTACAGAGAAAAGGTGTACGAAACCACTCTGGGCTACAAAGACCTGGAAGACTTCATGGTCAACTTCTGGGAGAAATGGTCTTGCTCCAAAGGTATGCTTGATACCTGACCCGGTTGGTGGCTCGGAGACATTCAATTTGACCTGTTTTAGACCCTGAGAACATGCTGGTTATGCTGCAGACCTGGCAGCACGCCGACATCTCTAAGCAAGAGCCATACAATGGCGACTTTGAACTAGCCTTGGCGTCCATTAAAGCTAAGACGCTCGTTCTTCCGGGAAAGACGGATTTATACTTCCCGTGGGTTTGCCATTGACCGTGCAAGATTGCGATGCTGACGAAACCTGACAGGCCTGAGGATTCCGAGTATGAGGTGAAGTGTATGACGGACGGGATCGGCGAGCTGGATGTGTTCCCTTCGATCTGGGGTCGTAAGTAGCACTCATTCAAGACAATCTCGATAGCTGGCTGATATTGTTTGTAGACTGGGCAGGAGGCCCTGGAGACAGCAAGGAAGACGTCGCATGGCTGGATCAGAAGCTGGCGAAGTTCTTTGCAACTGACAAATAGGGTGTTAAATAGTCAACTTCCGTACCATGTATGCACGCTTCATGATCGTTGCAATTAGTATAACATAGGCTGTATATCATGTCGATATCTTTTTCTTCTCGCAGACAAGAATAGAGTGTGTTGTAAGGAAAGAAGGCGAAAGTTGGCAGCGGTTCTCAGCGGTGGTCCGTGGAAAGCGGAGTTCACGTGACCTCCACGCGGGGGCTGGGCTTTGCGCATTCACCTGCGACTTCTCCCTGTCTCTCTCTTCCTCGAGACCTGTCACACGCCCACTGCGATTCATCCAGCGCAATCCTTCACTTTTCTTGTTTCTCTTTTGTCCGTTCTCTAATTCATTTGTGTCATTAGTCAATCGTGTCTTTTCCTTCCATCTTCCAATTCGGCGTCATTCTCGGAATTATTTTGTCTGCGTCGGCGTCGTGGTGAACAATCTTCATTACAGTCAACATACACTCGTGTCATCTCTTATCATCATAAATCATAATCAATCATGGCTGCGCAACAAGTGAGACAATGGGGAGTCACGCCCCCGATATCGATGACGCTTCCTGCTCCGGAAGAAGTCGCAGCGAACGACGACTTGATTGCAGAGTTAAAAGCACAGAACAACTTCGAACTTCCATCGGAGACGGAGCGAAGGAAGCAGTCACTGCAACTCATGCAGCGGGTCACGATAGAATTCGTCAAGGTCGTTAGTAAGCGGAAAGGTTTGTCCCAGGCAGCCGTTGAAGCATCGGGGGGAAAGATCTTTACATATGGGAGTTATCGTTTGGGTGTCTATGGCCCTGGTTCGTTTTGACTACGCTCCATTTATTTCTTCCTTCGTGCTCTAATTAGAACAGGATCTGACATTGATACCCTTGTTGTCGCACCAAAACACGTTCTAATTGAAGATTTCTTTTCTGATTTCCCTCCTATTCTCGAGCGAATGTCGCCGCCAGGAGCTATCGAGAAGCTAACGCCCGTGCCCGATGCATTCGTCCCTCTGATCAAACTAGAATTCTCCGGTATCAGCTTCGATCTAATTTTCGCCCGATTGATCATCCCTTCCATCCCACTCAATCTCGATCTCAAAAACAACGACTACCTGCGCGGTCTTGACGACAAGGAGGTACGATCGCTCAACGGTACTCGAGTCACCGATCAGATCTTGGAGCTGGTGCCACAACAAAAAACATTCCGCCTGGCGTTGAGGGCGATTAAATTATGGGCTCAGCGTATGTGCCTTTTCTTTTCCATCCGATCTTCTCTCTGATTTATTACAGGTCGTGCCATCTACGCCAACATTGTTGGGTTTCCCGGAGGTGTTGCGTGGGCGATGCTGGTCGCACGTGTTTGTCAATTGTATCCTCAGGCAACTGGGTCGGTCATTGTTGGCAAGTTTTTTCGTATCATGAATAAATGGGCCTGGCCACAGCCAGTACTGCTAAAGCCTATTGAAGACGGTCCTTTGCAGATGAAAGTGTGGAACCCAAAGGTGCGTTTCTTAAGTTTGCCCCTGCTAGAAACCGTCTGATTTCACAGATTTACCACGGCGACCGTTTTCATCTGATGCCTATCATCACTCCCGCGTATCCTTCCATGTGTGCCACCCACAACATCTCGATGTCGACCAAGGCTGTCATTCTTCGCGAGCTACAAAGGGGTGGGGATATCGTTGATAAGATCTTCGCCAAACAGCTGACATGGAATGATCTCTTCACCATTCACACATTCTTCTCGCAGGACTATAAGTATTACCTTCAGATTACATCTTCCAGCAAAACAAAAGATGCGCAATCTGTTTGGTCTGGCCTGGTAGAGTCCAAGCTGAGACACCTCGTTGGTGCGTTGGATAGGAAGTCCACTATCGCTATCGCCCACCCCTATCCCAAAGGGTTCGAGAGAACACATGTGGTGAAAGATGATGCAGAGGCAGAGCAAGTTAAGAATGGGTCTACCAAATTCCAAGCACAGGGAACCTCAACCGAGACAACTGATGAGACCAATGACCCAAATCACAATGCAGCTGCTGAGAATGGCGCACAAGATGCTCAGGTTCCAGGTACCGCCAACAGCGGCGAAGCAGACAGCCGCACCATCTACACCACTACCTACTACATCGGGTTAGATTTGAAACCGCTGGAGCCAGGCGCTTCGAGATCGCTCGATATTTCCACGGATGCCAATATTTTCAAATCCACGTGTACTTCGTGGCAGGGCTTCCAGCCAGGAATTAACGAACTCAGCATCACTCATGTGAGAAAGTATGTTCATCCCAACTTGCAGCCTTGTCTTACTCATCTACAATCTAACACTACCAGTTTCGACTTGCCGGATGACGTTTTCCGCCCGGAGGAGACTAAACCGACCCGACCAAAGAAAAAGGTTGCAAAGAAGCCTTCCGCGGCGGTTACACACAAACGAAGCATCGACGCTGTAGACGTAAGTCTCAAAGAGCCGAAAAACTGGAGCTGGATGACTGAAAGCACGGCTCGTGCCATTGCTGCTGCTTCTTCCACTTACGATGGTTCGGGGATGATACTGATAATGAACCATAGGGTGCCGTCCAACCCGAGACAAAACGTCAAGTGTCCTCGAATGGATTCCCTCAAACAGCAACACCAGCTTGAGTGAAAAATGCGTTGTTGAAATAACACAAACAATCATTGACATGAAGACCCTCCATCCCGCCGGGGCTTGTCCCCTTCTTGCCAAACCACCCATCCGACAGTATCCAAGCGCAGTGGGGCATGCGAGGCCTAGGCTACGATCTGCGTATGGCTACTTATCACAATATCAGAGGCCCAGAAGCTGCTTCTATTCGTCGATCGTGGTGGATACGATGGAATTTGATTACTAGGTTGGTAACGATCTCTCTCCCAAACGCTCTGAACCCTACAGGCTGCCTTTCTTTTCTTCTCATCTTTTTTTTCCCCTCAAAACACAAATACCTAGTGTCACCCAAGACTGGTAATAACTCGGAGCTGGCGTAAAATCAGCCAACTCCTTTAAAAAAAGAAAAAGCGCAGTTTTTGTGTTTGACAGTATCAAAGCATGTGGCGGACAGATTTCAGCGTATCTTTTAGATAGATTCAATGAAAATATCGTAAACTCCTTAACTTGCTCTCTCTCAATTAACATCAAAATAAACCGCGTTCGGGACAAAAATCATGCAACATGAACTTTGTTTTGGCCCTCGGCGCTCGGAGAAAAATGTGCTCAAACCCGCGCGAACATCTATTCCCAAAATGGCAATTCTTCTCAAATCACCGCAAACCCTAACGAAGGCCCTTCCATCACGCCAAATTGGTTCATATTGTATTGTTATTGCAGCAAGATGACAGCATTTCTTAGAACCCGTACTTGTCGTTTTGTATGGGCCTCTTCCGCTGCGTGAGCAGTGCGGAAGCAATCGGAATCAACGGGTTAGAGAGAGGCGGCAGTTCTGGGTACCTTGAGAGATCTCTGGAGTTGACCCCGCAGGTGAAAGTTATTATATTGTAGTTCCCTATTTCTCTGGCTTTTTTTCTCTTCTTTTCTTGTCAAGCATCATCTTTTGAAGTCATATAGAGCAAGAACAGACAGGAAAATGGCATCGTCAGCAACATACACGCTTCCCCCACTGCCCTACGCATACGATGCAAGTCTTCACCTCTCATCCCAAGCACCTTTCATGTTGGCAAAAAAAAAGAATTAACAGAAAATTTAGGCACTCGAACCAGTCATATCTGCACAGATTATGACCCTTCACCACCAAAAGCACCACCAGACATACATCACCAACCTCAACGCCGCCCTGGCCGCTCATCAAACCGCAACCGCATCCAATGACATACCGGCATTGATTGGATTACAGCATAAGATCAAATTCAACGGTGGTGGCCACATTAACCACTCTCTTTTCTGGCGCAACCTCGCACCAGCAGGCAGTGCCGAAACAGACATTAAAAACGCACCAAAGCTTGAGGCTGCCATTGTCGAGCAATGGGGAAGCGTGGATGCATTTGTGGACAAATTCAAGCAGACCCTACTTGGAATCCAGGGAAGCGGCTGGGGATGGTTGATTGTGAGAGATGCTCAGAAAAGGCGACTGGAGATCGTCTCGACCAAGGATCAGGATCCACCCGCCAGTGATGGGACTGGGGAGGCTGTGCCTTTGTTTGGGGTTGATATGTGGGAACATGCGTATTATTTGCAGGTCAGTATATTAGCTTTGCTTCTGAATTGTTTATCTAACCTTTGGAATAGTATTTGAACAACAAGGCCGGATACGTGAGTGAGATTTGGAAGGTGATCAACTGGAAGGTCGCTGAAGAGAGATTTTTGGGAGGCATCGAGAAGGAGATCACATTAAAGTTGTAGACTTTATGTATTCAACTGAAAAAAAAAGTTCTAGTCCTAGGACTAGAAACTTCAATGGAAACAATGATAAATTATGCATTAAACCGGATTACATGCAATAAAAAGGACATTTGAAACCCCAATAATTAATTCCACCCAAGAATCCCCCTCCCGATGATGTATCCACTCTGGTGTCTATCGCCTACTGATACAACCGTGATCAGCCTCCCAACAACTCCTAAGTTTGATACCCCAAGATCAAGCTTAGATGGTAGCTCGAATTGTAGATTGTCCTTTTCCGCTGCGCTTAGCGTAAAAGAGTGAAGAGGCTCCGAATGTGTTTGCATCGAAAGATCACCCGATTTTCTAGTACGTGTATATATTAGTATCCTGTTCTTTTAAAATATTATACTATCAAAAGGCATGACCTACTCGATCTGTAAGCCTAGGGATGGTTGGCTTTTCAAAGCGTGAAGAGTGTCGCTGTCTGAAACATCGAATGTTGCTTGTGTGCTGCCGGAGCGATCTCGATTGTTATGGAGAAATATCCTAAATTCGTTGATATTTCGATTCACTGACGATGAAAATGACGAAAAGGAGGACGATGATGCTGATGAGGACGAAGAGTTCCTTGGGGGACGCATAACAGCTATCAAGCCGCCGTTGCTAGCACGCGGAAGCATTTCACCACACATAGTTGGTTTTGATGGGTGAATTGATGCTAATGATGAATAGAAAATAACAGCTGTTGGAGAGAAGAGAGAAACTCAAGATATTTTGCGGATGATTGATTGCAAACTAACATTCTCTCGCGTTGAGTCTCCATATAGATACATTGTCAAACAGTATGGTACTAAACCTAATCGGGGTCTCTCCCAAGGTTGCTCAAATCTGCTCAAATGCGCGACAGGCTCCACTCGGGATTTGCCCAATGACGTTCTCGGATTTCAGGGTACCTGGGTGAGTACCTTGGTTAACCATTTTTTTGTCAATAATTATTACTTAATGCTGCTAGGATTACGTAGAGACCTTGGTGGTTGCCTTGCGCGGCCTGGTGGTCATAGGCACCAGTAGCCCTAACCCTTAACCCTAGTTCTAAGAATGTCAACCTTTACACCGATTATCGGCCACTTATTCAACGATTACGAGATGATCAAGTGGTTGACTCTTCCCCCAAATTCCTTGATTGGATCATACGACCGATCGTTGGGCTATATAAGGAGGGACAATGCCCATGCATCTCTTGTTTCTCAAGTTAAATCGAAAGGGATTAACACGTTACTTTAGCCTCGGTAAGCATCTGCGTGTGGTGTTTATTAATCTGCGTTAAGGCCTCAAAGCCTGGCAGTCATGAGCTCGAAGTTACTCATGTTGTCGGAATCGAAGCCTTTGTCAACAAACTCATATCAAAGCGCACGAATATAAGCCATTGCAAAAAATCCTACGGAAACATCAATAAACGATTTGAAACCACGAAGAAATTGATGAAAGGCTTGATTGAATCCCTTCAGCATATATGATTGCAATCATCCCGATGATATGAGAAACTCCGGGCTCATAGCTGTTGAGCTTCAGGGTCTTGGCGCAGATTAATAGCCACACACATATTGAGGCTTATTGAGGAAAAGGTCGCAGGTGGATTTGGGTTTAACTTGGGAAACGGGACAGGTGGTTTATGACGCGTGATCTTGATTTTTACAATGGTGATATCCGCCATTTGTTGAAAGTTTTTGTATTTACATTTGCTTTGGTTTTAATGTGCTAAATACGCATGGAAGTAGGTCGTTCGGGAATTTCAAGAAATTTCGTTTTACATCTTCGACAATAATGTGACAAAATGTTGAAAAAAAGAAGCCAAATATGCTTGCAGTAACAATAACTTGTAAAAGTATTCTAGAATGGTGGAAGCCATATTCAGGAGCATCGTAGTCCGTTGTTCGCAGAGAAGTTGTCAGGTAGTTACTTGATATGACACTATCCGGTTGTTCAGAGTTAGTAACCTCTTCAAATAGAGTGCGAGCTGATTCTCACCAGGAGTGTCAGAGACAAACATTTTCGCTGGCAAAGTGTGACTTTCTCCTTCTGACGGGGTAACTCGAGATCTCCATATAAGTCTTGTTCAGTTAACTGGCGTCTAGTTGCGCTGGACCTAGAATCACTCATTGAGTCGACGACTTCTGTCATAAGAATCAAATTGTCCACATTTTCATTCTCAATTTTATCCTCATCTTCATCCTCCTTCTCATCGTCATCCTCATCGTCCCGCGGGTTTTCATAAATATAATATTCATCACGATTACATAGGTCACATGGCAAACAAATGCATTTGTTCTCAGTAAGGGCGTATTCTGTCGCAAGCCGTCGTTGAAATTTTTCAATCTTTTTTGGCTTTTTGTTGTCTTGAGATAGTTTCTGCGAAGGCATGGTGTAGTATACCTTTTAGAAATGAGGAGTATTGAAGGCAGTTTTCAGATGGAAGGCTGGAGTTCTGGCTAAATTGATGTAGAGGAGTAGGATGGTTTAGAAAAAAACACTCTTTTTATATACGCAAAAAAACGATATAACATCAATGGAACCATCCGCTACGTAATTTCGTCAAAGCATAGCTGGGTTCTCACAGAAGAGCATTGATAGAGCTTCATCCAGCTCACAATGACAGAATTCTTTATGCAGCCAAAACATATCCAACTGTGAATTTTATCTCACACTTTAAAAGTGTAAACTTTTCATCAAAATAAAATCATAATGCACCTATACTTGTGCGATACGACTTGATAAGAATTGATTTTTCTGCTAAAATATCAATTGATTATGAGTTTAGTATTCTCTACTCACATGCTTACCACATGTACAGTACCGTGTTATCATAGTCCTTTATGTGTTAATCCCAAGACTGAACTACATATATAATATTCCTAGTATGTTTTTTATCTGAATATATATAATTGACAAGACCCACACGAGTTACTTCAATATGAATGTATCAAATTCCGGGCTATTGAAGGTACCAGTAAGCTCTAGAAACGCTACATGTTGAGAGAGTACAAGAACAGTATAAAACCGATCTCGACAGACTACTTGCCCAATTAGAAGGCCTCGAATAAACCACAATGGTTCCCTCATGCAATAGGAGCGACTCTTCAAATGTTGTAGAATTCTCTCGTTCAATTTTGCATTAGCCTCCTTTTATAGTGGCACCTGTGGTGAAGATAGAAATGGAAAGAAAAAGGTTAATAAGAGCGATCAATAATAAGTATTTACGTTACACACAGGCATTCCGATCACAGAAAGAAAAGTACATAGTCTTTAGGGTTAACCTCCGAGTTCTATGCGTATATGCCGATCGGATGTTGAGATCTAACTGAACTAGGCAACTTGCCCGAACTTTCCTCTGCGGGATCGGGAGACAAAGTCCGGGAAAGTTACTTTATTTGTAATATCGGGATTTTTGACTGCATAATTGGGCCTTCATTGTTGCATTTCTGCGGCAGGTGATCATTATGGCTGTGCCAACGTGCTTGAATAGACAATCATCTCAGGCAAAGGTGAGGGGTTAAAATCAAGATTTAAGAAGCATGAAAGGTCTGGTCAAGACAAAATCTAGCAGTAATGTGAAGTCTCCATTGATTGAAGAAGAAAACCTTCTGATTACTAAAATTCTGCAAATTCAATGCTTTCAGTCGGCTGTAGGTCCCAACTCTTATTAAATTCAGTGTTGTGTCTATGAGCCTCCCTCACTTGTACTTTATTTTTGGTATGAGGTAATCAAACACCTCAGTGCTAGTTACCACATACCACATCCGTTGATTTAAGTTAGAAAGAAAAGGCTAACAAGTTCAAAAAAATAGTGCTAGTACTCGTATCACTTGCGTTGGTCCCTGTATGGGCCATCAGCAGATATTTCAAAGATGAAAGGCAACTCCGTCGCTTCCCTAGTCCTAGCATTGCTGGGCTGACTCCGCTATGGGGTATATGGCAGTCGTTGAAAGGAACACAGACCGTACAGATTTACAGAGAACACGAAAGACTTGGTCCTGTTGTGCGCATCGCCCCACATCATCTATCATTTGCTCAGCCCGCAGCCTATAAGGATATATACGGCTACAGCGTTCCCATGATAAAGGGTGACTTTTACGACCTCGTTTCGGAAGGGAATCCCTCTTTATCGCAGGCGACTGATAAAACAGTTCACTCAAATAAGCGTCGTGCAATGGCACACGTCTTCTCGGCCAAGGAAATCATTTCTATGGAGCCACGAGTGGTGTCGACAGCAACGAATCTTTGCGCCGCCATCAAGACCAAAATATCCGGTGGCACATTAGGCCCAATTGACGAATATCATACCCTCTCAACAAATGGAGACTCTGCGGTTTTCGATATCAGACCCTGGCTCAACATGTTTTCGTACGATGCCATTTCCAGTATGGTCTTTTCCAATGAGTTCGGCTTTTTAAAAAGGGGCAATGACATTTGCTCCTCAGTTAACGAAAAGGGGAAAGAAACATACGTTCACGCAATGAACACGTACCACTCAAGCAACCAATACAACACTCTTACAACACAGCTTCCCTCTCCCATATACAAAGTTCTCCGGAAAGCCCTTTTCTGGGTCCATGGCAATAAGGCTGGTGGCTACTTTGCTGGTATGGCTCGCTCTCAGGTTCAGCACAGATTGAAGAACGAGCCGGTGGAGCGCGATTTATTTTCATCTCTGCCAATCCGCCCAACCGAGAAGCGTCCTATTCCCATGGACGAGTCAGAGCTTATTGCTGAATGTGCCACCATGCTCGACGCTGGCAATGACACCACCCAGTCGAGCCTGGCAGGATGTATCTTCCACCTAGCCAGCAATCCTGACAAGCAAAAGAAGCTATTTGATGCTCTCACGACCACTCTAGATATCGACGACGACAAGCTAAAAGAAGGAGAATTTCATGTGCCTAGCTACAAGGAAATCCAACATGTTGGATATTTGCGTGCTGTCCTTGAGGAAAATTGGCGTTGTCTGCCACCTCTAGCGAGAGGTCTTCCTAGAATTACTATCGGCCAAGGTGCTAATATTGCTGGCCACTTTATTCCTCCTGGTGTCACTGTTTCAGCCACAGTGTATGCGATTCAGCATGACAAGAACCTGTTTCGCCGACCTTTTGACTTTATTCCAGAACGGTGGATGCCTGAAGAAGACTTTGGAAAGGACGAAGTCGAGGCGAAAAACCTCAAAGATTACTGTATCCCATTTAGTCTTGGGCCGCGTGCTTGTATTGGCCGCAATTTGGCATATATGGAAGTCTCAATTGTTATTGCTGCTCTCGTTCTCAATTTCGAGTGGGAGATGGCTGAGAAGGGCGCTGACATGCCTATGTTTGAGCGTTTTAACTTTAATCCCAAGGAGCTGATTGTGAAGGGAAAAGCAAGAAAAATTAACAAAGTTAGTTCAACCTACTCATATAGCACTTGAGATATGTATCTATGGATGTATCGAGTGTCAGAATTTGTTCATTTCTTATACATGGCAGATTGATCAATGATGCCTGGTAGTATGCTCCAACGATGTCATGTTCAATTATTACTTCATCAACTTTGAATAGTGTTAATCGATCAATATACGTTACAGTGACTATAAATTTTACTTTTTTAATACTTTTCAAGTAATTTCAAAGCACCTAGTAGTTTGAAATATATTCATAGCGCAGTTCATACCGGGGGAGGCAGGTCTCGTTCAAAATCATCGTCCGGTACCACGGCCCATTGCTTGCGCAGTCGCTCAATGCATGTCCTATTAGGCCATTTTGTGTTCTTCATAAAAGTTTCCATCCACTTCAACAGTTCGTACTGTTCTGTGCGACCCATGAGAAACTGTCCACACCAGTATGCCAAGTGGGCACCGTTGAGACCTGAGCCAACATCAGCGTCGGACAGAACCAGGGCACAGATTAGTCGGGTAGGGACAAGTATTTTCGACTACGCAAGTGGTCAATTAATGGCACTAAAATTTGACGCAAAACATACGTTCCAGTATTGGCCGGTTTCATAGTATGTCTTCAGTGACTCTTGCTTAACACGATAAACTGCAATCATTGTTTTCGATGTATAATACTGTTGCAACGCGATAGCTATTTTGACATTAAATGATGCTTTCATAGCGGAGAACTGGGGTCTTACCGTGCCATGTAGTGAGGCAGTGGATTTTAGGAAACGGCTGCGATGGGACGTCCTGATAAAACCAGGGTTTAAAAGTTTCTGGAAGTGATTGGAACCAGCAATTGATATCTGCTTCCAAAGAATCAAGTTCATTTTTCCGAAACTGAGGCCCATGCAAGGACATAGACCAACAAGCATTGCACGTCTTGGCAAGAAGAAAGGTCATCCTGTTGGTCCATACTTCATCTGCAGCAGGGGCAAACAAGTTGTCACTGCTAATAATGTCCAGGTCAAATTGGCATGGTTGCTCAGAAAGAAAACATATTCGCAAAGACTGCCTAACGAAAACCCAAAATGCCGCTCCGGACATGTCTACTCGATCAGGGAGCCATTTGATCGTGGAGCTAGTCAGTAGTGAGAATGCTCCATGTATGTGAGTCTGTGCGTCTTCATGCGGTTCTAAGAACTGCTCGGACATTCGTAAAATCGCTATTGCAGCGAGTAGGTCATCTTGGGTGGTGATTGGCATCGACCCGGGGTTTAGAAGTGGGATGAGATGATTGATAGCTTTGTTAAGATAATGGCGCGCACTGGCATCGTCACTGTGGCCTCGAAGGCACAACACATGCGCTGCATATGCTAGGCAGGAATAATAAAGAAGCGGATTGTGCAAGGCTCGTCTCGGTACCTCTTGGGAGAATGACCGACTTGGTGACACGATATCTAGCTACCAAGTCATTAATTTGATTTTCTTCTCTTTTCTTTGAAGGAAAACCCACCCAAAATCCCGCATGTTTCATGTAGAAAAGGAATAATTCGCTCTCAGCCTCTGTGATGCGAACAGGCTTCGAGGAACTTGTCACTGAACTATGTTGGTCAGGACTATCCTGTCCAATGAGTGGACCCGAAGACGCAACATCGGGAGACGATAAATTAGGCTGCCAACTTGAATGCGCTGACGCTTCAATCGGCGAAACCACGTGGTGCGTAGCAGACAAGGCTGAAGGGTCTGGGTCGTTGTCGTTTTCTGAGAAAGAACCACTATCCAGGTAGCTCGCATCTCCGTTGCCAGGGCTTTCACTGGCCTCAGCGGCTGGGGAGGCATCTGACGACGGGGCAGGATCGGCCAAAATTGACAGTAAGCTTTGGCGAAATCTCGTGTCTCGATACCGACATGTAAGTTTCGCCCGAGATTTCTGACATCTCCCGCAAATAGGGCGTATACGGTCACCTAGATGCAGATCATATCAGATCAGTAGAGCGTCCGGGGAACCCCCGATAGAGCTTCCCGGAGACGCTCCGAGAAGAGTGCGGGCGAACAGACGCACATTTGAGGTGGCGTTGCTTGCATGGATCACTATTAAATTTCAGTCAAGCACATGATACTTCCTGCAGGACGGAGGGACTGACCAAGACGAGCTCATCATGCAGCGCTTTGTGAAGGATTTCCGTGCGAAGAAAATCCCGAGGACGAGGAAGATCCTTTTATCTCCAAACGCGGGATTTTTTGCTAGATGCAGACTAGCTTGCATACTCCTGGTGGAACCCATGACAACAAGGCCAACCCCGGATTTTCGCCATTCAGAGTCAACCCGGACGGTGGAGACTCGCCTGTATGAGTCGTGCTGCTATCGAAGCTTCACGTCTCGGAAATTCGGAATACCGAATACCCTGCCTAGGTATAGCTGCATGCTGATCCACTATGCTTCAATAAGATAATAAATATCCGACGGTTCCTAATTTGGACCTTGGAAAAGAAATTTCTCGAAAATCAGATACTACCACCTCCACTAAGCTCCATCTCAATGGGTCTATTTTATTCTTTCTTATGCTAAAAATTGAAAAATGACCGGCTCTCGCGAAACAGAGCCTCGCCCGCCCAAATATGCGTTTGGTCTCCAGGGCAAGGCTCTGAGGGCCAATATTTCAGTGGCAGGAGCTCTGGGATTTTTACTCTTTGGTTATGATCAGGGATTTTTGAGTGTAAGTCGCTTTGTGCTGAAGGATTTGTCTACTAACTTCATACGGTCTTCTTTAGGGCTTGATTGCAGAGGACAACTTTTTGACGCAGTTCAATCACCCATCTTCAGGGTTGTTGGGGACGATCAGTTCAATTTATGAGTGAGCATTGCCCCGACAGATACTTTCTTTTCTATGGGGAAAGTGTTTCTGATTTACTGTAACAGAATTGGCTGCTTCTGCGGTGCTCTCATCGTCTTCCTTGTTGGAAATAATCTTGGACGCAAAAAGTGCATTTTTCTCGGCGCGTTTTTGCAATGCATTGGCGCTATATTACAAGCAAGTGCATTTGGTGTTCCCCAATTGATTGTTGGGCGCATTGTCTGGTAAGCCCTTTAGCTCCTTGCTCTCATACTTGCCGTCGTTCGCTGATGAGTTATATGACAGTGGCCTAGGAAACGGATTCAACACCGCGACAACACCCCTATGGGTTTCCGAGCTGGTACCGGCAGAGTCTCGCGGCTTTCATGTTGGTGTTGAAGGGAATCTGATTGCCCTTGGAATCGTGGTCGCGTACTACTTCAACATTGGCATGTCGTATGCCTCGGGCCAGGTGCAATGGAGATTGGTTATTGCCTTTCAGATCGCCATTATTTTCTTCCAGGTGCTCTGGACTGCCATGCTTCCTGAATCTCCCCGATGGCTAAGTGCTCGTAAGCATGTCTTCACCCAAGCTAGATAGATTGCATCTAACGGGCAGCTAGGTGGCCGCCATGCCGAGGCAAACCAAATCCTTGCCCAAATCACCGGCAAGAACCTGTCTGTCGACGACCCAGCCGTGAAATCGTTAAAAAGTGATATCGACGAAGCCATTGCTTTGGAAGTAGCTGACGGACCATGGAAATTCGGCGAGTGCTTCAAGAGCGGGCCACTCAAGATTCGGCGCCGCTTCATACTAGCCATATGTATACTCCCCTCAATTGTTTTTTTTCTTTTAAGCATCGGGCTGATACAATAAAATCCAGGCCTCCAAGCAATGCAACAACTCAGTGGTATCAACGTGCTAGTGTATTATGCGCCGCATACCCTAACCACCGACGTTGGCATGGCATACAAGCCATCACTACACGTCGGCGCCGGCTTGGGGCTAACATTCTGGTTATTTTCGTTCATCGGAATCTACTTTCTCGACAAAACCGGGCGTCGTCCACCTCTTATTTGGGGCGCCTTTGGTTGTGCTATTTGCTTCCTCTGTGTGAGTACTTCATCATATTCAGTCCTTTGGCAACACATCAAGCTCATTTAAGTATATGACCAGGCCGGCGTCTTGCAAAAAGACATCACCCCCGTTCGAGCCAAGGCCTCTCTCACATTCTTCTTCCTCTACGAAGCCATTTTCGCCATCGGTTGGCTCCCAGTGCCCTGGCTCTACGCACCCGAAATCATGCCTCTACGACATCGCACCCACTCCGCCGCTATTGCAGCCGCCAGTGACTGGATATTCAATTTCCTAGTTGTGCAAATCACGCCCGTAGCAATCGCCAATATCCGGTGGAAAACGTACATTATTTTCTTTGTGCTGAATGTTGTCTTTGGTATTGCCGTATGGCTGTTTTATCCGGAGACGGCCGCCAGGAGTTTGGAGGAGATTGATGCGTTGTTTATGGGTGATAATGATCGGGTGATTGTTGTTGATAAGAGGGGAAGGCTTTTGCCGGGTTTCCGGAGAAAGGATTTGAAAATTGTCGGTGGTGGTGGTGGTTTGGATCCGGAGATGGTGATGTCGCCGGGTCAGGCGAGGTTTTCGGGGAAAGATGAGAGTGGGTATCGTGTTGATTATAGAGAGCATTCAGGGTCGAATGAGAAGGAGTGAATTTTCCAGTCAGGGGGTTTTCACGGTTTGCACTTTCTATGTATATAGACTTAGATTATAGAGGCTTTCAGGTGGTCGTGGTTTACAATATGTTCAATGAATTCATTGACAAATACTGCATGTGTTGAACCGCTCGGAACATCAAATCCAGCCATCATGCTATTTATAATTGTATTTATACATAGTACATCAAACAATCGAAAAGGTTGCAAATCAAACATGCCATGCCATGCCACATACATACATACATACACTAACCCAATGAAAAGCATAGCAAATCCTTTCCTCCCAAGAAGAACATACCAAAAAGGAATGCATATTCCTGAAGATCGCGACTGAGAATGCAAGCGCCATAAAGAAAAAGAAAAAAACCAAGAAAAGAACCCCAAAACTCCTAATTTTCTGACATTATGCTTGAAATCGACGCCTACCCAGGTGGCCATTTGCCATTGCTCAAAAGTTCATGTATAAACATGAATAAAAGAATTTAAAAGAAGAAGAAATGTTTTGGTCAAATCGGTTTCGAAATAGAAATCGTGGTTATTATCGTTGATGGTGTCGTGATGGTAGGCTTTTTAGTCTCCATTGCGGGACTATCCTCGTCGTGGTTCGTAGTTCTGCGTTGGGTCGCCAAAATAATTAATCACGTCTGCGGGAAGATATTCAAGCCACGGATTAAAGTCATTGGAAAATGTAAAAGGAAACGCCTCCTGGTTGTGGAATGCAGTCATGTCGATATCCTGGCTCTCGATCAACATGTCCGAAATCTGCTGCGCCATTGGCGGCGGAATCATGTGAAGATTGTTGGAGATCGGTTGGGACGTTGATACCCCTGGTGCTGTATATCCATACGACGCGAGTTGTGACGGTCCCAGATTTTGGTTATACACCGCCTGGGCACCCGTCGGTGTTGTAGGCCCTGAAGGGGTGTAGGCATGTGTCGACAACATTGCTTCATTTGAAGGCTGGTATTTTGGAACCGCATTTGGAATGTTTGCGGGCTGGGTGGCTGCACTGGAAGAGTAGGCGGGCAACGTCTGAGAATATGGTGTGCCAGAGTGGGATGCATTACCTGTCAGCCCTTGACCAGGTAATTGGTTTTCGGTAGTATCGCCAATTGGCGCTGGAAGCTGGTAAAGTAGACTAAGGTTGGGCTGCGAAGAATTGATTTCCCCAGTCAGTGCCCACCCAATCGCTGTGAAAAAGTTAGCAAACAGTACAATACTAGTGCAACGCACTTCTCACCTTGGCTAGGGTCCATCCTAGGAGAGCCAGCTTCAAGTGAAGCACCATATTGACCCTCCCACCTTCGAGATGCAGTATCCAGAGACACTCGTCGACTGGCAGGCTGCTGCCAGTTTGGCGACAATTGGGGCTGTGCAAGCTGGGTCTCCGTAGTGCTTTGCATCTCCTCGGTAGTATAAAGAAGAGGGTCGCCAATACCTGCCGCTTTTTGATCGAGCACCGTGAGGATGTACTTAGTTCCTTCCCAGTATGTTTGCAGAGACTGGAGTGCGCGATAGCAGCGCTGATAGTTTTCCTTTGCAGCAGAAGCTAAAAGACTGTGCTTCGTTGACGTCTTACGTTCTGACACACCGGAGGTATCCACATGAGGAACGGTGAAAGCACTTGTCTGGTCCGTCACCAGTATTCCAGGTGAACCTGATCGAGAAGAAGGCGACGAGTAATATGCACTTTCCATCAAAAAAGCACATGCGGCAATATACATTGGTTGACTGGTAAACGGGTTGCCAATGAAGCTCTTAGCGTCAATCAACTCGGAAAAAGACAGGATATCAGCAATTGTTTTAGCTGAAGACATGGACAGCTCGCGGCTGTTCGGGTAGAGCTGCTGAATACGCCCACCAAACGAATTAAGAAGAGTCGGCTGGTGCAGGAGCACAATCAACGTGTGGAACCAGAAATGCAGAAGAATGAAATTCGTGCCCTCCTGGGCCTTGACGTAGGTTTGAAAGTTCAGTGTGTTGAAATGAAGCTTGGGCGACAGACGCTGATAAATACCGGTCAAGTCGCTTTCCATTCCGGACAGTCGTTTCAGGGTCTCTGCATCGACATGGTTGTCTTCTTGTATGGCGTTCAGCAGGTCCGTGGCGCGGCCGTAAAGATGGATTATGCGGATTAAGGGCGGGAAAGGTGCGGGCCATCCGTTTGAAAGAATCGACTCGGATTGAAGGGGGAAGCGCAGTTCAATGTCTTCGTCGCGCAGAGTGACCGGTCTTCCAGTGCCAGATGAGATGACGCGGTCAAGGAAGAAAATACTCCAAAATGTATCGACTCGTTCTCGCTCCACGGCTCGACCACCATCGTCGGAGGCTTCCCTACTTTCACTGCTCTTTGACGTTTGTGGGCTTTCCGATTGCTCCACGCTCAATTTTCCAGCCTCCCCGATGATAACTGCCTTTGGTCTCAGACCCGTACGTCCGTAGTTATGTTTTAATCCCTGCAGTTTCTGCATCCCAAGATCTTGAGCCATCCGAATGGCAATACCCAGGTACATCCACAGGCCACTGTCGTGGTTCGACCCAAATTCCTCATATGCAAGCAACAGGCAGGCTTGCACGACAGACAGAGTGGGACATGACAACGCATCTACGACAGCTGTCATGGCTCGGTGGGCGAAAGGTTGTCCATTATTTGACTGCTTCACGTCCGTTTGATTATCCTCCCCATCGATCGGACGTGCTCGCGGAGGACTCAGGAGCGGATGAGGAGAGAATCTAGCGGCCAAGGCGCAAACAGCGTCCACCAATATCGTATCAACCCGTTTGTCTTTCAAGTCTTTCATAAAACGATCTCGCTGTAAGAAGGGGAAGCTGCAGGCCAGGTGAACGAAGAAGAGATCGCACAAGTGTGTGATTAAATTGCTTGCCGGGAGGTTATCATCGCGGTCATAGAAAGGAATGCTGTTCGATTCTCCATCTCCCAGAGCCGTAGCCAACGAAGGGCGAGGAGCATCAAACTTTGGACTGAGGATTGACGGAATGGATCCTAGATAAGCTCATTAGAATATGCAGGCATGGCCACTGTGATAGGACGACCTACCGGATGACTGTGAAGGGTTTCCTTTTCGACCGTCCCGTACGCGCACAACCTATGCCAGTTAGACACCAGGACAAATATTACAGCTCATTGAGTTCGCACCATCTGCTTGAAGCCCGGAACAATAGCAGTTGGGCCAAAGTACCGAAAGTACGGTACGTGTGTTCGGTTGATCGAGCTCAATGACGTGCGACCTGTTTCCAAGAACTCATCAGCGACTGGCCAGTCTTGTGTTGTTTTCAAACTCAACGCACTGCTCTCAGGGCTGTCCACCACTCCCAGCTTATCAGTATCCTTTGTCGCCTTGATGAGGGTATCTTTAGTCAGGGGTAGGACAGCGGCCGGCTTCGAGACCTTTGGCGACTTGGCTGTGTCTGGTGGCGCCATCGACATCGATATTCGCGGGGTATTCGGCGACCGGGGTAGCGGGGGCTCGTCATCGTCGACATCAGCAGAACCAGCGGGCTCGTCCTTGACTGAAGGTTGTGTGAAGGGTTTGTCTGATTTGTCGGGGTCATTGTAGCCGAGACACGTATGGCCGTAATCCGAACAGGTCTTGCACACTGCAGAGAATGGTCAGAAAAAGAGAGCGCAATTGCCGGGGCGGAGCTAGATCGGGAGATCACGAACCAGGTTGTTCGCCAGAGCAGCGGATTTTGCGCTTGCGACAGGTGCGGCATCTGCGAAAATAAGGCCGGTTAGTCGGGTGCACATCAATTGACGCAAGCATAAGCACAAAGAAAGAGATCGGGCGGGCGCATACGCGGCAGTCACACGGCGGCGCTTGGTTTGCGGCTGGCCGTCGGACGAGACGAAGCGAATTTGACGGGGCTGCTGCGGTGCAGGGGCAGTGCTGGAGGTGTTGTTGGTGGCAGCAGAAAAGTCGCTGGGATTGCTGCCGTTCTTCGTCGAGGGAGAAGGGTGGCTCATGGCGAGCGCTGGCGTGGTCGTGACAGTTCTCGCATTTGAGGCTCACTGTGCGCGTGGTCTGACTCTTTCGCTGTCTGTGTGTGTTTATGTCTCGATATTTGATAGCACTCTTTTTGCTGTTGCGTGTAGCGTTGTCTGTCGCGCCGTTGCGCACGTGGGCCGGCGGGTGAGGGGGAACGAAAGGAAGTGATTCTTCAAGGATCGAAGGTCCTTCTCCATGGGCTCCGGCCAGACATCCGATTCATATCCAGGACAAACGTCGACTCAGGCGCGATGAGCAGTGTTGTGGCTGCGTGCGTGTGGTGGTGTTGTGTTGGTGAAGCTGGGGGTTGAGCTGGCCGATGAGGGGGGAAGGAAGGAGCTGTTCGCAGTAGTGAGCGAACTAAGTAGACTGCGCTGTTGGTACTTTTTTTTTCTGCTGGTCACTTGATCGACCACCCGCGCTTGCTCCGCCCTGACCGCCTTGTCGGGTTTCACTATTTGTATTTGTATCTGTTGACTCCGTCCTTCTTCATTGTTAATTTCATGGCACATCGCTGATCCAGCAGGCAATTGGCCATGACTGTCTCTATTTCTACTGCTACGTAGTGGAAAGAACAGATGCCGAGACTCGCCATGCCCACACTCACCGTCTCAGGGCGCGCTGCCAGCCTGATTCACCCTAGATCTGGTTCGCGATGGAGTCTTACCCCAGTAGCGCTTGTCACGTCGCACTTTGGCTTTCGGCGTTAATTTCATTCAGCCGAGTCCCAGCAGACACAGAAAACAAACTCTCAGGCAGCCAGTCATCCCGCGGACCACTGGTTTTCTGGTTCTGGTTCCTGTTCCTGGGCCATACGATCCAGACCCGTCTATGTGCCTTGTGGTTATAATCTATGACCCAGCTCTCCGGCACACCGACCGTTTAGTATTTACTACGTATTTACTATTTACCGAGATCTCCTGCTGCCAAGCAGGCCGCGTCCATACGGCCCAATGTCCTGCGCATCTTGATCTGGCGAGTGTTGGTTGATCCATGCGACTCCCCCACTTAAGACGAGGTTTGGTTTGAACAGCGGGTCGGCTAGGCAGCAAACGTGTTGTTTCATCATTTCATGCATCATGAGTTTCGACATGGGTTCGACATATTTGCCGGCCACGTTCTAGCCTGTGGTGCCTTTCTGTCCACTAGATTCTGTGGGTGCCGGCTGTTAGCATGCGGACAACGGCTCGGTTGAGTGCTTTGACGTGACGATTAGCATGGAGTGTAGTATACTAAGTTTTTATATACTACAAACCAATTGATAGCAACTGGTGCATCTATAAGTAATTGTACTAGGGTAGGACAATAATCTCGTGGAGGCTGTGGAAAGGGCGGTAGAAGATACGCAAGCATGTACAACTGCCACGATGCATCTATCAAAGACAGTCTCAGAAAGTCGGCCGTCCAAGCTCTACAACTTCAGTCGTACGACCGTATCCAAGCCCGCCTAGCCGACTCACCGGACGCAGCACTTCCAAATCAATCAGATCCTGGCTCTCGTTGATAGCATCCTCTCGAACCCAGAACCGCGTGCCCTCGATGATGGCCAGGACAGAGGTCTTTTTACCTGGTTTTGCCCGGCTCTCAAACTCCTTGATCTCAAACAACTTCCCCTCAATGGAAAACACCGCCTCGCGCACGCGCGGCGCCGTGACAGTCGAACTTTCAGCCTGGTGCAGGCCGGCGAGACCAAACTCGGAGACTCCGTACGGCGCATTCACGGCCGTCGCGTTGGCTGCTTCCATGAAATGCTCTGAGATGATATTGATCACGCACTCTTTCGTTTCTAGCAGGTTCTTCAGCGTATCCTTGGCCTTGGCCGTCGAGCCGACGAAGCTGACAGTGAACAGCGGCGGGTCGTGGTTGATGACTTGGAAGTAGCTAAACGGCGCCAAGTTCACGGACGAGCCATCCTGCGATCGCGTGCTGATAAATGCAATGGGCCGAGGCACAATTCCCGAGACGAGGAGTTTGTAGTTGCTAGCTAACGGGCGTCCTGGCGCATACGGGTCGATCGCGACGTGCTTGGCTGATAGCGAGGCGCCGGCGTCGCTGGCGCCGTCGCCCTTTTTCCAGGCGGCATTGGGGGGTTTTATGTATTTGATCGGTTCGCTGGAATTGAACTCAGGGCGCGCTGCAGTGGTCTGTTCGAAATCGGATCCGGTTTGAAAGTGATGGCTGGTGGTGGTGGTTGTCGTTGTCGTCTTGCTGCGGGAGCGGATAAAGGCAGCTGGTGTCGCTTTGCGGCTGTAGGAAAGATTAGTTAAGCTGGGACAAGCAGTAGAAGAACTCTGATATACTCACGGCGCGCGATTGAGCACGGCTCTGCTGGCGACACCAAATCTTGGTAACAGAGACATTATTTTCCTTTTGTCTCAGCTTCGTTGTCGCGGCGGACGTTATGTCGCCGAGACAGCGCGGCTAATTAAATAGTATGGCCCGAGAGTCTATTGCCACGCAGGTACCTTGCCGAATTAACCTGTTTTCTTAGATTTTGGTGCGTGGAAACAAGACTATACATCAATCAAGCCGCTCGACATGACCTCGTTATTTGTTGTAATTGTTCGTATGGAATGGAAGTGTTAGCTTATCTCATAGAAGATTTTCTATTGGTCGGATAATACAGGTTGTCAAATACTACAATAAAAGCCAGCGCCTTTCGTTTTCTGATACAGCAGTCATGAGATATCGATATATGATAAAGGTAACTCATTCTAAATTTGGTCGCTCTGATAGAGGGCTCTAGTAAAGTATACTACAGGCGCAATTCATTAAGTTAGTTTATCCTGCTTACAAGGCTTTTCATAGCACTGCCTCCCACCCCAGGAGAATTCTAGAGTCATGTCAATTGTATGGGTCACCTCGAATGACGTAATAGTCACCTGGTCGTCCATATAAAACCCTACAGTCCTCAGCACATCTTCCAAACCACATACAAACCTCCCAGTTCATCACATCTGAAGAATCAAATAACTCCAACCATGCCGACCACATACAATAGTTCCTTCTCCTTCTCCTCTTCCGCCTCTTACACCAACCGCAACGGCGAGACCCAGAACTGGGGCTATCGCACTGCGCAGGAATCCAATCGCGACGCAGAGGGAAACACGTACAAGCGCAGCCTGTCGCAAAAGCTGGGCGAGGACCCTGTCTACGAAGAGCGCCATTGGGATAGCCAAGGCCGGCAGAGACTTGAAGGGGGCAGTCACCAAGATATGAACAACAAGGATCGGCGCATTGAGGATGTTAGTGATGAGAAGTGATCTCTACAAAAACAATGTATTTGTACGATGACATGTTTGAACGGGGTTGTTCTTTGATATGACATGATATGAAGTAATGGCAATTTGACACCGATTTCTATTTTAAATTAGTTTCCAACAAAAATAAAAGTAAAGAAACATGAAGTAACAATAATCCAAGCCTCGTGTATCACCACAATGATCGATCCACTGCCATGACGTCACGCCTCTCCGCACTCCCCCGCACCCATTCAGTGACTGACTTTCAGTGACTGCGCACCATCCACCATACACACAACACACGACACCGACTCTGACTCAAGCCTGAATACCGCCACACCCTTGCATGGCCAACGACATAGTGCGTGGCTTGATATGTCGATCTTCGACTCGTGCTTGCAATATGACGTGACGCCGGCGCTTTTTGAGCCCACTCGATCCACATCGGCATGCCGTGACAGCGCCAGTGAAGTGGCTTCGACAGCGCCACCCACGACTGTTATGATGCGTTTTGTATCACCGGTTGACGATCCCTCGAATCTGAGTATATTTAAGGACGAGTATCGCTTGCATTTTCCTGGATACAATCACAACTTCCACACTCAACACGACTGATAACATCTTTTAAACTTGACTCAATACTCTATTTCCAAAATGTTCGGCCGTCGCACTCGCCATACCACCACAAAAACCACCAGGCCTACCCTGATGACTCGTCTCAAGGGCCGCAATGCAAAGAGCAAGACATACAAGACCGAAGTGACTCGCCATGACGCCCGTCACCATCCACACAGCTCTCGTCATCATGGACACACGACTACTCGGACCGCGCCTGCGCCTGTCCACCATCACCGCCGCAAGCCCAGTATGGGTGACAAGTTGTCTGGTGCCATGCTGAAGATGAAAGGCAGTCTGACACGCCGGCCAGGAGAGAAGGTACGTTTATTATCGTAATAGTTTGTGCACTAGACTAATTTAGACAGGCTGCTGGCACACGCCGAATGCGCGGCACCGATGGACGTGGCAGTCGTCGTGTGTACTAGAGCGCTATTGTAACTTTATGATATCATGTTGGGCATATGCAGGCGGATGACTCTTTTCATGACTAATGCGGCATGAGTGTAGTTGTACCATAGTTTAATATTATATTTCACTTTCAACTTCCATCTTTCTTTTTAAAACCGCGACACATCGCTGCCAAACACGCGGTTATTTGCCCACCGGAACATAATGCGCATCCTGTTCCTCCAGCTGATGCTCATACTCAAGTACGCTACCTTCCACACCATCCAGGCCATCCTGCCCGTCAGCCCTTCTGGCAAATACGGATTCCGCCGGCCACCGTCCTTCTTCTCGTGCGGAATCTGCATCAAGGCATTCGCATTACCAATGTAGGCCAGCGTGCCCATATTACGGAACGAAAAGTCTCCGACCCGATCGATATCTCCTTTATTGAGACGATCCCCCAGCCATTTCGCTTCTTGGTTTGTCGCCTGCGCTGTGGCCGGCGGAGCGCCTGTCTCGGGCATCGCGTTGTCGCCAATCGCAAAGACATCTTGCAGCACTGCCGTCTGCTTGCTCTCTTCGTTTTCCAGCTGCACTCGGAAACGCCCATCGACGAGAAGCGCGCCGAGCTTGGGGGCTTTTTTGACGTGCCATCCGGTGGTCGTGTTGACGCTGCTGTTGTCTTTTATCCGGATGGACTGTTCAGGGAACTCCTCTACTTCGTTCAGGGCGGTCTTAACGAACTTGTTCATCGTATTTCCTGTCGCCCACACACACATCCCTACACCAACCTCGCCTTCCTCTTTGGTCTTCAGCGTAAGACAGCCCTTTGGATCCATGTCATGCGGAGCACTACTATTCGGCATCCCCCATCTCAGCTCCTGAATATGATGCGACGTGCGTATGTCAATTCCTTCCTTGGACATCGTCTCCATCGCATACTGCGACAGCGACTTGTCAAACATACTCAACACCGTGGGCGCAATATCATACAACGTCATCCTCGCTTTCCCCCTCAGACCGGGATACAACTCATCCATATTTCTTGCGATAAAATCCCTTAACGTCGCCGCCAACTCTGTACCCGTCGGCCCTGCCCCGACAATCGCAAAATGTAGTAAATGGCGCTGCATCTCCTCTGTCGTCGTGGGCAGCGCCGCCAACTCAAAACACTCGCGCACACGTCGCTTGACTCGCCGCGAATCGCCAATGTCTTTGAAAAAAAGCGCGTTCTCGCGTACGCCCGGCGTGTTGAACGTCTGGCTCACGCACCCCACTGCAATCACCAGTTTGTCGTATGGAACCTCAATCATCTGACCCTTTTCCCATTCCCGTAAGTGCTCTTTTCCGCGCATCGATCCGGTTTCGGGTCCTTCTTCGTAGTTGCGTTGAGACTCTTCGACGCGCGGGGACTCGGTGACGCCGGATTTAACCACACTCGCTTCGCATCTGACGATTTTGTTTTTGAAATCGACTGATCTGGCAGCGGCCTGCACAAAGTCGACTTTGCTCTTGTGATCGCGCACCGGCTCGACAATGGATGAGAAATCCAGGTTGCCCGCCGCTGTGTCGGTTAGCAGTGGCGTGAAGACAAAGTATGAGCGTGGCGAGATGATGGTGCAGTCATATTTGCTGCTGGAGATTTTGCGAGATAGAGTGTATCCGCCCCAGCCAGACCCTAGAATAACCACTCTTTCTCTGCCCTTGGGTGGTGTATGTTGTTGTTGTCGTCGGGGTTTGATTGTGCTGGTTTGGATATTATTAGGATGGGCAGGGCCGAGGGGAGCCTCGGGGGCTTTTTCTCTGGATGAGATGGATCGAGTTGCTGTGTTTGATGTAAGACGACAATTCCAGGAGCTCCGATGTCCAGAGAGAAAAACTGTCTGCAGAAAATAACATCGCTGCCCTGTTCCACGAGATGGGAGGGACCGTATGGCTAGATGTCTCATTGAGCTTTAAATGTTGCTCGTCTCACATACAAAAATATTGAATACTCATCCACTGTTACCAATTTAGAAAATGGAAAAAAAAAAATCCAACTGAATAGTTCTTTTTAAGGAAATAAAATAAACTAAAGCTGTGGATTGCTATTATATACACCAGGCCTCACCATGATATCATCGCTATCAGTACCCACATACATACTTCCGCCCACATGTCAATTAACTCTGAGATTAATCGTTCACCGACGACAAGGTTAAAAATAAAATTCGGCCTGTCATGTGAATGGAAATTGAAATAGAGACTCCATTTCCCTTTCTCGTGTAATGATTTTTTACGTAGAGGGCTGGATGCTGGCAAAAACTAGGGTTCCGTGGTGTTCCGGGCTGCCGGATCTGCCCGCGCTGCATGTTAATGGTGCGGCCGTTGCGCTCTTTTTATTTATGGATAAGATTGATTTTTATTTCACATGAAGATGTAGGGGATGACTGTGCTTTCATGTGCCGTTATTGCCCGTCAAATATTGCACATGCTAGTTGTTGAATTGTAATTCGGGTATAGAATTGGATGTAACAAGTCTAGGTAGTAATAAAACAACAATGCCACTAAAAATGCCCGAAATCATACACAATAGCAATACAAGTAGATAAACCAATTTTCGTTCAATCATTAATTCTAGACCCTCAGTTCAAATGGGTCGCCGGCATAGGCGGCCTTATAGCAAACACGCTGACACCCGCGATAGTCAACATAATACCAGTAGCCACAAACGGTAAGCCCAGTAGCAAACCACCAACCCTCATTCCGAGCTCGAACGCGCCCACGAGAACGGGCTCGTTGGCGAGTTTTCCGATCGCCTCGCCAATGGTCATCGCTGTGTACAGCATTCCGACATGACCCGGCTCGATGAACGGGGTCGCCAGGCTCAGAACAGCGGGGACGAAGCCATGTCCAAGGGCAAAGATGGTCAGCCCTGAACGCGTTAGTGATTTCTCAGATGGATGGAAACAAGAGAAAAAAAAAGGAGAGAGATCTTACCGGTGACCATGATGGACATAATCGGGGCCAGCCCAATCACAAAAGCTCCCAAAGCAAGACAAACAATGCTCGCCCGAGAGATCCACTGGTCTTTTCGAGCGCCATCAAAATTGCGGCGTAGGAGCATATCGCTTACCCAAGGAAGAATTGTACTCAATAGGACGAGGTTGACGATGTTGCGGTACGTCAGCCAGAAGCTTGCCTGTCAGAGTGTAAGAATTTGTTACCACATTTCAAAGTATATTGTGCACAAACCTGGGACATTCGCCAGCCATAGCGTTTCGAGATGTAATTCTTGAAAAAGTCGGCTGATTGGTCATATAGTTGGCCAACTGACAAGAGCGGCACTAGCAGAAGGAGCTGGCGTGTAGCTATCAGGAGCCTGAGATCTTGCAGCCTCGACACAACCTTTCTCGCCTGTCTCCAGAGAGTGCTCTTCCGAGCTTCCGCGTAGAGCACTGGGTCATCTTCCTCCTCGGGCTCCTCTTCTTCCAGTCGGATACTGTGTGAAATTTCAGACATTTCCAGGGTTTCTGGAAGAACCAGCCAGGTCGCCAACAGCGCCATGATAAAAGCAATCAGCCCAAAACGGGCCGGCCACCAGGGCTGAATACCAGTTAATGCCTCGCTGGCTGGCGACAGGATCATATCTGAGAGGAGAGCAACTCCATATAGCCGGAAAAACTTTGATGCTCTGGTCTTGTCAGACATTCTATTTGCGGGCAAGTACGGACAATGCTCACCGTTTTTCTTCTGGTGTTACATCGGAGACCATGGCAAATACCATCGCATTCACGACCAGGTTTCCACCGCCAACGAGCTGGAATATCACCGACAGCCATGTCAACCTTGCCGGGAAGACACGAGGCCAGAACACTGAGACGGTTAGTTATGGACAAAATAGACAACATACAGTGCATACATATCATCTGCGCCCAGAGAGTAGCCATGGTCATTCCGGCCAGAGCGAGGCCAAGTATAGGGCGGCGGCCGTAGCGATCAGCGGCCATGCCGTAGAAAACACCGAATAAAATCCCTAAATGGATCAGATATGATAGAAAATAAACAAAGAAAAGCGCTCACCAGGCCCTGTGTCAAACAGCTGTTGCCACTGGGTCAAAGTCGTCACCTCATCCTGGACAGCCTGGACCTTGCAGTCTTCTCCCAGCGACCCGGCTGTGCCATACTCGGCCATGCAAGTCGAGTCCTCCCTGAGTTGAATAAAGGGCGCCCGTAACACAAAATTTGCCGCTTGTACGAGAGCGAAAATTGTAAAGCACAGCCTCCATATGCGTTTGTTCCTCGCCAGCAAGGCGGCCTCGACCTCTTCGGGCGTTGCTTCGGGCGTTGCTTCGGGCGTTTCTTCGTCTGATGTGGGCGGCGACAGAAGCGGCGTTTCCTGATCGGGCAGCGGATTGATAGGAGGCGGCATCGTTTCTGGAGTCTGCGAGTCGACAGCAGCCGACGATAATTCTGAAGAGGTAGCGTCGCGCGCCATGATGAGCAGCAAACCGCTATCACGCACAATCGATGAGGATGTCAGTCAGTATCGATAAGCCGGAAGCGCCGGCGAGATCTGCCCAAGTGGCATCCGCTAAGCCGCTTTGGGCACTGGCTCTCGCCTATCGTGGGCCCGGATCGAAGCATGCGGAGTTGGACAAAATATGGAAGTTTCACGAGAACATAATATGACTTTGAACGAAGATATACCATAAACATCATAAACATGGGTTTTTATTGATCTCGGAGACTACGACAGCCGAAAACATGTAGTCTGAGTATACTGATCTCGAACTTGAGAAATATACAATACCCCCACTGCAAAGAGATTACATAAGTCCAACCTTCACCTTGTTAACCATCAATACACATCACAGCAACTGTGTAGTATATACAAATCTCAAACGTCGATAAATCAACTACATTAACTTATTGGACTACGTGTTCAGCGTTGACTTCGAATCACATTCGCCACACTTGCACCGCCACTGCCCCACCACAAATGTGGCTGGGCGCGGGGTGCGTCATCTCCGCGCGATCTCCGCCGGGTCCGAGGCGGGCCTTCTCGGGCCCGACGCAACTACGCCACTTCTTCTCTTCTGGTGACTCACGCGGTCCAGTCGACTGCTTCATCACTCCGAACTGACGCGTCTACAAGGGGTCTGATTGCTGTCTTTGAGCTGGTGTGTGGCATCACCTGCGCTGACTGGTCAGTCTGTTCCAGAACTGCCGCGAAGCTTCCAGTCTGATATCTAATCTATCCGCCTCGACTAGACTCCTTCGAGCAATCGCCGCCGACTCGCCACCATGCGTTACGCAAGTACTCCAGGCAGCCAGCTGCCTAAGCTCGGGGTTATCAGATAATTTGCAATAATTTAGACTCTCGGAGAAGCCAGACGAAGTTCGGTTCTCATTTATTTAAGAGGGCCACATCTCCATCTCCTCAGCCTTTGTCCTTATATACTTGCACACCCACCCACCATCACTCTTAACCTTTCCATCATTTTTTCACATAAGCACACATCCAATATGGCTATGCCTTGCTTGTCTCGTCCATACATGCCCATTTTCATGGACTTGCCCTCGGATTTCGCTGAGGGTCCCTTTGGCGGTCCAGGCAGACGCCCTGGCGAAGGTCGCGGAGGATTCTCCGGTCGAGGAAGGCATCATCCAGGCTTTGGACCACGAGATTCAGAAGGCCCCTTTTCCCACGGTCACGGTCGTGGCGGCATGTTTGGACCACGCGGCCATCACCACGGACCCCACGGTCACCATGGTCACGGCCACGGCCACCCTCACCCTCGTGGTATGCACCGAGGCCGCGGCGGTCATGGCGGCCGTGGCGGCATGCCATCTCCATTCGATTTCCGCTTCCTCGAAAACTTTGCTGCTGAAATGGACCTCTTCGGGCCTCAAGATGGACTAGAACGCCACCAGAGCGACAGCCCGGTGGACTTTGTGCCCCGCGCTGACGTCTTCAACTCTCCTACCGAATACGTTGTCCATGTATCTCTTCCCGGTGCTAGCAAATCAGATGTTAGCGTCGACTATGATCCCGAAGAATCCACTCTGCGTCTATCAGGTATCGTTCAGCGTCCCGAATTCAGCGAGGACCTGCACAGGGGCATGGTAATTGAAGAGCGAAACCGCGAAGTCGGCGTTTTTGGGCGCAACATCCAGCTAGGCACTCGTGAGGCACCTGCATCAGTCGACAGCGAAAATGTCTCGGCCAAATTTGTCGATGGGGTTCTAATTGTGCGCCTGCCCAAGAAACAAAGCACACCCGCACAGTCCCAGAAAAAGGTTTACCTCGAAGGTGTCCATCACGATGACAATGTTGAGAAGGAAACAGAACCAGAGGCAAGCCACGTCAACGAGAAACATGCGTCAGTTGTGGAAGTCGAAGATGAGACGGACACCATGCACGTCGATTCCGAGACCGAGCATGGAGATTTACTCACGGAAGTTGAAGAGCATTCATCGTACACACCCTCTCACGATTCCGAAGAGGAGGATCTATACGATATCGTCAAGTCAAAGGACAACATCAAGGTGGATGTTCAATAGATACGGATGACATAAATGAAGGCAATTTTTGGAGGATCTTAATAGCGATTGGCGTTTTCAGGGAATTTGGATATCACGACTCAACAGGATTTATATTTTAAAAATTAGTTAGTAGAGTACGCAATACAAGTGATCGCTACTCAGTTTTTCCACATGATTGAATCTCGTAGTTCGTAGATTTTGACCACCGCAGCAAATCTGGAAGAATAGAATCCCCGCTGGATCCTTCAAATGTTGTTGGTGAGGACTCGTCAGCCCTAATATCAGAGTTTCGCGGGTATCTCCGGATACAGACTAGTGTTCCTCATCTACACCATTATTTGCGCTCTATCTCTGTCCTTCTTCAAATATTGTCATTCACACATATTATTACTTCTTAGGTGCTAAACCTCTTACAGAGAAATGGCTTTACCGGAAGTAAATTACTATCCCCGAATCCAGTACGCGGTTATAAAGCCTACGACTACCCTAGTATCAAACTCCATCTTTCTACTTCTGCTTGAACAATAAACTCTACTTTATAGCACCTTTTAATCAACCATAATATTTTAAGAATGGCTCTTCCACCCCCGGCTCCTAAAAGTCTCCTGGGCAGACACCGTCTTCTGGCGCCCAATGCTTCTGTTCGCGTTAGTCCATTATGTCTCGGCGGAATGAGTGCGTACATCAAGCTTCCTTTACTAAACCCTGAAATTCTGAAAAAGCGGTCCAGGTCTTGGGGATAGATGGAAAGCCGGATTCGGCGAATTCAGCAAGGAAGGTGCATTTGAGCTCCTCGACGCTTTTTACGACCTGGGCGGAAATTTCATCGACACGGCCAACGCCTACCACGGCGGTCAGAGTGAGGAGTGGATTGGAGAGTGGCTTCAGAAAACGGGACGCAGGGATGAGATGGTTATCTCGACGAAATATACCATGGGTTCCAAACTCGGACAACCAGTGCAGCAGAGTAATTTTGGCGGAAGCGGTACGAAAAGTATGCATACTGCTGTTCAGGACAGTTTGAAAAGACTTCAGACCAGCTATATTGACCTTGTAAGACGAAAACTTCGCGAAATTTGTCTGTTATATTTGCATGGCTAACAATATGTGATTCTAGTACTTTGTACATCTCTGGGATTATGCCACTAGCATCCCCGAGCTGATGCAGTCTCTGAACACTCTTGTCCAACAAGGCAAGGTTCTTTATCTCGGCATCAGCGACACTCCAGCCTGGATCGTCACCAAGGCCAACGCATATGCCCGACAGCATGGCTTGCGACCATTTTCAGTTTATCAGGGTCGGTTCGGTGCGCATGCCCGAGACTTGGAACGGGAAGTAATCCCCATGTGTCTAGATGAAGGCATGGCCATTCACGTCTGGGGTGTTTTGGCTAATGGTATGTAAATCATAAGGGAAGGCGTACTTTATACTTTATATATGTTGACGATAAATGCAGGGTTTTTCCAACCGCCGGGCGCTACTAAAGAAGATGGACGCAACACTCTTTTCATTAAGAACGGCAAAGAGGAGCAGGTATCTGAGACTCTGGACCGCGTGGCAAAGCGCCTTGGAGTCCCTCTTACTTCGGTTGCTCTTGCATATGCACTACACAAGGTAAGACTGCATGCACTTTGCCTTATAGATAGGTAGCTGATACTTAAATTCTCCCTAAATAGGCCCCCTATATAATCCCAGTTGTTGGCGGTCGCAAGGTGACCAATCTCAGGACTAATATTGAAGCTCTCGGTCTGGAGCTCAGCCCAGAGGATATTGCAGAAATTGAGACTGGCTACGAGTTTGAGTTAGGGTTTCCTCATAGCTTTACTAGCATAGAAGGAAAACCACCCAAAGGCCCCCAAGATTCGGGCAGTCTCAGAAGTCTTGGATATTTTGATTACGTTCAAGGTCCCCAGCCTATCAAACCGCATAAAGGACAGCTGGATGCGCAGTGGAAGCCTTGATAAGTGAGATCTGCATCTAGGAACAAACTTTTTTTTGTATGGTGGTGTCTTATTTGTTTGCCCACCACGACTTTTATTGCTTATCTTGTTCTTGAATCAATTTCAAGTCCTCTTGCAATTCAATGTAATTAGTTATTTTCCCATTTCAATTCCGTGTAAATTTCCATGGGTCAAAATACTTTCGTTTAACCCTGAATTAATTCAGCTCTAAGCATCAACACAAACTATGAATTTATATACCTTTTTGGAGGAGATCTCCAACTAATTTAATTGGCTCAATAGGAAAAAAGAAATATTATTTCATTGTCTCACAGATTTTCATTGTAGCTGCTGCGATTGGTCCAACCCCAACAGCCACCAAGTTAATAATTAGCGCGGTACAAGCCGAGGTTGAAGTAACATTGCAAGTCCAACTTCAATCTGATGCGACAGACACTTTACAATCTTTCCCAAGTGTCAAGTACTGTCCAATATTCAAAAATGAAGACTTCATTGGTGTTGATTCTCCTTTCTGGCGTTTTCGCCACGTCATCCTACGCAACGACCTGTCCAATTCTCTCAACACCTAGCTACGGGGTCAAAGACGCCATTTTCACAGCCTGCTCCAACACGACAATTGACGCGCCAGCTAGCCTTGTGTACCAAATACTCACTGACTACGACGCATATCATGAATGGAACACATTTGTCGTTGAAGTTGAACTGCTAAGCTCGCCGCCCTATCAGGTGGGCTCCCGCATGCATTTCACCGAGTCTGGGCTTGTACCCTTGGTGAATACTACGAGCAACGAAATTATCACTTCTTTGGACCCGGAAAATACAACTGCAGTCTGGCGCTATGGTAGTCCGACGCCGGCGCTGATTCTCGCCGAACATGTCTCGCAAGTTGTTCCTCTAGACGACAACCGATCGTGGTACAACAGCTGGGAAACGTACTATAAATCGGGAAGCATTCTGCTGGAAACGACTCTTGCGGAGAAGCTAATTTCGGCTTTCGAAACACAAGGCGAGGATTTGAAGAAACGCGCGGAAAGTTTGGCTCGTGGTAGTTGATTAACACATGCAACATCATGTCTTTAGTTTTGTGCTATTGTACTTGAAGCAATATTTTCTGTTAATATATATGTTTGGTGGTAAATTCCATCGTTTCAGCTATTACTTTGTTCAGTATGAAAAGTATTCGTAGTGTTCGTCGTAAGTTAGGAGACGCCGGTACTTTAAGAAAAAGTTCTTGTAACTTTGAGCAATTCCATGAAAATTCATTGATATCCTGCAGGCAAATCGAAAGGAGCAATGCCACACTCATTTCCTAGGATATTCATAGAATCCTTTATAATTCTTCACTCCCAGATGCCCTGTATCAATCATATCCTGCAAATACTTTTGCGGCTCAACAGGTAGGTTTTCACGCGTCTCTGCATAATGCTTTTCAATGTCCAAGACAACATCCAACCCAACCACATCCATGAGCTCGCATGGCCCCTTTGGCGTCTTCAGAACATCTTTGAAAATGGAATCGATCTCATGCGGGGTTGCCACGCCTTCTGATAGAGTGAGTAGTGTTTCCCGCTTGATGGCAGCCCAAATTCTGTATATCTAATTAGCTTACTTTGTTCGTGTGCTTTACAGAAGATCCGGGTATTAAAAAATTCACTAACCTGTTGTAAATGTATCCAACTGATGGTTGTCTCACTCGGTATGGAGAAAAGCCATGTTTTTCGCTCTCTTTTACAAGCAGATCGATGATAGACGGGTCAGTCTGCTCGTGGCCCATTATTTCAATTGCTAATTAATTAGTACAAGTTTTGGTGAGAGCTATGTAGGTTTCTTTGCTTCCAATACTCACCTGGAGTCTCCGGTGGCCAATCTTGCACAGAATTAGTATTTGATAATATCAATTGATACCACAAATCGATAAAGGAATACACCTACAGCAATGGGCACTGAGAACCCTCCGCGGATTTTTCAGCGGCAAGTCCTCGATAATCTCCCCAATAACATAGCTACTAGAATTCGAAGCAAGTATTGTCTGGTCTGGAGCTAAATTGTCGAGCTGGCTGATCACGCTCCGTTTCAAGCTTAGATTCTCTGGCACGCACTACTAGAAACATCAGCAGCCAATCATAGCGGGGGTTTATCCTTCCACAGACCTCAATAGCCAACCAAGCCGTCTCTAGTTCTTCTTTGAGGCTGCTTGGTTTTGACGTTGTGATTTTGCCCCAATTACTTGTAGAACTAGCAGAAGACGATGTTCGAAGCTGCTGGACGTAGTCGAGTCCTTGCGATAATTGGCTTTCTTGTTGATCAACTAGATGAACAGGTTTTCCAGTACTAGACCACTAGAATAAAAACTTTCATATTAATATTCCAGGTAACCAAGCTACTCAGTTGATGCTGGTATTGCCGAATCCGTACCATGTAAGCCAGGCGTCGTCCTTGTGTGCCAGCGCCTAGGATGACCACGGCTTCTCGCAAAAGTTTTGAGTTTGCCATCTCGTCGCTGGTCTTGTGAGGCTCGCATTTGAAAAAATTTATTGAATTTCAAATGCTACCTACATGGTGTGATTCTCGGGTTTCATATTTATCTTCTTCGGATCCGACATCTGGAGCCCGGATCCGAGACCCCAGATGTCCCCGCAATCGTCATTTCCAGAATTTTGAACATTTGAACGTTTATATCAATTAGATTAGCAAATATATTCAAGGTTACATGTATATAATAAGTAGGACAAAATTATCCAAGGCATTCCCCAATCCAGGAGTCAGAACTTCGCTATGCGACAAATTCGTAATAAAACAGGACCCAAAACATACTTTATATTTGGTCGTTCATATCGTAACGTCGTCAGTGGTAATTAGTTTTTAGCATTCAACTTACATCCTCTGAAAGAACTCCTTTTCAGCCGCCGTTTCAGCATAGGGTTGATGATGCATGTTTAACGAAGGCCTAGGAGCACCACTTCGGGCAGTAATCGCAGTATTCCTCGTCGCGACAGGCAATAGCCCACCGCCAAAATAATCAGAATCAACACTCCGTCTCGCCTTGGCCGCACTAAGAATACGCTCTATTTCAAGCGCCTGAGCAGCCATACTGCCTTGTTTATTGTTGGCCAAATCGAGGGCGGTAGTGTGCTGCTGACGGGGTTGGAGAAGGCTTTTCGGGCCTCCTCGCTTGCGAAGTCGCCATTGACGGACGTAGCGAAACGCCTCGCGAGCCCCGTGGCGAATATCATCGAGTGATAGAGCGAGCAGGACAAGAGGAATTGAAATAGCGAATCCAATGCCAAAAATGTATTTTGACACGTAGGAAATCGGCAGGTTGGTATTCCCACTCGGCTCATGCGGGAATTCTTCGACGTTGATAGCGAAAAAAGAAGCAATAAAAGACAAAGGCAAGAACACTATTGTCACAATGGTGAACATCATGATTGATTTCCCCTGGCGGGCAGTTCCTGCAGCTTGGTCGCGCGCAAAACGTGCCTCGAAAGCGTTGGCGTGCTTTTGCTTCAGGTCGAGTAGATCTGTGATGGAGTGGTAGATGCGTTCAGTCTGTTTGTCCATTCGGTCGACATCCTTGACATGCATTTCGACAATCCTTTGTTGTTCTCGGAACTTTTTCTTCAGTTCGTTTTGCGATTTATGTTCTCCGAGATAGATCTCACAAATAGCATCTTGGAGATCGGCGAGCACCTGTTTCTGATACTCGAGCACAGTACGAATCATGTTGAGTTCGTCTCGGATATCCTTGGCTTCTGCGAGAAGGTCCGTTTCTTGACCAATATCAAGTAGCTTGTCGACAAAGAGTGGCTGGGTGTCTTCATCTTCTTCGTTAACACGGCTTAAATAGCTGCGAATACCCAAGTTGAACTGCCGATGGTGTTTCAGCCATTCTGAAGCTTGCGCAGAAGCAGTGTTGAATTCTCTGAAAAGAACAGTTTCACGGTCTGTCGCAGTACCAATGGACGACTCAAACATGTCCAAAAATTGATACTCCTCATCTCCAATGCGATGTCGGTCGAAAACACCCGAACAACGACCGCTAATAATAGTAGCCAGCTCGTATACGGATCGCACCGGCTCTCGTGTCTTTGAATTGATGTCCTCAATAATACCGTCCAGCACATTGAGGGGGTCATTCTTCGGTTGCTCCCACCGCTGTGGAAAGCTAGTGACGATCAGATTCTTGCCAAGAATCCACATCCACAACTGATCAACCATGAAGATTTTCGGGTCGCGGGTTATCTGCTCGTTCCATCTCTTCTGATATCGATATACCACCTGGTCTGAGTCGCGAGTCCTGGTATCGATGTTTGGATAAAAAAATTGGTCTAGCGTGCGGCGAACATGAAGAGACGCATTTGAGGAATTGACATGTGCTCGAATCAACATTTCATCTCGAGTAGATTCTCTTTTCAGCCTCGGAAGCGGCGCAATTCTCCCCTCTGCTTCTATGATTGCTTCGCGCATCTTCTGTTGACATTCGGCCGTCTCAAAATGAAGATATGGCATAAATATGCAAATATTGCTTCGGACTATAGGGATAGGTTCCTTCAACGAAGGGGACAATGAGAGTCGCATCTTTTTATCGGCGCCGTGGCCCGGCTTGTTCTTCTCACCTTTGGACGCATCTTTTCCGCTTTTATTGCGTTTGGACTGGACTCGTGATTTTCTTCCAGAAATACTGTCATCGTCTTGTGACTGAGATTCCTTGCTCAGTCCACTCTCTCGTTTTTTGAATGAAGGAGGAGGCGTCTCAGGGGGTTTGGTAATTGCTGGTCCGTTGATTACCAGGCGTGGCAAGGGGTCTGGCTCTTTCTCCGGGGCCTTTTGTTCTTCTATTTCCGAGTCCTCGTCTCTGTTCCGCGGTGCGCGGGGAGTACTTTGACATAAGGGCCTCATGAAATGTGAATGTGGGCGTTGTCCGCGGTGCTGGTGATTGAAGGATTTCTCAAGACCCTTGAAACCTTCGACGTCGCCAGCACCTTCTTCAATGAAAGATTTGGTCATCAGAGCTTCAACCCATGCCATGTTATTGGCAGGCAAATGTATCCATCGAAAATTGGTTGCCTTGACATTCGTCGGAAGCGTGGTAATGGCCTGCTTACGAGGGTTCTTCGGGTCGCGGCCATATAGTAATTCGTAGACTGAAACCTTTTTCACTCTGTTCTCGTTGTGAAAGTTGCCAAAGTCGACAATAGTTGCATCAAAGCCCTTGCAGGCGCCAATTGCGTCCTCGGATAAAGCTTCAACATGGTTGAAAGGGGCCAGTAGTCGCACAATGTCTTTTCGTTTGAACTGGGCTGCTCGCAGAAAGGGAGTACTTCCAAAGGTATCTCGGGTGCGTCTTCGCAGCTCCGGTTGCTCTAGGAGACATTCGACAACATCTGTATGACCAGCCTGGGCGGCTAAGTGCAAGGGAGTTATGCCATTCAGCAATTGGCTATTGACATCCGCACCCTCTTTTATCAGTAATCGTACGATATTTTGGAAGCCTTTGTCGGCGGCATTATGGAGTGGCGTCCATCCGCCATCGCTCCGAGCATTGACATCGGCATTGTTCTCCACCAGCAGCTGCACGACATCTTCACGGTCGTGAGCAGTGGCGATATGCAATGCAGTCTTATTCCGCAAGTCGACGGCATCGATATACGTCGACGGACAGCCGTACGGACATTGAAGCAGCAATTCTGCGAAATGAGTTTTGCCTGTTGCGCACGCCCAATGCAGCGGTGTCCGGCCGAGCTCATCCCGGGCGTCAACGTTGCACGCCGTTCGCAATAACAGATTAACCACATCGTCGCCCCAGTCACACTGCTTGTCGGCCGCCAGGTTATGCAAGATATTTCGTTTCCGGTTATCTGTCGCGTTGACGTCGGCGCCCCGGGAGATGAGCAGCTGTAGCACATGCCAATGGTTCTTCCATGCCGCTGTCATGAGCGCTGTCCGACCTTTCTTGTCGCGAAACTCGGGCGTGGCGCCAGCATCGAGCAGCAGCTTTACAATCTGCACCTGATTGCGTTCTGTTGCGCGAAACACTGGCGGCGCACGGTTTCCGGATCCTTCAAAGCTTGCGCCTTCTTCCAGGAGAAATCGCGTCGCTTCTACTCGTCCGCGATCGCAACTTCTCATCAGGCCGAGTGCCAGAAATGCAGGGCTCAGCTGGCCCTTGTCGCGAGCGACCTCGACGATGTGTTTCAGGCCATCGATATCGTTGTTCTCCGCGGCGCGCAATAGTTTCGGTTCGAGGCGATCTCCGCGATCGCTGCCGGCGGTGGACAACGATCGCGACCGCGACATTGTGGTGAATCGTTTTTTATTCGTAGGAGCTGTGTTGACTTATTTCTTGTTCCGGCGATGGTCTTTCTCGAATTCAAGGTTCTTGTTTCCTCCGCTGGTTCCAAAGCAGGGGTCAATGGTTTGTCATCACAGAACCAGAGTTGCAAATCGCAAGATAGGGGATGAATCAGCATTTCTCCGTCAAGAAGCACCTAGAAATAAAGAGCGATGGATCAGCCCATCGCAGAGAAATCGCAAGACCCCGCAGAATATAAGCCGCGAGTGTGTGAGACGACAAACAATAATAATGTCGAGCGTGAACGTTACACAAGGATAGCTTTTTTTTCGTCTTTCGTCTCTGCTCCTTCGTGTTTAGCTGGGGCTCACAGCAGCCCTCACCATAACGGGGCCCATGAGGAACATCCGCCCCATTTTTGGGTCCTAGCCCTCTATTCTATTGGTTGTGCTCTAAATTAGCTGCGGCGCTAACGGGAGCCCTTGCCAATCGAAGATTGGTAACGCATGCCATTGGTCGTTTCTGATCTATGTGGGCTCTTATCCCGGCGCTGGAGTTTGATTGGTTCATTTTCGCATGCATACTTCATGCTTTCCAAGGAGCAGAATACTACATTTCCATTGCATTCAAGGACTGAACTTCAACAAATAGAGATGCATTACCACGAATAGACCACTGCGCCCAGGTAAGCACTTCTCCAGTGGTACAGGAAACGAATGAGCCCGAGGAGCAATTCTTCTTGCTCTTCCAGCCATGCTAGGCACTCACCGTTGCCACTCGATGTTGGATATCATGTTACTTCAATCATAGGGCCCAAGAAGTGACAAGTACCATTTACTCGTCAATGTAGTGTCATGAGTCAGCTAAGCTTGTATGTAACTTAATATCCATGATATTTGTACCGAACAAAACCGGTTTAGCAAGCAATGTGTAGGCCAACTGAGGCTTATACTTTTGTTGAACCACCGATACTATTTCCGCCTTGACCATGTTTTACTACAGTCTCCGTGACTTCCTTCCAAACTCCGTCATTAGCTTTGGGTGAAAGGTGTGTTGTTTCAGTCGGAGATAGCAAGTACCTAGTCAGTAATGGGGCGTGCTGAATGGTCGGATTTAAGCGACAGAGAGGCTCCGAGTGGGCGGGCCAGAAATGTGGGTCCCAGTATACAATCCAAGTGGACGGATATAAGAAATACGCTAGCCTGTTAAGGAAATATACACTCTTGTAATCACGTATGTCTATCTTTCAGAGATGCCTAAGTTGCAGCTCGTAGATATTGAGCGTGCACCTAAACTATAAATACCCTCAAATTTCCTACGCAATTCGGCTGTTTCTTTCTTCCATTTAAGAACGTTGTTTCAAAAAAAAAAAAAAAAAAAAAAAACAACTAAAACAATTGAAGAAAAATACCATTGAACACACACCATGACAACCAAGCCAACCGTTCTCATAATTGGCGGTGGGCTCGGAGGTCTAGCTTTGGGTCAGATGCTTCGCAAATACGACGTTCCTTGCCGTATCTTTGACCGTGATGCCAGCCCAATGGCACGCAGTCAAGGATGGTGTTTAACGCTGCATTGGTAAGATGTATGTCTTTCACCCTCAAGGATGCCATCCTAACACTTTCAAGGGTTGTCAATGATCTCAAAGCCCAATTTCCGGAAGATATTCTTCCTCTTCTGGATACCGTGTCACATCTAGACAACTATGATACCACATGTAGTGCGGCATTATTCAACGGCGCGACTGGACAGGAGTATGTACGCCTAGGTCCCAGTGAAGACATGCCCTTTATCAGGGCAGACAGAGCCAAGCTCAAAGAGATGTTGGGAACAAAATTGATTGTCGAATACAATAAACAATTCGAACGCTACGCAGAGACGGACTCGGGCGTCACTGCGTTCTTTTCAGACGGAAGTCAGGCAACGGGAGATATCCTCGTTGGAGCTGACGGTGCTCATAGTCGTGGTAGGTTTTATGTTTATTTTTGTTTATTGTTTCTATTACTATTCAAATAAATCTGACAGGTTGATATAGTGCGTAAGCAACTTCTCGGTTCTGAGAACTCAGAGAACTATGTTCTGCCCATGGAAGTCTGCATGGGAGAAACAACTCTTACCAAATCCCAATACGAGAAGATATTTTCAGAGTTTGGCAAATCATGGTACGGGGCAGAAACCCGTGCCAACTTTTTCTGCGGATTACACAGTGTATCCGACGACAAAGAAACTGCTCGATACTACTGGATGACAGTTCAACAGAAGCTTACCAAGGACAACGCACCCGTATCGAATGTCGAGTATTACCAACGGGCGACAAACGCTGTGAAAAGCTTCCAGTCAAAGTTTCTGCTGCCATTGTATAACACAACTCCAGACGGCATGGTGAATCCGCCTTTATCGCTACAGGACTTTGTACCACCTGAGGAAGGCTTGCCGAAGGGAAGAGTTACACTTCTTGGGGACTCTTTGCACCTCATGACACCATGTAAGTTGATCCGTCATCTGATAGTTCTTTCTGTCATCAATACTTAGTGGGTCCGAGACTAATATCTTGACAGTCAAAGGGTCCGGCGGCAATCTTGCAATCAAGGATAGTATGGATCTAGCAACCCTTATTGCCAAAAGTAGCAAAAGCATTCCAAATGTCTTGCAAGAATATGCGGGTTTGGCAATACCAAGAGCAACAGACCTAGTGCTCGAGTCCAGAAAAAGAACCGAACTTTGGACGGGCGACAACAATTAAACGTTGTTCAAGACAACCGGTGTTTCATGTATTCGACTGTACTATTGCACTATAATTGCTCAATGATAGACGTTTAATTTTGCTGTTTGACCAGAAATCTCTATATGAGTGTATATTACTATGGTTGAAAAATGAATCAAGGGAAAACATTTCAATAGCAACTTCTTGTGGGACAGGCCACTGGGGAGAAACCACGTGGACAAAATTCGAATTAATGTTCATATCAATTGCCATTTGTCCGCAATCGTAGACAATGACACGGATTATGTTCGGAGACATGTAGCAGAAGTGAGAATCCGCTGATGGACAGCGGTCCTACATCAGCCACAACCCACTAGAAAATGCCACAGATTCTCTCAAAATAACCTGAGAGAGAATTTTTGAACAATTTTTCGAGAATACGGAGGTAAAACTTATCCATCGGTCGGGGAAAGAGCTCAGTGACTGATGTATCCAAAGCCAGAGTCTCCCGTTGTTCCGGAACAGGACGTCCAGAGAAATTTCCCCGACGCGGAACACTCTATCTCATTAATAATCTCATCGCGTAAAGTGGACGCGGAAGACAACATGGACGATGAACGAAGACGGCTTTGTGTAGACATCACAATGTCAGACTGATTGTACTCTGGGCAGATCTCCTCGACCTGGATTGCAAGAGACCCGAAAGCATTTGCCATATCCTGCTTCCACCGGCTCAGGAAAAACACTTTGACTGCCAGTGACACGCGTGACAAGTCATCCAGTAAGCGAATAAACAACACTCTCTCTTTCGAATCGCACTCGTCTAAGGCGTCAATAACCACGAGTACCGGGTTGGTCCAGTCAGTTCTAAAGATGCGGTGCACAAACAGTTGCTCCCATAAGTTTCCAATCAATGCCCCCTGGGCGTCAAACCCGCTAAGCATAAGCTCGCATAATATATCGCTTACAGCAGTGCTTCTCGTGGCAAACTGAAAGGCAAGAGTGAGCAGCAAGTTTTTGGTTGAGCGCAGACTCGCATTCTTGTACCGAAAGAAAAAGTATCCAAACGGCGTTCCGGCCTGGTCAAGATGTTCGATTAGGTGTGCTGAGAGCACGGATCCCCAAGCTCCTGGTCTAGCATAGATCCAAAGCAGACTAGAACTCTCGCTTTCTCGCCATACCTTGTATTCTTTTCTCTCAAACAGCCAGTCACCGCTGTTTTCACCCCTTTTGTTTCTCAGAGAGCCTCGCTCGTGATCGATGTCTAGGACCGGACCCAGCCAACGACGTAGTCGAGGCATCATTTCTGCACGCAATAATCGCGCCTGAAGAGCTGGATCAAAAGTCAGGGTTTTGTTTTCTTGTTGTCGCTATAGATGACTCGGGTTACATACAGTCATCGATGTTTGGTTTGAGGCGAGCACAAATCACACGAGGTGCGTCAGTGGCCATCGCACGTAAGAGTGCACTAACTGATATATACAAAGGATCTGTCAAGCTCGAGTACTTTGAAATGCGGTGGTGATCACCATCGAGGGAAATTTGCCATTCTTTGGGCATTCCTATGACAGCCGACTGCTTTGGCACAACCTGAAACGGGTCAGTATACTTCAACGATTACATATCAAGAAGGGGAAAGATACCTGCAGGGAAAAAGCAAAGCCAACACTTTGCGATTGTCTAACTGCAGTCTCCCTTTGCTCGTAAAAGCTCGCAATCTCCAGCTCGGACGCGATGCGACGAAACTCATCTGACAGGTTGAACAAAGTCACCGAATCTTTTCTTAGATCTTCGATAAGATTCATCTGGTTTCCGGGAAAGGCAATGGATGTGATATTTTCTATGCTTTTCACAAAGCTTGCGAAATTTGATCCACTGTGCGGTGTTCCTAGAAATATGATGCCATATGTTGCGGCATAGATGTCTTTGAAGTGACTGTCGAGTTGTGCCAATACAAGAGCTTGTTTGAGAACAAGCCCGCCCAGGCTGTGGCATACAAAAAGCAATGGCCGCTTTTTCTCCTATATTAAGAAAATTGTTATTAAGGTTTCCTCGTCCAAAGAGGGCCAATCTTACCGTTTCTTCTTGTCTTGTTATTTCTATCGAGTGCAAAAGGCTGTTGGCATGGTCTCGAATCCTAGCAGTTGAAGCATCCTTCAAGGAGCGAGATTGATACCCAAAACTCATAATCCGTGCATTGGGTAGTTGCTGAGGCAGTAAATCATCAAGCCACATTGTGTCGTCCAGGGCCCAAGTTTTGATAGCATCTGAGTTGAGGCCGTGCAAAGCGATTACACTAAGGAATACATGAGCAAACTTTGCAGCTAGATATTTCAACAATGCTCACTCGATTGTTGGCATTCTTGTTGGTTCTGCAGTGCCATCGTGTAACATGACCATGCCTCCATGGTGCGCAACTTGCTTCTGGTACAGCAATTAGCTTCGAAACTACCACCACAATCAAAAAAATAGTACTGCCTCTGCTGTCTTCCATTTTTGTTCGCGAAATAATTTTGTGCCTTTTTGCATGCCTCCCGGTTCGTAATTCAGAGGAGGTGCTTCCTCAGCCTCGTGGGCATCGTGTGCTTCTGCGCTGTGTCCCTTAGAAGGTCTTCCACGACAACACAGGAAGCCAAATCCCATTGCTAGTTTTTGTTTGCTTTAATATAATCTCAACAACTGTCAATGCCAGATGGCTTTATTCTTGCAGGAATATCGTCAAGATGCACAAACAGTCGTCATAAATGTGAGCCTTGTGAGGCTGTTGGGTCACGTGTGTGACAAGTCTGCCTTACGACTGGGCTGGCTTCGCCAAGACATTATTATGCAGCCAGCAGCGAAAAATGCATAAAAATGATAATAATAACGTGGGATGCAAGGCTGTAGGTCTCACAAATGCAGAATGGCTGTATGCAACGCGTGTATTCTTCCAGATTCCTGCCATCAAATAATTGGTGCCATTATGTATGAACCATTTCTTGACCAATCAACAAAAATAAATAACCAATTGGCCTATATTTGAGGTCATGTATGCATGAGCGGGTGCCTAGTACATTTTTGTCCGTACACATGGCCGCAAAAGTCAACATTTTCCCGTGATGGCATACGGCGCGTGTCATAACAAGTGATGAAATATGGTCTCTAGACCAATAGCGGAGAACAGGTAGATTGCACCCAAGAACACATCATATTTAATTGGACATCTATACGCTGATTCACGGTATTTAAAGATCGTATGTCACCACTTATATACTTTTCTGCTCCATCAATTCGTTAAGTTCTGTCAATATTTCTTTCTTAGTGTCCTCATCTGCCCAGCTCATATCCACCGCATTCTGCACAAGCTTGGCCATATCTGCTTTCGAGAAGCCACAGAAATGGTACGCCTTCATCATATTCCCATCAATCCAGACATTATGCATATAAGTTGGATCATCGCTATTGATGCAGAACTTGACTCCCTCGTCCCACAGCTTTCGAATCTTGGGGAACAGCTTCTCCGTAGCTTGACGCCGGTGGTAGGCATGCGGACACAGCGTCAGACCGATTCCACGATTCTTAAGACCCGGGATCAAATCTTCCCTGTCAAGAGCATTTAGGCCATGATCGATACGCTGTGAACCTTGCCCAGCACAGACTTCAAAAATAGCTTCGTGCACGTGGTCAACAGCGTCCTTTTGGTCAACATCACAGTGCATAGTAACATGCAGCCCGTCGCTCTTGGCCAGCAAAAAGGCCTCTTCGAACAGCGTTGGCGGTCTATTGTACTCATTGCTAGCCAGGCCAACTGCATGAAACAGACCCATGCCTTTCCCATCGCTGGTACGTGCCCATGGTAGTGCGGCTCGATATGCTCCAAGCCCGTCTTCTACGGGCTCGTCTCGCAAAAAGCAGAAGATCCAGTTGCTGCGAACATTGTGTTTGACAGCGCCGTCTCGCTGCGCGCGCAAGTAGCCGTTCAGCACGGCCTCGGCGGGGATGCCTCGCCTGGTATGTGCTTGCGTGTCGAAGAAAGGCTCTGCATATCGCACGTTCATGGAACTAGCTTTCTTGAAATATTCCATGGCCAGTTCGTAAAAGTCCTCTTCGGTGCAGAGTACCTGGCAGCCGGCAAAGTAAGCTTCCAAGAAGGTCGGAGCGCCATTGTCGCCGTTGACTTCCCGGCGGTGATTGTAGGTCACTTTGTACGAGTCCAGCAGCTCCTCATACGTCTTGTAGGGGAGGGGGATGTTGTTGCGCTGGGCCAGCTTCCATCGCAGCGCCGGGTTCAGAGTGCCTTCGATGTGGACATGAAGCTCTACTTTGGGGAGCGCAGCAATGAAGGAGTCGATTTCGAGCCCGTTCATTTTGGATGATAACAAGTAGACCCGGTGATATTCGACTTCCTCAAAAAGTGTATTAATATAGAAAATAATAATCTTGGCGGCGGAGAAATCCGACCTCAGTGAGGTCCAGATTGAGCGCTCCCCGCATACAAAAAGCCGATTATTGCCTGATTAGGCAAATACGGCGCAGTCGCTTCCGCCGGGCCCGCAGTGGTCTCTGTTGAAATCTAAATTTTCACCTAAATCCTTACCATTATCAGTGATATGATATGACTGGTGTTGTCTCGAGATAAGAAAGGATTCAGACTGATAACGCTGATAGGCGCGATAGTGCTCGGCCGACCGTTGCACCGCAGTCTTGTCTTTATTTCGACGTTGATTTAAGGAATGGCCTCAGAGCAGACTCCCTTGCTGGTCGGGGAGACCTCTGCTCCTTGCAATAATAATAGTCACAGTCAAGAAGAGGAGATGGCTGAATCCGAGGATGCTGCTGCAGTGCGTCGCGCGCTGCGCAAGGTCGACTGGCGCTTGATTCCGCTGCTGTTTGTCACGTATATGCTTAATTTCATGGACAAGACGATTTTGTCCAGCGCCTCGGTATTTGGTCTGATTGAAGATACAGTAAGTTAAGCCCTGGTTCTGTCCGGCACAAACTAACAAGAACAGCATCTGGTCGGCCAGCAGTTCAGCTGGGTGTCCAGCATCTTCTACTTTGGCTACTTCTTCTGGGAGTATCCTACCAACATCCTGATCGCCCGACTGCCCGTGGCCAAGTATCTGGCCATCAACACCTTCTTCTGGGGCGCCGTCGTCGCGCTGACTGCTGCATGCGTCAATTATGGTGGCCTGCTTGCTGTACGTTTCCTACTGGGCGTCGCCGAAGCCACCATCACCCCGGCCTTCATGTTCATCACGACAACCTGGTACACGCGCGACGAGATCCCCTTTCGAACGGGCATCTGGTTCTCCGGAAACTCGATCGGCGGGCTCGTTGCCAGTCTGCTGGCGTACGGCGTCGGCCATATCGACAACCACCCGCTGCATCCGTGGATGTGGATGTTCATCATCCTCGGTCTTGCCACGTTCCTCTGGGCCTTTGCGCTGCTGTTTTTCTTGCCAGACAGCATCTCCAACGCCAAATTCCTGACGCCGCGCGAGCGAGAGCTCATGACGAACCGGGTCATCGTCGCCGGCACAGGCAGGACCGAAAAGACGCACTGGCGCTGGGACCAGACACGCGAGTGCCTGGTCGATCCCAAGACATGGCACATCTTCGCGCTGGCCATTCTCACACAAATCCCGAATGGAGGCACGCAGAACTTTGGGAACCTGGTCATCAAGTCCTTTGGCTTCACCTCGCTGCAGTCTACCCTTATCAACATCCCATCAAGCGTCATCAGCGCCGTCACCATCTCGCTGACGGGGTACTTGGCCGGCCGGTTCAGACAGGTCAATTGCATCCTGATCGTCGCCGTGGTTGCACTAAGCGTCACGGGCAGTGCCATCATCTACGCGCGCAGCCACCACGTCGCCAAGGGCGCTCAGCTGTTTGGCTATTTCCTGCTGGCCACGGGGCCCAGTATCCTGCCGCTGGTCATGTCGCTCGTGCAAGCCAATTACAAGGGGGTCACAAAGAAAATGACCATGACGGCGATGATGTTCATCGCCTACTGCGCCGGCAATATTGCTGGTCCGCAGTTCTTCAAGACCTCCGAAGCCCCGACGTACCAGACCGCGTTTCGCGCCATTTTGATCTGCTATATCATCTCGGCCGTGTTGGCTGTTTCGTTGCGCGTGTACCTGCAGTGGTTGAATACCAAGCGAGATCGCGACGAGGGTGTGCCAGGAAGCGCTGGCTCAGCGGGCGTTGTTGCAGGAGGGAAAGTGGCCGATGTCGTCGAGGCGGTGGGAGATGCCTCGCTGCGGCCAGAGGACTACGACGATGTGACCGACTGGAATACTGTTGGCTTTAGATACCGTCTATAGTGAAATGCTACCCATATATAGAGTTGATTTATAGAATAGTAATTAATCATGTATTAAATCATGTATATATCCGCCAAGTAGTCCTTCCATAGTCGCTTCAAAATCATCAAATCGGCGGTTTCTGTTCAAAAACATAAGCAGCGCAATGTTATGTAAAAGTACATTTTCAAAGAAATGATAGAAAGTCATCCAGCCATGTCCCTTGGATCTCTTTTTTTCATTAAAATATGTTTGTATGATGAATTCGAGAAGGCTCAAACGAGCGTCGTCTCGCTTTTTTCTGGGTAATGCAGTATTAGACGTGAAAGTGAAAATGAAGATGTATAAGCAGTCAGTCTGCTGCATTTCATGAAAAGCAAGCTCGTCGAGTAAATGCTTTCTCTATTCTCGTTGACATTGGCTTCAGATAGACCAAGCAAATAAGCGAGCAGAAATAAAAAGTAAAGGAAACCCCAAATGCTAGAACTCCAATGCGCATGGCTCAGATGCAAGTCAAATTTGATGACTATTTCTTTTTTCCACTGGGTATATCTTTCAGAATATCATCGAAACTCATAGTCGGGTTCATGCGCGTAAACGGTTTGGCTGGCGGCTCCACGGGCATGACACCCGCAGGAAGAGGGAGAGCTTCAAGCCCGTTGTAAATGGATGCTCGATTATTGTGCGACACAAAGCTCGGGGATCCAGTGCGCGGCACGACCATGGGAGACATGCCACCGGGGCTCAGCATGGACTGTACATCCGACATGGACCCTGTCGAGGACTGCGGCACCGGAGCTGGAGACGAGAATATCGATGAACCGTCTTCCGTCGTGATTGGAGAGCCCAGGATCTGGCTCTTTTCAGCCCACTGCGTGGCAATCTGCCAGCAGTGACTGCGGCGGTAGACAGTGTCAACTGCGTTGTTCACCACGTCTGAAGGCAGACTGACAACACCTTGCCCACCAGCGACACCGAACCAGCTCCGGCCAGCCTTTGCGTCGTTTTGCACCCATGGCGCGCCTCCACGAGGAGCAACACAGAGGAAGTATTCGACGCCATGAGTGTAGCGGAGATCGGATACATCAATCACCAATAGAGGAAGAGACTGAATAACAGCATAGAGGAACAGCCATTGTCCAATGCGGTTGTCCAAAATCTCATCAACGGTTTTCCCGTGAGCATTGCGACGCTCAAATTGCATGAAGCTCTCCACGAATGAAGTCGGCTTTAAACTTTCCCGAGTATAAGAGGACATGAGAACTGCGTTGATGTCCGAGTCCGAGAGCTTCTTCTGTCGCTCCTTGGCCTCTTTCTTCGCATCCAAGATTTTTCGATGAAGCACTTGCAAGCTGGGCATTTGCGGCACGTCAAATGGAATAGGTGGCAGCACCGGAGGCGTGCTGCGGTCGTACTCGCTCATCATTCGTCGCATGGCCCTCAGCACAACTTCGTTGGGATCTGGCACATCGAGATCTTCCGTGGCCATGTCAGTTGTTCGCGTCGTGAGTTGCGTGCGGTCTACCAGCATATCATAAAGGTCGGTAAAGTCTTCATAAACTTCCTTGAGTAGCAGTCGGTTCAGCCCGCTTTCCTCAAATTCGTTCTTTTTGGAATTCGCCTTCGGAGGCCAAGAGCCGTATTTCTGGCGATAGTATCCCATCACATGTTTTCTGAACGCGAGGAAGGAAAGCTTCCACGACTTGAATCGCACGGTTTTTCCTTCTACGGCGGTGGTGGAGTTGGCAATACCAGACCACATGGACGCAAAATCAAAATCGTCGAGTTTTCCGCGGAGAATGGTCAGTCGGTTTCCCAAGTCGATGTAGCTGCGTTCCAGTCGCTTCTGCGTGACTGAACTAATCAAGGCGTATTTGGGACTCCGCATGTCTCGCAATTCGGCCATCTTGCCCACGCTGTGGACAAACCCTTCCAGGTAGAGAGGGTAATAGCGCAGTCGTTCACCCAGAATCACAGCTTCGATGGTCTTTTCTCGGCTTTTGCGGATATCGGCAAGGTGGAGTTCGTCGCAGTAGTTGGCAAAGCTCGAATTAGCGACCTCTCCAAAGTTGGAGCCATCAAAGTTGGAGAAGTGGAAGCGGTTGAGTAGAACTGACACCTCCATCAAGATGGAAAAAAGGCTAGGATGTCGTGGCGTCGAAACCAGAGCTTGGCCGAGCAAAAAGGCGAACAGGTTTCGGAAAAGCACGAGGGAGTCGGTGTCACCAGGCTCAAGGGATGCGCTTGGGCTTGACACGTCGCCTGAAAGCGGAATGGGAAGATATAGATGGATCTCCTGGACTTCCTCTGTTGGCTCGTCCACCAACGCCATCCGACCCGAGCCAGTGCTGGCGTTGTCGTTCACCCACTGGTCTTCGGATGCAGTTGCGCCATTGGGGTCGGTCACTGTTAGCGTACGAGTTGATTGGCGCAGTTCTTCCACCTTGGGATCGGTTCCTCGAGCCAGATAAGTGAGCGAGGGGGAGTCTGAAAAGATAGAAGAGTCCACCTTGAATGACGGCGGCCGGTTCGTGGTCTGAGGGAAGAGGTAAACAAACGTGTCGCCCTGTTCGTTCCATAGTTCAGGGACCTTGAAACACATTAGTGTGAAATGCCAGAATTTTCCGTGTCTATCCACCTACCTGATCTCCTCGCGTCAAAGCTTCCAGGTCGTAAGGGATCTTTTGCTCCAGGCCAGCAATCCAAGCATCGAAGCCCTGGGATGGGTCCTCCGGCTCGGGATGAGGTGTAACCATATCTTGACGAAGTACGGACATGGAAGCCCTGCCGGGCATCCAGCTTAGTCTCCTGTTGTGCGAGGCGCTCCCTTGTCGGCTGTGCGGGCGGCGTTGTTGTGAGGACGGGTCGTCAAGGTCTTGGTTGACTGTGAGCAACGAAGGAGGCGGCGGCAACGGAGCGTCCAAGTCGAGGGGTTCTATCGGGCCGTGGCTTGTTCGCGGTCGAGCGTCTGCAGAGTTAGGCTGAGGCGATGAAGCATGTCGTACGGCAGGGCGTGAATGACTTCGAGCGCGACGGTGGTCTGCGGTGAGACGGTTGTCTGGCGACTGCTTGGGCGAACCAGAAGAAGTCGACGAGGCAGCAGAGTCTCGATTCCCTTTAAGATTGAAGAGCGACGAGATGCGCCTGGCTGTGTTCGGTGCAGACAACATGGTGGCGACTCTGGCGCAACAGCACAGCGAACAGCAGCTGGGGACACGGGGCTGACGACGACGTCTGGAGTGATCCAGGGAAAGCCACAGCAGAAGATGCGGGATTCCGGCGACAGATCAGGGTGGTGATCAGAATTCCAAAAAACCGGGACGTCGCAATTCTTTTGGGTGGTTGTGGCTCGTAGTATTCGTTTATTGTTATTTTTCTCGTGTCACCGGAATGGATCGGCGGCACCTTTGCCTGGTTGGATAGGCTGCGAGCTCGGGGTGAATGCGAACGCTCGAGTAATATGCTCACAGGACGGTTGTCGAATGCAATTTTGGGAAATAATGTGAGCTGCAAGTGATCATGGCAGCAGAACAAATCGAGAAAAGTCGTGATAGGAGAGGGGAAGAGACAACGCAGGAATAAAAGTACGTAGCAGTGGAAAAGGCTGTGAGTCTGTCTAAGCGCCCTGTCCGCAAGTGGGGACTGTTTCTGAGTCGGCCTTTTTTTTTTCCTTGTCGAGCAACGCAGAGTCAAAGTGGCGCAGCAAGAAAAATCAATAGCGAATTAAGCGTTTGCGATGTGTGTCAGTTGGTCAAGACCAGAATCCATCCAGCAAGCAATTGGGCGGCGGACTCCAGTCAGTCGGTCAGTCGGTCACCAGAGCGCAACGAAACTGCTAGAAACTTAGTAGAAAGGGACAAAAAAAAAAGAAAACGACGGTATTTCCCGCTTAATAATAAGGTGACAATTAGTATGAATGAGACGACAGGAGCGGTAATAATAATAATAATAATAACAATAATTGCAGTCAATCGCGATCAGTCATATCCCGCAAAGGCTGCTCGGGTCACAGCGGAGAAAACAACGAACAGTCCACGACAAGCAGTTCGCGAGCTGACGAATAATGCAGAGACGAGTCTGAGCAGTTCCACTGGTGCACTGACAACCACTGTCCGGAATTCTCGGCGCAGGTGGATGCTGGTCTCAGATGGCGTGTGCAAGTCTGCAAGACACCGGACGAGGAGTCAGAATAATGTGGGGAGGCGAGGCTGGCATGAATGACGTGGGATCGGCCAGGTCAGTAATTAATTATTATTAGGTGTCAGAGGTCTTACCCAAGGACTAAAAAGCCCGCGTGAGCCTCACTGCTCGTCATTTCGTGGTGCCATTGCGTGTGCATCCACGAACACCCAACGTTGGCCTGAGAGTGAAGTTGAGTTGTTCCGTGGTCGTCTTCGCGGTGTGCGTCATCCATGCGAGGAACAGGCAATCCTTAATGCCACGCTCGGTACCTGGCTACATCCTATGCACACGCACTATCCAGTAGTACCTGTTCCTCGATACTACTAATTACTCCGAGCGTATGAATCCTTGTTTTCATGAATTGAGCCAAGTTACGTAGGACATCTGTATTAGCTACTTGTGCATCCACTAGTGCTGACCTGTGCTGCGGCTGAAGCCTTTCGTCCCAGGGCTGTGGAACTATATGACCTGTTGGTTATCGGACTGGTCCAGTGTTACATGTATCAAAAGAAGTAAGTACTATACAGAAATAAGTAGCCGTAGACAAACAAGGAATTCTGACGGAACACATGTACATATTACATTGTTGGGATATCATAGGAGCTGCGTGCATCAAATGCTGTTCAAATGTTGTCGACTCCATGTGGTACATACATTAATTGATACGACATATACATGTAAATTCAATGTTGTCGGCTGGAGGTATCATGTCTTAACTTCGCACGGTTAAAACTCCCTATAATTTGTGCGCGTATAAAACATACAAGTTAAGTTATATGGTTCTAAATATAATTAAATTATCTCATCAATTTAACAGTATATCAATTCAAATGTTAAGACTCTGAGAAGTATATAAATACGCGATACAACATTGAACATTGCCATCATCGTCTTATGACAAGCCCACTGACGAGCAGTTGAATTGACCAACAGCACTCAGATAATCTACTCAGTATATATGAAGATTTGAAATAGACTGCCAACTGACAAGAGTATCCAACAGATCTTTTTATAGAGCATGAGCTCAGCCCCGCAGCGCAGCCGCTGACTGGCCAAAGTCCCTTCCCCACCCGGCAGTGTTGACGACCTCGACTTTCAACCTCGCTCAACTCTCCCGATAACGCTCACCATCAGCAATTGACGATCGCTTCATCCTGCGCAACGACGCTGAGCATGCGCGCTCCATGCCAATGCCCTCCTCGTCAGGCGTATTCGTGTCACCAAGGCATGATGTCCAAACCCATCGACCTCTTCCGCGGATGGCCCAACCCCGCTCTGCTGCCAGTGGAGTCGCTTGCGAAAGCGAGTTCCGTTGCCCTCTCGACCCCGTCCATCTTCCAGCCAGGCCTGCAATACGGACCGGACGAGGGCTACGGACCGCTCCGCCAGCATCTTGCCGACTGGCTCACCTCGTTCTATCGCCCTAAGGATCCCATCTCGGCGGCCCGGATTTGCGTGACGGGCGGGGCCAGCCAGAACCTCGCGTGCGTGCTGCAGGTCTTCACTGATGCTGCGTATACGCGAAATATTTGGTTGGTTGCGCCAACATACTACCTCGCATGTCGCATTTTCCACGACGCGGGGTTCATGAACCGTCTACGCGGTGTGCCTGAGGACACGGAGGGGATCGACCTTGGTTTTCTGGAGAGAGGACTGGAGGAAGCTGAAGCAAAAGCCAATGCAGAAGGAAACACACAACCGGTTTGTATTGGCCTTCTGGTTACTACTGTATCTCGCTGATGATGGATTCAGCGCTACACCCTACCGCGACCGTGGAGCAAAATATATAAACATGTCCTCTACCTGACGTCAACTTTTGCGAATCCGTCAGGGCAAGTGGTTTCGGTTCATCGTCGCGAACAACTGATAAGACTAGCCCGCCGATACGATATACTTGTCATTTCCGACGACGTCTACGATTTTCTTCAGTGGCCATCGGATATCAACGAAACAATCTCGTCGAACGAAACAGCTACAGTGCCCAGGCTGGTTGATATTGATCGATACCTTGATGGCGGACCAGTGGATGACTTTGGGAATACAATGAGCAATGGCAGCTTTAGCAAGCTGGCCGGACCTGGTGTGCGAACCGGCTGGGCCGAGGGAACAGAACAATTTGCCTATGGGCTGTCGCAAACGTATGTTTTGTGAAATTTGGACTTCCTGAATGAGTGCTGATTTTGTCGGATCAGGGGATCATCACGGTCTGGCGGAGCTCCCTCCCAGCTGACAGCTACATTTCTTGACCAGCTCGTATCGACTGGAACATTACAACGGCACATCTCGTCCGAGCTTATTCCGAAATATCAGGCGCGATACAGAGAGGCCATGAGTGCTATCAACACTCATCTTGTTCCATTAGGATTTAGTGTGCCAGCAACCGCCCAGCCCATCGTGGGCGGATTTTTCATTTGGCTTGGCCTACCGGTGGGGCTCACGAGCAGTGTCTTGGCTGATAGAGCGGCAGTAGAGGAGAACGTTAAAATCGGCAGCGGCACGTTGTTCCAGGTCGAAGGAGACTGCAGTGAGAGCCGCCAGGATTTTGAAGGCGGCATTCGACTGTCATTTTCTTGGGAAGAATTTGGCCTTCTTTCTGAGGGGGTGGAGCGATTGGGTAAGGCTGCTGGCCGTATACTGAATGCGAGGTAAGTGTACTGTTTCATTAAACTATGGAAGTACGTAGACCGTAGAGAAGTGTAGCACTTAACGAAAGGGAATACATACGTAACAATGTACGTATTGAGAGTCTGAGCAGCGGGAGGCTTCCGGCGCACTATGGACACTTCTATTGGACTAAGCTTAGTGGGGCCGCCGAAGGTTAATCATGTGGGCCAATCACGGCGGATGGGAGCGGGGCCGGGGCGCTACGGGCAGTGATTGGCTGGCAGGGCGGTTTCACTGTTTTAGCGCGAAACGCGGTGGCGCCAAAACTCGAAACATCTCTCTCCTTGTTTGTCCCTCTTTTTCTTCCCTTCTTGGTCCTTCTTGGTTGCTGGTGCTGGTGCTTGTGGGCTGTTTAACAATAAAGTGGGCTTCATTATTCCTCATTGTCCGGAAGGCGATTGTCATTCTTTATCTCGGTCAACCCACTGTGTGGAATGTGAGAGTGGCCACCAGGACAACGGCCCACGCATTGTCAACCATCGAGGCATCCAAAAATGCTCCAGAGATTGCGCCGGCTCGTCCGATACGTACTACGTCCTGGTTGACTACTATGTGCTGACCCACGAGTAAATCACGTCTACTATCAGGATCTGCCTTGAGCACAGAGCAGGCGCATTCCAGACCCCGCAGAACAGGGAAGCCCTGACAACGCCGTGCTTGCTCGTCGTCTAGACCACAGAAGATGTATCGGTGAAGAAGCAAGAAACAACGTATATGTAGAGAGTAGCTGCCCAGCGCGCAAGAGGGCCTGTAATTCCAGTGGTTATTCATTGCTCTATTGATACTACTGCGAGTCTTGTTGCCGCAAGACAATACCCATTGATTTTACCACTCCCAATTCTACTATTATCATTTTCTTCATTGTCTGGACCCCGCCTTCTTGCCATCAGACTATTCTAAATTGATTAATTACAGGACCAAGTGTGTCTTGAATAGCCTCCGGCGCCAGCACTTCGTTGGCTGTAGCTGTTTCATCTGCTTAGGGCTTGCCTGAAGCGGCCGCCAATCAACGTGCGTTAGGGCTTTGTTCCCAGACAGCGCATTCGTGCCTGTTATTATTGTTCGCATTGTCGCCGGCGTGTATTATTATTATTGAGCTGCTTGTTTGACAATAATCCTTTTGGTGTCAATCGGTGGGTCCACGCCTGATTTCTGATCCCCCGTGGCCGCCAGTGTCTGCTTATTTGACTCTGCAGGTGTCCGTCTTGTCTTCTTCCACTTCTTCTTTCGCTCTGTGAGTATCTTTCCTCCTGTCTGTCGTTAGGCTGATACACAGTCATCCATTCTTTTTTTATTTTCATTTTTATTTTCATCGTGACCGCGTCACTCTCTACCACGGAATCTCTGTCCTGGCGGCAGTTGCCTGGTGTTGCCTTCCTTCCCTCGACGTAAGTAAGACATCCTCCATTCCGCATTCCGGCTGCCTGTGAGCGCAACACACTCGTCATACCAGAGGTGAGTTCTTATTTGTTCTCTCTTGTTGACGAGAAATTTTTCTTCAGATTCTGGAATCTCAAGACGAGTATTTCATCCGGTCTGGTGGCTGTTTGTTTCCTGTCAGGATCTGACTCATATCGTGACAGCTTCTGCTGGCCAGATTACAATCGACAAGAAAACTTTCGCCTTTTCTACATTCTTTCGACAATATGATTTTGATACGCCTTTTTCTTCTCCTGGGTCTGTCCACCCTGCTGGCTGCTGCTCCAACACCCCAGGCCAGCGGCGCCAGCTCCTCGTCTGGGTTCTGGATGGCCAATATCAAGCGCCAGGGCACAGTCGCATTTGGCAACGCCACAGACTACCAGATATTTCGTAACGTCCACGACTTTGGCGCTACCGGTATGTATCCCTACTCATCTGAACATGCTCCCAAAATGCTAACTTTGTGCTAGGTGATGGCTCAACCGACGATACCGATGCTATCCAAAAGGCTGTCTCAAGCGGAAACCGCTGCGAAGGCGCCTGTGACTCGTCCACTGTGACTCCTGCCATCGTCTACTTCCCACCTGGCACGTATGTGGTATCGCGTGCCATCAACCAGTCATACTACACTCAGATGATCGGCGATGCCACCGATTTGCCCGTCATCAAAGCCGCCAGCAGCTTCTCCGGCATGGCTGTGATCGATGCAGACCCCTACATCGCTGGAGTCAACTGGTTTACCAACCAGAACAACTTCTTCCGTCAAATCCGCAACTTTGTCATCGATCTCACCTCCATGGATATGAGCAGCGGCGCTGGTATCCACTGGCAAGTCGCGCAGGCCACCAGTCTGCAGAACATCCGCTTTGAAATGGTCAAGGGCGGCGGTAGCGCAAATAAGCAACAGGGTATCTTCATGGACAACGGTTCTGGGGGTTGGATGACTGATCTTACCTTCAACGGTGGCAACTACGGCATGTTCTTGGGTAACCAGCAGTTCACGACTCGCAACTTGACCTTTAATGGGTGCAATACTGCCATTTTCATGAACTGGAACTGGGCTTGGACTTTCAAGTCGGTTACTGTTACTGATTGTGCTGTAGCGCTGAATATGTCAAACATTGCTCCTGTAAACAACCAGACTGTGGGCTCCGTCATGATGTTGGATAGTTCTCTCTCGACCACCGATGCTGCCATTGTCACTGCTTGGTCCAAAGACAGCATTCCCATCGGTGGTGGTACTCTTGTTCTTGACAACGTCGACTTTACGGGCTCCAAGGTAGCCGTTGCCGGATCCGGCGGCAACACTATCCTGGCTGGCGGTTCAACTGTTGATAACTGGGTTCAAGGAAACACTTACACCACTTCGGGCGCTCCAAGCGTTAGCAAGCGCGACATTGTGTCCGAATCCAACATTGAAGCAGACACCTGCCCTGCAGGTGAAGTTGTCACTGTCACTGTTGTGCAAACTGTTGGTGATGTAGGAACGAAGCCCACTATTCCTGCTACTCATGTTAGCGATCGTGTGAAACCTTCGACTGGTACTGATGCTCCTGCTGGCTTTGCCACTACTATTCCTGGTACCGACATTCCCGACGCTCCTGCAACTGGTACTCCTGCTGTTGGAACTACTCCTGCTGGCACTGTACCTCAACAAGCCACCGGCACTCCATCACCGCCCGCCTCTAATCCTGTCTCTGGCTCAGGAAAAACCAGTCCTGCGTCTTCTCCTGTTGCTGGTCGTACTTCTTCTCACTCTAGTCCGTCCAGCTCGCGTCCTTCTAGCACACCCTCCCCTGGTACCTGCGCTGCGTCTCCTGTGTCCAAGGCCCGAACTCAAGCAACTGTTGCCAAGTCAAGCAAACCCTCTGTTCTTGTTGAGGGCACTGGCAAAGTCTTTGAGCGCTCGAAGCCTTTGTATGAGACCGTCCCTGCCTCGTCATTTATCAGCGTCAAGTCTGCCGGTGCCAAGGGTGATGGTACTACTGATGACACTGCTGCCATCCAGAAGGTCCTTGACAGCGCCACCTCTGACCAGATCGTTTACTTTGATCACGGCGCCTACATTATCACTTCTACGATTAAAGTTCCCAAGAATATCAAGATTGTCGGTGAGATTTGGCCCCTTCTGATGGCTTCCGGCAAGGCTTTCTCGGACGAGAAGAACCCGATCCCCATGCTGCAAGTTGGCCAAGACGGTGATTCTGGCAATGTGGAGATTTCCGACATCATGCTTGAAACCAAGGGACCGGCTCCCGGTGCCATCCTGATGGAGTGGAACGTTGCTGGTTCTTCCCAAGGTTCTGCTGCCATGTGGGATGTCCACTTCCGCGTTGGTGGTTCGGCCGGAACGGACCTCCAGAGCGACAAGTGTGCCTATAACCCTAACACGACTCACAACGCCAACCCTGATTGCGAAGGTGCTTTCATGTTGTTCCACGTTACCCAAAAGGCTAGTGCTTATGTGGAGAATGCCTGGTTCTGGGTGGCTGATCATGAGCTGGATCTTGCTGACCACAGCAAGATCGACATCTACAACGGCCGTGGTGTGTTGATTGAAAGCCAAAACGCTGTGTGGCTGTACGGCACATCTTCTGAGCACAGCCAGCTCTACGAATACCAGATCAACAATGCGAAGAACGTCTTTATGGCCCTTATCCAGACCGAGACTCCGTAAGTTTTTATTTTCCAACGAACATACAGTCAAGCTAACGAATTTAGATACTGGCAATCCAACCCTACAGCTCTACAGCCATTCACTCCTCAGAGCAAGTGGAACGATCCGGACTTTTCGACGTGCACAACCGACACCTGCCGCAAAGCCTGGGGACTACGTGTGCTTTCCTCGTCGGACGTGGTCATGTACGGCGGTGGCCTGTACAGCTTCTTCGAGAACTATAGCCAAACCTGTCTCGACAGCGAGGACTGCCAGGAGAACATAGTCGAAGTCGACTGCTCCAGCGTGACGCTGTACGGGCTCAGCACCAAGGCCAGCGTCAACATGGTCACCTCGACCGACGGCACTGGGCTAGTCAAGCAGTCTGAGAACCTGAGCAACTTTTGCTCCACTATCGCTTTGTTTCAGCAGTAGTTTTCTTTTTCAGTTTCTTCTTGCTTAAAAAACCCCCATACAACGCTTTTTTCTTGGACCTTTCACATGTATGATATTTTGTCTCGGCTGGATTTGAGCATTGCTAGCGCATTAGCTTTGTTGTGATAGATGGATATTAGATAGTCTCTACTTGGAGCAGTGAATCAATGATACCAAAGTCAACTTTCTACTCTATACATCTATAAAAACTCCTTTCCCTCTTAAGTTCATAATTTCCCAGCCTCCTTGGCCCTGTCCGCAACCAACTGCTTCTCCTCCGCACTGATATCCTTCTCCCAGTCCAGCCTAGGCAACTCAAACATATCGGTGACACGCGCATAACTAATCCCACCCAACCGACTCACCGGCCTCAATTTCTCCATCTCCAGCACACTCCCTTCGGGATTCAGCGCATCTTCGCGAGCCCAAAACTGCACGCCTTCGACGATAAACATGGTCGAGGAGATCTTCGTTGGGTCGCGTTTGGAGTAGAATTGCCGCTTTTCGACTACTTTTGCTTCAATGGAAAAAACAGCTTCCTTGACGCGAGGTGCGCGTACTTGTTTTGTGTCTTCGCCGCGCGTGAGACCGGTGACGTCGAACTCGCTGACGCCGTACGGCGCATCGATACAGGCCATGTTGGCGGCATCGATGAAATCCTCGGAAATTATGTTGATGACACACTCGCCGGTTTCGAGCAAGTTTGTAAATGTATCCTTTCCCACGGCTGTGCCGGATTTGGTCCCATTGACGCCAAATACAAAGATTGGCGGGTCTGCCGTCATGATGTTGAAGAAGCTAAAGGGACTCACGTTCGTCGACGAGCTGTCGGCGGAGCGTGTCGAGATGAAGCCAATGGGCCGTGGAACGATGGCACTGATGAGGAGTTTGTAGTTTGCGACGGGGTGGCGCGTGTCGTCGTTTGGGTCGATGGTGATGTGTGAGGAGGATGTGGTCTTGTTGTTTTCGCGGTATGCGCCAGATCCAAGGGTGTAGGCGGGGTTGATGGTTTGAGTGTAGTGTGGGTGTGCGGAGGAGTCCCAGGGAGGGCGCGAGGCTTCGACTTCTTTGAAGGGGGGGTGTGGTGCCATTGTATTTGTATTTTTCTTCTGTGGTGTTGAGGTGGTTGTGTTGGTGTTGATAAACCCGCGGTGGGATGTTTCGACTGCGCAGAAGTGCAATGCTCTATATTAGGTGTTCAAATTGAAGGGAGGAAACAGATCAATGCGGAACAATTGAAGAACTGGAAATATTCAAAGCGAAACACAAACTATATATGTAATTAAAAGCAGAGAGCTTATGGAGGGGCATTCAGATTAGTAAGATGTAACACGACCACTATCATTTGTAATCTGCGTAAGTACGTAACTTAATTTCTAGTCTACAAATTGACGTAATAGCTTATCGGACGTAGCGCAAGAATCCACCGAAAATATGGTCTAGCCAATTAGATATTTTCAAATATGAAGCAGACCAGCATCTTTTCTTTAGGTTTTTAGAGTAAAACATACATAGTAGCTAACCCTAATTTACGTGAATTTCGAACACGGCATACTGGGGGCTTTAGATTTGGAACTTGAAGTAAAATGAGTCAATTTATAAAGATAAGAGTCAAGAAATGTTTTTTGGGGGGTTTTATGTTTTCTTCTTTTTTCTTGTTTTTTTTTTTGCTGTTTTTTTAAAGGGAGGAAAGAAAGGGAAATACCCTCGAAAGAGAAAGGAAGTAGCTACTGCTAAAGCAGTAATTCCTCTCTGTTCTCAACTATCCCCGCGCCCTCCGTTCCATTTCCTCCCCCCGTTCCCTTTCCTCCCTCCGTTCCCGTTCCCGAGCCAATTGCGGGCCCCATATCCGCATACATTTAGCCAAATCATCCAGCGTTCCCTCTTCAAGAAGAGTAACAGTCCCTGCTGGCTTAAGAGATTCAAGGTAGTCCCAAAGTGTTTGATAAGCAGCAGGCTCGTTGTGTGGACTATCATCCAACAGGGGAGCATCGTTTGTTGGAAAGAGGAACCATGTATGAGGCGGAGGTGAAATCTCTAAACTTTTGTAGTCGGGCTTACAGTGAATTAAGGTCTGTATTGCAGCCTCTGAATCCTTGAATGCCACTTTGATATTCCAATTGTCCATGTTTGGTCGGCGCATGATGACTTGAGTGAAGCTGAAAAGGCTCGGTAGGTATAGCAGCGGTCTGCTCTGGTGCTCTATGTTAGCAAATAGTTTATTTGACAAGAGAAAAGTATGATAATAGACATACTTATTTAAAAAAAGTGTTGTTACTTGGTGAAGAACTTTCAAGTGCCTGACTTGCTGTCAAATGGTGGATGGTTAAAGAAAAAGGAGATCCTAGGATAGAGTCTCGTATTTATAGGTTTCTTCATCGGTGACTGGATAGATGACTCTAAGGATGACTCTACAAATGACTCAATGGTGGCAATGAGAAGAGACAGGATAAGACAGGGTCTCATGCCAGAAGTCTCTATATCGATGACTGGATGGATGACTCCCTGTGTAACTATAAATGACTCAATGATGGGAAACGAGAAAGAACAGATGAGAAAATACAGTCAATACCTGTACTAGAAGACAGATGATGACTGTTTGGATAATTGGATGATTGGACGAATGACCGGATGAAGATCCAAAAATCGAGTCAAACACGGAGCCAAATACTTGACTCACTGGCATAAACCTTTGGAATTTCCTTGGAACATTGAAGCTGCATGAAATGAATAATTGTTTCAAAACACACTTCGTCTATAGCCCGTGTCGAATTCCATGGCCCTTGAACAACGTCCTAGGTATCGTACGGATTGACTGCTGATGTTGGTTGAGATTCTTCGAGAAATATATAGATCTCAATCAAGTACGTAGTACCATGGTGACAAACCCAAGCAAAGACCGTAATTTTAGTCACTTTGGCATATCACTCGGTTGACGGCAAGCCTAGCAGGTTGGTCTTCCATGGCGATGGAACCTACATGTATTGCCTTGTGGAAACTTGGCTTCTTTGAAGCAAGCATCATATGAGACAGTAAATGTGTCTAATTCTTGGTTTTTTTTTTTAAACCAAGAACCTACACGTCGCAGCGAAAGTAACATTGAGGAATAGTAGCAGCAGTAGTACATGTAGTCGACCACTATCAGAATGAGATTGCCACTCTTCAATTTTTATACATTTTCTATAGATGAACAGCTTCAACAGAGCTTGCGGCACTAAATAAGAGCTGAAGGCAAGGAAAATACTAATCTATTCCGCCGTGCCAGGCGTTCAATTTTAGACTCCTAACGGCTCTAATTTTAGCTACGCAACAAGCTTTCCTCTTCGAATCTTGATGGGTACTTCGCTTGCTTTGATTTGCAATGTTGCAAGTGTAAGTGAAAATGAAGCCAAGGCCTTTGCCATGCTCAAAGCCGGCTCTGACTTCTTGTTTTTTACATGTTTGGTCTGACATTGTATCTTCTTGACAGAGTCTAGATTTCAATATTGTCCATTTTAATGTTACATCTGTCAACAATCAAATAGTCTTCTTTCCTCATGTTGAATGTAAGTAATTAAAAGGATTGTGGCTTGGGTGGCGATCCTTCAACATCCACATCTATGATCTCACCGACTCTCCATATTAGTCCGCGTAAGCCCCCCGCATAAAACAAGATAGACACTATTTCCCCCGCACATTTAGCTTTTGATGAACACCAATAATTCCACCAATCAGGCTCTACTATGATTCAAGATTTGGGAAATTGTTTATATTTATACCCCACGTTCGTAGATCTTCTTTACTAACATCAGAACCAATCTTTTTTCAAGTCAGACAAGACATGTCAACTGCGTTGCTAACCCTTGCCCTCGCGGGTTCGTGTCTTGCACGGGCTACAGCGAGCTTCAACTGGGAGTCTACCAAACACCTGTGCGTTTTGAATTTCCCAGCTTTGGTATTCCAATTTATGACAAACTAAAGGGTTTCCACGCAGTATTGCATTTGGAGACTCATACACCTACGTCCAAGGGACTCATGGATACCAAAATTTTAGTTTCATTGGAGACTACTTGCCTGGCCAATTTGCCTTTACACCCGAGGAACTGCTCTCGAACAAGATTGTTCAGAACTTTTTGGGAACAGCAGAGGGCGGGCCTAACTGGGTTGAATATCTAACAGGATGCGGGCTTGAGGAGGGACTGACGAGTCCTGAGACGTGCAAACTGCAGCTGTGGGATTTTGCATTCGCTGGTGCGGATATATCTGAGGAGTTGTACGTTTTTCGTCTTCATCTAGTTCAAAGGTATCAATTGATACTTTTATTGACTGAATCAAAGCACCCCGCTTCATCATAACTGGACGGTTCCCCTCGTCAACCAAACTCAACAATTCCTCACTTACGCCCAACCCGTTCTGATCAAGCAGAAATTACTCAATCTAGACAAAACCCTGGTAGCTATCTGGATTGGAATCAACGACATAGGCGACTCGAGCAAATACAACGTGTCTTTCTCAGCGTTTTACAAGACGCTATGGGATACAGTGATTACCGAAAGTGTGGAGCCTCTGTATCGCGCTGGCTATCACAATTTTCTATTTGTCAATCTTCCGCCTTTAGACCGGACTCCGATCAACGTCATCTCAGAGAAACCGCTTCCAAACAAGACAATGATAGGATGGTTCAACGATGAAATAGAACGACACAGCACGGCTTTTGGGGCTGCTCACCCAGAGGTAAAGACAATGTTGTTTGATGCAAATTCTTTCTTGAATCATATGCTGGACAATCCCAGCAAGTACGGTATCCGTAACACTACGGGTTACTGTCCTGGATACACGGATCCGGATGTTGTGACCGATCCCGGGAAATACGGCTGTATCCCGATTGATGAGTATTTCTGGTTTAATACTGGCCATATGTGAGTTATTCTCTTCCATGATCTGGAATACTTGTTGACTGTGTGTAGGACAAGCCACGTCCATAGTTTTTTGGGGCCGCAGGTTGACATGTTTTTGAGAAAGGAGTCTGGTTCACACTAACTATGAAGTGTTTTGAACCTGATAGTAGTCCAATATTGTTTAAAATGCAAGAATAATTGGATTTAATTTACTCATCTACAGCTCTCCTGTCAATCAACACCACTATATACCGATTATATCCGTTTTAGGCAATTCCATAAGCGGCAATGCTTACTTTCTTAGGGTAGGGTTTCGAGCGTGGTTGGCCCCCCAACGCCAGCTTGTATATATCAATTTCCATGCGCACTTATTAACAATTATGGTAATAACAATACGGAGTACATAACCTGGATAATGACATGGCCATCAATAGATGAAAATCGCCGATATCGACGTAGATCAATCAGCACTGCCTCGATGAAAGCTTGGCATTTAGCCTTGGCGCTTGGCTCTGGAGTCTTGGCACTCCAGGTTGAGCCATCCACGAAGCAGTAGACAGCATATAATCGAAGGGTAAAAACTACGAAAAATTGGCACTTTTCGTTAAAAAACTAATGCAGTAGTGCTATATGCAAACTCCATTGGGGCAGTCGAGGCGCATGTTATCAGCCGCCATTGATTGGCCAAGACCCCCATGCGACCCCACCAGACTCCGCCCCGACTCGAATTCTTTCGCGACTTCAACTTCGACTCCTTAAAGAAAACTTTTTGTCTCTTTTCCCCTCTCGTTTCTTCCTGTCTCAATCCAAGATGGAAGACCCTAACCTTCGTCACGCTATTTCGCTCCACCCTCATCCGTTCCAGTCCAGTTCGGCCAGAGGCTCGCCCGCGAGACATGTCACAGTCGAGCCGGTCGCCAGCGGAGATCCCAGCCTGCCAGGAAGAACGACGACCAGCGATGAGGAGGGATCCATGCCTCCGCGATACACTCCCATCAATGACCCCTTTCAGCTTGCCTCCAAACTGAAAACGCCCGAGGAAATCAAAAACATCAAAGCCAACACCTCCCGCAAGCGCGACAAGGTCACGCCGGCCTTTATCGGAGAGCGATTGAAAGTAACGAGCTCAGGAAAACTGCAGGAATTCTATGAAACGCAGAATGAGAATATTGAGCGCTTCTTGACTCCGGTCGAGGAGCATGTGCGTGTAGCCAAGGAATTGAATACCCAGAACCAGCTCAAGTTCAAGATCGCCGTCTGGGGCAGCTTTGCCGCCAATGTTTTTCTTTCTGTTATCCAGATTTACGGCGCTGTCTCGTCCGGATCTCTGTCCCTGTTCACCACCATGGCCGACGCCATTTTCGATCCCATGTCAAACCTGACGCTGCTGCTGTCCAATAAGGCTGTTTCCCGCGTCGATCCGCGCAAGTTCCCCGCCGGCAAGGCCCGCATTGAGACCGCAGGGAACATTTGCTTCTGCTTTCTCATGACTGCCGTGTCGTTCATCATCATTGCCTTCTCGGTCAAGGAACTCGTTGACGGAAGTGCCACCGAAACAAGCACATTCCATCTACCTTCGGTCATTGCTGTTGCCGTCGCCTTTACTACCAAATTCGTGCTCTTTATGTACTGTTGGGCTCTGCGCAACCAATTCTCGCAGGTGCGGATTCTATGGGAAGATCACCGGAACGATCTGTTCATCAACGGTTTTGGTATTTTGACATCGGTTGGTGGAAGTAAACTGCGGTGGTGGATCGATCCGATGGGAGCTGTCATCCTGTCGGTCTTGGTGTCGTTCCTGTGGTTGCGCACGGCCTATTCCGAGTTCCAGTTGCTTATTGGAGTCACTGCCGATACTCAAATGCAGCAGCTCATCACTTATATCTGTAAGTATTTCGTTTGCTGTTTGTTCAGACGAATAATCAAAACTAACATCCACAGCTATGACCCACTCCCCCATGATCAATGCCATCGACACCGTTCGCGCTTATACATCTGGGCCTCGTCTGCTGGTCGAAGTTGACGTGGTCATGGATCCGGCCGCGACTCTTCAGGCGACGCACGACGTTGCGGAGGAGCTGCAGATCAAGCTCGAGTCTTTGCCAGATGTTGAACGTGCCTATGTGCATGTGGATTATGAGACCACCCACAAACCAGAGCATTTCCTGAAGAAGGAGCTGTAGAAATTTTGGTCGACTTTCTGGCGGAGGTTGTATGTACTGTGGACAAACACGTATATTTATCGGCGTTTATCGGCATATTGGCATTTTGCATATTGGCGTTCGGCTGTGTCATGTATAATAGAAGCATTGAATATATTTCATCGATTGAGCGATGTTGAAAGCTATGTATTATAAGATGCAAGGAAGCCCCTCTTCAATGTTGTTATGGTCGCACAGCCCGGATCATTCCGAAGTGAGCTGACCTCGGATAACCGATTCGCAGCTGCTTCTAGTCGGTTCTAAAGACAAATAAAAACAGGTTAGTGCTGCATAGCTTATTTTTGTTCTAAAGTGACGCTGAACTATTCGACACTGTTACACGCCGGATTTAATTTCACCAGATATCTGTCTTCAGGGACATTGTCAAGACATGCATATAGCCATTCTGGAGTCTCCAAAGTGAATACGTATAGACATGTTGTTAGTAACGTTATTGGTCGGATGATCTGAAATGGTGAATCCCTAGTTTAAAAGCCTAATAGCAGCTAAGAAACGTTGAAACTCTGCAGTAACAGGAATACTCCTTTTTGCTGTTGCTATTGGCCAGTCGTCATGTATATCGGATATCTCTCCTGTTAGAAAGTGCCCAATTCACACCAATAAGCCTGCAACAACAATAAACTACCAAGTCACACAGCGGTAGGTGTGTATTAGATTTATGAAAAGTTTTAGCTCAACTATATTTTGAGGAATTATAAAAAAATTGGCAGCGTGCACAGCCTGGAGACCGCGTAAGTCCCACTAGGCACCCGCGCAAAAAGTCCCCTCCGCAGTCGAGTCTATTTTAAGCACGCGGAGACTAAAAGGTCCAGGGTCAGCCTCCTGAGCGACAAACGACACAACAATACACACATCACATCACCAACAGCGACAACCTGCTGGGTTTCGTGTGTTCATCATGAAGCGCATGTTTAGCGGCCTGCAGAGGCGCGTTAGCAGTGAGTTAGCTCTTGCAACCAAAGAAATAAGAAATAGTGCTGATTACAGTGCGGCAGCATTTCCCACCTCGTCGCAAGACAACAGCAGCAGCAACATCTCGCCAAACAGCTCTGGGAACGAGTCGCCCGAGGAGATTGTTGTCCGCGAGATTGTGCGTTCCAACCGATCTTTCCATCATGCGTCTTTGAATCAATCACATGCTGATCAGCTCCAAGAAAGCCTTTTGCGAAGCCGACGGAGGGCCTAACCGCGTGGTACCTTTCTCCAACATCTCTATAGAAAATGCAAAGGATGAATTCTAATAAACAAAAACAGGCCAATGACTATCTCCATCTCCCCGCTATCGTCGAGGCCGCCGAGTCCAGCGCCACCGCTGCCAAAGAAGCTGCCGTACGGATACGCAAATATCTATCGAACCCCTCCAAACCACAGGGATCGGCACAGTACAATGCCGTGATGCTGATCCGCATTCTTGCCGAGAACCCCGGGCATACGTTTACTCGTAACATCGATGCCAAGTTTGTATCGACCGTCAAGGACCTGCTGCGCGAGGGCCGCGATATGGCCGCCCAGCATATGCTGCGCGAGACGCTGGGTCTGTTCGAGGCTCAGCATTCGTGGGACGAGGATCTGGCGGGGCTTCTTGCCATGTGGAAGAAAGAAAAGGCTCGCGCCGCAAAGTATGGTGGTGGACAGACACAGCCGGTGAGTAGTGCGGTCCGAAGTCCATTCAAGTATTCTAAATGAAAGTATAGCGACCCTCGCCGGGCCACCACCAACAATCATATGGCCACCATACGACTCGCCCGAGGCAGCTCCCGCCGCCAGATGAGCTAGCTGCGCGCGTGTCTGAAGCCAGGACGTCTGCCAATCTGCTCATCCAGCTGGCCCAGAGCACGCCCGCGTCTGAGGTTAAAGACAACGAGCTGATGAAGGAGTTCTCGGAACGCTGCTCCGGAGCATCGAGGTCTATCCAGGGATACATGGCTGTGGAGAGCCCGCCGCCAGATGAAAATACCATGCTCACGCTGATTGAAACAAACGAGCACCTCTCCGTGGCTCTGTCCAAGTACCAGCGGGCAGTTCTGAACGCAAGAAGAGCTACTGGTGCCACCGCGAATAACAACAGCAACAGCAACGACGGTGCCAATAATATCAGCCGTCGTGATTTCAACGAGAATAGAGCCGCGCCCAGCAGCTACAACGCCAACACCACCACAAATGGCCAGACTCCGCCTTCGCGACCAGCCGAACCAGCCGAACCACCGAGCCAAGTTTCGCGGCCTTATCTAGAGGAAGTGCCATCTCTCGCGCCTTTGAACTCGACCGAAGAGCCCCATTTCTCACACTCTGCTTTCCCAGAACCCTCGCATGCAAAGTCCTCAACTTCTCCTCCTGCTGTTGGTCAACCCGCACACCAGCAGTATGAATACGACGCGGATGAGTTTCAAGTCGAGAATCCATTTGCAGACAGCGCTGCGGAGAATGACCATCACTATACTCGGTCTTCTTCAGAACATGTACGACACGTCTAGCGTTACGAAGTTTTTTATTTTCTGTTTGGGTACATAGAACACTCGTTCAAGTATATCTTTGTTTAGCTGCTCTGTTGCGTGGTGATTAGTATATAGCATTTATACCCGTTTGTTCATTCGTTCTATGTCAGTTTGATGTTCTTTGTATTAGCTGCAATGTGTATTCATGGACATAGCCAAGACTGATCTACTTCTTGTGGTGACTTGGTGACTTTTACATGACATAAGACTTCTAGATCTAGATGTCCTACCGCAATCCCAGAAGAAGTATTGATAAGTCAAGATTGATTGTACTGGAAGCTTGACTATTTCTTCCTTCTCCTGTCAACCATTCAATTGGATATTCTTTGAAGATTCGTCATAACAAGTTGAAAATTTTTTATTTGACCCCCTAAAAATAATTTCAAGTGACGCCGTAAAAAAGCTCTTAATCATCGTCGCTTTAATGAAAAAAGAAAAGAAGTGGCCATGCTTGAAAAATTATTTCCTCTTTTTTCTTCGTTCGTCTCTTTTGATAAACATGGTATATGTCACACAATCAAAAAACTCCCGTTCCACCACCACAACTTTTTCCTCCATCTAGGCTTCGGTGATGGCGCGGCGGATCTGGGCACCACGCTGGCGGGAGGTGAGACGGGACTCGCTCGAGACAAGAGGGCTCTTCTGGACAACCTCCTCGCCCTCGGTGAGGATAAGCTCGATGTGGCAAGGGTTGGTCATGTAGGGGTTGATCTGGGGGTCTGTTAGATGGGAATTTCAGGTATTTTGTGGTGTACATACACGACCGTGGGCACGGTAGGTGCGTCTGCGACCCTTGGGGGCCTGGTTGACCTGGATGTGCTTGACAACGAGGTTGCTGGTGTCGAGACCCTTGGTGTCGGCGTTGGCCTCGGCGTTCTTGAGGAGACCGAGCAGCTGCTCAGCCGACTTGACGGGCCAGCGGGCCTTGGAGACACCGAATGCCTTGCCTGGGAGACATCAGCCTTGGCCTTTCTTTTTATATATATCCCCATTCAATTTCTTCTGGGTCTTGTCCTGAACTCACCCTGGGCGGTGCGGCCAGTGCTTCCGGCATATCGGCGCATGGGGACGGCCTCCTTGTGGTTGACGACGTTCTCGAGGTAGACGAGAGCGCGCTGCAGCTTCCATCCGTTGATGGCCTGGGCGGTCTCGCGCGTGTTCTTGAACGAGACACGCAGGTAAGAGCCCCGGGCACGGGCGCTCTTTGCGTTCGAAATCGACTGTGCGGCGTAGCGGACCTGGATTACATCGTCAGTATATTTGTATATTTTGCGTCTCCATTTCGAATTGTGGCTGCGTTGTGGTTGCGTTGATTGCGTTGCGAGACAGAATAGATAAATAATATTCAACGATTGATCGGCGACACCGTATCCTCTCCTCCTCGTCAAATGCACAGCGCTGCATCCAACAGCAATCCAACAACAGCTCGAATCGGGCGCACTCACCATCTTGAAAGATTGCCGGAAAAGAGATGGTCCTGTGGGCGGATGGGTTGATGTCTTCTTTTCCTGTCGGCGGACGGAGATCACCAAAGGCTGCGGGTGGTGTGCTTTTTCGTCTTGGCGCGCTTGAGCCCTAAGCGAGCCCTAAGCTAGCTGGTCTGGAAGGTCACGTGTAAAAGCCTTACATAATTTTCCAGTCTCCGCTTTTAAAATTATCTTGATTGGTTGTTCAATTATCCTCATACATTTTGAATATACTGCTGTCTCTATCTATTTAGCTACTCTTCTGCTCTGGTATTTGCGTGATCAACTCCCCCTTCTCCACCGCCGACCGCAAATTGTTCAGCACCAGCAGCTCCATGTCCTTCTGCGTCTCAAACGTCATCGTACCGATATGCGGCAGCAGAAACGCCTTGGGCGAGTTGAGCAGCCCTTGCTCGACCTGCGGCTCGTTCTCGTAGACATCGAGGCCGACCGACGCAACCTAAACCAATCAACCTACAGCCTAGAATTTGTGAAAGGGATTTCAACTCACATGTCCAGATTCAAGCGCTGCCACAAGCGCCTTTTCATCAATCAGGGCGCCGCGCGCGGTGTTGACGATGACCACCCCTTTTTTCATCTTGGCCAGCTCGTTGGCGCCGATGATGTGTCGCGTCGATGCGTTCAAAGCCAGGTTCAGACTGAAGATGTCAGACGTCGCAAGTAGCTCGTCAAACGAGACGTATTTTGCACCGGCTTCCTGCTCGGGTGCAAGTCGCGTGCGGTTGTGGTATTGGATGGTCATGCCGAATGCTTTGGCGCGATGGGCCATTTCCTATAGTATCCATTAGTTTTATTTTCCTTCTTTTAGTTATAGTCTTGTGGTTATACTCTTCCGATGCCGCCCATACCCAGAATACCCAGAACCTTGCCCTCGGGGTCGTGGCCCAGTGTAGACTTGCCCAGCCATTCGCCTATCTTGTTAGCTCTTGTCTCACATCTCCTGTGTCTATGCGGTCATACCAGCTCGGATTGAGGACAAGGGAACATGCGCCCGGCGCAAAGCCCCAATCATCAGGAAAATGCCCACGTCGGCGGTAGCATTATTAACGGCGACAGGGGTGCTCGACACAGCAATTCCTACAACACTCAGTCTCTCTTCTTTAAATATCAATCATGTAAACTCACCGGCCTTTGTCACAGCCGGCACCTCGATGTTATCATATCCAGCTCCATTATGACAGATATACTTGACCGACTTTGGCAGCAGCGAGACCAACTCGTTGTTAAACGGCCCGGTGTACTTGTTGGACGCGTTGCTGCGGTAGATGGCGACTACGTCGTCGTACTGACCCGACTTGCAGTTTTGCAGAAATTCTTCGCGGGTTCCGCTGGGGAATTCCTGCGAGCAGATAAGTCAACTTGAGATCTGTTTTGTTGTTCTTTTGGGGGAAAGACGTACCTTGAGCGTGAGAAGCGACGAGAGCTGCTCCCATTCAGCGCGGGCATGTGTGATGTCGCCAATCAGCAGGGCGGCTTGAGACGGCATGGTGGTGAGTTATTCGAGGTATTAGATGCGATTGAGGAGGAAGAAGGAGAAGGAGAATGGTAAATCAAGAAAGGGATGAGGAAGAGCTGAAGGTTGAAAGGGATCTGGACCGGGAGGCAACAGCTTGATCGCGATGGGGAATAGTGATAATAATGGGGCATGCGGGGAACTACAACTATACCGCTAAGTTCTATCTACATCACGATTTTGAATTAATGAAAACAGTGTTAAAGACTAATTTTATTATTTATTCTACTGTTAACGGGCTACTCTTCTCTTCTTTCTGCGCGTCAATGTCCCTCTATATCCTCGTCAATGTATGAATGCCTCCAAAAATCAAAAAATCAAATAAACAGTCCTCGGCATCCAGAAACCGCAGTTTCAATTGCCGACCCCCACGTCGCGTGGCGTCAATAGCCGATGTCCCTCAGTCGGGATTCCCTCCGCGCAGCTGTTTTTCTGTTTGATGGTATTTGTGAGTCAGAGGCGACTTCCAAGCCCTTGTTTTTATCCGGTGGCCAGATTGGATAATTAGGCAAGCAATTTAATCGCGCATGGAAATTGGGGAAAAGGCTTTGAACAGCGTCATATACATAGGAACATACTCCGTGGGGTGTCCCCGCATTTATACTACCGGCTATTGGAGTTGACTGCCTCAAAACTTCCAAACTTGACTTCTGTCAACCCTCAACTCAGAATTTGACATTCAAAAATTCTATGCCAGTTTGAAAATTGAATTGAACCATCAAAAATCAATTGACAATCAGTCACAAAATGGCGTCCGCCACCATCACATCCACCAAGGCCCTGATCCTGCACGGCGCCAAAGACCTCCGCCTGGTGAGTTCCGATACACCACGTGGAATCATCCCTACTCTAACAGCTTCCCAGGAAACAAGAGATGCCCCAGCACCCACAGGCAACGAAGTCCAAGTCGCCATCCGCGCCACAGGCCTCTGCGGCTCTGACCTGCACTACTACACACACGGCCGCAACGGCGACTTTGTCGTGCGCTCGCCCATGGCACTGGGCCACGAGTCTTCTGGCATCGTCACCGCGACAGGCCCCTCAGTCAAGAACCTCAAAATCGGCGACCGCGTCGCTCTCGAAGTCGGCCTCCCCTGTCGAACATGCCTGTTCTGCGCATCCGATCGCTACAATCTCTGCGCCAACATGCGCTTTAGGTCCAGCGCAAAGGTTTTCCCGCATTTGGACGGCACGCTCATGGAATACACAAACCATCCAGAGGATATGTGCCATGTGCTACCAGACTCGGTCTCGTTCACGGGCGGCGCGCTGGCTGAGCCGCTCGCTGTCTGTCTACATGCAATCCGGCGCTCGCACCCGCCGACCAGCGAGGAGGCCGCGCTCGCGAAATCGCTGGGCGAGGAGAGCGCCGCGCTGATTTTCGGTGCGGGTGCGATTGGGCTCTTGCTTGCTGCTGCGCTGGCAACATCGCAGCATTTCTCGTCCATTGTAGTTGCTGATATCGACGCCGCGCGACTCAAAGTCGCTGAGTCGCTGGGCCTGGGACTCAAGACTACGCTGATCGAGCGCTCGGCAACTCCGCCACCGCCCAAGGACGCTCCGCAGGCTGAGCAGACGGCATACGCGCTGGAGACGGCGCAGGGGACAGCGAAAAAAGTGCAGGAGATGCACGGGGTGAGTGGCGGGTTTGCGCGTGTGTATGATTGTACGGGTGTACCGGCGTGTGTGCAGGCGGGCATATATGCGTCGGCGCCGGGAGGAGTGCTGGTGCAGATTGGGATGGGGTCGCCGGTGCAGACGCTGCCTGTGGGCGCGGCGGCGTTGAGAGAGGTTGATTTGATCGGGGTGTTTCGCTATGATAGGCATGCGTACCCGGCGGCTATCAAGGTGTTGGAGACGGAGGTGTTCAAAAGAGTGGAGGAGAAGGTGGTCACGCATCGTGTCAAGCTGGCGGAGGAAGGCCAGGGAGTGCGAGCCTTCGGGCTGGCGGCCAAGGGCGTTGATGAGAATGGCGTGCCTGTGGTCAAGGTGGTGATTGAGGGGTGATTTTGATTCAAAATAAAATGTGATATATCACGATACTACAATGTATATACTATTTAAGTCCTCCTGCCAGTAGCAAACTCTGCCCGGTCATATACCCCGTCGTCACCAGCATCGTCACCACATTAGCCACTTCCTCAGGCACACCCAGACGCCCCAGAGGGATGCCCGCTGCGACGTCGGGGATCGCAGCGGCGTTTGGGATCATGCCTGTGTCGCCAATCATAGCTGGCGACACGTCGTTAACGCTGATGTTGAACTCGGCCAGCCGCGTAGAGAGATTGCGCATCATCCCCGTCATGCCCGCTTTAGACGCTGCGTAGTCTGTTTGAGGTCTGTTAGCTAGTGTTGAGAAGTGCTCCAGGCTTGTCTTACGGCAGCCGTTGATTCCACCCCCGTATCCGGCAATCGACGACATAAACACGATTCGACCCCATTTCTGACTCTTCATGCGCTCCACTACGCCTTTCACCAGGATGAATGACGCTCGTAGATTGACCTGGATCGTGTAGTCGAATTCTTCAAGCGTAATGTCCCACACCTGCGGCACGCGCTTGCCGTACCCTGCGTTCGACACGAGAATGTCTGGTCGTTCGCCGTGCTCCTTGTCGATCTCGCTGAACATTCTCTCAATTTGGTCGGCCTCGCCCACGTCGACTTGATGGATCGAAATTCGTAGCGTGCTGTCTATGCCTTTGAGTTCATTGACAAGCGTCGTGATGGCCTTCAGATTGGACGAGTATGTCAATGCAAGATGCACACCCCGCTGAGCTAATTGGCGAGCGCATGATGCACCAATTCTGCTTCAGTCAATACCAAACACTTTTCATCGATATGTCATGATTCACTGACCCGCCAGAGGCTCCGGTAATTAGGGCTAGTCGGCCTTTGATGTCATTGAGCTGCGACATATTGAGTTGTACGCAAATATATGTGTATGCGTATATATGTGTGTGCGCTGAGCTGAGAAAATCCAAATAAATAGCGACGTCTGGGCAGGCCTGCCTTTAGTTGACACCTGACCCCCGCATTCTCGGAGTAAATCCGGTCTGGGTCTGGATAGCCGCTAGCGATCGGCAAATGACCACATACGCGTTGTCTGGCTTAGCCAGAAACTTCTAAAAGAGAAGACTATTTGGCATGTTTTCGTTCATCCACAATGGCGTCTGCCACATCTGCTGGCTCACGACTCCGCTGTACATGCCACTGTCCTGCAGCCCGTCGTACCCCAGCAGTCCGGCTGTCATTTGATCGCCCGAGACATAATCGCCTACAGCGCCCAGGTCGAGCCAGGAAAAGTCGTTGGCCGGACTGAAGTGCACTGAGGCTTGCTCAGGAAGTGAGTTGGTCAGGCTAGCCATCGGAATTTCTTTGTTATGACTGCGCTGCGTTCCCGGAGAAACCGCTGTTTTCGAGGGATTTAGGTGCCACAACAGCTCGAGCAGACGTGCATATCTCGATCCCATGTCATCTGGTCCGGCACTTGCGCGCTGCAGTTGCTCGGTCGTCCGCGATACAAGCTCGCGAACTGAAATTTCCTCTGCGTGTGAGAGCACACCGAACGACCGAGCCTAGAAAGTCAGATAGGCCTAGGAATATGGTCAAGAAATATCAATACATACTTTGTACAAGAAAACCGCTGCGTAGATGCTGTATCTATGATGTGTCAACAGATGAATAAGCATTGGAAAATTCAGAGACATACAAGTAGAATCGGAGCGGCATGAACCGCAAGTGCTGCTCCGGGTTAACTGCGCTGACAAGAATGTCCAAGTACGACTTGGCGGCATCCAAGGATTCGTATATAAAGCGTGCGTCTGACATGGAGGCCACATTTGAAAAAGTCGCCCTCAGATGCTCTCTCTGAGAATGTTGGTCTCCCGTTTTAGGCTTTCGGACCATTGCCTGCGAGATCGCTGCTTGAAAGGCGAATGCATTGGTGTATAGTCTCAGATACTCGTACGACATTCTAAGAGTAGTCTTGATGCGAGGCGAGCCTGCTCCTATTAGCGATGTGTAGAAAGAAAAGGAAAGTAAAGCTCACAATCTAAGCTACCCCAAGTCCGATTCCATCGAGAAATAGCAGTGCGAAAGTCGTCTGCGTACTTGATATAGTCTCCCATCAGCATCATCTGATTGCTCGAACGCATGCCAGAATATAGAATCTCATGCACATTTCCGTAAAGCTGCGTCAGATCCAAGGTGGCTTGAATTATTTTTGCGTAGTCTTCATCGCCTTCGTTAACCGGCTGCAGCGATGGAAAATCTTGACTGACAAACCCAGTCATCGGCCCTGGTCCTCGTGACCAAAACGCTCTTCCAATCCGCACTGAAATCAGCCGGTCCGAAATATAACAGCTAGTCCAAGCCAGCCGCTTGCGCGCATCGCAGTCTTCTGAGCTGGGGTCACCCCGGAAAGAAGTACGGTCCAAACCAAGAAAGTAGCCAGAACGCAGAGCAAGTCCTACGTGCATCCAAGCAGCGCGATCTTCTTCACCGCGGCCGACCCTTTCGATATTAGGACGCAGCCCTTGGGGCTCCCATTCCGCCAGCAGAATGAGAGCTTCGACTGCTTCCACCTCGCAATCCGCGCCAGCAGCAATTCCGGAGATCAGTTGGTGCATATACTTGGAGCAGTATTCATGGATATACGGGGTATCGACGAGGTCTTTAGAAGCAATAGTGAGAACAGCAGTAAGAAGATGCTTTTCACTGGCTGCAAATGAGTCAAGAGCTGCACGATCGAAATACTTTCTTGGAACAAGCGGTTGGTAAGGATGGAAATTCTCTTCGTATCGTTTTATCAGCTGGAAGATTAGCTCAGGATCAAGCGAGCCATTTTGGACAAGCTGGTAGCCTCTAATCCCAGAATTCGACGGTATCGGGGCAGCTTGGAAGGTGGTATCTGCGTAGACGTCTTCAACCACATGAGGCAGCTGCTGCGAAGGGTGTGATGCATGCCCAGTCTCGCTCCCCCGTTTCGCAATCCCGGTTAAGCACTGCCATGCATCTGAAGGGTTCCTAGGCACACCAGAGTCAATAGCACTATCTGATGTCGAAGCAGCATCGTCGTCATCGTCGCTGTCGTTGTCGTTATTGTCGTCGTTCGCAGTAGCCAAGCCGGGTGGATTGCCCGTAGGGCTGGCGTAGATGTCAGTAACCGAGTAGCGAGATGCCGGCAACGAGTGGCTATCCGAGTAGGCTGAGCCCGAAGTGGGATCTTGAGTGGGCTTTGGCGTCTGTGACGAGTCAAGATTATTGATCTTGCTTTTGCGAATACGCCGCCCACCGCGGTTCGACGAGCCCAACACGCACTCGCGACCCTCGCGGACGCATCTTTGACAGGGCGGCGTGCCCGGATTGCCGCCGCTATCTCTGCAGGAAGGGGTCAGCTAATTTTTCATATTTAGGGCTACGGGAGCACTCTTACAGATCACATCTTGACTTGCGCTGGCGGCAGTACAGACAGGCGCGCGACACGCGCTGGCCGGGGCCGAGTTTGCGAAACTGCTTGGACTGTTTTTGAGGTGCCATTTTTTTTTTAGATCCAAGTCTGGCCGCAGCTACTGCGAGTTCATAGAGGGTGGTGGCAGATGGAGAATGCAATGCACAAAGCAGAAATGCACCATGGGCATCTTCCGAGGCGCTTCAAGTTGCCGGAGGCCTGTTAGTCGCCAGTACTGGGAGTGGTAAGTAGTCAATTACCCTAGACACAAGAGATGATTCCACGAAATCCGTCGAGCATCGAGCGGTCTCATAAGAAGATATCGACTGAGCGCAAGACAAGACAAGCAGCACGAAGTATTGTTCTTGTCGCTGACAGCAACAGCAGCCTGTGATGGTCCGGTCGTTCCTGCCGGTTTTGCGGAGAACGGATTAGGGTTCCCCACACGCTGCTTTGGGAAGCGATTTTCCAGATTTGTGCAATTTTGTACAATTTTCTGCAATTTAGTGCAAATTCTGTGCAATTTATGCTAATCTGGGTGTTGCTGTTCCAAATACAGTATAATGCGCTATACAGTATACGCTGCTGGAAAAGAGCACATCTAGGAGAAAACCTTCTCACACAACATTTGACAATTTGCAGATTTTCACGCATCACTTAGTCAACTATTATTAACCTCGCCTCCCGGGCTTTTACCGTGCTGAGGGCTCAAGCTGTGCGTGACTGACCCAGGTCGTCAATAGCCGACAGCTTGGGGTCGTCCCCGCACCGGCTATTGGCTGTCGGCAATTGCCCCTCGCCGCTTGGATGACGATGCAGATTCTCCAACCGCGAATGACACTGAATATTTTTCGCGCAATCCACAAAAAAAAAGAAGAAGAAAAAGAGTCTGCTGTGTTTATTTGCAGTCAATTGAGATTACTTACTTCGAGTTGCTCCTGCTACACCACTGAACAATACTGCCTTCAAAGCAGCCCTCAATATGGCTTCATTTCCCTCCCTGTTCTCCCTCCAAGGCCGAACAGCCTTGGTGACCGGGGGAACCCGTGGAATTGGCCAAGCAATGGCCGTCTCCCTCGCCGAAGCAGGCGCAGATATCATCCTCGTCCAGGCAGGTCACACTTCCCAGTTCTACCAACTCCCAGCTAACCCCGAATTCTCCAGCGCGACGAGTCCAACACGGCAACACGCGATGACATCACGAATCGAGTAGGTCGCAAGGCTGTCATCCATGTGGCCGAGCTGTCCGACCGCGAGGCCATCAAAAAGATCATCCCGGCGCTAGTTCAACAGGGATTGAAACCAGATATCCTGCTCAATTGCGCGGGCATCCAGAGACGGCATCCGAGCGAGAAGTTCCCGGACGAGGACTGGGACGAGGTGAGTCTTTCCCTACACTGCATGGTAAGGATATATATTAACAATTGGTATGATAGGTGATCAACATCAATTTAACATCGGTATTCACATTGTCGCGTGAGTTCGGAGCCTACCTCCTCTCGCGGGACGCATCAGAGTTCCCCACGGGACGAAGAGGGTCGGTTATCAACGTTGCCTCGCTGCTCACCTTCCAGGGCGGCTTGACAGTGCCAGCATATGCAGCATCCAAGGGTGGCGTGGGACAGCTGACCAAGGCGCTGTCCAACGAATGGGTTGCCAAGGGAATCACCGTCAACGCGATTGCGCCGGGATACATCGACACTGACATGAACGTCGCACTGATCAATGACTCGAACCGCAACGCAGGAATCATGGCGCGCATCCCTGCAGGACGATGGGGCAAGCCTGAGGATTTCAAGGGCGTCGTTGTCTTCTTGGCTAGTGAGGCTAGCAACTATGTGTCTGGGGAGGTCATTACTGTTGACGGAGGGTGGATGGGCCGGTGAGAATAGACAAAGACTGTACAGACATAGCAACATTGAAAAATTCCAACTTCAAATTCACTTATTATTGGCATTGTTTCTCGGTGGATGGGAAGATGAGCCATGGACAAATACTGTACAGACGTAGCGAAAATTCCAACTTTTAAGCTCAATTATTATTGGTATTGTTTCTCGGTGAATGTCGTATTGATATACTACTTAATATCTACAATGAGTCGATCTCCATTGTTCCATATTACATATGTATGTACCAGCCAATTTCTAATTGTTCCATATACTAGCGAGCCCTACCCAGTACCACGAGATTGTATAAACACGCGGAATCTCGCCTTCAGATTGATATGCTCCAACAGGAACACCTTAACTTTATACAGTGGGCCGCGGTCGTAGTACCCTTATCTGTTAATGAAACATTGAATTCCTCTTGCAACGTGGAGCGCACACTAGTACTAGTACTAAGTATTTACTCCGTATATCGAAGGTCGCAGGATCGACCAGTGGAGCATTACTCATTAGTACTGCCGTTTTCCGTTTGCGCATCGAGTGATGTCAGTTGACGGCGGTCGAGAACGAGAGCTAACAAGCCTAATATATAATGCTAACAAGGATATATATGTAGTGGCTCTGGGCTTGCATGGTACTTTATGATGTAATACCTATAATACATTGTCTATAGATTGCCATTGACTCATCGTTATCTAATATCTATATGCAAATCTATATAGTGTAATAAATCCTGTATTTAATACAGTATTGACTCACGCCCACCAATCATATTGGCTGTACCGGCTGCAGCCAAACGCCAGGGGTCGGCCCCTCCTTCCTGCAGCCAGAAACATCGCAGCACTGAGCGCCTGCCTGCTCCGGCTGAAACACCACGCTGAGAACAATGCATTATTCCATCCTTGTTGTTTGGGCGTCTGTGTCCATGGACCCCTCCATCACCACTCGATGGCCTGTGTCCACCAGCCGGCTCAGACAGCGGAGTAGCCTCAGGGTTTCAGGCAGTATTGTTGACAACCGATTGACTGACTAACCCTTGCTTGTCCAGTCATGGCTGCCTCGACCGTGTTCTTTTCTTCTCACTTATAAACTACTCCTCTGGCCATCTCGTGAAGATGCTGATGCTTTCTGTCACTATCCACACTTCAGAGCTGGCTCGATCTGTGCAGCTTTCATTCTTTTAAGCCTTTTCTCTGGCACTTTATCTGGATAAAGACTGCCTGCACACTCATTCCTGGTTGGTGAGCCTACTTCAGATGTCCCAGAGTAATACTGAATACTGACTCTCCAAGCTTAAACGCTTCTCATTAATCACACTCCCCATTTGCTTATTAGACGTTCTCGACCGATCGCTGTTCGAAAACAGAGAGGACCCTGGTGGCTTTGACAGCTCTAGAGACCGGCAGCGACAAGTAGTGCGGGAATCGCATCTTATTGTTTCTGCTCTTGTTTCTGCCCTCAGCCGGATTGCAACCTTGCTGGAACTCGTCCTATTGGGTCATCTGCGTCGTACAGTGCCTGGAGGCTCAGAGTGGCCATCCTTGGGGAGCTGGCCTTGGCCGCCTTGCATTCCGTGGGTTCCCAGTCCCGTTACCCGTCCCACGTCGCATTCCAGGCGTACGTATTTGTTTTCGGAAGGCTTCGAGACCAACTAGCCAGAACATTAAAAAAGCATTGTAGGTGACGATTCAAAGAATCCTTCCTCCCCGGTGCCGTCATTTGAGTGTCAATAGCTGACTGCTCTTGACGTAGACATGCTTATACCCAACTCCTCCCCCCGGTCACTGATAAGCAATCACATTAACCGCCCTCCTTGCCTCTGTTGCTGCAGTTTCTTCTCTTCAAACCTCCCCGGGGAACAAAACCTGGCTGGAGCTGAGTGTCTGGCGAGGAGGGAGTTTCGATGAGTTCCTCTTCGGGCCCCCCGGCCCATGCCTATGCCACCAACTACACTTATATCTATGAATACTCGCGCGGCCTAGATGGCGTCGACGTGCCTCTGGATACTTTGATCGCACGAACCATCTGCGGCTCGCTCGGCCTGGTCGCTGTCACCGTCTTTTTGAGTCGAATGCTCGAAATCTGCAATGCATACATACGCCACATCAGCTGCCTGTCGGCCAGCCGGAGACAGCAGCACTTTTGGAGCTTGGAAGGGTACAGCCTGTGGCCAATGATCAAGAAACATGTCGTGTATTCGCCGCTGTTCAGCAAGCGACATCATCGCGAGTTCCAGCTCTCGTCGGCGGTGAACATGGGCGTGCTGCCATCGCGCCTGCAGACAATCCTGCTCGTGTTATATGCAGCCAGCCAGATTGCGTACTGCGCCATCCTCGACTACGCGGTCAACGAGCGCGCTGCCCTGGTTGCAGAGCTGCGCGGTCGAGCCGGGACACTGGCCGTGCTCAACATGGTGCCGCTTTTTCTGTTTGCTGGACGCAACAACCTCTTGATCTGGCTTCTCGGCGTCAGCTTCGACACATATAACCTTTTCCACCGCTGGCTGGGCCGCATCGTCGTGCTGGAGGCACTTGTACATACAACAGCATGGTTTGTTAACGCCTCGAACGAGCAGAGCTTCGCCGATGCAGTGCACCGGGTCCGCACTACACCGTTCTTCACGTTTGGCGCGCTCGGCACCGTTGCCATGACCTTCCTCATTTGTCACTCGTCATCTCCTATTCGTCACGCTTTTTATGAAATCTTTCTGCATCTGCATCAGTTCGCCGCCTTGCTGGCCGTCGTCGGCGTCTGCTACCACCTGCATCTGGACGCACTCCCGCAGCGCCCGTGGATTCACCTTGTCATTGGTATTTGGGTCTTTGAGCGTAGCATGCGTTGGTTGCTCCGCGCGCGCCTCAACTTTAGTTTCAGCAGCGGCAGCACTGTTGTCGTGGTTAAGGCTTTGCCTGGAGAAGCATGTCGCGTTACCTTTCACCTGCCCCGGCGCGTGCACGTCAATCCCGGTAGCCATGTATATGCTTTCATCCCAACAGTCTCGTTGTGGATGTCACACCCGTTCTCAGTCGCCTGGGCCGACCCCAGCACCTGCGTAACGCCGCCGTCGCATCCCATTGCGGCGCTCAAGGGAACAGCCAATCCGTATGGCTACGACAGTTTGAGCGCCAGCCCGTCAAGCCTTGAGAAACAAGACTTCCCACAAGACTTCTCCACGACGACGTCCAGGTATTATGACGCCCACACTGGCAAGCAAAAGACATCCATCTCTCTCATCATGGCGGCGCGGTCCGGCATGACGCGCAAACTGTACAACAAAGCCATGGCCTGTCCGAACCAAACCATGCGCACCTTTGGCCTGGTCGAGGGGCCGTACAACTCTAGCGCCGCCATGGGCAGCTACGGCACAGCGATTCTCTTCTCTGGCGGCGCCGGCATAACACACCACATTCTACACGTCCGCGATCTCCTGATGCGCGCTGACGAAGGCTGCGTCGCGACACAGCGTATCTACCTCATTTGGGCAGTGCGCTCGACTGAAGCACTCAACTGGGTGCGCGAGTGGATGGACCAGATCCTGCAACTGCCGAATCGGCGGCAGATCCTGGTGATCAAGCTATTTGTGTCCAAGCCCAAGACGCCGCGCAGCGAGATCAAAAGTCCCAGTGATAGCTTGCAGATGTTCCCCGGAAGATGCAGGCCCAGTGTCGTTCTTGATGAGGCCCTGCCGAAACGTATTGGTGCCACGATAGTGTCTGTCTGTGGTCCCGGGGCGTTTGCGGATGAGGTCAGGGCAGCCACGAGGGAGAATGTGGCGCGCGGTATGAGTGTGGATTTCACAGAGGAGGCTTTCAGTTGGTAGCAGCCAACCCGTTTTTCTTTTCTTTCTTCTTGCAATATTAGGGTTTGCCTTTATTGGCGGTAGATTAGATGGTCGGTGTGTATATGCATCTGTTTTATTGGCGTTGGCGTGGCGTACACAGTCATGAAATGTATTTAGATATCGTGGTCAGCATAGCGATTGATCACAGCATAATCCCTCATAATCCATCAATTTCATCCATTCATATTGATTTTCATTGTTTGTAATAGAATCTCGTCATTTGTAGTGTATTGTATAGTATGTGTTGTATGGTACAATCAGTTATAACCCTATTCTTCAACCTCATCTTCTTCTTCATCGTCTTCATCCTCATTAATAAGCTCAACCATTAGATTCCCACTTCGACCAATACGCTCTTTCACCGTACCGCCCGCGTCAATCTCATACACACTGCGCGGCATCGGGGAGACCAGTCGAAATCCATATTTATGCTCGAACCCATCTGGCTCAGAAACCTTTTCTTCGTCTTGTTCTTCTGTCGTCTCCTGCAAAGTATCATAACACTCAACAAAAGCGTACACTTCTTCCAAATCCGCTTCAGCGCGGAACTTGCGAATGACGCGCTCTCCAGAGAGCAGACGGATGCTCACGCGCACTATGTCGGTGACATCGGCGGAGGGTTCAGCTGGTAAAGATTGGGCGCGCCATTTCTTCCACTGCTGTAAATCGCGCGTGTGTTTTTCGGCGGCGGCGATGCGCGCGGCTTCTTCGGCTTCGGCGCGCTGGCGGGCGGCTTCGGCCTCGCGTCGTTGGCGGGCGCGTTCGCGGTCCTGGGCGAGCGAGCGTTCATATGCAGAGTCTTGTTCCTCACGTAGAGTGCGAGAGGCTTGTTGTTCTGCTCGCTGGGCGCGCACGCGGTCTAGAGGGTCTTTATTTTGCGAGATGGCGGTGCGCAGTTTCGACAGGAACTCGGACGGCGTGGTGTTGCCGGGGATTCTGCCAATGTTGGACATGGCATTGGAACCCGTGCTCGGTGTGTGTACAAGCACCGAGGCAAATGGGAATTTTGTGCAGCGGAGCGAGTTGGCTACCTGGTAGGCTTCCGAGTCCTGTACGTTGCCTCCCCAGAGCAGAATCTCGTTGCTGGGGTCCGTGAGGTACTCGGTTACCTCGTTTGAGAGCAGCGTTTCACGTACCCAGCTGTTTGTATCGTCGTGCTCTGGAGAGAGGAGAACGATGACAAGGAACTTGAGCTCCCGGTGGGCTCGTTCGAGGGCCATGTTATAGCCGTTCTCCAGGAACGGCAGCGGGTGACTGCCATAGTCCTCTTCAAACTCTCGAATAAATCGGGCAGCAGTATCCTTGGGCCCCAGGGGCCGCCTTCCACTAGTATTTTGAGTTCGATGCAGGGACGAGCTTGCGGCAAAGTTCAGCCAGCGTGGCAAGAAGGGAAACAGAGTTCCGAACAAGCGAAACGAGTTGAATAGTAGTCGATAGAGCAGGTTAAATGGAGAGAAAAGGAGGCTGAGAATCATCGGAGGCCGGAAAGCCGGTTGGTCTTCTGGTTGTGTGTCGATGCGAGGAGCCGGCTGGAGATTGTTGCTGCTGCTTGCTCGAGATGACGATGGGGGGGAGCGTGGAGGAGCGTCGTCGTCGTCGAACATTAAATTCTGGGTTCGTCGAATGTCCTGTGGCGCATTGAGAGCTGCGCGGGCTTCTTCGACAGGGTCAGGGCCCTCGCCGTCGAAAAACTTGGAGATGGCGATCTTTTTGGTCAGCACCAGCACGGGCACTTTGTCGCTATCTTGTCAGGACTCACCTGGACATTCCACTGAGACCGCTGTAGCAGGGGGATTGCAGCATCTGGCTCTTGGCCAGTCACGTTCATGTAAGTCTGGAGAGCTGTTTGCTGGCTCTCGGAGAGCTCACCAGCACCTCCGGCTGTTGAGGACATGATGGACTACACGGACAGCGCTGTCCATCAATTGAATGGCTGGCCGGCAGCAGTCGGATGGGGTGGTGAATCAAATTCGAATAAAATTATAGGGACTCAGCCAGGCACACAGCAGCACTAGAGCAGTGGAGGTTATAAATTGTGGTGATAGCAGACGAGAGGCGACAAGTGATAGTAACTTAGTGGATGATGTCGAGAGGACAGCGGCGTCACTCTGAACGGTGTTGAGCCGCTGCGGGGCCCGTGCTTACTGCATCACATCAACTTGGACATGGCTATCTATGAATAGGAATGTCTACAGAATACTAATATACAGATGAATTGTATCAACGTATATGTGATAGCAGTTGCATACATTAGATTCAAGTATACATGTAATCAATTTGATCGACAGTCCTGTTTCAAGTTGATACACAGTCACACATAAGAACAGTACACATACATGATGTAGAGCTTTGAGCAAGCACTAGCATATAACAAATATTGAATGGAAGATTTTAAAGTATCTGATATAAATAAACCAAGTAAAGGCAGATAAATGCAGCCATAAATGAAATAAATAAATGCAGATGCTACTTATTGATCATTGTAACTAGCCCGGCCCGCTGCCCCGTAATCGCTGAGCTCGTCCCCCACCGCCGCCAGTCCTCCTTCATTCATCATCGCGAACTCGACGTCCCGTCCAGCGCTGTCTGCGTCGCCCGACGTCAACCGGTCTCCAGCCCGCTGCCATTGTTTGGCCTCGTCTATTCTTAGCCTATTGCTACGTACCTTTGACCGCCGCTCGTGGACTGCGTCGTCCCACCACGTCGTGTCCCTCGACTCCCTCCACGCGCCGACGCAAAGAGGAATGTGGCGTCCTCTCCGCTTCCTCTGTTCCCCGATCCTCCTCTGTGTCGAGTCCATGGATATCGTCGGGCGCTGAGTCTCGGCGCCTCTTGATCTGTCAACACGGCCATGGCTTCCGCCGCGAAGCCGGGGCTCGACGATTCCCGTCGCAGCATGGGATCTCCGAAGTTGCGAGGGCGAGGTATGTTTCAACTCGACGAGTTTTGGACTGTTTTTCGCTCTTTTCGATCGATGCCAGTCCAGGTGTTGATGGAGACTTTGTCAAGAAACAAGACTGACCCGTTGCCCTCAATAGAGAATGCGAAAGACACCCTATGTCGCAACGTTACTATATATGGGAAATGCCGATACGAAGACAAGGGTATGACAAAATAGACGTGTAAAGTGTTGGAAGCTGGAAATTGACACCATGTTCACGTTTTCTTCTTACAGGATGCGCATTCAACCACGATCCCCAGAAGCTTCACAATATGAATCAAAACGACAGGTTGGACGCCCTAGTTTGAGTGTTACTATCCATTTCAGAAACACCGGAATCAAAAAGAAAACTGGAGCTGATGTCGAGTTCGCATTCGGAGCAGCAGAAAACGACTCAATGTCGACTCGCCGAGTTTCACCCCGTCCGTCATCGGTGCCAATGGGTCGTCCTCGTCGAAGAAAGCGAATGCCATATCGCCCAAGGCCGTCAGTGCGGCCCCTTTTCTCCCCAAAGGTGAGATCGTTATCCACATGTCTGATCTGAATGCTGATAGATATCCCCAGGTTCCACCCCTAGCACACCCTCGGCGCGCGCAGACGCAGCCTCTCCCGAATGGGCAGTCGCCGAAGTGGCAGATTTCGTGCCGCAAGGACTGGATGCATCGCAGGTGGTAAGTTTTGGAGGTTTAATTTTTTGAATATTGAGTGTTTGAGTGTTTCTGCCTCCTTCCTCCCCCGTGACTGCCTCTGGTGCGCGGCCAAGGCAGCCGCCCTCTGTCCGCGTCTCCGGTCTCTTCTTTCTTCCTGCAAACGACCCCGTTTGTTCATTTATCCCTGCTGCACATCTGCATGTATCACGATATGGCGCCCAAAGCGAGACCAGCAAACGCCAACAGCAGGACGGCCGACGAATCGCCGACGAATCTGAACGCTTGTGCTATTTCCTTTGAGCCCCGCGCTGTTCGATCGACGTCTCTTCCACTGGTATTCTCGCCGGGCTCTTCGTCTCTCGCCAGGCGGTCTGATCAGGCGTCATGCTTGCTGGAAAACCCATTGTCATTGCCCCCTCACCCCCTTTCCTACCAGCCCCGGCGTGCTCCCAAATACTATCCAAGTCCTTTCTTTTCAGCTGAAGTTGACCTCGGCCCTGATCTCTGGCGCAAACGTGTCTTCTCTCAGACGGATGATATTCGTGGACAAAGCTGCTTCTCCCAATCTGAGTCCCCTCCGAGTCGTTTCTTTCGTCCAATGTCTCCACATGCAGTCCCAGATGACCATCCTGTTTCTCTTTCTTACGACTGTTCGCAGCGTGCATATGAAATTTTGGAAAGTCATGACTCTTCTGACTCGAACACAACACAGGTATCTCTGCAGGCCAACGGAAATGGTGTCTATGACCCATTCGTGGCAACACCTGGTCCTTTAACCGGCAATGGCGGCGTGACATCTCACCCGGTTCAAGGAAACCCATACTCTCATGACGCTGCCGCAGCAGTGGCTGCATCTATGGGAGGCGCTGCCTTCTTTGGCGGCCAAGCTGGCTTCCAGCAGCCAGTACAATACCATCTTTATGCTCCCATCGGCCCGCATAGTCAGAATATTTCCGCTTATCAACGCAATGTGCACGATCTCTTTTTACCAAATGACTTTAGGGAAGAACTGCAGAAAAAGAGTGCGGCTACTTTGCAAACGTTGCCCAGTAAGTTATATTTGCGTGTTGACTCAATACCAGGGACTGACAGGTGTTAAGATTCATCTTTACCCGCGCATGTTGACCACTTTCATTCACTTGTTCCTTTGGATTTGTCCCACCAGAAGAATGCAACTACATTCGGATACCCGAGTTGGGTCTACAAAGCGCAGTCAAGCAAGGACGGAAATTTTTACGTCTTGCGCAGACTTGAAGGATACCGATTGACAAACGAGAAAGCTATACGGGCAGTTCAGGGATGGAAAAGGATTACAAATGGCAGTGTTGTGACAGTGCATGATGCTTTCACAACTCGCGTGTTCCAAGACAGCTCGCTGGTCTTTGTGATGGACTACCATCCGTTGTCCAAAACCCTGTCAGAACAACACCTTGGAGGCGGAAACCGCTACGCAGCTCGCAGTACCACCCATATTCCTGAGCAGGTGCTTTGGGGCTATGTCACGCAGATTGCGTCGGCGCTAAAGGCGATTCACAGCTGTGGAATGGCGGCGAGAATCATCGATGCGAGCAAAATAATTCTTACGGGCAAGAACCGGATCCGGCTGAATGCGTGCGCAATCATGGACGTGGTGCAACACGACACACAGCGGTCAGTCCAAGACCTGCAGCAACAAGACCTGGTGAACTTCGGGCAGTTGATGCTCACACTTGGAGCCAGCGCGGCGCCGACAGTGGCGGGCAGCCCGACAAAGTCGATGGAGCATTTCACTCGGTTGTACAGTCCGCAGCTGAAAAACTCTGTGTTTTGGCTGCTGAATGGAATGCAAAAGGACCAGGAGCGCAACATTGATATCTTCATCAGCGGGATATCGTCGCAGCTCATCTCGACGTTTGACTCGTCGCTTCACATGGACGACCAGCTGACATCGGATCTTGGGCGAGAACTGGAGAATGGACGGCTTGTGCGGCTGATGACCAAGTTGAATTTTATCAATGAAAGACCCGAGTACGAGCACGACCGACAGTGGTCTGAGAATGGAGAGCGATACTTTCTCAAGCTCTTCCGAGACTATGTGTTCCACCAAGTGGACGGGCAGAACTCGCCGGTGGTGGATTTGGGGCATGTGCTGACATGCCTCAACAAACTGGACGCGGGGACGGACGAAAAGGTGACGCTGATCAGCCGAGATGAGCAGAGCTGCTTTATAGTGAGCTATAAGGAATTGAAGAAGGCGCTGGAGTCGTCGTTTCAAGCGCTGCTGAAGCCGGCGAGGCGGATGCACTAGTCATCCGACAAACAAAGGCCACGAGGGCCTCGTATTATGATAGTACAAGTACACGTTATATTTGGCACGGCAGCAAGCTGCGTTATGGATTACATGTTGTTTCTTGTTGTTTGAGACAAGGGGGGTTATAGTTGTTGATGGGATGGTGGAGGACAATATACAGTAACTAGAGTTTTGGTATCTTGATTAGTTACTAGCTATCAATGTTACGCTTGTTCATTTCTCATCCATATCCTCTATTTGTCGTTCCATATCATCTGGCTACTCCTCTTGCTGCAAGAACGGATTGGCAATCTCCTCGCTGCCATCGGCGGGCGATATGAGGACGAGCAGAGTGCCGCGCGCGACGATCAAGCCGAGCGAGCGGGTGGTTTCGTTTCCAGATTCATCTATAGCAAGTTAGAAGTAGTAACAGAAGTAGAACTTTGAATAGCTCACCTCGCATCGTCTCCTTGACATCGTCCAGCACCAGGTTCATCAACTGGTCATAGCCTTTGAGAATGCCGCGGACTGTTGTGTGTTAGACCACATATAAAAAAAACAAACAAGTAAATAGATGAATAAAGGACAGTTACACACCCTCTCGCCCCCCGTTGAACTTGACATTAACCTCACGGTCCATGTACTTTGTCAAGTCCAGAATATTTTCCTTTTTGGGCTTTTCCTGCTGCTGCTGCTTGTTGTCTTGCTGGTGCTGGTGACCATGCGCACCGCCACCGCCTGCGCCACCTCGGTTCTGCTGGGTGGGGTGGCCGCCACGACGGTCACCGCCTCCGCCGCGACCACCGCGACCGCCGCGGAAGGACGCTCGCTCGGACATTTTTTTTAAAGGCTGAGTGTCTGTTTGTTGGTGGGAGGAGGGGTGGTCGATTGGCTTGTGACGGACTGGTTTTTCTTTTTGTCGTCTTTCGCTGCAGTGCGGGATTTTGGGTCTGTGTGGAGCGGGAGTGTTTGGTGGTCTTGGCCTCGTGTTGAGAGTTCAGGCTTGAGACTCGGAACTTTGACGTTGATGATTATTGCGGTCAAAGAGCCCTGCTGCAGCTTGCAAGATCGAGGGCGAGCGAATGAGGAGGGGAGGACAGGATGAGGCGCGTATTAGACTGTTAGCGAGTAGTAGTAGCAGTAGTGGTGCTAAGCAGTGGTCGTATCATGTATGGTGTACGTCGTATGTAGTAGTAGAGTTACTTGTGGTCGACTGCCCGGCGGATTATTGTGGTTAGGGAAAGTTCCGTGACGGTAATTACGCGTATCGGGCGGGGACACGGGTACGCGCGGCCATATATCTAGTGGTTGTTGCAGTTGTTGAGGTGTAATATATACACAAATTATACGTATTTCTATATGGTGTATCGTAAATACAAATAATACCCGTGCCGGGTTCCGTCCGACGCCAGCGGAAACGACGGGCGGGATGGACTCTCCGCCCTCTTCGCGCTCTCTCTCTCTCCCTGACACTCTGTGGCACTGTGCACAATTGACTACGGACTAGCCAACTAGTCTGCAGCTGTTAGGCCTGCTGCAGCCTGCTGGTTCGCTGGCCCAAACGAGAAATTTAATATATCTTATTATTTCTCCCGGCTAATCACCGCGCCTTGGCTGCTGTTAGGGTTGTTCACAGGTCACTCACTTATCAGGAAGTCCGCCCCGGAGTGAGGCACTATTCCACCCTCGCCGTCCCCTCCTGTCTGCGTCCTCCTGTGCTACCTGCTCACTGCTCACTGAACGCTCTGGATCTTCAGCTGTGCAGATATACCATCCAGTTTATCAACACTACAGATTATTTATAGATCCGCACTATGCGACACATTCCACGCCTCCGACGAAACATCTCCGCTCTTCGCTAGTCTCGTGCTCATGTCGGTCGCATAAACAATATCACCCCCAATCAACAACACTTTATCGTTACAGACTCTGATCTGAAACATAATATAAATGGACGCCCGATTCACATCCGGCGACAAACGCCCCCGGTCGCCCTCTGGCGATTTCTCGCCGGGCGTCGCCTCCAAAATGCCCAAGACCCAGTCGAGCCATCTGCACATCAACTACCTGGCCCGCCAGTACCCCGAAAACCTGCCGCTGGTCTCGACCGACGACAGCCTACCCAACATTCTGCGCTTGATTGGCGACTACGATGGCGTGCTGCAGCGCCACGAGAGCATCGCCGGCAACCTCGGTGCATGTCCGCTGGGCCCGATCCTAATGAAACGCTTTGAACGCCTGTTCGAGGGCCCGCCGCGCGTGCTAAAGTCGAATGGGAAAGAAGGCACCAGCGTGACATGGCTGGACGTTGTCGAGTTTGCGCGCAACAAGCCTGAGCAGTTCAACCTCGAAAAGACGCGGAATGGCGTGCCTGTTTGCCAGTTCTATACGAAACAGTGCCGTGTCGAGATCTCAGAGGAGGACTATGTGCTGATTGCATCGGGCATGCCGCAGAAGCTGATTCCGCCGCAGCCTATTGACGAGGATGAGGAGAAGGAGGTCGGGTCGTTGGAGATTCTGGAGAAGAACCTGCAGCAGATCACTGCCATGGCGGATTCGGGTATGCCACACGAAAAAAGGTTGTTTCTCGTCAATGCTAATTGTATGCTGATTGTTTGTAGCTGCTGCGCGCGCAAGGCAACTGAGCTATCGCTTGAAAAGTCGTCGAAATGCCATTGTCACTCGCCGCGAGTCTGACCGCAACAAAAGCTCTCAGAGCTCGCCGCTGCGCGAACCACATGTTTCTCCAGACCCCGGCATGGCGAATGGACACTCGGTTTCTGTCCATCCTCAGTCGCCATCAGGAGGTTTCACCGCTGTCAACAGCGGGCGAGCACCAGAAGAAGCACACGAAGAACCTTATAGCCACACTTCTCACCCGAATACGGATAACATCACCATAATCAACGGAACTAATATAAAAGGAGCGTCGCCGACAACTCGAGCCGAGCTCATGAAGAAATTTTTCACCACTGCAGACCAGACCGGCCGTGAAAACGAACCACCGACAACCTCGTCGTCAACTCCTCCTACTCAGCACCCCCGGGGTTCAGAGGCCTCGGAGTTTGGAGGATCAGCGGCGTACAGCAACAACACAGTAGCCATCCCAAACACGCCGTCATCCTTGCTGCCGCAGCCCAAACCGGCCGCCCACTACGAACGAGACGACGGGGGCCCTTTTAAGATGGAGATGGTGGCCCGCATGGACGAGTTGCAGCGCGGAGAACGCATCGTGCCTCCATGCGACCGCTGCCGTCGTCTCCATATGGACTGTCTCAAGAACCTCACTGCATGTGTGGGATGTACCAAGAAACACGCAAAATGCTCGTGGAAGGACGTCAAGGAAGAGGAGCTCCACAGCATCAACAACGGCCAGTCCACGCGAGAGCCAGGAGACGCCGGTTATGACCCTGCTCGCTCGTCAGTGCCGCCGCCGCCGACGAATACAGCGTCTAGCCGTGCCGAGTCAATATCGAGTGCTCCAGTACAGTCGTCGCTCGACCTGCCGCCTCTGCGCCGAACAAACAGCGAGATCCACGCGGTGATACTGAACGACCACCACCGCCGCCAGCAAGAGTATGACCGTCACCGCGTGCACCAACGCAGCAGCCATGCTCATGGCACCAACAGCCGTGGCGACGAGGACCCAGACGCGACGTCGCGGCTGTTACAAGCGATCATGGACACTGTTGATCGAGCAGGCGAGGATAAGCGAGTACGAGAGACAATATAATTTTTTCCCTCTTATGATACCATGAGCTGTCATTTGTCATTTTTGTCACTCATCTCGAGCATATTGAGCGTTTTCTGTCTTCTTTCTGGATTTTTGGGACATGCGATTGTACATAGCATCAGCAATGAATATACTGTAACTATAACCAACTCGGGATTCCTCCAATAATAATATATACAGAAAGTGAATGTAGACGACCAATCACAGCTTTTCCGTGCACAATGCGGGGTAGACGTTATATCCGACGACACCCCGCTGTGTAATGGCAATTGACATCAGTAACCAATTGATTACTGGTCAATGGCGAGCAGAAAGCACCCCGGAACCGCATCCGACAGACGTGCATGATCCGGTAGATGCCCCGGAAACTACTAGCCGATGCGCTTGCGTCAACGCGTGCGGTACATAGTGGATGAGGATATTTCCGTAATTCCTTGAGAGCTGCTATATTACATCTCGAGCTGCACATACTGTCAAATTAAGAAGGTTTGGAATATATCCTAAATAAACATTGAGTGTATATCACAATGGACCCCTCGCAAGTCTCCATCCCTCCCCTCAAAGACCTAACCATCGACAACATCACCGAAAACGTCATCCTCATCAACTCGCTATGCCAGGACGCACGCATGAAATACGTGCTCGAGCGGCTGGTCTCGCATCTACACGAGTTTGCGCGCGAGACGCGCTTGAGTTCGGACGAGTGGATGGCTGGGATACAGTTTTTGACGGCGACGGGCAAGATTTGTAGTGATGTTCGGCAGGTATTTCCTCCTTTTTCTTCTCTTCAAAGTCAAAAGATGCCGACTGACAATGGACGTAGGAATTCATCCTCCTGTCCGACGTACTCGGCCTCTCGCTGCTAGTCGACTCCATCAACCATCCCAAACCGCCCAACTCAACCGAAGGCACCGTTCTAGGACCCTTCCACACCCACGAAGCACCAGACGTAAACCAGGGAGACAGCATCTCGCAAGATCCCGCCGGCGAACCTCTGTTAGTTGTCTGCTCAGTACGCGATACACAGGGGAACCCGATTGCCGACGTAAAGATCGATATCTGGGAAACCGACTCGACGGGCCATTACGACGTGCAGCACGCAGACCGGCAGGGTCCTGATGGCCGATGCGTGATGCGTTCTGATGATGCGGGAAGTTTCTGGTTCAAGGCGATTAAGCCAGTGCCATATCCGATTCCGCATGATGGGCCGGTGGGTAATTTGTTGAAGAAGTTGCATCGGCATCCGTATAGGCCGAGTCATATGCATTTTATGTTTGAGAAGGAGGGTTATGACCATTTGATCACGTCTGTCACTTCTCCTTCTCTCTTCTTAACATCAAGCTTGAACATGTTGCTGACTGTTGTAGATCGCTCTACCTCCGCAACGACCCATACGAAACATCCGACGCGGTCTTTGGCGTCAAGGACACGCTGGTCGTCGACCTGGGCAAAGTCGATGCCGGGCTGGCCGCCAAGCACGGCATATCAGAAGGCGCCTGGCTGATGACTTATGAGTTTGTGCTGGTGACGGAGCGTGAGACAGACGAGCTGCGCGCTTTCAACTCCAAAGTTGCGCTGGATAAGCTGGGACGGAAAGTCAAGATTGTAAATGGGCTGCCGATTCCGGATCTCGATTAATTTTAAACAATTGATGAGACATGTTTTACTTATGTGGAAAAGATATAATATATCGTAATGCGTAGTCGTATGTACATTTAACCAGCGCTGACCATATCCCCAAAATCATCCTGTGCCTTCACCTCCCCCGGCGCAGTTTTCAAACTCCTCATCCCCTCATCGTCTTCTATCCATCCTCCGCGCTTTTCCACATCCTGTAGATACTCCACGCCGACCTGCAGATTGAGACTTGCGCTCAACGCTTTCTGCACGCGCGCCTCGCGGCCCTGCGAGACCAGGTCGCGGAAGACATGCGCCAGGAACCCGCTCAGAATATCAACGCTCCAGTCATCCGGCACCACGGCCAGTACGTCGTGCACCTCAAACCAGTGCGAGAACCGCGCGAGCAGGTCGCTGGTACGCTCGATCCGGTCTGATACGTCTTCAATGCGCAGGAACTCCATGAGAAGGCACCGGAACAGCTCTGCTTGCTCTGACCCCTTGACGGTTTCTGTGCTTGGCGAAGACAGCATCGCAAATGCGGCTGCCGCCTGCGCGCTCGAGCTGCCGCCAAACAGGCAGTATCGGATTGCAGAGTCGTAATCACCCAGCCCGTGCGTCAGTAGACGTAGTGCTTCCTTGTGTCGGCCCTGGCGCCCGTCTAGAATGATGCTTTCCGATACCAGCTCGTCCTGAAACGGTTCAATTCGAGATAGGACAGCCTCGATCGAGTAGGAAAGATCCTTGCCCGCCGTTGCTGTGAACACCGTGTTCGGTCCGCCCAGGAGCTGAAGAAGCCGTAACCGCGACTGCCACCATGCTTCGGGAGGTGCATTCTCCGAAATAAAGTGGAGATAAGTCGGCTTGGGAGGCCGCAGAGCACGGTATGTAGAGTATGACTCTCTGAGTGAGGTCCGCGCTTCTTCTGATGATTGGAGCACATTGAGGATTGTGTCCAGGTAGTATGCAATCAGATCGTCCACGTATTGAGATAACTATAGCCATTAGTCATTATTATTCACCAGACGATTATTGACCAGTGAGAAATCCAGAAATCATCACTCACGTTCTTCGAAAAAACAAGATGCTCCAAATAATCCTGTACAGCTTTTGGTGCCCGCGCTTTCAGTAATTCCACTACCTGATTAGGATCCAGTTTGACCCGGCTACTATCATCCGAGAAAACCCTAATAGCTAGGCTTGTATTTCGCGATGCCAGCCATGATCCATACTCTGCAAACAACTGCGTGTCCCTTATCTTCCCCAAATACCTCCGGACGTGCTCTTCAACACCAGAAACCGTGACCTCTGGATCATCATCTTTCTCTCCCTCGGCAATCCTTCGCCACGTTTTGAGCACCTTGCCTGACATTTTTCGGCTCTGGTAAAGCCGACTAAGAACAAAGAGCCGCTGGTAACGCTCAAGAAGCATGATAGCGCGGTCAAAGTTTGCCTTCCAATAGTCTGCCAGTCCGTTCAGTTCACCGCGCGTTGTATTCACCGGTCGAGAGCTCCGTCGAGCTTGGGCTTCTTGCTCAAGGATCAGATGCAAAAGGGCCGCGTCGACACTGTCAAAAACATTCGTATCATTTGTGACGCTACCATAGCCGCGCCTCCTTTGCCAGGCTGAAAGATAGCGTCTTAGCAGATCGATTACCGGGTCTTCAGTTGACAGCGAGACAGCCTTCCACTCTGACAAATGCTCCAGGTAGAACCCAGCAACCTTTGCCAGCCCGTGATGCACCCAAATTCCCTCCTTACTTACCAGTACCTCGTCCGAGAGGAACGGTACCAAGAAGAGGATCAGCCGAGGGTCGAGGTCACTCTCAACAAGCGCATCCTCTGTGGCGCGAATCGTCGCCTCCGTTCGATGAGACGGAGACATAGCGAGCAGATCCGCGAAGAGAAGTAGTCCGGCTTTCTGTCTGATATAACCCAAACCTAGAAATTCTGCCTCGGTCTTTGGTTCGATCGTCTTCATCGAGTCTAGTAAATCAATAATGGCATCTCGGTCCACTGACACCAACCGGCCATCTTTCCAAGTTTGCGTGCTTTCAAGAAGAGTCTCAAGTTGCAATGGCAAAGGATTTCGTAGAACCCTCCAGACTTGATCGCCAGACCATAAGATTAAGCTAGATCGCGCATTTCCCAAGCCACGCGCAAAAGCAGCGCCCTCTTTGGTTCTCTCCACTTCCCAGTTTTTCGATGAAGCAACCTTTTTCCCGGTGTCCGAGTCTGACAATTCCTGAGATTCAAAAAGCTCCTTCTCCTTGCGTAGCTGTTCAATTGTTGCATTCGTCCGAGGGTCCGCCTCTTCGGTTGGAGTATATGTGCCCCCAGATTTCTTAGGTGTCTGCAGCTTGACCATTCGAAGTAAATCGCCCAGCTCAGAGAAGTTGAGATTGCTCGGTCCAACAGTATGCCCTATTCCTACATTTTGCAAATCACCAGAAGTGGGTATGTTCAACAACGATTTTTGGCGGCCTGCCTCCCCGGGATTAACGTCCCATCGCTGTATTTCCAGACATTTATGAACATTATCATTCTCATCCAGTTTCAAAACTGCAAGCACAAATCCTTCAAGAGGCTCTGGGCTCGCTCCTCCTTGATCCGAGTCTGCCGGGGTGTCAACAACAATGGTTTCCGGGTATCGTTGAAATTCCATAGTCCCTCGAACTACATCGCCATCTGTATTGACAAACATTCCAACTCCAGGTTCAGTCTCGGCAGTGCCCGTGACCAAAAGAAACTCTGATGGTGTCGGAGACGCAATGTGTGGTTTTAGACGTGCCAAATTCAATTTGGGCGCTGGTGGGAGCGGTTTGTGTGTATCCGTTTCGGACTCTTGACGCGGGGGAGCGGGCAAATCTTTAGATGTGTCTGCGTCTTGTCGGTCTCTCGATATAGATCTTCGAGACGAAGTTCCGGTCGGATCGGGCGTGAGAGAATTGGACCGATCCTCTCTAGCCTGCTGAGAGCTCTCTCTCCTACCTCCCAGCCCCTCAACGAACACATTCAGACTGGTGCTCCTGCTGTGCCCCCTTAATGTGCTAGTATCTTCCTTTCCATAAGATGCGGACGACGAGCGTTGGAGGGTAGATGGAGACTGCGGGATATCCTGTACACGGCCAAGCTCAAAGACCTCGCTGGATGAAGAGATGGGAAACAAGGGGATTTTCTGTTGATGTTCGACTTCCAAAAGCGAATAAGCATTTTTGTCCGCCACGCATGCAATCGTGTCGCGCCGCATGCCCACCAAGCAGCCCGGAAACTCGATATTCCTCAACCCCCGAGCAGTGTCCCCGATTTGCACAATCATTATTCGGTTTTGTACCGCGATCATGACAACCGGACTTTCGCTTGCGTCGTCGCCAACATCTTGGTTCAGATCGAGACCACCGATCCAGTGACAGTTCTTCACTTTCAGGTTATTCTCAAACGCGGGACTCAATTCGGGTAGCGTATAAAACGTGACGAAGCCGTTGCACAACACACAAGCTTTGCTTGCAGCCGGCAGCAAGACAATCTGCTGAATGCCATGCTCCTGATCCGGACTACCGGTTATTGGCAATCGAGAGGCTAGGATAAAGTTGGGCTCGCTGGATTCGTCATCTGGTTCTGGCGGCAATGACACGAAGTGGAGGATCTCGGCCGCAGAGGTGCCGATATACAGATTGTCATCTTGTTGAGCCAATTGTTAGCCTACTCATCTTACAACCCGACCATAAAAGACTCACTCCAGTATTCGACACATGTTATATGGATCTCTGGCCCGCCCTCTTCTGCGGCTAAGGGGACCTTATCGAGCAGCTGGCGGAGAACATATGGCGGCGCCGTGGAAGCCGAGAGCTTCCTCCGTTTGCGAGGACCAGCGCTTTCGTCCATCAAAGCGACGGCCTTCGCACACAAGCACACAAAGGCCACTGGTTAAGTCATGTACAGTCGTAGTGGCACAGACATGAATGAAATGAACTCGATGGAGGCTGCCTTGATTGGGAAACGAGCTTATCGCCGGCTTAGTCATGCTCTGATGCGGTTAAGCGCATCTACGGTGTCCTGTAATCTGCCTGTGAAACATGCGCGTCCTCAAGAAAGCGTCAGCGTGGGAGCACAGAGTATCAGGAACCGTATAACTGTCGAGCTGTGTTTCTGACGCCGACATCACCAAGCTCTTTTCCTACTGACTCTCGGCTCGCCCTCGACTGCGTCCAACGTCGGCTTCCCCCGCGACGCGCAAGTCGAGCTGCCTCTCCGCATTTGTCGATAGATAAATATAGAGCTCCACTCGCAATTTTCCTGGCAGCGCACGAGGAACGCCGAGGTCTGGGGTTGATGGCCGTTGGTTAATCGCAGGAATTGTCTCAACCATGGACGTTTTCGCAGTGAGCGAAAGTGCTCTTGCCCCGGAGAAGGAGAAGCCAACTGGCAACACCGCAGAAGGTCAACCGGAGGAAGCGAACAAGTTTCAGCGTGCTATTTCTGCTTGGAGGGGTACGAGTTGTTTACCACAAGAAAAGAAATGAACGATCAGCTAATTTGTCTTGTGATTTCTCTCAGGAATCGACCTCACCAATACAATACCAAAACTCGACGCTACTGCCTCGGAGATTGTTGCGAACCAGCGCGATGCTCTGGTGCAAAGAAAAGACCTCGCTCAAAAGACAAAAGACTTCAGGAAATTGGACGATGCATCAAAGTTGACGGAATACAAGGGGCTTCTAAAAGGTTGGCTGGTGTTATTGATACATAAAACGAACACGCCCACTAACGAATCACAGCATATCAAACGTTTATCGACCTGTTGACGAATCATGGCAAGACATCTTCGTCGTCTTTCTTACAACTGTACTCCTCCTTGTCCGAAGCGCCAGATCCATATCCGCTTCTAGAAGCCTCGGTTGATTCGCTCGTTGCATCGGAAGATACTGTGCCCAAGTTGACTGCGGAAAAAGAACACCTGCAAAAGTCAGTAGCAGACTTGACCAGCCAATTGGAACAGACGGAAAAACGACTGGAAGAGGAAAGCACTGCGCGCAAAACTTTGGAAGATACCCAAGACTCAAAGACCAAGGAGATCGAAGCCTCGTGGGATGCAGTATTGTCGGAGAAAACCAACAACTGGGAAGCCAAGGAAAAGAGTTTAGAGGAGAAAATCGAAAACCAAGACCGCTTGTTGAAAGAATTGAAAGCCTCGCTTGAGGTGTCGCAAAGGCTGGACAAGGGTGAAGAAGTTGATACTAGTCTCAACGCTGCCACCGCTGCAGAGCTCGAAATTGTTACATCAGACCTGGAAAAGACCAGTCTTCGTTTGGCCGAGGTCGAAGCGCGCAATGAACAGATGCGACTGGAGCTTGCCCAAGCAGCGTCTCACTCCCATGCCGAGCAAAAGTCTATCGACGACGACCCTGCCTACCTGCGACTCCAATCCGAGAACTCGTCCTTGATGCGGAAACTTGATGCGGCCAGGTTTGACCGGGACACCGAAAGACACAACTGGGATAGCAAGAACCGTCAGAATGAGCGAGAAGCTGCCAAGGTTTTGGCCGAGAAAGAAGAACTTCGCGCTAAGCTCGACAAGTATGCCGATTACGAAGATATCAAGAGGGAGCTCGAGGTTATCAAGGTATATTTCACTGAGAGAAAGCATTTTATCTACTGCCGCTAATCTTTAAAAAAGTCCATTGAGTTCTCGACCGGAGATGACGACGATGCCGGAGACGTAACGGAAGAAATCAATACCAACGGAGCAGCTAAATCGAAGGAAAACACATTAGAGCAGTTATTGATGGCTCGCAACAAAAAGCTCACCAACGAGCTCACAGTTTTGCGGGTTTCGCATCGAGATCTGCAAGGCCAAATCGCAACGCTGCAAGAGGAGGCTTTGAAGACGAAGGCGGAACTTGAAAAGTCCCAGCAGCTCTCTACAACACTTGAAAACGACCTGTTTCGTTTGCAAAAGGGATCACATGCTACCCCGTCAGCCGCAATGTCTGTTGCAGGTACATATACTTCACGCTTCCACTCCTCCCGAAGAAACGGTGCAACGTCGCCAACTTCGTCGATAATCTCGGGCTTTGACCAAGGCGCTGCGTCCGCCAACACAATGGATGCTATTCGCGCTGGCGAGCCAGTTGGAGGAGGCTCGGGACTTCTCCCAATGATCCAAGCGCAAAGAGATAGATTCAAGCAAAAGAATTCCGAATTAGAGGAAGAGCTGTCAAAAACATACGCCAACGTCAAGTCTCTCCGGCAAGAAATCGCAGCCCTTCAAAAGGACAACCTCAATTTGTACGAGAAGACGCGCTACGTCTCAACGTACAGTCGCGGTCAAGGCGCTGGTTCGACATCAGCATCGGTCCATGGCAACCGACCCAGTGCAGGAACGATACAAGCTTCCAGCGAGACATCCTCGGGCCTCACGCTGGATCGATATCAATCCGCATACGATGCGCAAATATCACCGTTTGCAGCGTTCCGCGGACGCGAGGCAACGCGAGCATACAAACGCATGAGCCTGCCCGAGCGTTTCGTGTTCTCTATCACGCGCGTGGTACTGGCGAACCGGACGAGTCGGAATTTGTTTGCAGGCTACTGTATCGCGCTGCACTTGTTGCTATTCATTATGCTGTACATGATGAGTGCTGTTGAAATCGAGAAACACCACATTGACAACCTTGCCAGCGGTGCCGCCGCTGCTGCTGCTGCGGCCGCCCGTGGAGGTACTGGTGCTGGTTCTCAACGTGCTGGACAGTTGCAAGGCGATGACTGGCAGCAAGAAGGCTTCAGTTGATCTCTTGTAATTGGATACATATTTGTAATTTTTATTCTTTCCTTTCTCCCTCCTCGTTGTTCTTTTGGCGTTGATTTTATTTTCCTGTCACAACGAGTCTCCGCATGTGCATGACAATAATGTTGATTTCAAGCAGTGTTTGTAATACATATGTAGTTGCTTCTGCAAGAACGAACTTTCCGGGCTTTCTGGCCTCGAGACATTGCTTTCATCTATTAATATACATGTATCATCAATTGTAGTTGCTGAGATATCCCCGCAATGACATCACGGCGGCCAATGAGGGCTCTTCGCGTTCACCTGCCCTCTCGATACCGTCTCTGATCTCAATATACTGCACTCTTTACTTGTTCATTCCTTTTTAGCCTATTATTCTTGGACTTTATCAGGTGCGGGGAATCAGGCTTGCTTAAGTACCCTGCGTATCGTGCTCTCGAGGAATCTATCTTCACGGGTTAACCATCAACCCTTCCTCTGAAGCAAACAAGCCCAATTGAAATATCGATAAAGAATATGGCCTTCAACGTGCGCTGGGGAATTCTCGGTCTGTACACTCAGCTCATCAACATTGAAAAAATGAAGCTCAAGCTGACTTTACATTACTGCGAAAGCCACTGGCGGAATTGCAAAGGGTACGTACGTATCGGGATTTCTGAATTCGACAGAAGAGCAAAAAAGCTAACACACCAGCACACAGCATTCGTTGCTGATCTCCTCAAAGACCCCAAAGCTCGAGGGGCTGCCGATGTCAGTCACACCGTCACTGCAGTCGCCTCATCGTCGTCCAAGTCCCGCGCCGAGCAGTTCATTTCCGACCTCAACATCCCTGGATCTCCATCTGCATATGGATCATATGAAGAGCTAGTCAAGGACGTCAATGTCGACATCATCTACGTCGCCACCCCTCATTCGCACCACTATCAAAATGCCCGTCTGGCGTTGGAGTCTGGCAAGCATGTGCTGTGCGAAAAGGCATTCACCGTCAACGCAGCTCAAGCAAAGATTCTGTGCGACCTTGCCAAATCCAAAAACCTTTTCTTGATGGAAGCCGTATGGACGCGTTTCTTTCCGCTCAGTATCCAGGTGCGCGAGCTCATTCAAAAGGGAGAGATTGGAGAAGTGTTGCGGGTCATTACGGATCTCAGTCTTGGAAACACGGAGTACTGGGACGAGAGCCATCGAATGGTCAACTTGGATCTTGCTGGTGGTGCTATGCTTGACTGTATGTTGCCGCTTATCCTATCCTATATGCTCACACGCAACTGACTGTCTATTTAGTGGGCATTTACCCCTTGACATGGGTATTCCAAACCCTCTACCACACGCTCCCACCAGCGCAACGCCAGCCGCCATCGTCCATTGTCTCAACCATGGCGAAATACCCCGGAACTGGAGCCGACGAAAGCACGACAATGGTCCTAACATTCCCAACAACTACTCCCTCCGGCACCAGTCACGCGCACCATCGTACCTCTCACGCCGTCGCCATGTCCGCGTTTGCCGTCGGCACCGACCCAGACCTCAAGAGCCCGACGGGCCCCGCGATTCGGATCCAGGGTACCAAGGGCGAGATTCAAGTTGATGGGCCGGCGTTCCGTCCCTTGCGGTACTGTGTGATTCCCAAAAACGAAGGGGATCAGAAAGTCGATGTGCGTGAGGTTGAGTGTCCTATTCCTGAGGGCGAGCGCGGAATGTACTGGGAAGCGGATGAAGCGGCTCGTTGTATAAGGGATGGGAAGCTGGAGAGTGAGGGAATGCCGTGGGAGGAAAGTATTGTGATTATGCAAACCATGGATGAAGTCCGGAAACAGAACGGTCTGGTGTATCCGGAGAAGATTGAGTCGATTGAGTATCCTATTCAGCTATAGGCCTGCATCAATTGATGTATATGTATTTCTACCAATTGACATATGTACTCATGAAGCAACTAGAACAACTGAATATTTATATGGCAGTCACAATCTAATTTAGCAGGTTAACTGTCTCTTTTATAAACTAGCTGTGATCTCACAAATCAAAGATAAGAAAAGACATCGACGAGACAGTTTCATTTACTGTACAAAGTAACAAAAGAAATAAAAGGTATGCGCTATAACACTACTATCACAGAGCCCACATCTATCTATTGATCAAAAAGGTCGAATGACAGCCCCAGTTGACAAGTGGTTTTTTTTTATAAAGGCGGGAAGTCCACTTAAGCCATGTTACGGCTCATGTCGTTGGTGATACGCTGGTAGTCGAGCATACCCTCAACGTTTCCAAAGGCGCTGATGGCAAGTTCTTTGTCCCACAGTTTTTGCTGGGCGAATTCCATGACATCCTTGGCGGTGAGCTGGCCAATAGCGCGTTCGACGTCTTCCGCGCTCAAGCGGCGACCGGTGGTGATGATCTGGCGGCCAATGTCCTCGGCAACAGCAGTGGTGCCGTCGAGAGACAAAAGGATAGAGGCCTTCAGCTGAGCCTTGGCGCGCTCAACCTCGGCTTCGGTGACGTTGAACGACAGGCGAGACCATTCACGGAGAGTGAAGTGGATGAGGTCGTCGAGCTGGGTCAAGTTCTCGCTCACAAGGTAGATACCCCAGAGACTATTCGTGTGGTTAGCAAGGCGTACGACCACTCTACAAAAAGATCTTACCCCGTGTCACTGTAGCTGGTAGAAAAGCTCATGAAGCTGTTGGCAAGGTTGTTGTGGGAGATAAAGTTGCTGAGCTTGCCACCAAGGTAAGGCGAGTTGCCCATAGTGCGGTCCCAGTTGCCCTACGAATGTTAGTTCCTTCTCGGCATTAAAACAAAAGAACAATACATACCACAATGGCCTGAGTGAGGAGACCAGTGAAGTACATGTCATCGCTCCAGCTAACACCCTCAACAGCGAGAGCAATGTGAGCAGTCGGGATGGTGTCGTCACGAATGCGAACCTCGGAACCGATGAATTCAGGCTTGCGCTTTTGTTCAGCAGCAAGGAGAGCGGAAGAGGTTGATGGGGGAGCAGTGGGCAGGTTGCCAAAGTGTTGCTCAGCAAGCTTGACAAGGGCATCGTGCTCAATACCGCCGGCACCGACAAGAACGGTCTTATCAGCCAAGTAGTTGGTCTTGATGTAGTTGGTCAGGTCGTCGCGCTGGATGCTCTGGATGTTCTCCTTGGGGCCGAGAATAGTGCGACCGAGGGGCTGGCCCTGGTAGGCGGTAGCGTGCAAGTGGTCAAAGACAACCTCCTCACTATATCAATTAGCATTTAACAGACACGCGCTTGCCAACAATACATACGTCACTTTCTCAACTTCCTCAGCTTCGCGCAGGATGACGTCTCGCTCACGCTCGATAGCAGAGGCCTCGAGCTTCGAGTTTTGCAAAATATCGGCGAGGATGTCGACGGCCTTGGGGACATCGGCGTTGAAGGACTTGGCGTAGTAGACAGTGTTTTCCCTCTAAAGCACATGGTTAGAAGAAGAATAAAAAATCCGTCGGCAACTCCGGATCGTCATACCGAGGTGTAGGCATTCAAGTGACCACCCATGTTTTCAATTTCCAACTCGAGCTGGCTCTGAGTGCGCTTGTTGGTGCCCTTGAAGGCCAAGTGTTCCAGAAAGTGAGCGGTTCCATTGGTTTTGTCGGTTTCGGCACGGGATCCGGCGTCGACGTACACGCCTACCGTGGAGGTGGCAGCGTAGGGGTTGTGTTCGGTGGCGATGGTAAGACCGTTGGACAGCTGTAGCAATTGTCAGCAGTTGCTTCAAAGGCGAATTTTTTAATTGCGACGTACAGTAGTCGACTGTGTCCTGGATGGCACGCCGACCGGCGTAGCAAAGCCGCGCTTCACCGGCTGGATGCTGTTCAAGGCAGCGCGACTGCGCAGAGCCTGGTTGAACTGATAGGCAAGCCGTCTGGAAGCCATGGCTGAGAGAGGATGAGATCAAATGTAGGGGAAAGGAGGGCAATTGGGGGGAGAGGAACGCCTGGCAAGGATGGTCGTTGAGGTTTGAGGTCGACTTGGGATCGGGAAGTCAAATTGTTCGCCAGCTCGCCCGGCCAATCACATGACCCGCTTTGCAAACCCTCGTCCCGGCCTTTCCCTACACGTAACCTCGTCTGCTGTCAGCACAAATATCAATCAGTTTCTTGCTTTCTTGTCCTTTGCTATTCTTTTTCTACCGTCTGCTCTTTCATATTATCTTCTCTGTTTGATTTCATTTTTTACTCCTTCTTCTTATTTTGTTCCGTCACGGCTATGTCCAGACAATTACTCATTACTCACAACCAACGAGAATGGAAGAAAATCGCTTCGTTCGGCTAAGTAAATACAACCAGAAAGACTCCTATGCGAATGTGCTTGCAAACTTCTTGATGTTCTCAATAAACGGAATATCATCCGAGAATCCCAGCTTCCGGGCACGAGAGTTGTCAAACAACGGCGACCAGCTCTGCACAATCTTGTCGATGTCAGCGTCATACTTGTCCTCTACCAACGCCCTCTTCTCAGCACCGCCGACTTGCTCCAGCGCGTCGAGCATTTCCTGAACTGTGACTAACAATCCCGGCAGGTTGACGGATCGCGAGTCTCCAAAGGCTTCCTTGGGCACCTCCCGAGCGTGCAGCAGATTCTTCACAATTGTATATGGGGAACAGATCCAGACTGGGGTATCTCTTGCAACAGGCAGGATCGCCTTCTTGCCATGGAACGGTTCTCGGATGATGTCGCTCACGAAGCTGCTGGCGGCTTGCGTCGGCTTGCCCGCGCGAACCGTGACTGTTGGCAATCGGACTGAGCGACCGTCGAGGAAACCCTTTCGCGAGTAATCGTTGACCAACAGCTCAATGATCAGCTTCTGCGTTCCATACGAGGACAGGGGCACTGGCGGGAGATTTGTTTCGTTAATCACAAAGCCAGACTCCGTAGGACCGTAGACTGCGAGCGAAGATGTAAAGACCACCTTGATGCCAGGCATCGTAGCCTTCAATCGGTCGAGAATGTATCGTGTAGCGTCGAGATTGACTTTGATTCCAAGGTCGAAATTCGCCTCGGAGCCGCTGGACATGATGCCATGGAGCAAAAACACGCTTTCGTAGGGAGCCGATTTGCTAATCAGCTCGTCCACCACCTGCGGAGAAGTCAAGTCGGCGGCGACGCTCTTGACACGCGAGGCATGCTCCGGAACAGATGCAGGTGCTGGAGGGGCCTGGACATCGGTGAGCGTGACTGTAGTGTCTGGTGATGATGAGCGAAGCAATTCAGCAGCCAATTCTTGCCCGACATAACCGCCGGCTCCTGTGATGAGTATGGAAGGCATGATGGAAGTGGTCTAGCAAAAGAAGATTACAATACCCAATACTGGTTAAACACGAAGAAAATAAAAAGGGGAAATGTTAATTAATTACAGAATGACGCGTGTTGGGGTCTCCATCTCTTTATGTACCTCTGTATCGCGGGGTTGCGTGCTGATACTACGCCGAGTCCCCGAAGCACTAGATGCCAAGGATACCAGCTTTTTACTTTCTCTATAATACCGCGCATATGAACGAGTTTCTTTTCGATTGGTCCTATAGGATTTCTTTGCGACCACATCAGAAATGGAGGGCTGCCATGGGACCGGCTATTCCAACAAGTAGTATGGAAGAATACTCCGGAGTGAAGGCCGAGCCTTTTCCAAACAGGTCCAGACACAATAATAACAATTTCAACAAAGCGCATACGAGATCAGATGCTCGTGATTTTCGCAATCTCTTTGGTAATCACTTGGTAAAGCGCATGCCATTGGTGAAACGATGTACCCCCGCGCTCGCATCTTCTCCGGTGGACTCGGAGAAAGCCCGACATCTGGAGTCTGTGCCTACTACTCTTTCAGAAGCGCTTTATGAATATCTTTCTGGAAATGTGTAATATTTTCTATAAGCTAGTGGAGAGTCCAAACTTCATGATAAATAGAATAACATTTAAAAAGAACTATATACAATCCTCTTCAAACACAAGGACTCAAAAAACCCCCATGTAAAATATACACGACATCGTCAGAAATGATTTAGCAATAAAATCCTGGTGATACATCATTAAATGTGAGCAACACCATTAACCCCGTTGGTTGAGCTGACTCCGTTTGATGTAGATAGACTATTAAAGATCTCATCAAACGAGTCGTGTGTCACCTGGGTGCAGTCGAAGCCATAGATGATTTTCTGAACATCAGCATCAGCCCATTTATCAGGCACTTTGCCGTCTCCCTTTTTCAAGGCGGCAAATTGCTTGTCTCGCTCCTCCTTGGCCGCACCTTCGCCGAGATGCAGTGTCCGTCCAGATGCCGCGGCCGTCTCGACGAGTGCTTCAGCGCGGTCCTTGCGAACCCTCTCGTATACGCGGAGAGCCTTGTTGATTGATTCGGGAGAGGTATCAGGAAGATGGGAGAGAGCAGCACCAATCACGGCTCCATCTTCAATGGCCTGGGCAGCGCCTTGGGCCAGATGAGGCAGCGTAGGATGGCAGGCGTCGCCCACCAGAGCCACTGTGTTATGGATCCAGGTGGGTAGCGGCGCGTGCACTCGAAGCTTCCACTCGCACACTTCTCCCTCAGGGACATGGTTGAGCATGCGCTGAATCATGGGGCAGAAATCCTCAAAGACGCCCAGCATTGCCGTCTTGGATCCCCTCGTGGTATACGTTGCGGACGGAGCAGCCGCAAAGTTTGTGTCTGGTTGGGTGGTGGAGAGGTTGTAGATGTTCTTATTGTCAACCGGATAGGCGATGATATGACGCTTTTCGCCGATCCAGCGGACGACGGTGTCGCTATTGAGAAGAGCGAGTAGCTCTGGGTCGTCCTTGATCTGGTCTCGGTGGATCATGATACGGTAGGCGGCTTGGTGAGTGTCAACGATCTCGGCGTCCACACCCAGTAATTTGAGCATTTCGACGCGAATGTTGCTCTTGATTCCATCTGCTGCCAGCAAGACGTCTGCCTCTACCTTGAATGGGGCTGATCCGTCACGGCGGGTTGCGACGATGACTGGCTTTGGTCCAAAGGAATCGACGGCTTCGATCTTGGTGTTGAAGTGGAAAGTGATGGCTTTTTCCTTTAGGCAGCCCTGGTACATGGAGTTGGCGAGCGAGAAACGATGGCCCACCATGTGAGGATACTTGTATGTCTTTTCGACGTAGCCCAGCTCCACATGACCGAGTTCTTCATTCGTTGCACCCTCTGTTTTTTACACTGTCAACCCGAGAACAACATCAAGGGGTGATTTCACAAACAACGTACGTCTGATGCTAGTATCTTTAATGTTGGTGGCCTCCTTTGCAATCGGCTCCCACACGCCTAGGCGGTCCAAAACTCGAGCCATGTTAGGGGCGAGCTGAATCCCAGCGCCGACAAATCCCAGGTCAGCGGCGTATTCGTAAACGTCAATCTTTTGGAATCCTTCCTTTGCCAATGACAAGGCGGAAGCCAGGCCGCCCATGCCTATGAATGTCAAGATTAGCAACGATTCCTAGGGGGGTATAAAGAATAAAACAAAAATTAATTTTCCTTACCGGCGCCGACAATGACTATTCGGAGATCTTTGACCGCAGCGGCCATTTTTGCTGTGTATGTATGTTATTTCCTCGGACCAAAAAGCAGAATCACGGCTCGCTTCGATAATCTCGATGACAGCAGTATCTGCAGCGAGAGAAGTCACAGGCAGAAATACTTCCTCTAAATAAAGCACCGAAAGAGAAATTAAGTTCACAGTTGACAAACAAAAACAAACTTCCGGGATCTATTCTGGTATATATAGACGGCGTCACCTATAACCGGCTAAGGTTTCAACAACAAGAACCGGCTTCAATCTTCACCCGACGGCATTGAGCGGAGACACTCCCATTTATCCGACCGAGCTCAGTCCTTCTCTGTACTATTTAGTAGTATGTCAAATATTTGCGTGTGTGTCTTTCTTTGGCAGCAGATTGTCTTGTCTGCCAATGAAACTGTGTGAGAATCAAAATGGGGAAGTTTGCCTGCGCTGGGGTTAAAGACTTATCCGGCCGCGTCCCCGCACTTGGCGGAGAATAAGAAGGCGAGCATGTGGATCGGGGTCGGGATACGGCTTCGTTTCTTGAAGATGATTATGACAGTATTCAGTAATACGATGTGAGAACAGTTTTGGTTGTAACGGTTGCACAAATCGTATCTATGTATTGTGCAAAGGAAAACTCCCCGGGTTTTTTGGGTTTCACACTCTTTCGATGTTTTATGAGTGGCTACAACTCTATCATTTGTATTATTGAGCCCTCGAATGTCAAACTAGAGTAAAAGCCTCATAGCAATGAGCATAATAGTAATACTTACCACAATTATTGTAATATTATTATAAATTACACGATCTGCTGCCTTGTTGATGCCAGTGGGACTTTGCGCTGTTGGCAATTGGGTGTGTAAGAGTTTATCCGGCAGTCACTACCAGATGGCAGAACCAGCACCGATCGACTACGTCCTATAATACGTGTATTTTCGATTAATTGTAACCAGTTTCTCTAAGCAGATCCGAGGATCTTTAGAAATTAAAGGGCTTTCACGTTAGCTCTACACATCTACATTTCTTATGAGTACCCGCCTTCGTCCGATGAACACATTTTCCATAGATGAAGAACAAGACTACATCCACACGAGAAGCAAGAACAGAAACCGTAGATTGGTACTTTTGCCCCATAGACCTAGCGCTATTGCAAAACAAATGGCCGGTGTTTAAAAGAGAAAACATAGTTGAACATGTGCACCCATGAAAAAAGAAGAAGAAGAAGAAACGTATCATTAAATCACACTCAACGCCATAAATGTCACGAACAAGGTACTGAATATTGCGAGGGTTCGAGAGATGACTAGGAGCGCGTGTAGAGACCGGCCACGATACAGTGATCACGCTCGAACGGTTCTGTGATGTGTTAGCAAGAAAAGTTATTTGGAGGTTGGGGGCAATTCGGTTCGTACCCAGTGTGAGTTCTGTACATATGATGTTAGTCTCTTGAAACTCCAATGGATTTCCCCGAGAAACTTACGTTCTTTAGGCTTGATCTTCTCGGCTCTGAGACGCTCGACCTCGTGAGCGAAGACAACCTCCGGCTTGGCCGTGCTGTCAATGCAGCTGGCCTTGATACTGATGAGAACACCACCCTCGTTCTTCAGGAAAATGTGTGCGTTCAATCCAACAATACGGGCTTGATCGGGTTGGGCAACGTCGGCGAAAATGACATCGACCATGGGGACGAGCAGTCGGTACTTCATGGGGTGCTAGTGACCGGTTAGTATGGTGCATCAATACCAGCTAGACTGAATCAAAAACTTACACGAGCGTCTTCAACAATGGGGATAACATTGGTACGTTTTCTGTGATTGTTAGTCATTGGCCTGAGGTTTGGTCAAGGAAGAGCATACGTTGCCATGCCGATCAAGTCACGACCGGAACGGTGGGAGAATTCAACAGCATAGACATTTCCCTCAGGACCAACCAAGTCTGCTACGTGAGAGACACTGGTACCCGAGGCTAGAGTTTGTTAGCATTGACAACAGCAATTGTCAAGGGTGTCTCCATAATGAACTTACCGGCACCGAGGTAGAGAACCTTCGATCCGGGCTTAATGTAGATCTTATCCAAACCACCGAGGACACCAGCAGCAAGCTTACTCCTGTATGACCACTCACGTTAGAAAACAAAAACAGTTCAACATCAAGAATAGAGGTGAGAAAGTGAGGCTTTACCGGAAAGGGTTCCAGACACGGTACTCCGTCTTGGTAGCAGGAGCATCACCCTCAGCAGGAGACTCAACAGCAATGCGCTTCTCGCCGTAAACCGAGTCTCCAGGAGTCAAGTTCTTGGTGACCAGAAGGTCTTCCTTGGCGCCACGAGCAACGAAGATACCGGCATGACGGTGAGGCTCGACAACGACCTTCTGTCCACCCCGAGCTCCTCTGGCTCCACCACCGCGACCACCACGGGGAGCACCTTCGAGATATTAGCAAGCAACATCGAGAGAGACCGTTATTTTCGAATGCACACCTCTGCCACCGCCACGTCCACGGGCAGGACCACCGCGACCACCGCCTGCGCGAGAAAAAAGTAAGCTTAAAATGCCAGATGCAGAAGAGTCAGATATAGCACATACCACGACCACCACCACGACCACCGAAACCACCGCGGCCACCACGGCCGCCTGGAGCACCTCCGCGTCCACCTCGGGGGGGACCTCCTCTGCCTCGTGGAGCGAAAGCCATTGCGATGTTTTAAAGAGTGGGTGTTGCTGAGTCAACTAGACGATAAAAGACGGTTTAGAGAACAGTCGCACAGCGTAAATTCAACGACTCAGGGGCGCAATTCTTACGTAAAAACTTCAAAATCGACTCGAATATTCCGTATCGGATAACGCAGACTCCAAATTCCTGCTGGGTGTTGGTTTTGAGCAGGTGCGTGCAGGTGCAGATTTTCTCGAAGTGAACCAGAACGAAGCTTTTTTTTTTTTCGAACTTGGCGGTCCGCCAGGCACTACTCCATATACGGACTAGTGGAGAATCTGCAGATTTTGTGGATGCTTATCATCACGTGCCAGCATCCGTTAGGTAGGTCACGGGACTTGATGAAACCCTACGAGAAGCCCTTCTCACCGCCTTTGATTTTGCCTGTTCCACAATATAAACCCTCTCAGCCAATAGAATCTGTTTCTCAATCGAGGATCTATATTTTACCTTTCTCTTCTTCTTCGTTGATGAAACATTACAGACAAAGTGGGTGTTGTAATAAATATATTTATCATACTCCAAAAAAATAGATACAAATCAGAAAAAATACCGTCACAGAATCGCCACAGTAACTCATCCCCCCTCCCTTTCATCAAAACAAAACTACTAGCTAGAAACATAGAAAAAGTATTGCGCCGAGTACTGCACTTCAAAAGAAGCTGCCTGGCCTTCACAAGTGGCAGGCGCAGCACCTCCAGCGGTGTTGACCCGATAAACCTCGGTATAGTCGCCGACGGTGCCATCAATGGTGGTTAGGTACAGCCAGGGAACAGCACCGTTGCCACTATTGTTTTGCCCAACGACAGAGCCGGCTGGAGCATCCATAGAGGCATTCTTTTTTGAAAGAGCGATACCGAACTGATTCTTAGCGGTGGTGTCAAGGTTGAAGACTGGGGTTGCTTCTTCAAAGTAGTGGTGGCCCAACAACTGGGCGTTTACTGGAGGCAAAGTAGTTGCTGAGGAGACATCGTAGTTCAGCACAATCTTGGTGGCAGATTCCAACAGGTTTGGGTAGTTGGCGGCGATACAAGATGCGTCATAGAGATTTGCAAGAGCTCCGATCTGGGTTGGCGTGGTGTCTTTAGTGGACTCCGAGCAGGTGTAGTTCTAATGAGGCTAACGTGAGCATGCAATCTTTCAAGTATGTGGTTATAAGAGAAGTAAAGTCATACCTGAGTTCCTCGACCAATGGTAACATACTTCAGAGTTCCCTTTGGCGAAGGGAGGCCGCTGGCCTGAGCAGGCAGGGAAACCTTGGAAGCATCGCATGCTTGCGAAACATCCTTGCCGAACTTTCCGTTGTTGATATAGTCGCTGACTTTTGAGTAGAACTCTTCGAGGTCGGGGGTGAAGTCGTAAATATTATTGAAGAATGAGTTGGTAGGGGCAGCCCAGGCAGCAGAAGCCGCAGCGGCGACAAGATAGACACTGTGGAAACGCATGGCTCAAGAGTTTCGTTGGACGTGACGGGTCTGCTTTGGATGATGAGTTGGTTTTTCGGGAATCTTGTTTTGTGTTGTTTGACGGATATGGCTTGAATAGTGTAGAGGATAAGAGTATCAGAGCACCAGGCCCTATTGTTGACAGAAAAATAGAACGCTATGTAGAAGAAGAATACTGAATGGAAAGAAATTGAGTGTATTGGGAAGTCGGAAGAAAAGGCACGAAAAGAGGAATGAGTTGCATTGAGGCCAGCAGCGGACCTGCAGGTTATGTATGCGACGCGATGGCGGGCCATCTTGGCAGCAGGCAAAGAATAGCAACCGCACAAGTTAACCTAGAGCGATCTAACGACGGTGCAGGGACCGGGGCATGGCCAAAGATAGATCGCAGGCGAGGAGAGCTGCTGATTGGCAAGCCCCTTACTGTGAGTTGGGGAGGTCGGGCCAACCATGGGCTGTCGTGGCTTGTTAGAGCCGGCTACTAATGCGGGAGTACCCTCGCTACAGCTGTTGATTGGCTGTACTGAAAATAGCCTCGTCTTAGTGTCGCGCGTACCGAAACAACGTGGATTCGGAGCCCAGCGGCAACTCACAAGTCAGCCAATCGGGCTGCTTGTCTTGACAACTTTCTTCTGGCCGCTTTGGGTTAGCCGTGGCTTTCAAGTCGCATTTATTCCCTAATTGTGTGTTACTTTACGTCGTACTCTTGTACGATTGCTGTCAAAGGCCAGGTGCTTCATGAGCGCCTTGATTAGCTGGCCGTCGTAGAACCTCGGATTCGAGGTACACTACCAGGCAGTTGAGTACCAAGGTTTTCCTGCTTCCAGTGTATACTTCTCAGCCAGCGCAACACTGGCTCTCGGTACTACTACAATATGGGCCTTAACTAGCACGTACGGAGTAGTACTACAGTATGCATATAAGCAGCCGGTTAGTGGTCACTGCGACCTTTCGAGGCGTTTACCCTAATCAGTAGTTAGCGCCAGGGATCCTAAATTGAGGCAGCCACGGCCAATCAGCAGCCACTCGCCAGGGCCATCTGAAGGCGCTAATCCTGTTAGTGCAGAGTATCCAAGAATAGAAACAGTCAGTTATCGAGACCTTCTAGACTGTGAATACTTGACGAAATCTTCAATTAGCCGCGGAACTAGACGAGACTACATTAGCCAAAACAATGCTGTCTATTCTTATTCATGGGCGTTGATACGACGAGGCTAATCGCCGAAGCGCTATCTATTAATACTTACTTTATCCACAACGTATGTATACCCGAGTCATTGTTTCTTGCATATCAAATGCACTTGGCAATAATTGGTAAAAAATTCCCCATGTTAGTCACAATAGTCTTATTCCTTCTGTTCAATGTTGACAACTTCTTGAATCTTCATTGAAAGAGAATTCCGCTACTACTAAGCAACCAATCACGTGCCGCGCTTACAACCTCCATCCTTGTTGGCGAACGTAAACAACCCCAATTTAGACCCAACATGGTCAGGCGTGCCCAATTTCTGGCTTCTCGGCTTTTTATTTTTTCCATCTAAAGGTCACGCGTGGCGGAACCTAGAATGAAGTCGATAAGAAATATAGTGTCACGTTCATTCAAGTTGTTCTCATTGCGCAAACAGCCCTTTCCGGTTCCTCCTCCTGGTCCCATTCTACCCCGAGAGGAGCCTGTTGACGAGGAAGTCGGCCCGGGGTACAACTCTACAAACTTTTATCCACTAAAACCAGGTGATGTCCTCGCCAATCGGTACCAAGCCCTTGTGAAAGTGGGTTGGGGGGCAACCTCCACTGTGTGGTTTGCCCGCGACCTGCGGGGGTAGGTGATTTCTCTATCGCTATTTATAGGTGCTACTAATGCTTACAAACGCTGTCAAGATACCGGTGGAAGCCCGAACTTGTCGTGGCATTGAAGATATCGAATCACAACCACGAAGCACCCCAGGAGGAATACGACACCGACCAACATATTGCCAAGACAGACCCATCTCATCGCGGCCATTGCCTTTTACGAACAGCCTCGGATTATTTTGTGCTCGATGGTCCACATGGGAAACACTCCTGTCTAGCGTATGAGCCTCTGAGAGAGCCGCTATGGCTTTATCAGACACGCTTTGTAGGCGAGAAAATCCCTCTTGTCTTCGTCAAGCTATACACCACCTTTTTACTTACGGCTCTGGACTATCTCCATACAGATTGCAAAATTGTGCATACTGGTGAGATCCCATATCCTTTTTGTTAAAGAAAAAAAGGAAAATAGCAGACCAATTCTTTTCTTAGACCTAAACCTCCAGAACTTGATGGTCTCCTTCGAAGATCCCGCTGTGCTCGGCGACTTCATGAACTCACACTTCGAAACTCCAATGCGCCACAAAATCGACTCAACCGGCCGACATGTTTATCTCTGTCACAATCAATTTGGGCCCCTCAAAAATCCGAAAGCGATACCCCGGATCGTTGATTTTGGGCAAGCCACTAAATTGGACTCTGAAAGCAAGTCGGGGATTTATCCTATTCAAATACCATACTATCGTGCACCAGAAGTTATACTCGGCTGCGGATGGAGAATGAGCGCCGATATATGGGGGTTGGGAGCTTTGGTATGGTATTTGTTCTTTGTCTAGGGTCTTGTCGGATAGCTGACTTGGAGTTAGCTCTGGGATCTAATCGAAAGCGAAAAACTATTCCGTCACACTCACAACACAGAAGGCCGTTATGATGCCAAATCACACCTCGCAGAAATGATAGGCCTGCTTGGTCCCCCTCCACCCAAGCTTCTCGCGAGGGCACGCGAAATGCTAGAGGTTAAATGGCCAGTGGCTGTCAGTGACGCACCAGGCGGCCCGCTCTACGACAACGCACAGGACTATTTCGGCGGGCCATTTTTTGACGATGATGGTATATCAACCTCCTTCTCTTTATATATAAGACTAAATCGTTAGCTAATCTTTTTGCTTTAAAAGACAAATTTCTGCACGATCATTTAATTCCAGACCGAAAACTTGCCGATGCAATACCGGCCAGTCTGGAAGGGAAAGATAAAGAAAATTTTCTATCCTTTGCAAAGTCCATGCTTGCTTGGCATCCGAAAGAGAGAAAACGGCAAAGGAGCTGCTCGCTCACCCTTTCCTTCAACTGAAATAGGCGAGTAATGTACCAATATCAACATTCTAGAAGGTAGATCCTCCTTGGGATTGGAAGTTGAGGCGTTATCAGGTTTGGTTGTATAATTATTTTTTTGATACCCCACTCAATGTACAATAAGCGAGCTACATATAAATTGAGCTCTCATGATCTCCTCTCATCATTTTCTTCTACTGTGTTATCAAAATAAAAATAAGCAGTAATACAATGTAGAGGGTCTGGCGCTAATCCAAAGAAAGCTAGACCAGGAGCGCTATATAGGTCCCAAACGGGTTAGCTCTCCAGCGCTGAGGGCTAGCAGCTACCTATGAAGTCATGCATTTGCTCTATGGAAATGCCCCCAATGGCATTTATTTAGAAGTCAGCTGGGTCGATCCTTTCATATTTAGACATACTGCGCGCAGCTCAGCCATGGATAGCAAAGTTGAGAACGTTTATAAGAAGGGGCAGGGACTCGCCTCGAAAGGTGCAACACCAACTCACTTTGAATTGATCACAACTCGATCGACCACGACGTTGGATTAACCAAACAAAACAACACAACTGCCTCGTAACTCTCCTTATACCACAGACAAAGGCTTTGCAAGAGCCTCAAAGAATAGAAGCGACATCATGTTCGATCTCGGTGAACTCGGATTTAAAAAAGACCCCCAGCCTGTCTTCGGGTTCGTCCTCGATGCGAAAAGCAACACGTTGCTCGCACCAGGTCCCAGTGGACAATACATCCCGGCCTTTTCAATCAAAACCTCGCCAAAGACGAAACCCAATAGCACAGTATACCGTCTAAGCCAAAACGGGCCCTGGAACTCGGCGTCATCCATGATGATCGGTACTTCCAGCTCTCGCACCTCAGCGCTATCCGGCAACGTCTACGCCGAAGTCTCTCTGTACGGCCGCACTTTTAAAATGAAACATGACCAGATGACGGGCAGCTCGAGCCAGAAATTCGAATACCCGTCGCTGGGATCCTTCAAGTGGAAGCCAGGTATGAAGGGCTTGCGTTTGTATGATAGCAATGGCCAGTTGCTGGCCCGCTGGCAGACGGGCGGCCAGAATAAAACGCTCGATTTTTTTGTCTCGGGTCAGGGAGAGCTTGTTGATATGGTTGTTGTCACAGCGCTTGCGGGAATGAATTTTCAGCAGAAGGAAACTGAGCAAGTGGAGCAGGCGATGGATGCTATCGACGTTGTCAGTGCCTTGACGGGATGAGAAGACTACTTGATTTTTGGAAAGAAGAGTTCATGGCGCATGGAAGATTGGTTATTTTCTTTCATATTTTGGGTCTGGATAGAATGGTAGAGATACGCCTTCTTGTGATATAGACTATGAGTTGCATGTGGTTACCTACTGCCAATCGTGTATTTTATTATTGAACATTCGGATTTAAATTTTGCATACGGAATACTAAAATCATGATAATTAAGAGACTGAGCTAAAAGAGTATGATTCCTTAAAAAAATAATTGCTATGATTAGCGATAACCTTGTATAGCCTTGAATCCATCTATTTTAGAATAAATTCCAATATAAAACTTATCATAGCGCTATAGATTTGCTATTAACCTGTGATTGCGTGCCCTAACCATTTCTTTGTCACAAGGAAGTCTTTGTTTGATCTTAACAAGGCCGGTATCCCGTTTGGGTACAATCTTGTGACGCAATTCGTTTGTTTGTTTGTTTGTTTGTTCCTTTGTTCGTTTGCTTGGGAAATTTTTTTTCACCCATGAGAATTTTTTGCTTCCAGACTGTCATAACTGACGGATATCTCCGGCAGGAACTGGCAGCGCTAGCGTGGTACGTGGTCTATCTAAGACCGCTTCTTTACCTTGCTTCCTCTTCTCCCTCCTCAATCAACTATCCCACCAATGTCTCAGCATCCTCAGTAGGATATAACACAGACTGTCTTTTCTAAATGCTCTTCCACAAGTCAACCCTTGTCCACCAGTTTTTTCAAATATGGAATCAAACTCCTTGTCAAGTCGTGGAATGGCTAATGATGAGGATGATCAGGCAATGAAAAAGGAATGGAAGGAATGATAGACATTCACACAGAACACACGATCGAGCTTCTCGTCTCTTTATTTGTTATTTACGGGAATTCCCCAAGCATATACAAGCGTACCAAGTCCAGAATTAGCGACTGAACATGATGCAGTTGGAATCTGAAACGAAGCCCTGGGTTACCAAGAAGAGAGCGAACACGAAAACTCGACTTACGGATATGACTGACACCGACTTCCCCGATCATTGCTTTGAAGCATCGCGGCTATGTCGGGAATACGAATATAATCGACAAATGGAATATCGCGATGCTCCAGAAGGAGTTTGCATCGACGATCACAATGAAAGGCTTCGAAGTCGGCCTAACACCAGGGACAATAGATGTGTATTGCTACACAAAACAAAGGGGCCACTTTGCGATGAACTGTCCCTACCTTAAGGAGTCACCTAGTCGCCAGTGGAAGCCGAGAGCTATATTTTGGTGCTACTCGGCCGTAAAGAGATGGAGCGAAGAAAACGTCCAAAGCGAGATTAGAGCCGGAAGATATGTACCAAACATCTCGCTCCAATTGCCTTTTTCGATGTGGATCGGAAACTAGATCCATAGCTAGATCGCTAGCTGGATCATTATCTGAACCGGTACAATTTCTCTCGTTCTTTTACTGAACATATTACTGATAGAGGCCACAGATTTCTCATCAAATAATATTCCCTAGCATGCAAAATCTCCTAGAGGATATCCTCAATAGCGTTCTCCGAAATGGAAATTTCGAATCGAGGCGAATCACGTACAGGGAAATGATTCAAAGCGCTGGAGGTATCACGGAAGCTGTGAAAATTCTTCTCGATTGCATCAGTGACAACGTTAAATGTCTACCAGGAAGGCTAATTACATTGGAGAGGTGAGTAATTTGAACTTTTGATAAAGCATGAAGCAGTGCAATAGGAATTCTAATTAACGAACAACAGGTTTTACTAAGCGAAGACAAGGCTGTTGAGAAAAAAGACACAGCACTTTACGAAATCTCTGGGGGGATACCTCGACTTCGTTACGGATTAGCGCGATCCTAACTACTGGCGACCATATGGAAGTCGGTCCAACGATTTCGTCCAAAGAATCGTACAGCATATGGATGCCGTTCTTGGAGAGAGAAAAGACTGCTTGCATTATTGGGCACTATCAAAACGAGGAGGTTATCGTACATCCAACTATACACCTCTATGGCGACGATGGAAAGAAAAAGGCCGGGGACCACGAAGTGCACTATTCGGTCGGAGTGACTAGAATCAAAGTCTGTGGAAAAGCTACAACGTTATTCCTGGGGGAATGCTCAGCTCCACGACCTTGCCAACACATTTGACATCAGTGTCCCCGAACGGCAAACAACGTCGCGTATCTAGAATCTGGGCCCCCTACGAAGGAGACCACGGGGTGGCTTTGGTTTTCTCGAATCTCTTAGCGATATATAATGTATATAGAAATTTGAAAAAACACGATCAGGGAAAAAAAAAGACGACACCTCAGGGATTCGAACCCTGGCGCCCGAAGGCACGGGCTTAGCAGGCCCGCACGTTAACCACTCTTCATCAGATGTTAGTATCGGACGATGGCCACCTGACTTCATATGTGGAGACTTACCCGTCAAAGTGCCTTACAATTGGAACACAGCGGACGTGAACCGTACCGCCAATGTGACTGTTGACAATCAACTTCAATATGTCATCTTATCTGTCTAAGTTCAACTGCACATAGTATCCCTTCAATGTCCATAAACACTGATATGATCTTTATAATAATTATACATATATATATATATGTATGTGTATATATATGTATAGATTTTTTGATAAGTTGCAAGGCCTCACAAACAACGTTGCTGTAACGTTGCTGAATGGTATCCACGTTCCTGCAAAAACCGGTATGGAAGACACGAGCATGTCATGCAAATACTAATCCATTCCTCTCAGGATGTGACTGAATACTTCATATTGTTTGTTTCCCACTAAGACATCGACTAGGTCTTAATTAAGAGACCGAGCTAAAAGAGCATAATTTAAGTGGGAAATGATCGCTATGATTATTAGTGATGACCTCGCATGGCCGTGAGTCCATACAACATTAGGCTCATGCAAATCCAGGGCACATTTTTGCTGCAGCTAGACCTTGATTATATTCAGCCCAACAAATATCCATATCTTTCAAAATAGAACGATAACCAAGGGAAAATGTCTCAAGTCGCTGATATGAGCGTCGTATGCAGTTTCTCGAGCGATGCCCTCGCTTATGCCCTTGGCGGTATGGCACGGGATAGACCTGCTGAGGAAGACCTCTAGCCATACAAAACACGACAATAAAAACGAACCGGCACCCGTGATTCCCAAATGCCTTACAGTATACACAGGAGAATCGGCCTTGCAGGCGGAGGCTTGCCCTTTTTCTGGAATCTCGAACACGAAACAGGAAAACGGGACCGACTAATCTTGCATCCTCCCACGGCGCCAACACGGGACAGTCCGAGATCTGCCAATCACTCTGTGAGGCTCCTACCGGCCGTTCGCTTATTGTTGTGTAATTATGAGAATACTCTAGGAAGATGCGGTCGGACACAGCTCGGTAGTAGTTGAACATCAAAAGCTGCTGAATTCGTGTGGAGACTAAACCGGATCCGGATTAGACAGCACTGCACGTGGTAGTGGAGTCGCTGCGGGCCAATCACAGCGGGTCTAGCAAAGAAAGTTATTCACCACCAGAGGTCTTTAATGTTCACGTCATTCGTATTTCCGAGAGCCGAAAACTTATATGCTTTTCTACCATAGAAATATAGCATCTTTTCTTTGACCCGGTGGAAGAGCTTGGCCAGTCTGCATGTCTCCCGGCCGAGGTATTTGCCGAAATCTGGTTCACGACAATGAATAATACAAAAAAGAGTGGCGGTGGACACCCAAGCTTTTTTGTGTCAGATTGTCAAAGAAAAGACCCACGGCCGATGTATAAGCTTCCGGAGTTATGTGCCTTTGAGTACTAGTGTTCCAGTTATCCCTTCCAAGATATTTGTATATTCGTGAAAAAGATGCACAAAGTGATACATAACGGAGAATACCCGGTCACATTAGTAAACATTGCTCCATCATCAAATGCCTAGTCTGACCCTGGAGGCTCTACTATCGTATTCCATTGGCTAATTTACGTTGTTTTAACGAACGTAATGACTAGAAGGGTCTTGAACCGAGGCGATTTGCGTCTGTCATATACATCTCACCTGCTACGTACGTATACGGCATAAGCGTTTGCCCCCTTCTCGCTTGGTACCGGATGGGCCGGTGGGCCATGAAAACCATTTTGAAGAGTCGATTTATAATCTCGGGTGGCTCTCATTATGACGAACCTTACGATATTTTGAGATTGTGATGTCCGCAGTTTGGAAAACTCCGGTGACTTAAATACTTGCTGGAACTCCCGATCTACTTCTCGTCCAAATCTTATATATACATAAGTTCTTGAATTTTCTTGATCATACACACGACAAAATGCCAGAAAACAAGTGCATAATTTTTAAAAATGTCCCTTCGGGGTTACCAGTGAAAGGAAAAGATCTTACAATTGAGACGCTTCCTTATCCAGACGACGCACCTGAGAATGGTGTCGTCCTTCAGGTCCTTTATGCCAGTCTTGACCCCTATATGCGTGGCCGCATGCGTGGTATGTACTCAGCTCGACCATGACAACCTGACTATCCTGACTTGTTTTCAAAGATCCTAAAACAAAGTCGTACGTGCCTGGCTTTGAAATCGGGAAACCCCTCACAAACACCCATATTGCCAAAGTCATAAAGTCGAAATCCTCACAGTTCAAGGAAGGCGATACCGTCATTGGCTTCTTGCCATTTCAGGAATATGTTGCCCTGAACGGCGATCAGCTTTCCGGTATTAGACTGCTCGAGAACCCGCTCGGTCTCGAAGATATCCGTGATTTCCTGGGCGCTTTGGGTATGCCTGGCCTCACAGCCTATTCGTCGCTTTACGAAATCGGCAAACCGAAAAAAGGAGAGACAATCTTCGTGTCGGCTGCCAGTGGCGCCGTAGGCCAGATCGTTGGACAGCTGGCCAAGCACGAGGGCTTGAGAGTGATTGGCAGTGTGGGTTCCGACGAAAAACTAGAATTCATCACCAAGGATCTCGGTTTTGATGCTGGCTTCAACTATAAGAAAGAAAGGCCTTCGGATGCACTCAACCGCCTCGCCCCGGAAGGCATTGATATCTATTACGAAAATGTCGGCGGCGAGCATCTCGAAGCCGCTCTTGATTCCATGAAGGACTACGGACGTATCGTCATGTGTGGCTTGATTGCAGGATACAACCTTACTCGCGAAGAGCAATTTCCTTTGAGAAACTACAGCTACATTTTGACCAAGAGACTGACGATGCGGGGGTTTGTGGTGGGTGATAAGGGCATGGGCGATAAATACCGACAAGAGCATCAAGAGCGCGTTTCGCAATGGATCAAAGATGGCACGCTCAAGGCTTCCAAGTGGGAGTGTGAGGGTATTGAAAATGGTATTGACGGAATTCTAGCTCTGTTTCATGGATACAACTTTGGCAAGGCGGTATTGAAGTACTAAAAGTATGTGGTTAGCAATGCGGTGGTAGTTGGATGAGAGATATGGAATATTTTGTATTTATGGGCGGCCAACGGATTACATAGTAGCATAGAGTTAAGATTCTATCATACAATATTGTACTGATATTGTACTTGCTTAAAGACATTGAATAAATTGACGATAGAGGAAAATTAGCTGTGGCAATTTGTATGTAAGCAGTTCCTGGAAATCCTAAGAACAAACATATGAGAACGAACATAAAGCTAGAAAGCATCAATCTATTTTTTTAAAAAGAGTGAAAGAAAGAGAAAGAGGAGGATGGTAATAATAGCCTAGGAGGTTAATAATATTTTGTGATTACTAGAAAACACAGCATAGAAGATGGAGAACAACAATCGGTGAGAAGAGTGTTCTTGGAAGACCAAGAAGTCCCCAAATGGTCCAGTACGTGTTCAAATATCTCGACGGAACACAAGGCCGGGATAATGAAATTACAAGAAAGAGAAAATTACAGAAGAACAAACTACGTATCGGAGGTAATTCGCTGGAGTCACATTGCCGTCAACATTGAAACAAAGGATGAACCGCTGTTGATCGGACACGCAATCATCCAGTCTACCAGCCTTGTACAAAACCCCGACCGGGATGCCACGGGGAAGTCAGTCAGACATGTATATATTATTTTATAAAAGTTTCACCAGAGGTAACCAAGCCTGTGTGGATTTTAACGTACTTCATACCCTCTCTCTTCGTCCAAAAACGATGTATTATCTTGGTGTAAACCACAATGCGAAAGAAAAGAATGATTTGAGGCTTCCTACTATGACGAACTTTCCCCCCGATCGAGGCTCCCGCGCAAAGACCAGAGGTGCTTTACGTCTAGCCCTGAGTTTGGCTGCTCTCTTGTGGTTGTTGCGCCTGTTTACGAATTATCGTAAGTCTTCCGGATGCAAGGCAGTCGGTGATACTAACATCGGTTTATTAGAGAGCTCGATAGATCCACCTCATGCGAAGATAGGCAAAGTGATGATGGTATATGGCAATAGCTCCAATGAAATCTACGAGAGAGCAATAAGAACGCACGAGGAACACTGCCGCCGACTGGGCTACCCCATTTTTGTTCTAAGAAGCCCGATATTGGAAGGTTATTGGAGTAAGAATGCATTTCTTCTATCATTATTGTTGCAAGAACTAGCAAAGCCGGTTGACCAGCGGTTGGAATGGCTGTAGTGAGTATACGAAATTTAGTCCACATCAATAACTAACCGATGTTATCATTTAGTTGGTGTGATTCTGACACGGTGCTGATGAATCCCAACATGCCATTGGAAACATTTCTCCCCCCGCCGGATATGTCAAATATTCACTTGCTACTCACAACTGACTGGAACGGTCTCAACAACGGAGTGTTCCCTATTCGTGTTCATCCGTGGTCTGTTGAACTGTTATCGGCTGCGCTTGCCTACCCAGTGACGCATCCGGAAACTGAACTCTTCTGGAATGACCAATCTGCTCTACAGAATGTCTTGAGGGAGACGAGTTATTTTTCCCAGTCTGTCATATATTGCCCACTCCGGTGGTTTAACGCATACATGAGATCCCCGAATGGTGAGGAACTCAATCCGGATTCGGCTGAAGAATATCAGGTACATCCGGGTGATCTCCTCGTTCATTTTCCAGGCACGCCCCGTGACGAACTCGAGGAGAGATTAGATCCATACCTTGCTATCGCGGAAGCACATAGAAAGAAGTGGGAGCTGTTACCGGAAGACACCGAATATATCGAAGAGACAAAGGCATTCTGGAGTCTTTGTAGCCGGCATGTTGGTGATGACTCTCGATAGTCGTGTTTCGCATTGCGAAGTTTGAATTTCATGTCTCCAGCCATTAATTTTGTAGTGTCAAAGCGAGTTGCTGTAAAAGAGTGAAGTATAAGAAGCTCGGCTTTATGCTTGGCGATTGGATGGAGCGCGGCCGGGCTTTTTCGGCTACCGCCAGCCAATCACGTGGACGCGTAATCGGATGACCGCATTCTTTCCCGAGGAAGTTCAACTTCGACCTCGACTACGACTCCATCCAGTGCGACCCTGCCAGCGACCCTGCAACACGCCGACCCCGTCGCTTTTCTGGATTGACGCTTCGCCGCTCTGCTGGAGGTGTCTACTGTTTTGATTCCTGTTGCCTGATAATTTTTTCCGTTGCGACATATCCGCAAAGCAAGCGCCTACAATGGCCTCCTTCATCCGCCCCTCCGGAGCAATGCTCGGCCAGGTGACGAGGCTTTCGGCGCCTCAATCTAAGACGACTCCATTGGCTATGGCTCTTATCCGCCAGGCTCAGATGAAGAATGCTCGCGCATCACAAATCACCTCTTTCCACAGCTCGGCTAAGAAGGACATTCTCAGCCCTCTGCCACGTAAGTCCTGCGCGCGCTTTGCGGGATTGCATTGCAGGATAGAATATAGGAAAGCTGACAGTTTTGTACAATAGAGGTCATCCAGGGAACAAGTACGTCGCATATTTTCTAGCCCAGTTTACAGGCCAATTGTCTGCACACCGCGTCGTGAATACGGATCATTACCGAACCGCGAAAAAAACAGCAACATAGCCAATATATATCAGCAATTTTGGAGCAATGGCTAACCTGACATTTGATAGTGAACGACCCTGCACCTATCCCTCACAGCTCCCCCAGCCACGGCAGCTACCACTGGACCTTTGAGCGGTACGATTTTGGAATTTCGAAAGAAAAGAATTTGCGGAGTGCTTATGTATTTTTGCAGATTGATTGCCGCCAGTCTTGTTCCTTTGACTATTGCTCCCTTTGCTGCTGGAACCCTGAACCCTGTCATGGACTCGATACTTGCCACCACGCTTGTCCTTCACTCTCACATTGGATTCCAGTATGTTTCCCCACTCTGGACAAGAACGCATTAGCTTATAAAATCATAGAGCCCTCATTATCGATTATCTCCCTCAGAAGCGTGTGCCCAAGACCCGTGCTCTCTTTGTGTGGGGACTGCGTGCTGCCACTTTGACCGTCGCTGTGGGCCTATACGAATTTGAGACCAACGATGTTGGTATCACCGAGGCTATCAAGAGAATCTGGACGGCATAGGTGTATAATACCGTGTTTCAGTCATTATATTGTCTTTTATTTCCTTTGTCATACTTTTATCGATTGTACAGATCCCAGAGACTTCTTACTAGAGGCGTATTGCAACCAACATGATTGGTTAAGGGTATACATAAAAAAATTACATGTATCTTATACGCCAATCAGAAGCTGCAAACTTTTTTCCCTTGAGTGTATGCACCTCTTCAGACGACCAAAGGGTAGTAGTAATGAATAACATGGCTTCGTAAAAGTCTTGGACTGGTATAATTTAAATGTTTCATTCATCGAGATCCTCATCCGACCCTAATGAACCATCATCCCCTAGCCTGTCATCGTCATCTGCTTTGGCCACGGTCTTTTCAATGAGTTTTAAAGTTGCCTTCAAGGGCAACCCAATAACATTGTCATAACTGCCATTTACCTTCTCTATCAAAATCGACCCTAATCCCTGCAACCCATACCCACCAGCCTTGTCAGCACCCTCTCTAGTTCGCACATACGCCAGTATCAGCTCGTCTGTGATTTCCGAATCAAAGCGCACATCCGTCTCCTCAATATGCGTTTCCATAGCATATCCGGGCTGTCGCGCGCTCTCCAGCGGAACCATGGCCACAATCGCCGTATACACTTTATGATCCCCTGCCGCCCGTAGGTCCTTCAGCATAGCCACATGGTGTGCTTCCGACCTAGGCTTCTCCATAATCGTGCCGCGCACTATATCGACGACAATAGTATCCGCAGCAAGAATCAAGGCGGGCTCGCCTTTCTCTTCGTTATTTGCCTCTTGAGTATACACGACCTGTGCCTTTTTTGTCGCTGTCGCGAGGACATACTCAATGGGCGCCATTGACTTGGGGAAGTCTTCGGGTTCGGTGGAAGGGATGATTTCGATGTTAGGGAGACCGAGGTAGGACATGATGAGTTTTCGACGAGGTGATTGAGACGCCAGAATCACGCGCTTTGAGCGCAGATTCTGGAGAACGGGCAGCGCCAGGGGGAATGGCGGTCGTGGACGAGCTGTGGCTGTTTCATATGGAGGTGGGTTGGCGGGGACGTCGGTTGTGTTGGTGTTGAGGAGAGCGTCTTTCTCGGACATGGTGGGCAGTTGAAGCTTGTCTGTCTGTTTGGTTGGATTGTAGAGAAGAATTAAAGTAATGGCGCTGAAAAAAAGCTGTTGGGTAGTTAAGATGAATATCAATTGATAGTTGCCCACCCTCCGCTAAAGCGGGAGCGGAGGGTCGTCGTCAGTCATTTTTCTCAACTCCCGCAATCTCCGTTTTGGGACCCCGCCAAACAATGCTAGTACGGTCTGGTCCTAGTGTGTTTATTTACTTGTTCTTCATTCAATGAAGAGCGAAACATGCAAAGTAAGTCAAATTTCCCTGCTGAGATAGTAATCGAAATCTGATTCGGCTCGAAGCATGCTCAAACAGTGAGCAGTACGTAGTACATCGAGCTTTGCGGCGAACTGGCGCGAATTATCAAAGCAATGTCGATTATACAAATCTGCGATAAATACCGATGGCGAATGGTATTTTCTTCAATATCAAAGTCTTTGTCTTTGTTATATGGGGAGCGGTGTCATGCGGGAGACCCGACCTTCCTTCCTCGTTTGCTTTTCCAACCCTCACCTCACTTTGCTCTTACAAACAAACCACACTGCCAGTTCTCTGCTTCGATGCCAACCAGCATATCCTGAAGTGTTTCCTCGTATCTCTTGAATCAGCGGCAAACTGCCAATCATGGTCCGTAGAAAGACGACCTCCAACAAGCGTGTCAAAAAACCTGCCACCAAGCGTGCCCACAAGCGTGCCAAACATGAACATGAGGTAACCTCTATCTACCCTCATCGCCTTCCATGTACCCCCTCGCTAACTTGACAACAGGAAAAGTCCTTCGACCTCATGAAGCTACCTACCGAGCTGAGGCTTGAGATCTACCGTCATGCCGTGGTGGAGAAGAATACCATATACAGTCTCCTGCCTCCAGCGCTTTCCCAGGTCTCCAAGCAGCTCCGAGCTGAAGTTCTGCCTCTTTACTATCGCGAGAACGAATTCTACATCAGCCTAGATGTCGATTCAGTTGATTACGAGGCTTACCCTGTCAGAATAGACGATGATATCGATTCAGTTGAGTATGAGGAGGAGATTGACCCTGTCAGAATAGACAATGATATCGATTCGGATGAGTTCGAGGAGGATATTTATATTGTCAGAAGAGACGATGAGATTCGCTTGGCGGCTTTCATCAAAATGTGCTCAGACGTGGCGGCCAGCGGTGGCCTGAAGCACGTCACCAACCTGCAGTTTATCTATAGGGAGCCAGTTATAGGTGACGATTACAACTACTTACTCGGCTTTGAGTTTTTTGCCGGGAGTGCTGGCGGCGCTCGCGGAAAGATTGATCGCATCGGTGATGATAACCTTGACTGGCATGATTTCGACGCAGTTTCCAAAGCGTTTAACGTGGCCCTCGATCGAGCGACTCGTGACGATGCAGAAGCGTTGAGACAACGTACCCCGGTTTCTGCCGTGATCGATGTGCTTTTTGCCGTGGCCAAGCATTGTGGTGCCGCAAACCGAGATGTGAGGCTCGCCTGGGACTATGGCCATTGAGCAAGTACTCGGTCAGTGTTTAACAACAATCTCCAAGGAGTATCAGGGTGAGGGGGAAGACTATGGTTGCTGAATATCAATATTACGAAGTATAACGATCAACTGGGTGAATTCAATGAATACTACAGAGACAGAATTTTTTAATAATGCTAGAAATTTGTTAACAATAATCGAGTCATAGGCTATATTGTGCTCCGTCTGTGAAAGAATACACTGGGTGGTATTTAGCTTTGGAATGTCGATCTGTGCCACGAGTGTTCCGATACCCACTGTGCAATGAAGCTAGATTTCACAATTTTAGGCACTTCAATTTACGAGCCTTGTAGGAATTTATAGGAGAGAGAAAAATTGTATCGAATCGACCATTTTAGAGTGTACCTACTTCGGTGAGACTACTTGGTGAATTTGGGATAAACCACATGCATGCTGGAACTTTAGCGCGAAACAGTTCTGACATCTTGTTTTATTAGGAAAAAAATTGACAATGTTTTGAAGTAATGTGCTAGTAGTTAGCTTATATTTAGAATTGAGAAACAGTTATTAGTACTATGGAGTTGCTAATTAAGCGTGAGGAAACTAGGGCTAGTGTCCGGCAGTTTGAATAGTATTTTCAACCAATTCATGTGCTTCAAATATCGACTTGCAGCGCTGCATATGTTTTTAGGTTTGTCACAAGTGCCGAGGCGTGGTGTTGAAGGCGATATTTGTCAAAACCGATTGATGCCCCTGGCCCTTACTCTGCTAGTGACGTTCTCGAGATGTTCCACATGTACAGTGGATCGGGGAGGCTAAATAATAGTCTATACCTTTCAGCCTCGGCTTCGACTCCATATTTAGTTCTACGTAAGTTAGGCTAAGGCTAAAATTTAGATCGCAGATCATGCCAATAACCATTAATTTCGACTCTAAAACTATTCAAGCACTAGCCATCTCATCGGCTTTTCTTTTAGCGCCTGATGAGTCTGATTCGCTTGTTGACTTTGTGCCAACATCGCTCTCCTCTTGCCATTCACTAATTTCCCATTCAAACGTCGTCAGTTGGTCGTCGCTGACGCCAACGCCACGTCGACTTCTCATGATCCGCCCCAATTGGCTACCTTCGATCATCTGCTCGAACCACGGTATCCCTGCGATTGTTCCTTGTCGGCGGTATGTTGTAAATGGAAACGAAGTCGAAGTTGCTGCAGCGGACGAGTCAGTTGCCGGTGCTGAAACAGCCGTTGATGCACCGCTCCGTGTTACTGTTGTCTCGTCGTCACGGCTAATGGATTCGGCCACGTCGGCTGGCAACAAGTCTAGATCTTCCAACAAGCCCAGATCATCGCTGAACAGACTGCCAATCGCCACGGACATGAACTCGGCTTCTTCTCGTGGCGATTCGGTCCAATATGTCAATGGAGTTCCGCAGAAGCCACAGAAATTACGCTTCGAATGCGGCGCATGAAGCGGCGTGAATGTGCGTCGGATCGAGGTATGTGTTTCGTCTGGATAGTAAGAGATGGTCTGCGATTGAAACCATGTGAGTGGCACTCGAAGCCACGCACTAAGCGGGGCACCTTGAGCATGTCCTACACTTTGGTCAGCAAAAAGGCATGCTCACGAGAAAACACATAGGACCACGAGAACTGACTGTGGTCTCGACTGCCGGAGAAAAACACCTCGGCCTGACTGAGCGTATCACCAGGAATAGAGATGGCGTAGCGGTTTCTGCCACAGGAGCAGCCTCCCTGCAGGCGCTCTGCAGCGCTCATTGTTTCAATGCTCGTTATCGTAGACTTGTAAGGTGTCACACGGTGAATTAGTAGTGGTCAATCTCAATGCAGGCCTTGACTTGATAACAGCCGTGCAGTGCTACATCTGATCCGAGGGTCCTGCAAGGTTGGATGCAGACAAGTGGTAGACACAGGAAAAAAGTGAAGTCTCGACGTCGAAAGATGACGATGACGTCGCCGGCCGGAGAATGCCAAGCACCTGGACCTCGGCGTCCGGAGCCGGACTTTCGAAGTCACGCTTCCGCTGCAGCCTTAAAGCGTCTCCGCTTTCCGCCCGCTGTGAACTTCCGCTTCCCGCTGCATTTCTGTCTCAGTCTGTCTTGTCTGTCTTCGGTCTCGCGAATTGATCGCGCCTCTCGTCGCTTCTCCTTCTCTTTTTGCATGTATAATCCGGCTGGATCCAGCTCGCCTCATTCTTTTCTCACAGACGATTTTATAGTCTCCTGCGCGCATTCCCTCCCGACACTCCTTGGTCCGTTAACGGTATCCAACCTGCCGATCCTATCCACCTTTGCGACGCGACACCTCAGCGCCTCAATATACCTATCTACACATCTATTCATACTACAATCTTACCCTATATATACACACACACAACCATTCTACATAATGTCCGCCCAGGGTAGCTCCATGTCTCCGGATCCCCAAGATCAGAATGGTGCTGGTCGCCGAACAGATCGGGGTCGCGAGTCAGTCTCGAGCAACGACCCTTCTGGCGCAGGCGCGGAGGGTACTCAGGATAAACCGCGTCTGACCGAGCAGGAGAAGAAGAACAACCATATCGCATCGGAACAAAAGCGCCGGGCGGCCATTCGTGAGGGATTCGACCGTCTCACTGAACTGGTACCCGGTCTGGAAGGGCAGGGGCGCAGTGAGAGCGTGGTTCTGAAGAAAACTGTTGATTTTCTGCGCCTGAAGCTGCAGGAGAGGCAGGAGCTGGTCGCTGAGATTGAAAGAATGGGTGGCCATGTCGACGACTCATACCGCAGAGGCTGATCACGCGACACTGCTTTTGGATTTTGCGCGAGGCAAAATCTTTTGGCCTGTCATTCAGTGGACTTCAACGTCTAAAAAAGCAATTTTGGCTTATATCGACGCAATTTTTTGGCATCTGTGGCTCATCATTTCGGTTGTTTTGCTTTGTGCTAGTGCTGCAACTCTCAAAGTCGCTGCTCCGATGCGCGCGTCTGAGCTTATTCTACTTGTCAGAATCTGGCCACTTTATATTGGGTAAGGAATTTGTCGATCCTAAACGTCAGAAGAGCCGCTTCCACAGAAGAGAACGGCAAGCACCTTGGGTGTTTGATTCCAGCTAGTCGTGGAGCCGTGCGACGAACTTGCCAAAGGCATGGGTACCTGTATGGTCAACAATTCCGCGATGACCGACAACTGACCGACAATTTTTTCATCGTTATCATCGGGTACGATTTGAATCGGTGTTTGTTCAGCTAGGCTGTATGTGCATATCACGCACATCGAGAACAAAGCCACACTCGCGCAGTAGGCTTGGACCGGGCAATTTTCGACTATATCATTGACGAGAATACCGCCGAGGAAAAAGGTTTTTTTTATCAAACCAGTATACAGGGAGATCGGCTCGTTGAGGTTGGAAAATAGCCCCTCTATTACTCCTAATAATGCCAGTGACTATATTGTCTTTCGTCATATGTACCATACATTTAGTGATAACATATATATGTACATACTAGCATTGCGTGCAGTATGCTTACTGTCTAGTTCAAGATGATTTTAATGTTTTTTACTCCTTATTCTCTCTTTGTATGAACAAAGAGATCAAATTCTGTGTTTGCTGTCATCAAGTTTGGCGATGTAATTGATATCCTTTAAAGTGTCTTTGACAGGTCGAAAATGTGGCATCTCTTCTATTGTAAACGAACTATGCACTGTATTTGCCAGCTTTGTGCAACATTTATGAAAGAATTTCAATGTATTTATTGACAGCATATAAAAAGGATAAATACAGAAATACGTACAAAATGTACTTTTTTCTGTTGATTTTGCGTCAACTTCCACATAAATGTTATCGTGATATCAGAGATCTCCCATTTTAAAAACCCTGTCCATCGAAAAATATCCTGATGGACAAGCACACTCTGAGTAGTCAGGTATTCTATCCTTATCGAGAATTCATCTTCACATAGGTAGAAGCTATGGCTCCTCGAGCAACAGCCAGACAGAAAACCCTTGTACAGGGAACAAGGGTACGTGATTACAAGTAAAAGTCCTTGACATTTAGAAAGTATACCCCATATGCTGACGATCATGTTGACAGGTTAACGAGGGAGCAAATCCCAATGGCCCAAAATCCAAGAAGAACAGGAGGAAGGCTATGAAAAAGTCGAAGAACGAGAAGAAGCCCGAGCCACAAGGAGAACAAGGGGCAAAGAAAGTCATTCCACCGAGGACTAAATTGCCTCTGGTTCACCACTCTGTACCAGGGAGGGCAAAAATCGCAATGGCCAAAAAGAATGCCGCCCTGAAAACCGACAAAGTACCTGTATCAGAGTCTCTAGTTACGCAACCAGCCAAGAGTATCTTTTCTCATGATAAATCCAAGCCACCGCAGTACAGGCCTTTACCAGAGGATGCAGTCGTGGTGGTTTTCCTCCCAGATGGAGGGTTTTGTTACCCAATTTTGACATCTGGGACCAAATTCGGGGCTTTCCATTTGCCCTCTTCCAATTATGTGGACCAAAATGTGGAAGTCAAGGAGATTTATGACGATCGAGAGACAGACCAAGCCTCGACAAGTACATCGCTGCCATCATACGAGAGTGTCTTAGGGGAAGAGGCTGTTTACCAAGTTGGCTCCAACTGTAGCCTTCCCCAGTATCCTGTGATTACGTCAAAGGAAGCGGTATGAACTGAAAGATTCCATGGGGGTTGTCTTTGGGATAATCCAATAACTCGGATCATTGTCTCTCAATGGTCAGGCTGGGTATTCAATTCTTCTTTCAGATATGACATTCATACAATTCTATTCATTAAGAAAAATCCTGGAGTTAAATCTTTGTTTAAGATCAAGTACTCTTTTGCGTTATAGGATTACCAATAAAAACTCAAGTGCTTGGTCGCCGTTGGGGGGGTCATTACCTGAGATATCACAGGAATTATTCAACAGTGAAACCAAAGCTCTATGTAAATTTTGACCGGAATAGAAAAAGTCATGTAGTATTCTAAGTCGCCCTGTTTCTTTCTTATATAGGTTCTCAAGAACATTGAGACGCGGGAATGGAATTACCGAATTCGGAAATTAAACTTTCCTTGTGAGAAACAACCATTGAATTCAAACATGGCACGAAAATGTAGTCTACCATAAAAATTGAAATTAATGAAATCACAAGATTTATCAAAACTTAGAAGATCATTAAAATGAATATCTAGTAGTTGACGTAGGGGGTCAATACTACTAGTTCAGGCGCTAGGGTCTGTGTAGCCCGAACTGACCAAGCCCACTAAATCAACGTGTGCGCATGACTTGCGCTTTGGACAGATTGACTTTCTAGATTTGAAGATCTGGATCGAGCCTCTGCACATCTTATCACTCCATTTTTTACTACTTCCAAACCCAATCAAATGCGCGTCTTATCCCACTTTGTAATCTTGGCAAGACAAGAACTGCTACGACCTTGTAGATCATCAATAGTATAGATGCTATATTTCACTAGTTCTCTAGATATATTGTATCATGTGAGCAAACATTCTTTGGTGCCAAGCTTCAAGGTGCTAGGTATTTAATCATTCTGAATGACTGACGAGTTTTTGAGTATAAAGACAAGGGCGAGTAATGTGTCTTGAGACTCCACGTATTATGAATTTTAAGTTATAGATAGATACTCGCCCTCACCGCCTATTTATCAGACTTGATCGTTGTTGATTTTCCTCCTTCGAGCCTTGACCGTACGATCACTTTCGTCAATCGCAATGGCATTGACGCTGTATATGTTTGTGCTTCTCTGGGCCGCTTTCTCTGCAGCATCGCCGATTATTGGAGGAATACCTGCTCCCCGTGGCGCCTATCCTTTTGTTGTCAGCATCTTGCACCATGGGCAACACATCTGTGGTGGTACTATTCTGGATGCGGAAACTGTGTTGACCGCAGCACAGTGTATTGACGGTTTCCTTCCCTCAGACTTGCAAGTTCTCATGGGTACAAATACTCTCAATGAAGGAGGTCAAAAATTTCCAATAGCTCGAACTCAACCACACCCCGGTTACAACCCTAATACTTTCGTGAACGACATTGGGCTCATATTTCTGGCAAAAAAGGCTCAATTTGATGGCCTAATTCAACCAATCAAAATCCAAAAAAACATCGTTAATCACCAACACGCCACTGCATTAGGATGGGGACTTACATCGTATCTTGGCGAAATTCCAGCTCATCTCCAGGAGCTGCTTACCAGAGTAATAGGTTTCCAGAATTGCGCACACCAGCTCCAGAGTGTGATGCAAATTCACCCTTCTCAACTTTGCACTTTAAATTCCCAAGGGCAAGGTGTATGTGACGGTGATTCTGGTGGGCCTTTGATAGATGACCGTACTAGGGAGCAAATTGGGATTATTTCTCGAGGCCAATGTGCGAGAGGTTATCCTGATGTCTATACTCGCCCCGGGTTGTACATGGAATTTCTAAAGCACGAGACTTCCTTACAAATGCGACCGAAAGACTCTACATGAAAAATAATGCTTGATACGCAATCATCAGGGGGATGGTAGCTAGAGTTTACATAGTCTACCTATGTACACGAAGCAGGAAGAGGTCTTGTGCTTTTAAGCTTCAGCACCTTCCTATAAATATCAGTTGATATAAGGCTGAACGCTAGAACCAAAATAAATTTCTTCCCACGAATAAAAGACATTATTACTACTGTATGTTTGTGTGTTTAAGTTGTCCTACTGGTTTTTCCTCACTGGGAGACTATTTTAGGAAAATGAGTTCTCTATCAACTCGTAGAATGGGATAAATTGCTTTAGACAGGAATCTCCCGCTCACTGGCACAACGTATACTAACATAAGATTTACTTTCAATAAAGTTTCAAGATCATGAGTTCTAGTTAAGTTAAATTTACTGATATTGTCGACATAACAACCCTCGGTGAAGAGGTCAACTTGCCGAGGTCGGTCGATTGGGTGACCGGTCTCGCCTCGTAGTGTGAAATATGTTCATAGATTTTTATGTATTGGTTAAATTAGAACAGCGTGGGTAAACACTTAGTTTAGCGGCAAAACTTTTCATTCTGTCAACATGGTAGGCGTGATATAAGTATATATTGAATCTGCATCATTCATAAAAGAGTCCACCGAGTGTGGAAACCCGAGATTCAAGTTCGACTGCGCTAGGAAACTCTCCATTGTGGGTTCCAAAAATGCCATTTCGGTCGTATAGCCTGGGCCATCACCTACCAAAGCTGGAATATTGTCAAAAGACATCCCTGGATGGTTTTCTGCAGCGCTTGTATCGTTGACGGGACCCTGCAACACGGAAGAAGACAAGTATTGAGAGCTGGACTGTGCGGGCCCATTTGAATCATCTTTGCAGTTCCCAAAATGATTATCGAGACAGAGTTTTATTTTCTCCAAGTGCGAATAGAATTCAGCAGCGGTGAGGTTTCCATTCTGTTTCATGGCATGGAGGAGTCGAAGTGACATCTCAAATGAGTCCTGGTCAGAGGTCCCTTCTTTCAACATGAGGGTGGATATTGCAAGGATCATGGCCGACGAAAATAGGTATTGTGCATGGAAATATCCAAACGCGGGTAAAGATCCATGCATCCATTTCTCGAGAATGATGGAATGAGTATGTCGGGCCGCATGAATGCAGGCTTCGTTCAAGGTAAGTACAGCGTGAGATATAGAGTCGTGATTTCTATGGTTGTCTTGAGTTGGAGATGACCCATGGTTTCTGAGTCTATCGAGACTGTGAAGTAACGTCGGACGAGTGGTGAGGATGACACACTTGTTGGTTGTTAGTTGGTTCTTTGTAGATAATGTTTGAGAAGAGGTCAATACACACTTGATTAAACGATAAATGCAAAGACACAACATGTCTTTTGTTTGCTTCCGGATCAGAAATCAATTTCAGATGCTCGGGCAAAGTCTGCACCCAGTTCTTCAAGGCTTTCAGAAGCCCCTGCACGCGTTGCAGGAATGTCTCGCGATACTTTTTCCGGCTGTATAATTGCGTGATTATATCACCAGCTATTCTAGCCAGGTTTATATTTGCGATCATATAGCCGGTGTCGGTGAATTGCTCATTTAGCCCGATATCAGAAGGCATCCCGATGTGAATGTCTTCCTCTGAAATCTGCAACGGTAAGCCCATCTTGGAACTCCACATGTGGTTGAAAATGCATATAGTCCACCACAGACGTATCCGGTGTTCTCTTTCTATAGGATCGATAAGTTGAGAGTCGGGTATGTTGTGATTCAGCCCGATGATCAAACCCAGGCGCATCGCGTTTCCGGCCAGAACGGACGCCGAGTGACGCCGATTGAGAAAGTATGAAAACAAGGACTATTGTAATTAACAAGCTGGAAATTTCACATAACAGATTGACGAACCAACAAAAGCAGAGTCTCCAGATGCATCATGCTTGGCCTTTCCTGGGTGATCTGATTCAAATCCAGTGCTTGGGCAAAATAAGTAGTTCCTGGAACCGATTCCGGAGACAAGCCTGGTAGAACTGAATATGCTTCACCAAATGCAAATAGTGCAAAGTACTTGGCTTTGTTTTGTGGACAGTCAAAGCTTGCAGTCCGATAAATCTCTTCCAATTTATCGAGCGTGGCTTTGTGCAGGAACATATGGTAGAGGCGGCCCACATGAAGCGTAGCAATTTTCACCAGCAGTCAAGCCTGCTGTAAGCTAGGCCACTGGATCTCTCCTTTCATTGCAGCGTATATTGACGCCTCGTTGACATATTGCGTTCTTGGAATATGCGCGGCAGTGTTTGGACCGGTGAGAATTCTTCGAAACCGGGTGGCAAACGCCGTACACGCTGCTTCACCGACATAGATCGGTGGTATAGACGGGTTATAAGGATGGAACCACGCCTTGTCGCCGACGAAGTGGTGTTGGATGCTTGCATTGGTCTCATCACTGTCATTGACAGGCCCTGTCCAGTGAGAGACGGTATCGTCATCATCGTCGCCATCAATAATGTCTTCAACAGTCGTCGGAGATACTGGAGAGTGTTCTTTGAAATAGCGCAATTCTTCCAGCAGTTGCTTCAGATAACTAAAGTAGATTTAGTAATACATTCTTTTGTGTGCGGTTTGATTGCACCGACTTTTCGCTCACTTTGACTTTTCTGTCTCGAGCAGAGTATCGGCACTGATCTGAATAGCCTGACTGAATACATTTAGCGCAGGGCTGATCTCCAGAGCATTTTATTTTGTGGCTATGGCATCGATGACATCTGTAAAGCTCAAACTCAGCGGGGCCATGTGATAGAGACTGGGAAATGCGTTGGCTCACGCGACAAATTTCTTAGGCCGTTTGATTGACTCGACGGGCGTCTCAGAGGGGCCAGACCGTCGTTTAGCAGACATTTGGGGACTGAGGGTTAAAAAATGTGGCGAAATTGAGGAAATGAAGTGTCACAGGCGCCGAGGCTGTGCTACAGTTTGCAGCGCCTCGGCAAGTTGTCACTGCGCCGAATCGGATATATCACTCTGTATGTGAATTGGTATTTCTACAAAATATTTATTGGATTGATAAAAGATTTGGCGTGCTGTGAGTGACAAAATTCACCAAGATAAGAGAGGAACAATTTTGAAACGGATCGTTTCAATGGCGAATAAGAAATTGTGCTGTTATTCCTCCAGTAAATATTATTCGCACGCCTAAAACTGGGCTTGTTAACGCCGGGACTTAATCACTACAGTACTAAGTGTATTGACGCGTCTAAAGCCTAAAAGGACGCCTGGCGGGGCTTATCGACTGTTACATCGCGACATGCATAATCTCCCCACAAGATGATCCTCCGAGCTCTACCCCTGCGAACGTCCTGTTGAACAACAACATCTCTCCACCAGCGAACCACTGGCAGAAATGGCACAGCAAACCTCATTTGCCCTGGTAACGGGCTGCAGCAGTGGTATCGGAAAAGAACTGGCTATAGCTTTTGCAGCGAAAGGAGTTACCGTCCTCGCGACGGCCAGACGTACTGAGTCGCTGAAAGAATTGACAAGCCAGTACCCTAATATCGAAGCTTTTGCTCTCGATCTCGATGATCTCACAACTATCGACAGCTTGAAAGAAGCCGTCGAGAAGCGAACAAATGGCCGGCTCGATTTTCTAGTCAATAATGCCGGCACGCACTACGCATGCACGTCAATGGACCTGGACATCAACGACGTCGCGAAACTTTTTCAAGTCAATGTTTTTGCGGTCATGCGCCTGTGTCAAGTTTTCTTTCCTCTGCTTCGTCGCTCGAACCGCGCACGCATCGTGCAGATCGGGAGTGTGACGCGTGTTGTTCCGGCTGTATGGCAGGGCGCATACAACGCTTCCAAAGCCGCGTTGAGCCAATTTTCGAAAACCATGCGTTTGGTAAGAAGTTTCTTATTTGAAATAGATTCTCTGTTCTTATCTGTTTTCAGGAATTAAAACCGTTCGGTATAGAGGTTATAGAGGTGGTTACCGGGTTTGTCCGTAGCAATCTCCTCCATCACGGCCTATATGCTCCGAGCGACTCCCTCTATCTTCCAATCAAGAGTACCGTCGAGGACGTCAAACTCAACGGCAATAAAAACGGTATGCCGGCAGAAGAGTTTGCAAAGTCGGTGGTTGACCAGGTGACGCGCCGGCGGACGAGCATGGAGATATGGCAAGGCAAGCTGGCGTGGACGCTCAAAATCCTCACTGGTTATTTCCCTTTATGGTTTTTGGTAAGTGATTTGTGTTTTCTTGAGCAAATAAGTTGAAGTCTGACGTTTTCATAGAACTGGGTCATGTTTCGCAGATTCAATCTTCGTCTGATAAAGCCTTCGCGTAAATAGTGAATGGAGACTTGGTGTCTAGGTCTCTTTGCTGATTGTAACAGCTTGAGCTTGAAAGATGACTGTATTTGGTTATAATTCTTCGAAAATTTCACTATATAGCAAATTATAACGTCAGTCAAAGGGGAGCTTGTTTTACTCTTGAAATGTCTAGCCTCTGACTGAGGATGTCGCCATCACCAGGTATTCAGCGAAAGCTTTCAGCAGGAGACAAGACAGCTTTTCCGGTTCATCTGTCTCAAAGATGATGGCCAGTAGATGAAAGAATCGGCATCGAGAGCTGGGGAAGGCAGATTCTGTGGCAGACGTCAACAAAGACCCTCGCACCTTCCTCAGGTCACCTCGGTTCCGTGTGGTAAACAACGACGGCATCAATATTTACTCAGCCAGCACAATGCCTTGTTTTTTTTTTTCCTCTACTTTTGTCTTCAACCTCACATTCAACCTTGCCTTCATCTTGAGCTTCATTTCCACCTTCATCCTTACCTTTCGCCTCACCTTCAGCCTCACCTTCGCTATCAAATTCATCTTCACTATCAACTTCATCTTCACCTTCAATCTTTACTCTCGCTATCAACTTCATCTTCACCTTCAATCTTACCCTCGCTATCAACTTCGTCTTCAAATTCCACAAACAAGACTCAAGTTCTTACAGCTTCTCAACACCCCCTGCTGTGCTCATCATGAGTACATACAAATTTGGTTCGGTCCACCAGACCCAACTCGGGTCGCTCGATGGCAAGAATCTCGCTCTCATCAAGCCAGCTCGAGGACAAAATCAAGAACAAGCGTTCATCTTGCGACTGCCAACCGAAATAATTCTGGAAATCTTCGAATATGTCGTCTTCGATGTTTCTAATTGTTTCAGCTACGAAGTTGACAATGCACCTGAAGGTATATACATAGCCGCAAAGAGCCTTTCTTTAGTGTGCCGTCGCTTCAACGGAATTGTGCTGCCTCTATTCTATCATAACATTTGGGTTAGAGTACAGGGAAAGTCAAGTCTATCCTTGAAAAAACTTCACGCCGTGCTCCGAGACAAGTCCTGGCCCCAGGATTGCTGCAAAAGACTAGACTTAGACCTAGCTTGCAGCGGCCCTTTATCCAAGGACAGTATGCCCATGCTGATCAATTTAGTCTCCTATCTGAAAAACGTTCACACCTTCAAAATTTATGGTGGGCCAAGCCAACTTCTCAAGGACACGGTGGAAATACTCCGCACTGCCACCCAACATATGCGTCGAATTGAAACTCTCATATTCAGCCACGACTGTGACACTTTTTTCTCGCAAGAGGTTCTGAAGTATGCCATCTTTCCATCGCTTCGAACTATGGAGATCGAAGGAATATATGCGTCTAAAAAATCGGCGGCGCTCAGATATACCAACGAGCCGGAGCCAAAGGTAAACAAATCCAAAAGCTTCTTTTCGACCGTGCCGAGAGCAGTAACTCACCAATCTTGCTAGATGTACCGCACTGGTAATTTTACCTCTCTCTCGATTTGCCATTACGAGGAGAATGTTGAAGCACTGAACCAGCTTATCCAGTGGCCGGCATCACTGGTGCATTTCCAACTCCTCGAATGGGAGTGGGACAATTCAAATTACATAGACCTTCCGATCCTTGGCGCATGCCTATCAATTCACAAGAATACACTCAAGACCATCGAAATCAGCAACCTCTACCAAGACGGCTACGGAATTCTCTTTGACTTTTCGAAATTTGCCAAATTAGAAGTCTTGAAGCTTTCATGGTCGCAAATGGGCAGAGGGTCGACGGAAGACGAAGAGGAAGAAGTCGAAGATGGGGGTTTGAAATTCTTCGAGACGGATGCCGATTCATTGCTCGCTCCAAATTTACACACTTTTGTAATAGATTTTGGAACTTTGGACGAGGAGCAATACTTTAGAGAAGCAGAAGAGTACTGGATTAGTGAGTTCGCCAAAGCTGCCATATCCAGGAAGGCGGCACTCCGGAGGATCCAAATCTCCGATTTCTGCCCATCTCGGAAAACCTTCAAGGAAGAATATGGATATCCATGGGACCGCATGAACAGGTTACGCAACGAATTTCAACAACATGGATTCACGATAGAGTACGATGGATTTCACTTGAAGAAGGAGGATTGGATGAATATTGTGAAGAATCCACGATCAGAAGAGGGTTTGCAGGCGAGCTATGGGTTTACAAGGTGGATTTCTTATTATTTTCCAAATACATCTCTTACCCCGCAGGCATAAGGCCTACAAATTCGACGACTGTAAGCACAAATTTGTGAAAGGTAGATAGAGGTAGATTCGGAAGAATGAGAGCGCGTTCGCTCTGTTGAGAAAACCTTGGGCCTTATGAAACTAGGGTGTTTCATGCTTTTACGCTTCCACTTCAATGATGATGTAGTATGTAAACTTTGTTTTGGTCCAGTCACACTCTACCATGGGTTCAAATGTTGATATCTGGATCAATGGAACTAAGCATACTGAGTCATCTCCAAGATTATTCTCTAAGTATGGCTAGAAATGAACTGTTATCAAAATATCTCTTCAGCTAACAAAAATTCTATTTGTTTTACATTCGCTAAAAAACATCAAAAACGTGGTTAAACTGTCTATAACATGTAGGATATCATCAAAACACAAAAAGAAAACTTTCCCACTCCAGAGACTAGCACAATTATCGTGCGCGTCGGCTGTTGACTTCATCAATAATATATCCGACCAACATGGTGATTGGACCGCCAATGCGACGCTTACGGCGCGGCTTCTGTTGAGTTTGTTGAGTGGCCGACGTCGCAGTGTAGTCTCCGGCGGTGTATTGCTGGCCCATCTCGGCCGCATCAGTGGTCTCAATATCAGCTTTTTCCCTCACCTCCAGTGTCAAGCCAGTGATAAGCATGATATAGACGATGAGAATCTCTTCAATGACAACCATGACCAGCTGGATAGTGACGTTGCCGGTGAGTAAGTTGAAGCTAGAGTTGTGACCGAGAGTGGAAATCAACGAGTAGACTAGTCGAATAAGCAGGATTGGGACGCAGATCATGACAGCCCACACCAGACGATGTTCTCCTTTCTCGATGCTGCTGTAGCGAGCAAACAACATGGAAAGGATAAGCAAGAGGCCGATCCAGGACACAAGGTAAATGATAACACCAGCTTTTGTTTCTGAACTCCTTATACCAGCGACTAGGCTAGAGCTACTTGTCGCGCCAACAATGCTGAGAATCATAGCAAGGAGAGTGACCAGTGCCTGTATACGGAAGATGAAGGGTGAATATGCATGGCCTGAGTTTCTTTTGATGGAATCATTTCTGTTTTTTCCGCATCGTTAGCTACTAGTATATTGAGATTAAAGAAAGAAATCCTTACACTCGAGACAGGTTATAAGCGAGGCCCAGCGTGAGAGGTGACAATCCAATGGAGCTGCACACAGCCCATGCTGTGTACAAGTTGACGTTTTTAGGGTTGCTCAGAGTCGCCAAGTAGCAACAGTTTCCGATGATTCGGATGAGCAAGAAAATGATAAAGAGAAGCCATCCGGAGCTGCGGCCAAACCCATGACGCCAGGCCACCAGGAGGGCCATGAACAGGGACGGGACAAAGGCAATCAGCTCCAATATGGAGAGGCCATGGCGATAGTCAATAGACATTGCTGTGGTGTGAAATGAAATTAGTCTTTGTTGTAAGATTCTTCTTTTTTTTATCGCTTGTTGGTTGATCGAGTGGTTCAATGTTGATGAAGTGGGAAAGGGTGAAATTTTATCGTACTTATAGCTATGCATCGCTGAGGGCTATCCCCGATATGGTGACCTCTGCGATTGGGGGGGTGCGAAGACCGCCGCCTGAGGCAGCACAATTGATGATATAAACATTCTCAGGGATCAGTTGAGGCATTAAGCTTAACGCGAACAAGCGAACCATGCAGAAATAATCCGAGGAGCAAATGCCTAAAAGAACCATGTTTGAGGGGGAAGATATTACTAACTCCTTCTGGATTAGCGCGTCCCCGTGGCCACGCAAGGCACCGTGGGCCAATGGGATGTGCTTATTCTCGCAGGGCATACCGCATAGGGAAAGGATCGAGGCGCATGCTTCGTTTTCCTTGCCCCTCAGCCTCCCCCCAAAGTCCCCGACCAGATGGCCATCTTCCCGGCCTCACACGTCGGAAACCGGCAGTGCAGACGTGCTGGTGCACGTTCTGGAAGCTGAAATTGATCTTAATCGGCCCTCGATACGAGATCGAACAACCCAGCCACCCTGTTAGGCTGTGGCTCTGACAAATCGACTTGGACGTCTTGCATCATACCTTGCAGCTCTAGCCTCTTGCATCTCCAGGCAACTCCGAAAAGGACCATGAGCATTTAGAACAGACAAATACTCCGTATCCAAGCTCGGCAAGGGACTCTGCTTCTCCACAGCATGGTTTATCGCGGAAAGCCAAGTCCTGGCTGTGGCGCGTGTCGCGCACGCAAAGTCAAGGTTAGAACTTAAGAGTCCTCAGTCCCGAAAGGTTTGGCCCCTTGCTTATTTAGGTAACCAGTGCGATCAAGCACGACCTGCGTGTGGCCGCTGCGTTAAAGCTAAGCGGACCTGCCCTGGCTACCGTGATCAACTGTCGCTTTTGTTCCGCGATGAGAGTCGGTCTGTTGCCCAAAAGGCGAAATCGAGTTCTGTCAACACCCCTCCTTCCCGCTCTCCCTCACAAGAAACGACAAGCAACTCCTTCGGCGACACTGTCGAGTTTTCTTCCACCCTACATGATGATGCTGGCCCTTTAACCCCGGAGTCTACCTGGGGGATAATATCTCGCCAGGATGGCCGTTATGGAGTGGGGCTGCAGACGCCTTTGTATCCTCTAAAAGAATCCCAGAGGTTTCAGGCCGCATGTTTCTTTTTCAATTCGTATTCATGGCTATATTCCGGTCTTATGCAAGGACGCGACTTCCGCGGGGAACTCTCGCCATCCGCTCCTGCGGGTGAGAAGGCCATGATGAATGCCATGGTCTCGGCCGGAATGGCTACCATATCAAGCCTCCAAGGTTCGCGATCCATGCGGATTGCAGCATGCCGTGAGTATGCCCGGGCTTTGAAATGGACCAACGCGGCTATTTCAGATCGCAAGCAAGCGACGGAAGACACCACCCTCGCCGCCATCCTCTGTCTATCTTTATTCGAGGTGAGCATTTCTCGTCTTTTTGTTATTTGTTGTTTACGTATAGATAGCAGCTGACAGTCAACCTACAGATCTTGACGTGTCAAGCTCCAGAGTCTGTCGCCGATTTCGTTGAACACACGAAAGGCGCTGTTGCTCTGCTCGAGTTTCGCGGAGAAACACAGTTCAAGAATGAAAATGCGGCCATGCTGTTCTATTCGCTTCGAACTCAAATAGTATGCTACCAAGCCTTTATCTTGTATAGATATTCTAACCACCAAGGCAGATCGCTGCATGTATAATGAAGGTTACCGCCGTCCCTGCTGGACTGATAGCGTTATCTGAGGCCGCTGCAAGAGTTGCAACCCGCTCAATTTCGAGTGTAGTGGGCCACCAGCTGACGGTTTTGGTGGCCAAATTATGCGACCTTCGTGTAATATTTGCGCAAATAAAACCCAATGTCGACGCCGACTTTTTATCAAAGGCATTTTTTCTGGATGCGGAATTTGAGGCATTTGCGAAGGATTTCTCAACGCATTATTCATACGACTTTGTCATCACTTCACCCGGACAATCGTTCAAAATATCCGACTCCCATCATTTACCGTATTTTGGGAATTGTCTTCATCTCTATCCAGATTTGGGAATTGCTCTTCAGTGGAATAACTATCGGTTTGGTCGAATTTTACTTAACGACATAATTTTGTCGCAGCTCAACGAGATGGTTGCCCACCCTGGCGTAGTACCACCGTCTGCCGATTTCAAAGATCTGTGTCGTCGCGTCTGTGGAGTGGCTCGGAAACTTGCTCGCGATATTTGTGATTCGATCCCGTCAGTGTTGAAGCTTGGTAAGCTCCGCAATGGGCGCAATCGGTGCCTAATGGACGGATTAGCAATGTTGTTTCCGCTATACGTGGCTGCGACGGTGGACGGGCCTGGCTCGCCGGTGTGCGACTGGGTCTGCAAATGCCTCACTATATTTCACGATTCGATGGGCATCGATCAGGCTCTGATTCTGGTGAAGATGCTAAAGAAAGAGCCCGTGTTGACGCGTGTTCTGATTTTGCTGGATGAGCAAGGTAACGACCAGGTGCAAGCTTCTATTGATGCCGAGATGCTGTATGATTTCACTGCACATAATACGCACTATTCATGACTGTTGTATTTATTAGGATGGATTAGTATATACTGGACTCCTTAATTTGATACTTGGATATATTCACCTTATCGCGTGCTAGAGCATTTTCAGTGTAATCAAACCTTTGTTTGAAGTTTGTGAATGCCAGGATTGTGGGCACACTAGGCACATCACTGAGGTCCCCACTTTATCACCCGCTAGAAATACGTAATATCATTGGGTACATGCCAGCCCTATCCGCAGCCTTAATTGAAGCCCCACCATGACCGCAGGCTCCACATTTTTGGTCTTTACATATTCTGGAACTTCTGGAAGTATGGGGAAGCGTAGCATTAAAATCATATTCACTTGGAAGAGACTACTGTCAAATAAACCAATGGATAACCTAGAAAACCTACTTCAACCCAACCATCTCCAAACTCTCCTCCCACAACCTTTTTGCCGCAACCTCATCATAAGCATGCTTTGCATACCCCAAACTAGCCTGCCCTTTCGCCTCATCAAATGGTTGACTCTCCTGCACATTCTCCAAAACTTTCCCACCACTACCTTCCCACACCTGTGCCGTAGCCGCCCAAGCCGTAGTCGCCGCGCCCTGTGCCGCAGATTTCAGCGCTTTCCGAATCTCAGGCATCTGCCACACAACCGCAAGCTGCTCGGGCGGTATTTTGGTGTTTAAGCCCGTGCCCATTATGAGTCCAGGGTTCACGGCGGTAGCGTGCAGCCCCTGTGCTGCGAATCGGCGTTCGATTTCGGTGGCCATGTAGATATTGGCTAGTTTGGAGTGTCCGTATGCGAGAATGCCGTCGTATTCTTCGGGTCGATTATCAAAGTGGTAATCGTCGAAACGGATTGTTGTTTGTCGGTGGCCCTGTGCGGAGAGGATGACGGCTCGGGAATTGTAGGTCGGTGTGGACGAGGCGAGCAGGGCGTCCTTGAGCGCGTGGAATAGTGCAAAGTGGCCGAGGTGGTTGATTCCAAAGTGCTGCTCGAAACCGTCTTTTGTTTTGCCTTGGGGCCAGCCTCGGATGCCTTTCGTATCACTCAATTAGCCTTTAAATGTGAAATAAGTTTTTTTTTTTTTTACTTGTCAACCCACCAGCATTCGTAATCAACACATTCACCTTCCCACCCGTCATCTCCAGAAACTTCCCAGCAGCATCCCTCACACTCTGCAACGAATCCAGAGCCATCTCCAAAAACACCACTTTCCCAGGTTTCCCATCACTCGCAATCATCTTCACTGTCTCCTCGCCTCTCTCACGGTTCTGGCCCGTGACATAGACATCAGCGCCCGTAACGTGGATTGCGCGTGCCGTCTCGACCCCGATGCCGTTTGTGCCGCCCGTGATTAAAAACACTTTACCGGTGAGAGCGCTGTCGAGGTTCTCGTCGCGTATGATTTTGAGGGCAGTGGGCCTGGCGTCGTTGGGGCCGTTGAGGTCTTTGTGGTCGGCGGCGTAGGGTGCGAGGGATGCCATTTTTGTTTTTTTTTTGTTTTTTTTTTTGTTTTTTTTTTGTTTTTTTTTTAAATATATGAATGTATAAATGTGTTAAATATGGGTATCTTTTAATTTGTGTTATTGTTCAACTTGTATTTTGACACAAAACGAACAAATCATATAGTGCTTTAAATACTTGCGGTATGGCAATTATCTCCGTGGTGATAGCGGATTTTAGGGCTTGGTGCCATCGGCGATATCAAATCGGGAGAATAATGTCCACGGAAACACCAGTTGCTAGTCAACCTGGTACTTATGATATCCATATGGATTATCTCCAAAATTGTAATGGCAATTAGTAAACATTCGCATTAGTGCAAATATTGGTATATGATAGACCATTGTGATAAGTTTCAATATTGTGAGATAAAATTGCTATATCTGATCTATATACTGATAAGTCGCGGGCAAATAAGCCTGAAGTCGCTATAAATGGGTTCAAATGCATGTAGAAAACATATAGAAAATATGAAACAATATTTTAAAAACGCCAGTGATGCAAAACACGCTCAAACCAAACGCCAGTAAAACACAAATGTAAATCACAACCCAGACGAAATCATATCGCCCAAATACCCGACCTCGTCCATGAGCTCCCTCATCGCGGCCGATTCGGCCATAAAGTCCTGGCGCGGAAGGGTCCTGAAGCGCGGTGAAGCTGTTCGAGGAGTGCTAACGGGTAGAGAAGCCATCACCTCTGCGGGGAAGATCCCGGCATATCGTTTGGGGTCTGACTCGCCGGCAGTATCGTTATAATCATCGATACTCATAGACGAAAAATCAAACCCGCTGGCTGAAAAGCCACGAGCAGCAGACGACGGTTCGCCAGTGCCGATGAGAGGGGAATCAGAGGCGACTTTGGTAGGGGAAAGAACTTCCTCTGCGCCAAGGATCGGAGTTGGTGGTCCGTTCGAAGCAGACACTGCTTCTGAGGCGTCTTGACATGCAATGGGGTCATGATCGTCGGATAAAGAGTGATACGAAAAGTCCGCGTTGAGCGTAGAGCAAGAAATCATGGAGGCGGGCGAGACCAGCTCGGTATCGGCACTCCATTCCGAGAATCGACTCTTCTCAACAGGCGATTCTGAATAAATTCCAGATTGAACGCTCGAAGTAAAATCAGAGAAATGACTTTGCAGAATCTCCATGTTCAAAGGCTGGTTGAGCGCCTCTATAGCGCGGAGCTCTTCTTCCATCACCGAGGACGGCGTGTTGGGTAGAGTCGGTAGTCGCTTTTCCCAAAGGCCGCGGGATGTTGGTGCAGCGGATTTATTGACTTTGGAGCGTTCTGTTGGCACGGGCGTATTCTGTTTGGACAATGCTTCCTCAACAGGATCCAGTGACTGGAGACGAGAAACTGATTGGGCTCCACCTTTTGTCTTTTGGACTGAAGTACTGGCCAAGTCCAGACTAGTAAGAGGAGTGTTTTCTCTACTAGATTTTGAAGCTCTTCGAACATGGATACACGGCGGTGCTGCTTGTTGTTGATCACGGTGCGGTAGCCGGAACGGCAAGTTACCGGCACCTGAACTATCAAGTCGACTACTCGCCGGCGAGGCTAGTCGTGAGCTATAGTTTGAGCTGGGATTCGAGACCGGGACACGCAGCGCGAACCCATCGCAATGCTTAGCATTGCGGTCTACCGACCTGCTACGGGGACCATGGCCCCGGTCACGGCTCGGAGAACGGGCCCCAGCAATGTTTAAGAATGCTGCCCGTATGCCTCTAGTCAGCGGTGGAGATGCAGATCGGGACACCTTTACTCTGGGCGTGAGGTGGCTTGTCGGACTGGGCGCCGTGCTTGTGGGTTGAGACACAGACCGTTGCTCGTCGCCATTGGTCGACACATTCAGTAAAGACCATGAGGATGCCGCGTGCTGATAAAGGTGAGGAGACGTTCTCAGGCGATCCAGGGCGGGGCGCGGCTTGGGGGGAGTTCTCGGGTTCATGTATTTGTCTTTGGGGTTCATGGTCCGGTGCTCAGACTTGGTGGAAGTCACGTTGTTATCACGCCGGTGCAGAGATTCAGTGTCAGGTAAACTGACGGGTACATTGAGGATGTTGACTGGCTGGCCAGGCAGCAGTGGACAGAGAGACGTAACGGGCTCGACTTCGTTATAATATTCAATGTCTCCATCTAGACGGTACTAAAGAAATGAGCACAGAAAACGCATATCGAAAGAGCACTGCTACTCACATAATACCAGTAGGTTCCTCCCATCTTCAATCCTCCGGACCGGCCGGGTGACTGACTTGCGGATGAACCGTCGCAGATGATGTCGGTAAAGGTATGGCAGCCTCGCCAGCTGCCAGAACCCGTGCGCTTGTCCTGTTCCATGGGATAGGGCCGAGAGAAGTTGTCCCACGAGCCCAGCAGCTCGACTGATCTAACATTGGACGGGGTCCGGCTGCGGATGTTAGCCAAGCCAATAATGCAAGTTGGGCGACTTACACCAGGAATGTCATTAATGTAGTGGACGACATTTTGGAATACAGAAAAGAAAAAAGAAAGAAACAAGTAAATGAAGGCTCGTTGAAAAGATGGACAGATGCAGAGTTGTAGCAGAAATGACAAAACGCAAAAGACAAATGAACGACTGAACGCTATAAAAAAAAGCAAGTAGACATCAAAACGACAGTGGATGGAGAGTAAGGCAGACTGAGGCAGACTGCAAGGCAGGCTGCAGGGTCTTTATAATGGTGCGCAGCAGGGAAGGGCGCCTGTTTCAGGTTGTTGTGATGTTTCTATTCCTGTTCGCTTGCTGTCGGAGAGTCTAGACAACGAGGCTAATATTAGACTGAACAATGCAACGGGAGCGAGGGCAAAGGGGCCATGGCCGAGGCGCAAGAAGATGAAACAGGAGCAGGCGCCTTTCTGATTCAGTCGTAGACGCGGCGCATGAGAGGAGAGCAGAGGAGAGGGCGAGAGTTGCGACGTCGAGTTTCGAGAATGAGCAGGCCGGAAGATCACAGGCCAATGACGCTGAGGAGAGCAGGACTGATCAGCGAACGTCAGCGCTTGAATGCAGGGCCAATGCAGGAACCAGGCACCGGGCGAGCTAGGGCTGCAGGTAAATGTTCCTGGCGGTTGGAGGCAGTAAGCAGACAGGCTAGGGTGCAATTGCGCAGCTGCAGGGGTTGTTTGCTGTCGTGAGTCTTGACGAGTAGAGACGATGGAGATGGAGGTGCCGGGGTCAAGGCGGGTTAAGAATAGCAGAAAGCAGGAGCTGGCGGACCAACGAGCAGCCCGGACGGTCCATGGCGAACATCTCCTGAGCGCGAGTTAGGCGAAGAGCAGCTAGGCTGGGAAATTAGCTGGAGAAACAACTCATAAATTTGCAGCGAATGAAGAAGCCAAAGCTGAAAGCTCCGACGATTGCGGCAGATCGGATCGAGGGGAGGAAGAGAGCACGGGACGCCAGGGGGTCTTGGGAATCTTGGCGCGCCAATCACGGGATCCGGCACTTCCGTTTTTAGATGAAGTTGTTCGTCGTCAACCATGGATCACTGTCAATAGTATTAGATAGTACATTCTATAGTACGTATTATGATGATGACTCGTAGATGGGTGTGTTGAGTCTTGACATACAATAATAATAATAATCCTCATGAATCCTCCTGAGATACTCCATACTATCGTATTATTAGAAGTCTCTTGCCGCCGTGGCTGCAGCACAGCAAGTTGTCACTCTGATTAGCTGCCCCACTGCGCCCCGCCGGTTTCATCTCCCAGGTGCCTGGAGAGCCTTGCACGGCCACTCGCTGTGCTACGAGGCACCGAATACTCCGTACAGGGTTCGTAGGATGTCAAATAGTGAATGGTAATACTGATCATGATACGTAGTAATAATAGTAGCGGACGAATAAGAACAAGTTGAAGACAGACAGAAACGTCAGGTTAATTTCTTAGTCGCTTTCGTCAGGCCCCGCTGCCCCGCTCAGTCCGTCCAATAGTATGCGCTAGCTTGCCCCTGTCTTCTGGCCGAAAACAGATTAGCGTCTAAATTCTTCTTGTGCATCTATACAGCAGAATATGACTACCGAGTACGAATAGACTTGATATTACATCAATTCGGTGTTAATCGTTATCGTACCAAATTCTTTGGCTTCTCATAAGCGTTGTACTCCGTATCATATACCGGTTGATAATCAAGCCTGGATCTTTCACCCTCAAATGCATTCAGAACTACGCCTTGACACCGGTTGACTCTGACGAGCATGAGCAACCTTCAATAATCAGGTGAGAGATAAAATAATAAAAATAGCATTTCCAATACTGGTGTAGAAGTTATGGACGCTCTCTAAAAGTCATAGTCGCCCGAGAAGACAAGTCAGAAAAGAAGAAAGAAAGAAAGCATCGCACAGCCACATGCCAAGCCACTCCGACCAGTCCAAGCATGTAAGAGCAAATTTACCCAGTTATCGAACTTTCTCGCGATCAAGCTTCTTGTTCACCGCGCCTAGCACGATTTTGAGGAGGTACTCTGCGGTAAAGCCATCGTTCGAAGATCCCTTCCACGGCACCGTGTCGACAATGTCCCGCATATGACCGTCCTCAACCTCCTTGCACAGCGCATCGTCGAGCTTCTCGAGATATTTCCGAGCTTTAAGATCGTTGCCAATCTGGATGAACTGGATACCCACCTGATTTGCAAACGCCTTGGCCATGTCCAACCTCTTGGCGGCATCCTCAACGACGCTCTCTACGTCATCCGAAAACGCCCCATCTGTGATGGAGATGATGTTAATCGGACGGACAGCCAGATTCGGATCGCTCAGATTTCCGTATTCATCTTTTTTTGCGGCCTTCATCTTCTCAACGCGTGTCAGGTACGGAGACAGAATTTTGTCAAGTCGCCTTCCGATCGGGGTGGAGCCACTTGGCGTTATTGAGTTGAAGATTCTCTCCACGTCTTTGTGGTCTTTCACATTGAGATAGCCTTTGGACCGGTGGCGATCGTTGAGATGATTCAGGAAGTAGATGTCGATTCCATCACTGTCGTATTCCGTGCAAATCGAAGCGATGGCAGAAATCGCCTCTCTTGCGTCTTTCCAGCGGCTCCCTCGCATGCTCCCACTGTCGTCCACGAGGAAGATGGTATCGAAATCCTTAAGGCAAATAAACGGATCCTTGTCAGCATCGGCAGTCTCCGGTGAACCGATGCCCGCGGGGGTCATCGGGGTCTCTGTGGACACCTCCGAGTAAGGAGGCGGATCATCGGGAGCCTGTTGCTTGCTGTTGGTGGTGTATGCAGACGAGCTCGATAGGTAATCATTTGTCGACGAGAAGGAGTATGACGTGCCGCCAGGACTGAGCATGTCGCTGGGTCTCCTGGACGACTTTTTCTTGCCGAACAGAGAGCCGAAAGCACGATTCATCTTGTGAGGTTGCTTGTAGCGATAGAATTTGTTTGTCTGGAGGGATAATGGAGGAGAGTCGAGGGGAGAGTTTGAGGTTGAGGTTGAGGTTGAGACAGGAAAGTGAGCAAACGGAAGGAGGCAACCGCGGTCAAGCATGAATGAGTCAGATCACTGTTACTCGGTTATGAATCTATGACTCTATTTTTCGAATCTTGACAGGATCGTTCTTTGTTTATTTGCAGTGATAAAATCAGTCACTCTCCAAGGCAGCTAGCTTGCCAATATAGTCCACATCTCTGCTGGTGTGATGGACAACGTTGAAGAACACTGAATTCCCGTCCATCTTTATATCTCTTGCATGCCATCTTTCGCAACTCAGTTTCTCCGGACTCTCGAAATGAAGAACGCCTTGAACGACAAAGAAATATGAAGCTCATCAAACCATAACAACCGCTTTTCTGATTATTGGGTCCGACGAGGCTGTGAGAGTCAGCCTAGGGGCTATGGTGTGGGGAAATTGTTGGCCTGAGGCACCAGCTTCGCCGCAAAGTCGGCCTTGGGAAACAATGCATTAACGTTTCAATGTTACTCTGTCAGTGGAATTTTGGTTCATTCTTCTATCAACTATTTAGTGGGTTCCGTTTGAGTTTTCCAGGTTGCACATATAATTTCTCAAGGAGGCTATGCGCTTGTGCTTTCGGTGGGGGCGTGGGCCTAGTGAGGCTCAAAAAAACTGGTGTGCAAAACTGGAAATGAATTTGCATTTCGAAATCAGCCTTGCTCCAAATTCTTCTCAATTGACGGCCTGATATCCCAAACTGTCAAGAGGGCATGAGATTCCTCAACTAAACCCAGGGTAACATTCGGAAGCGCTGTACAACAATGCGTTGGAGCGCCGCCACCCAAAACGTGTGACAAAATTCGCGGAATACCTAAAGAAGGTGGTTTTTATAAAGAAGAACAGGATAGCAAATAAATGGAAAATAAATAGTTACATATTAATACTATCTTCACATGAATATTGTAGATTATTGCTACAGGTAAACAAGCTAAGAGCGGCAGGCCCAAAGCGGCACGACCCACCAAGTCGCGACAACAAACACTGATCAATCTTCATTTTTTGACCTTCGACATTACAGCCACCACCTCGCCATCCCCACCAACACGGCCAAATGTTGAACCCCGTTATGGTGTGTTTGGCCAACGATAGCCATTCTGGAAATCACGCCTCATAATGAGCGGCCAACACGCAAACAACAAGGCGTCCCCGCCGCAGCTCACTCACATCGCTGAAAAGAAGCTGCCGGCAAAATGTAAGCCTGGCTTGCTCGCGTATTGTCCAACCATGGACTTGGTTGCCCTTGCCACCGAGGACGAACAGTTCAATGTTTTCCGCCTGAATGGCCAGGAGGTTCTCGCTGTTGATCTCGCAGGGGATCCCTATCTGGATGAAGTGAAGGGGGAGGTGCGCGGGATTGCCTGGAAGCATGACGGTAATCAATTGCTTCTTTTCCCTTCAAATTTTAGAACTACATTGATAAATATATAGGCCAACTTCTGGCAGTCGCCGATGCTGAAAACAAGCTTCGCCTGATAAGCTCATTCAGTGGCAAGACAGTGCACCACTTTTCGGCATGTTCTGAGGACAACAACAGCAACCCCAGAGTTACTTGTATGAACTGGGCTGTGAATTTTACCGATTTCAAGTCAGCCAGAACTTACTTACAAGATGCCAACGGGCAGCTGACAGCGGAGGACCTGCTGGTCCCTGATACCGACCCTGTCAGAGCCGCTATGTTGCTAAAGGCAGATCTGCCTCGTGAACTGGCACTATTGGATGTGGAAAATTCACTGCCTAAATTAAGCACGCTATCAGGAAGTGGTAACGAGTAAGTATGCCCAGCAATTGCATTTGAATAGTCGCAAACTCGACAAGACTAAAATTTCAACAGCGAGGACGTCTTCAGTAGCCGTGCTTCGATTGATGCGATTTTCCACTCGCCTCAAAAGACCTCCAACGACTCAGTAGATGTGCTCTTTGTCGGTTTTAATGATGGAGGAGCGCACCTGAGAATTTTCAACTGCTTTGAAATCGGAAACTTTTCACTGACGTCAAACATTAACCCGACGAAACCGGTCGAAGCGTTGGTACATGCGTCGCATCCAATGAGCTCAACACATGCAGTATTGATATCAGAACACCCCGAAACTGCTTCTTCTTCAAGCCTAAAAGTGGTCACACTCGACCTTCAATTCATCGTCAAATGTGGGCGTTATCTGTCCCTGCTCGCCTCCAAGACAACCCAACTACAAAATCTTCTCAGGTATATCAGTCAAACCCAACGGCAGATTGTGAGCGAGTGGAAAAATATTTTCGAACTTCCGGCCCGGTTTATCAGGAGTATTGCCGATGACTTGCAGGACAAATGCCATTGCGATTTTGTAACTGCATTATACCATCTTGTGGTGACGGGAAATTGTTTCCCGCCGGTCAAAGAGTTTTTAATTGATATTGTTGGCGAACGGGTATTGTTTTCTCTCTACCTTACTAGTGTATGCTAATTGAAAACCAGGGACACAAGCGCTGGGAAAAGACGGTTTCTGCGGGCTACGAAAGCCTTCGCAGACTGATCCACGAATGTCTTCTACCGGCTCTAGAAAGATGCGAAGTGCTTCTTAGCCGGCTTATTGGAATATCCAAATTCCACAAACTCAATCATGTCCTGGGTCTCGAGACCCGAGATCTCCAAGACATCGTTGAAACAGCCGATTCTCTCCATCTCCTCTCCCACACCATGTTGACCAAGACCAGCACCGAGCTAGCCCAGTTCTTTGAATTCGCAAAATGGCTTCGCCATGAGATTGACATTCAAACAGCAGAACCCATGTCACAAACTTTATCTGAGTTACTGGAGAAAAGTGATGATATCGACCACGCCGTCGTTCTGGATTATATTCAGGGTGCTTTGACTAATAGCGCCCTTCGTCTGTTCATAAATTCAACTCCTAGTCCGCCGACCGGAACGAAAAAGTGGTGGGACTCTGGGGAAGAGCGCCAAGGCTCCTTTTACGAAACATATAGACATGCATTGTCGCTCCAAGGAAAGGAAGATCATCAGCATCCACCACTAGAGAAAAAAGAATCTTCTCAAGAAAATCTTCCAAAGCTTAACAATCTCATTGACCGACTTAGCAGCCAGTCAGAAAAGGTTTTTACGCAGATTGCTCTTACGCAAAAGAGGAGCATTCTCCATCACTCTCTTCTTGAACTTCATCCGGACTGCGATCGAGATGTGGTCGACACGACTATGCAATACGAACTTGTCAATGGCAAAGAAGTTTTTTTCATCTATGTCGCTTCCACGTTAAAGAATTCTCCGCACTCATGTAAGATGAAAGTTTCTGAGATGAATTCGAGAATTTTGCTGACTTGCCCAGTGCTTATATACCGCGCTGCACTTGAAATAACCAACGGAGTCAGCTCGCCGAAAGACATTCAGCTGTCTTCCATATGCTTTTCAAGCGGCGAAATTAAGCAAGTGCAATTCGTGGAAGACGGCTCCATTGTCGTTCTCTATACAGATGATGGTATATTTCCCTTTCTCTCTCTTTTCATTCGGAATACCAAACTAAACTATTTTAGAAAAAAAATTTCACCTCGTAAACTTCTCCATCAATCCCTCGCCGGAAGAGAAACCCACCGAAGAGGAAGCCCCCTCGAACCAATTCCATCCTCGATATGAATCCTACAACTCTCCGTTGGATACTCCACCATCTCTCCAAGAACCGCTGAAAATCGACATTGGCGGTGACGAAGCAGGCCTGGTGCTCCATTCCTTCCCTCTGTCCGGCTCAAAATCTCGGCCAATTCGGTTGGCCGTCAGTGGTCGTCGCAAGGAAAGGAGGGCTGTATGCGTGCTTTATGCGGATCAGGTTCATTATGAAGTTCTGGATTTTGATAATCAGGCTCAGCATGAGGATGAGACGATGGAGGAATAGATTTGTAGTAGCATTGTGGCGGTTGTATTCGCCTTTGCCGGTTATTGACGACTCTATCTTGGCATACTTTAGGTGTTTGATTTCTTATGCATCATGTATTAATATATAGCATCTATTTCGCGCAGTGAGAAGCCTGAAAAAGAATATTGTTTTGATATCAAAATAATTTGATTGCTACAGTCCATCAGCATGAAAAAGAAGCAAAAGCTGGAGGTAAATCACTGATGTCAGTGGAACTTGAAATGTTAAATTGCGAAAACAACAAGTGATCAATTGTATATCACAACGTTCATCAAATTGGCCGGAAATTCAAAGTAGTGTTCGACTATTATCAAATTCATACCTCCTCCTCGTACAATTTCTGATCTTCAAGATCGTCCAATCGGCCTCTCGATTTCCGGCGTCGTTTGAATAGCTGTAAGGGTTTTGATGCTCGTACATCTGGTGATGGGGATGAAGGCCTCGGGTTCAAATGTTGGTCTATGGGGACTTGGCCTGTAAGTGTCTGCGGAGCTCCCTGGCCATGGATGTAGTCCAAAATGTTGGTCACACGAGCAGCAACCAAGTGGCTGAGCATGCACCACAGGATACCAGCCGTTATCAGAAAAGCCACCGCAGCCGTAATGACCATGTAGGTGATGACCTCATGGTCAGGGGCACCATTCATACTAAAAACACTGACTGCCAGTCCCACAGGTAGAAAGAAGACAGTGACATAGGTGAACACAGTGATATTTTCCGCCTCTTTTAGAGATTTCTTGGATCGAATTGCATCCTCGGCGTTGGTCACCAGCGTAATCATGAACTCGATGCGTGCATTTCTGGCCTTTACTTCTCGTATAAGGTCTTCTAGATGGGCCTGTTTTTGTTTGATTGTTTTTCGGTACTTTTGTTCGTCATTTGGTGTCCACCGAGGCCGTTCTCGCCCCTGGAGGCTCTCTCGGCAGAGCCATTGCTCGATCAATGATTGAAGACTTGCAATGTTATTTTTCAGAATAACAAGGACCTGAAAGCTTTCTCGGAGGTCCTCTGGTTTTCTGTCTTCAAGTCTGTCCTTTGAAAAGTACCGCTCTGCTGGATCGGAACTGCTGGCCTGCGGCTTCTCAATGTATGCCAAAATGTTATCCAAGCTATTGCACACTTCTTCGATTATTCGGTTGAAAAGTATTAGCTCGAGAATTTTTCTCTGCTGCCAGTGAGTGTCCTTCTTTTCCTCTGTCGCATCTATCGTTGCTTTCCTTCCTTCTTCCACTTCTTGAATGAAGTGGCATGTCCAATACCGGTCAAAGTAATCCCCTACAATTCGAAAGCTGATGACAGCATCTACCAAGTATGCATCACGGCCAAAGATACGGCATGGTTGGAACTTGAGCTGCCGAACGCGCTGTTGATTTAGCGCTTGCGCCTTACTGTTCCTAGCTTGGAAGAAGCGAAAATGAACCTCTGTCACCCAGGTATTCAAAATGACAGTGGTGTCATCGTACAGGTAATTTGCGTCAACTTTGGCATGTCGATCAAAAAATTGAGCCATGTGCATTCTTTCAGCTTCAGGGGACACAACGTAAAGCATTGCAGCCAGTTTATAGTCAGCGGACGTCAGGTAAATTAACCGCTTCTTGCTCCAATCTGCTTTGCGCCTTTTTCGAAGTTGATACCACAAGTGATAGTATGTGGAGTAATGTCGAGTCTGGGATTTTTTTTCGGGATCCCATTTTCGATACTTTCTCCCCTTGCGAACATCTTCGATAGTCAGGTACAAATCATCTTCATCGTCGTCTTCTCTTCGTTCAATCGAGAAATTGCTATCCCTTATTTTTGGTGGAGCTTTATTCAAGATCTCATTAACTTCCTCTAGAGTATTTGGCGGCTCAAAGTCCAAAAAATCAGGATACCTGTATAGCCATTCTTCAGGGATTTCGACAATGTTATTGAGATCCACCAATCTTCCATAAGGGTTCTGTCGTTTTAAAGTTCTCTGGACAACAAAAGCTCTACCGTCTGCCTGGAAACTAATGTAACCTTGCGTGGCACCCTCAGGTACTGCGTTGAAGTTTGGGGATTGGTCACGCGCCCGAGTCATTGAACGTGATACTCGAGCAAACCCTTTTGGATAAGCCCGATCTTGCTGAGGCTGGCCTCTGGCTGGGCTTTCTGGAGTGTTATCCATTCTCGTTTCTGGCACAGGGCTCGCTAGCTCGGCCTTTTTTGCTGTTCGGAGCAGAATATAAGAAACCTCAAATCCAACATGGAAGTAAAAGTCGCGAAAAATTTCACGATCAAAGAGTACTGGTTCCTTGCTGAAGCCGTCTAGCTGACCTGGAAATAATCCATTATCTGACGAGGAATCTATAATGATCTCTTTGGCATGAGTGGCCATCTCGAATGGCGGATAATTTCGATCCAGCTGATGGCCGTAACCTGCCATCTCCAGTGCCAGTCCATAACGTAGTGGATTATCCCACAGGGCTTCATCATTGCTATCCTCGTCGTGCTGAATTTGCGCGTTGATCATCTGTTGCAACATTGCTTCTTCTCCGGAAAAGAATCCCCATTCCATGGCATAATACAAGATAGTATCACGCGAATGCAGTAGGAAGCGAGTCTCTCGTGTAGACCGGGTAACACTCAGCATTCTCTTCTTTAGTATTTCATTTTCAAGAGTGAAGCGTCGCAGATTTTGCTTCCGTATTTCTTCTGCTGTGAAATCCAAAATATGACTCATATTTGATTTTCGGGTACTCTTGGTAGGGAGGTGAGCTTTGATTCTGAGAAATGTTTGCAGCGTACTTTGAGCCATTTTATCACGGTCTCCTTCAATTTTCTCAATTAGTTCTTCAATATCCTTCAGTGCTTTCCATATCCACACTTGGTCGCTCAAGCGATACCTCGGTATCTCCGACTCTGTCGAGTGTTGCCATGTTGGTGTAAGACGGTTCTTGGTTTGCTTAAGATGTTCAAACCAATCCGTGATAAGTACGTCCAGCCAGCCGCAAATAAATTCATAATCCGTCATTTGATTAAATACTTTTAGATATTGTGTTGCTTTGATAATGTGGCTTGGTAGACTTGTAGGATTATTTGGCGGGAGATATGTGCTTGCTGAGTTGACTATGAGTCTGCCATCTATTCTGAGATTTGAAGATAAAGCTTCTTGGATACTCAGTTGTTTGACCCATTGAAGATGGCTTTTACAAATTTCGTGGACCCTTTGGCGTACAACTGGAGTGCTGGAGAGGTGATCATACATTTCCAGCATGAACATGAAAGCGAAACTGTTCAATCAATTGAGTAAACGTAGAATACCTCCAAGAAAAGATCACCTACTAACTACCAGACACAGTGACTCGGTGGTCACCAAAGTCTCCACAAGTCAGGGCCACAGGCACCGTTTTACCTGCAGGAGATGGACTCTCAAAAATTGTTTGGTGCTCATTGTTAGGTGTATTCAAGACGATCATGGGGCCTTCATCTGAGAGGCTGCCTTGTCTTGATAGTAGGGTGGCGTCCACCGCAGGTGTCTCAAGTGGAATGCTGCAGACTGACATGATATGTTCTAGGTTACGGCAAAGATGCCAACTCAACTGCGGATCTCCAGGGAAAGGAACTGCCGTAATAGAACTCTGGATATCGCAATTCAACTCGGCGCTAGAGAGTAAGAAATGCTTCCAGTCTTCCTCCAGTGTTGTTAGTTGCAGTTTGAACGTCGCGGTGAATTCAACTGATTTTGCATGTTCCTCGAATTCATGGTTCACGGGAATGGTGATCGATCCGTTTTCCAATTTTGTGTTGAAATCGTGAAGTGGCAATTTTTGCGCAATGCCGTCTTTGAATAATCCAATAAGTACACAAACTCGTTGTTGATCTATCTGAAAGTCTGATTGGTCTTCTAAAGCGATTATTCCGAATCCGTGTGGTGCCCTCTGATATTTGACTGGAATATTGTTTCTCCTTTGTGAGTAATTCAAATCTTGAACAGCGAAATTTGGATTCAGGGCGAGTTGTATCGCTTTAGATCGGGCTTCCAGTCTCGTGATCCGCATCTGCTGCACAACAACGCCCTGCTGGCACCACAGCGTGATCTTGACCTCGTATCTTTCATCTTTGTACGTTATGACCGGCCATCGGTCCGCTAAGAACTCAAGAGTCGGTGACATATGAGTCGTTACATCTTGAAGTCTGAGTCCGAAGCCACTTCCAGCGTCCTGCGCCTTGTCTAGGAATTCCTCTGCTCTCCAGTGCACGTACCACGCTTCCAAACCATCCTTAAATTCGAGACCAACCATTCGCGAGCTGAAATCATTTGCTTCACGCTTAATGTGTCGGCAGATTCTCATAAGGGACCCGTACACGCCTACACTCGCCGTAGTTCCTCCATCACCGAATGATGCATAGGGAGCATGGCGCTTTGCAGGCCATTCTCTCGGTTGCTGGTCGCCATCGGATTGTAGATTTGCACCTGTATATGAGAAGTTTTGTGCGGGCGGTCGCGGAGCTGCACGGTGGGGTTAGCGCTGTCATTCTTCTTCAAAACACTTGGGTGATAGACTGCGATGCAAGCTTACGGTGGATTAACTTGACAAAATTATCGTCATTCTTGTCTGGAAGATCGAGAAATGTAATCGACATCGTGTCTGAGGATGTGCCTCCGACGCCATGAAACGAGAAAGTCCACGCACTCGAGCATGGCTCCTGCCCTCACAAGGCTGTCTTGCGTACCTTTAAATTAGTTGTGTCACCTTAGCCCCGGGGCATGAGGAGCTATTTCTTTCGAGCGAAAAATAATAATGCTCCGTCTATTAAGGATGGCTGTTCACGGCATTTGTCCAGTCGCATTGCAGTATATACGCCACCAACTGCAAAGCCGGCGTCGACATCGAACCATCATTTACAACGGAGTAATGCCAGCCGATGCACGCACGGGTTGATGCCGGTCAGAATTAAGATAGCGTCGAAAGCCTGTGTGTGTGTCTCGCAATCGGATCGCGATATACTCTTCGATCGACATCGCTTTCAGCGCAGCACTCCACGACTCGTTGAAAAATGCTGGGGTGTCACTGATATGGTTTCGCATAATCAATGGCACTGTTCTCAGTTTTGATTAGCTATCGGTCTCTCGAAGGATAAAAGGTTTTACATACATGTAACTCCGCGTTCACTTCCTCGTGTAACCTTTTTCAGCCAACATTCATGGCCGCATTGCGAAGCTTACTTGCGTTGACCTGCTTCTTGTTGGCTCTCTTGTTTTCAAACGTGGTGCATGGGTGTGCATCGTTTGGACGATGATGTTTGGAATGAAAACTTACCATTTTGACGTTCTTCTTTTGAGGGAAAAAGCGGACTCCCCGCTTTTGATGTCGCTCGTAGGCGAAATTCCCAGCAACCCTAACCCTAAAGCTCCTGCCGTTGCTGCCCGGACGGGGCCGACTCATGTCGATACGTCATAATGGGCTAGTTGGGTATAACTTCAGATAGATAGGGGTTTCTTAAATTCATCTTTCTTTTTTGGAAGGTGAGGTTATATTTGCATATTGTAGTAGTTGACATCAATCGATACATGAAGTATTTGGGATCTGCGGTCACATTGGATCATAAAGAATATGGAAGTTCACCAGTTGACCTTGATTTATACATAAATAGGTTCAATACCATTGAAAATAATGCCACATTTCCTCATTAAAAATTTCACATTGAAGATGTGACTCAAGTTCCAATTACCAACATTTGAAGCCTTGCATAGCAAAATATCAATTGATGCACAGAAGCCGCGGTGCCTATGTAAAGTATAGCCAGCACTAGAGCTACATATAAGTCTCTTCTAGACTTAATGTTATTAGTGATTAACCATTATTATGTAGTACATGTGGAATGTAAAATTTCAGATGCTGCTACGTATTATGCACGTACGGTGTTGAAATTTGACATCGACTCTGTAAAGGCAGCAATTTTGTATATCCAGTGATGTACGTATCCAAGAACACTCAACCGGCAGTGACCAATACCACAAAGCTCTATTTCATGTAATTTAAGTACATTAGTACATATACCAATCGTATTAATATATACTTTCTAATTTGTTGGAATATCGTGAGAAAAAAGACACAGCACGAGGGGTAGCTCGATGCGCTCACGTGCTCGGGCGCTGATTGGCGGAAGCCCCTGCGGGCTAGCAACTCCCTCGCTCGCCGCTGCTCGTCCGTCGTCCCTTCGCGCGATAATCGTCAATATTTTGTTGTTGTTGTATCTTCCAGAACTTCCTGTGTCTCAGAAGCAAAACCATATTGGAGACTCGCAAAGAAAGAAGGACCCGTAATCGCCAGGCTCTTCCTTTCTTTGTCTTGCCTTCCCCCTTTTCACTTCCTCCGTTGCGACTTATTCTTTTGCTCCCACAAACAAAACAATCGCCAGGGCCCTTGGGGCACGCCCTCACCATCACCACTAAAACGTCTGCCTCTCCTCCTCTGATCGCCTTCAAGGAACTACGACGACTAGGTCGTGTCTTTTCGCTTCACAACATACTCTTTCTCTCTGAGTTTACCGCGGGAGTTCTTCCACCAGTTCAGCCATCCCCCGCATTTCTCAGGAATTTGGCACACGCAAGATGAACGTTACTCAGGTGTTGGAGGGCACCCTGTCGCCAGGTACGGATAACGGCGTCCAATATTTTTTGGATACACTTCTAACTTATTCTAGATGCGACCACGCGTCAAAATGCCGAGCAACAGCTGCTCCATGCCGCTGAAGTGGATTTCGTATGTTTGTCCGTGCTGTATGATATCATTCGGTGCTAATTTTGCTTGTTCTGTATAGCCCACATACCTCATCACACTTTCCGAAGGCCTCGCAAATGAAGAATCACCGAGCTCTATTCGTATTGCTGCCGGTATCGCTTTGAAGAATTCCCTCACATTTCGAGATGCTGCAAGGCTACGGGAAGTTCAAGTCCGGTGGGCACAACAGGTTCCCCAGCCAACAAAAACCCAAGTGAAAGCGCTTTCTATGCAAACGTTGAATGCCAAAGATGTTCGTGCTGGCCACTCCGCCGCGCAAGTTATCACAGCCATCGCTTCGATCGAGCTTCCTCGCAATGAGTGGCCCGAGTTGATGCCTACTCTGGTTCAGAATGTCGGACAAGGGTCGGATTCTCTCAAACAGTCCTCTCTGGCTACATTGGGTTTCATTTGCGAGGAAAAGGATGCTGATATGCGCACTGCCCTCTCGTTACACTCGAACGCGATCCTCACCGCTGTCGTTCAAGGTGCTCGTCGGGATGAACAAAATCCCGATGTGCGACACGCCGCCCTTCAAGCTTTGGCTGATGCCACGGACTTCATCGGCAGCAATATGGGCAATGAAGGCGAGCGCAACTATATCATGCAGGTCGTTTGTGAAGCCACTCAAGCCGAAGACACACGCATCCAGGCCGGTGCTTTCGGATGTCTTAACCGTATCATGGCAACCTATTACGATAAGATGCGTTTCTACATGGAAAAGGCTCTCTTTGGCCTCACCATTATGGGCATGAAGCATGACGAGGAAGACGTCGCCAAACTTGCCATCGAGTTCTGGTGCACTGTGTGCGAAGAGGAAATCACTATTGAAGACGACAACGCCGGGGTAAGTAAATGATTTCTCATGGTCCACTTGGGAATATACATGCTAATAAAACTGTCTAGGCCACCGACTCGACGATGTTCCGACCATTCTTCAACTTCGCCAGAATCGCCTGCCGGGAAGTGGTGCCAGTTCTCTTGCAACTACTGACCAAACAAGACGAAGACGCTACCGATGACGAGTACAATGTCTCCCGTGCTGCCTACCAAGCCTTGCAGCTCTATGCCCAGTGTGTTGAGGGAGATATCATCCAGCCTGTCCTGACATTCGTAGAAGGGAACATCAAGAGTGAGGACTGGCATAGCCGTGATGCCGCTGTTGCCTCTTTTGGTGCTATCATGGATGGCCCAGATATGGAAGTTCTGGAACCGCTCGTCAAGGGCGCCCTTCCTGTACTCCTTGGTATGATGGAAGACCAGTCTCTTGTCGTCCGTGATTCTACCGCGTTCGCACTTGGTAAAATCTGCGAAGCTTGCCCTACTGGCGTTGATACCAATGTTCACCTCCAACCTTTGATTACCGCTCTCTTCAACGGGCTAGCAAGCAGCCCCAAGATTGCTGGTTCCTGCTGCTGGGCTCTTATTAGTATTGCTGAGAACTTTTCCCTGCAAGGGGATGCTCAGACAAACCCATTGTCAAAGTTCTTCCAAGAGAGCGTGAAGAACTTGCTTGCCCTCACAGAGAGGTATGCCCTAACTGGTTTCTTTTTCTCTTTTTTCATTCTAACTTGCGTCTCCAGACATGACACCGAAAACCAACTGCGCACTGCTGCGTACGAAGTCCTTAACGCATGGGTCATCACCGCAGCCAACGACAGCCTTCAAATGGTTGCTAGTCTCTCCGACGTAATTCTCCAGCGTCTCGAACAGACTGTGCCTTACCAGCAACAAGTAGTTAGTGTTGAAGATCGCATTGCTCTCGAGGAGATGCAGTCCAGCTTGACCGTTGTGCTTTTGGTGAGTGTCTTTTTCTTCCGTTTCCTGTCTGCTGTTTGCTAATTGAATCAGGCAATTATCCAACGTCTCGAGGGAGAGATCAAGCCGCAGGGAGACCGCATCATACATGTTTTGCTCCAAGTTCTGTCGACCCTACCTCCTAAGTCGAGTGTTCCTGATATCGTCTTCGCTGCTGTGGGTGCCATGGCAAGCGCTCTTGAAGATGACTTCCTCAAGTACATGGAATCATTCACACCCTTCCTCTACAAGGCTCTTGAGAATCACGAAGAGCCTGGCCTTTGCGCCATTGGAGTTGGGCTGGTTGGCGACATTACCCGTGCACTGAACGAGAAGGTTCAGCCTTTCTGCGACACATTTATGAACCAAATGCTCAGCATCCTGGTAAGTGGTAAACTCATGCCAGTATAAAGCTCTCCCAGGCTAACCTTTTCCATAGACTAACAGTGGTCTCCGTGATACTCTTAAACCGTCCGTGCTCGTTACGTTTGGCGACATTGCCCAGGCCATTGGCACGCAGTTTGAAACCTATCTGTCGGTTGTCGCTCAAGTCCTTCAACAGGCATCCAGTGTCACTCTTGCGAATGATGTTGACGCCGACACCGTACAATACGTCATTTCTCTTCGTGAAGGTATTATGGATGCTTGGGGCGGTATTCTCCTGGCCTACAAGTCGAGCCCTCAAGTCGCCAACCTTCAGCCATATGTGGAATCTATCTTCCAGATGCTGCACCTTATCTCTCAAGAGCCCCAGCGCAGCGAAGGTCTCATGCGCTCAAGTATGGGTGTTCTTGGGTGAGTTTGTTTGACCCACGGCCTCTAGGTATCTGCTAACCACGTTACAGTGACATTGCGGATTCATTCCCTAATGGCGAGTTTGCTGCTTTCTTCCGCAATGATTGGGTAACATCTTTCGTTCGGGAGGTCAGAACCAGCCACCATTACGGCACGCGAACTCTCGACACTGCTCGCTGGGCCCGCGAGCAAGTCAAGCGACAGATTGGCCTGGCCACTGCCGCTGCCATGTCATAAGATGCTACTCGAGCGTAAAAGCTGTGCCTGCATCTCGATATTCGCAAGACAGCTGGAATCTACGGAGTTGTCTGAACTTCTTGCACATTTATTTGCCTTGACAACCGCAAATTGCTCGGGCAGTTGTCGATGCTACCAAAAGCCTCTAATTGTTTGGACACCAAGGAGAAACCTTTGGCATTCTACAGTCATGAGTACCCTTCCAAAAATCCCTTTTTGTTCGGAAACCTGTCACTATTACTGACCCAAGCACTACCCCTCCCCCTTTCCCTTCCCCAGCTCCCTTTTCTCCCCTACATCATATCCCTACTTTCCAACGAGCCCCTTTCCCTGCACCAGCACCATACGCTCACATCCCGGACATCTTATTTCCCTTTTACTGTTCAGGACCTTCATCTATAAGGCGACTGAATATACACCATATAAACCCCGACGCCATGCACCCATACTCTTTGTTTTAATTAGACCAAGACCATTTCCTTTCATAGTCATGTATGCCCAAGAATCATGTAATTCCCTGATGATACAAGGATCACGAATATTTCCTACTATTTTGCATTACGAGCGGTTGAAAAGGGGACGGATCGAAAAGAATTTATGTAAGGCCCAGCTCTGTAGAGATGTTTTTTCATCTCTACCTTGCTGTCGCCTGCGTCTCGTTGCTTGAAGGAGTTGTGCAGCAGATACAGAGGCGGTTGACTTCCCCCGGTAATTTGTCTTGAGAGTTTTTTGCCCTCCCAATTGACATTCACATTTACACAATTTCTGGGCCATTGTAATTTGTAGATTAAAGGAATTGATTGTCCACGCTTCACAGGGCATTCTTGCACAGGATTGGCCAATTCGACGTACTCCGGGATGGAAGTCACGTGATTAATTAGGGCTTCCCGGCCAGAAACCCTGGAACCCACACACGAAAAGCGCGCCGCCCGAGTCCGAAAAGCGTCGACTTCACGCCAGACAAGTTCTTCACGTCCACCAGCATTCAGCGCCAACCAGAGGTACGTATTGCACGATTATGCTCCCTTCTTCAGATCCCTCAGCTAGCCCGAGAAAGACAATCACTTGACGATTTTCCATCAAGATGATACGTCTTCTCTCAATCCGCGGCACGGGCTGAAGAACCCTTCTTTAATGTCAAGAGGGCACTCTTTACGCTCAAGGGGCTACAATGAGGCTAACGTAGAACGAACCTCGCTAAAAAAAAAATCTTTCCCTATGTGGAATGATTTTTTTTCAAGAGGTTCATTTCTTTGCTAATAGATACCTCATTTCCACGCATTCCGCCCGATTTGAGAATCTCTTTTAAAAAACTCAAACCACAATACCGTCAAGATGGTCCGCACTTCCGTTCTCAACGACGCTCTCAATGCGATCAACAACGCCGAAAAGGCTGGCCGCCGTCAGGTCTTGATCCGACCTTCCTCCAAGGTCATCATCAAGTTCCTTACCGTCATGCAGAAGCACGGTACGTTACAATTTTTTCTTTTCGAGCTTGTCTGGAAAACGTGTGAGATGGGGATTCGCCGAGAATACGGAACCACGAGAAAAAGAAGAACAAATTCGGGTTGATAACTAGGCAGCGATCTCGATCTTAACCCACACTACGACGTCTGCCCTTTAAGTACCCGAGATATTGATTTGAAGAATTTATTCTCGGCGGAGATCTTACACGTTTTCCGGACTTTGCTCTGTGCTTGTTAACGTTTAAATTTCCGTGACAATGCTGACTTTTATTTTTGACAGGTTACATTGGTGAATTCGAGGAGATCGATGACCACCGCTCTGGCAAGATCGTTGTCCAGCTCAACGGACGGTCAGTTTTGGTTTCTTGTGCGACGAATGGATATGATAGCTAACATATAATCAACAGCCTCAACAAGACTGGTGTCATCTCCCCCCGCTACAACGTCCAGCTCCGTGACCTCGAGAAGTGGGTTGTCAAGCTGCTTCCTTCTCGTCAATTCGGCTACGTTGTCCTGACCACCAGCGCTGGTATCATGGACCACGAGGAGGCACGTCGCAAGCACGTTGCTGGCAAGATCATTGGTTTCTTCTACTAGATACCGACTTGACGGATTGCTTGTGGACAAAAGGAAAAATAAAGTTTTAATTGATTTTTTTTGGGAACGATCATGAGAGGCAAAATTATTCTTGAGCGGGTTCTGCTCCTTGTATGACGGCGTCTTTTGTGGGCGATGTTAATAATGATACCATGCATGTGCTATTTTGATTGATGGCGCCTAGACAGCTTGAAAGTGAGACCGTTTAATCCATGTCATCTTCGGCCCATATCCGGGATTCCATGCGTAGTGTAGGCAAGAACCGAGGTACGGAGTGAGAAAAAGCTGCCCGCACTTGCTTTCCCCACACTTTACTTCTCTACTGCAACCTTTGCGTTATTTGGAGATAGGCTCTTGGCTCCATGGATTTCTTTCCCTTAATCTGTTTGTTGTAAATATATTCTGGTCTTCGAGTCCTCATTGCAGTTCACCACCACAATGCCACTCGACACGATATACCTAACCCGCCACGGGGTACGCCGAGCTCCCCCTCTCCTCTCGACACTAACCAACCATTGGTTGACACATTATCTTCCAGCATCGCATGAACTGGACAATAGACTATTCCACCGGCACCTACCACAGCACATTCCCAACTGCGACAGGCAACCCAGCCGATCCCACGCTGACCGCACACGGCGTCCGACAATCGCACGAGCTCGCGGCGCATATCACATCTGACAAGTTCGCGCCCAAGCCTTGGGTTACATACTCGAGCCCTTTCTACCGATGTTTACAGACGATACAACCGAGCGTTGAGGGGCTGAACAAGTTGCTCGACGCTGAGGGGAAGGAGCACAAGGGCGTCAGGATTGAGAACGGTCTAGGGTATACATCATTCAAACTCATTCAACGAAACACGAAATAATAGTATGAGTATAGGGAGTGGTTCGGCGCATCAACCTATTTTGACCACCCCCCTCCAGCATCCCCTTCAAACTTGCGCACTCATTTCCCAACCATCATCACCGCCGAGACAGAACACCAGCACCAAGCGCATGTGATCCCGTCGTCGCGCGGCGAGACGATTCCGCAACTACACAATCGCGTTGCCACAGCGCTCGCAGCAATCATACGCGATGTCGACGCTCAGGTCCAAGCCGAAGAGGCTCGCACGGGGGAGTCTTCCAGCAAAGCAATTCTCATTTGCGCTCATGCAGCGCCGCTGATTGCCATGGGGAGGGCGTTGACGGGGAATATGCCTGAGGATGTTAACATGGAGGACTTTCACGTCTATACGGCTGGATTGAGTACGTTTATTCGACGGGGCAGTGGAGGAGGCGTTTCTGCTGGCGAGACTGCCGGAAACAGATCGCTGCTTGCTGTGGGGACCAAATTGATCCCTGAGAATGAGGTGCAAATACCCGACTGGAAAGACGGTAAAGGTGTCGGTGGGGGGTGGGATTGCGTGAGTAATGGCGATTGCAGTTTCTTGAGCGGAGGGGAGGAAAGGGGATGGTGAGTTTGCAATTCCCTGATTTTTTGTTGTTCTTGTTTTTTCTGACTTGAGTTGTAGGCATTTCAATGGAGAGGAGTCATTTGACACTGGGCCAATGACTGAAGGTAATGAAGAGACCGCGAAGCTGTGAGATCAATTCGAGGGATGATTATCATGAATAGAGTATATACCATCGAGCAGCGTTGATAAACTGGATATCATATACAACTTACTCATATAAATTTGCTTCACTTCGTTCCGCAATGATTAGACAGACCATCGATATTGTCATCTGGTATCTTGATTCTTCATTGATGATGCTAGAATTATCATACATTGGGAGTGACATGGAAAAAGCATAGCAATTCTCCCATAAGAAAAAAATAGCAAAAGGGGGACTCATGCACGAACGCTTTGTAATAAAAAGATAGAAAAAAAAAAACAAAAAACAGTAGATATACACATACAATGCAATATTTACGCTTGTTCCGTGTTCATGACACAGAATCCTCAGAAAGGAAATGAACTTGAAACGTTTGAAAAAAAGAAAAGAGAAGAGAAGAAAAAAATTAGGCCAGAAGAGTATGAATATCATTCGATTCATTCTAGCTCGGTCTTAAAAGACAAGATTGTCTATTGGCCGTCTTGGTTGGCATTGTTTGCATTGTTGGCAACTTGACCATCAGTGTTGTCGCGGTTCTGGGCTTCCTCGCGGGCGCGTTCTTCCGCTTCACGGGCTTGTTGCTCCTGAGCATTGCGGGCTGCTTCTTCAGCGGCGTTTCGCACTTCGACTTGGCGTTCGCCAACACCGGGAATCAAACTTGCAATGAACAAGGCAAAGGCGCGTTCAATGCGTCGCAGTCCATGTTCTGCACCGCCTGCAGGTGCAGGACGCTGCTCGGGGGTATTGTTGTTAGTGTTGGCGTTGTTGGTATTAGCATCCTGCTGAGCTGGAGCTGGCTGCTGTCCGTGGATCAAGCCCTCGAGATGGCGCTGGACAGGCTCAACGACCGTTTCAAAAATGCGGCGGAGTATTGGAGACTCGGAGAAGAAGGAAATAAGAAACGCGCCTAGGACGAAGTAAAAACGTTCCCATGTTCCCGAGTCTGTGAAGAGGAAGCAGAAAAAGTAAAGGCGCAAGAACAGCCAGAAACGCCGAATGTTTTGTCCAATATGGTCGATATCGTTGCCATTGCGATTCGCATTACCTGCCGGTCCTGCTCCTGCCGGTGCTGGTGCTGCTGCATCACGCTGGTTGAGAACAGCCTGGCGGACTATGTTCTGCATAGCGCCGTCGGCAGCAGGTGCGGCAGCAAGATTATCGTTGAGAGGAGGAATGACTGCATCTGGGAAAAGTGGGAAGTTTGGAATTTGTGACGGCGTTGGTTGAGGCAAATTCGGCGCGCTGATGATCATTTGCTCTCCACCAGGTGCGGTAACCATGTAGAGCCCTGTAGTTTGAGCAGCCTGTGTTGGTCCTCCGGGGTAACTAGCGGTCGCTGGGGGAATTTGGCGCATATGCTCTAGTTGGCGAATTTGGTAGCCTCGCGTGTAAACACTCTGTAGACGCAAAAGCAGTCCTTCCGCTTCACTGCTAATAGCTATGTTGGGTTGGCGATAGCGAGCATCAAGCATAGCCTGGAGTGAAGCCCGCGGCCTTACGATGGCATCAAGAGGAGGGGCGTTGCCTCGCTGTATCTCCAGCTCTAAGCCGATTATCTGGGATGCTATGCGAGCCAACAGCAAGCTCTGAGGTGCTCCATTGTTCCAGGGCTGCTGTGCATTCACTGGTGATGTGGTTGGTTCAGACGAATTCACAGTAGGTGTTGGAGTTGTTCTTGGCTGCTGTGGAAGTTGATTGTTATTTCCTGTGTTAGGCGCATTGTTCGCATTTAGATACCGCATTTGCGTAGCATGTGCATTGAGTACACTGCGGGCTCTATCTGCAATTTGGTTCAGGGCTTCTGTCTGTGGCTGAATCTGTTCGATGCGGTTCAGAGTATCTTGAAGTCGAGCAAGATGTGGAGGTTGATCTGGAAGTCGGTTGGTTGCTGGCTGTTGCGGGATTGCGCCATTCTCTCGTAGAGTCTGGGATCCTGTGGCAAAAAGAGCCTGGTCGCGATGACCGCCGGTCTGGGGCTGAAATGTCGGGTTTGGGGTTTGGCCTGGGGTATTTCTATGGCGTAGAGAGCTGTCGGGGGCTGCAAAGCTATTCGTCGCAGCTTCAGGTGCAGGGGGGAGAACAAGATGCAAGGTGTGTACTGAATCCTGAGCGTTCGTTAATATCTTTATTACAGACAGCCACCAACTCAAAATATTACTCACAAAAGGGGGCTCCAAGAAGCTTTCCAAGGTGGCATTCGGATTCACCAAATGCTTTCCGCGGTGAATAAGTCGCTGTTGTTCCGGAGCAGGACGGCTCGACACAAGAGGCGTGAGACGGGTCTTGACATCATGAACGGTAGTAGAGAGCGGAAGGTTGTTTAATGATATTTTCTCATTCGACTCAAAGGAAGGTGACAGGACTCGTAAGGATACGGACACAGGAGGCTCGCCTTCGCCAGGAAGGGAGTTGTTCGAGCTGTCCATGACGAAATCGCAATGACGTTGAGCGTGTGGTTCGTTATCAGTGCTGCTCCATTCTCATGTGACTGGATACCAATGCAAGACTTGGGAAGTTGTTAGTAAAATACCACTTAAACTCATCGGTCTGGCCTCATCCAGCAATGGAGACTCACTAATGCAGCTATGCGTCGTAATGATGCTTGTTGATAGCTTGTTTTAGCATGGAATCTGGCCTCTTTCGCCCCGCGGTATCAGGGTGGTTCAGATGAGTTTGCCAGCATGAGACTGTTTCAACACCAAAAATCGTTGTCTGGATAGGTGGGATAAACATATGCTAATGCTAAGAAAGCCACCGCAGAGACAGATTCACCGCCAAACACTGGAGATAAACAGCTGTCTGGTGCTTTGGTGTGCATGGCGGAACATTGTAGTGCCGGGCGGTTGGTGATTCTGCCAGGCGGTGAGGATTCACTTTTGCAATGACCTCATGTTCAGGAACACACCACACTTTGACATCTGTGTGTGGAAAACAATGAATCCCACGTCTTTGTTTACGGATTAGCAGGTCTACTCTTTTTAGATGTCAGGCTATACACACCATGTCGACATGCATGAATAGTCGGTCTGCTGGCCGGGGTCTCCGGACAGCTCAAGGACTCTATAAGAGACAGCCCATAATCAGAGCGCGCCATTTCACATCCTCGAGGCATTTGCGAAATCCAGGAAAACCCCAATCGAAAAAAGGAGACGATTCGTTTATTTCACAGGCGGCGAAGGCATGGAGGAACACAAAGATCGAATGGCGTCCGATTCCTATAGGTCTCGGTATTGTATTCCTTGGACTGCTACAGCTGTACCGAAGCCAGAGGGATGCTGAACGCCTTCGGATGCAAGAGCTAGACGGGGAAAATCCACCGCGTCGAAAGAGAATAAGACCATCGGGGCCCTGGCAGGTACAGGTCATGTCTACACTGCCATTAAAGGCTTTGTCCCGGTTATGGGGACGGTTCAACGAACTCGACTTGCCCGGCCCTCTTCGCATTCCTGGCTTCAAACTGTATGCCTGGATCTTTGGTGCTAATCTTGACGAAATGGCCGAGCCTGATCTCACCAAATATCCGAACCTGGCATCTTTCTTCTACCGCGAACTCAAACCGGGAGCGCGCATAATTGACCAAGATCCAAACGCCATTGTGTCGCCATCTGACGGCAAGGTTCTGTCTTTTGGCATGATTGAGCGCGGTGAGGTCGAGCAGGTCAAGGGCATGACATACAGCCTGGAGGCCTTGCTGGGAGGGGCAAGCCCGTCTCGAGAGGCTCTTGAGAGTCACGGAATTGAGCCTGCCGACTCGATTAACGATGGAAAAAGCATGGCAATGGACGAAGAGTTTGCCAGAGTAAATGGCATTTCTTATACTTTGCCTCATTTGCTTTCTGGTTCCAAAGGTCAACCGAAAAAGAAGGCAGCGATGGACGCATCAACAGTTTCTCAAGAGACAACAGAAGCCAAGGTCAAGGCTGATCTTGCCTTGGGAGATGGTCGTCCGTGGTATGCTCCGAAAGCGTCACACAATGCTCTGTACTACTGCGTGATCTATCTTGCTCCAGGCGACTACCACCGCTTCCACTCTCCAATCTCCTGGGTAGTCGAGAGCCGCCGCCACTTTGCCGGCGAGCTTTACTCAGTATCACCTTATCTTCAAAGAACCCTGCCAGGACTTTTTGTGCTCAACGAACGAGTTGTGCTACTGGGTCGCTGGCGTTGGGGTTTCTTCAGCTACATTCCTGTCGGCGCAACCAACGTCGGCTCGGTCAAGCTCAACTTTGACGCTGAACTACGAACCAACAGCCTGACCACAGATACCGAAGCCGACAAAGCTGCGGCCGAAGCAGCCAAGCGAGGCGAGCCGTACACAGGGTTCGCGGAGGCGACATACTACAAAGCCAGCCAGGCGCTGCGCGGCCACCCGCTGCAGCGCGGTGAGGAAATGGGAGGGTTCCAGCTGGGCAGCACGATTGTCCTGGTGTTTGAGGCGCCCATGGGCGTGCGCAAGAGCTTCGATGAAGGCTGGGGCAGTGGACGTGAAGGTGGCTGGAAATGGAAGATTGAAAACGGGCAGAAGGTCAGGGTCGGCCAGCCGCTGGGGCATGTCGAGACGTAGCAGGTATCTGTCTAGTGTTGATGATGTGAGGGGATATTATTCGTGTACAGTACCGAGTTTATAAATTTGTAGCAATTAGCAGGCTTCAATGTTTCATCTGGAGTGATTGATGTAAAGGCAACTAAACAGTGGGGAAGCCGCAGATAAAAAATGCCGGAGGTAAACAACTTCTCCGCACTCTCTCCCCACCTCTAAGACCTTGGCTTCTCACGAAGAAAGCTTGCTGTTACTGTTTTGTTTAATTGTTGTTTGCTTTTTTGTCTTTTTTTTCTTTTTTTTTTTTTAATTTCCTGCCCTTGCTTTTGGTCTCGCTCACAATGCCGCGGCAAGTCCCCCGTCGCACGCCGGTCGACCCCTCGACGCCCGTCACAGGCGCGCCGCAACAGCATCAACAACAGCCTCAACATGAACAACACCACCAGCGTCAACCTCCACTAATACACAATGCCACCACCTCTGCCCCCGTATTTGAGACACCGCCCGGCTTCCAATTCCCGCCAGACGCCGTTCACCCCCGGCGAGGCGTCGAGACTCTCGTTGGAGCTCTGCCGGCATGGCAATTACCACCACCACCGCCAACACAACGGCATCAAGCAGCACCGAATGCGCTGGCTGCGGCGCTTGCAGCAGCTGGGGCAGCTGGAGAAGCTGCAGCAGGTCGAGGACGACAAGCAAGCCACACGTCAGACCTTGGAGAGACCACGGACGTCGACGAGAACAATTTTGATGATCGCGAAGCCGAGTTCAACGGCGTCATCAATGGGGACGAAGACGAGGTAGACGAAGGCGACGAGGAGGAGGAGGAGGAGGAGGAAGAAGAAGAAGAGGACGAGGACGAAGAGATGCATGACCGGGGTCAGTTCTTTATTTCATTTCAATTTTTTTTTTTCTAAAGGAATAGAAAACACGGCTAACTCTTATCCTACAGATCGATCGCCATCCCCGCCTCCCCCGGAACTGCGCGAGATATCCTCGCTGGCATCATGGACCGTCTCAACGCACAAACCAGGCTGCGGCGTCGCAGCCCTACGGGCCCCGTCCCCAGAACAATTCTGGCAATCCGATGGGCCGCAACCTCACACGCTGACACTAAACTTTTTCAAACGCGTGGCGATTGTGAAACTACGGGTGTATCTCGACTTTGACCTCGATGAAAGCTATACGCCTACAAAAATGATCTTTCTGGCTGGTATGGGAGGCAATGACCTGGTGGAATTCTCTGCCTGGGAAGGAGAGTCACCTTGTGGATGGGTTGATATCTCGCTCGAGGGAGTCGGTGGTCGCCATAGGAAGAGTACGAGGGACTCGCCGATTCCTCGCCGTCGTCATCAACGTCGTCAACGCCGTGCTCAGCTGGGTGGAAGGTCTATCGTCGAAGACGATAATGACGATCTTGATGATGAGGATGATGATAATGATGACGATGACGATGATATCGACCCAGACGACCCATTTGACGGAAACGTTCTCAAGGCCATGGTCATCCAAGTACGCATCTGCGAAAACCACCAAAACGGCAAGGACACACATGTTCGCGGATTCCAGGTGTTTGCATACGACGAAGACAGACGACGAGTCGCTGCGGCGGCGGCAGCTGCTGCTGCAGCTGCTGCAGGCCAACAGGGGCAAAATCCGCGCAAGAATTCTCACGGTCAACTAGATACTACAGACGGGCAGATACATGGCCTCGATGAGCCAGACTGGATGGGCGAGCCTGTGATTCGGTAGACTTAACGAATGGGATTTTACTTTTCTTTGATTATTTTCTCTCTGAGGGAAACGGCGTTTGTTGGTTGATTCACTCTTCATTGCCTCGTACTTTAAGATACCCAGGAATAGCTCTCAAATGGTATGACAATATTCATTTCACATATACCCTAATCTTATATAATTTTTTTGAAGTCTCATTTATTCATAACAACACAACAGCCCTACTGAAGCAACTTTTCCAGCTCGGCCGCAATGGCGTCTCCGACCTCGCTAGTCGTTGATTTTCCTCCAATGTCACCTGTCCGGACACCGGCTTCGGTGGCATTTCTAACAGCAGCTTCAACGAGACGCGCCTCGGCGGGGCGAGCAAGAGAGTACTGGAGCAACATGGCCATTGAGAGGATGGCAGCCACGGGGTTAACGATGCCCTTTCCGGCAATGTCTGGCGCGGAGCCTTTTCGATACAGTCAGATGAAATCAAATATACACTATTAAAAGTGAAAGGCTTACCGTGGATAGGCTCATAGATACCATTGACCTTGGTCTTCCCATCTGGGACACCAGTCAAACTGGCACTGGGCAGCAATCCCAACGAGCCAGGGATAACACTGGCCTCGTCGGAGATGATGTCGCCGAACAGATTGCTCGTGACAATGATACCGTTCAGCTTGCGCGGGTCCTTGACCATGAGCATGGCCGCCGAGTCGATCAGATGGTGACCCAGCTGCAGCTGCGGGAACTCGTTGGTCATGACCTCCGTAACGACTTTGCGCCAAAGTCTGCTGGTTGCGAGCACATTGGCCTTGTCCAAACTCCACACTGGTAGTGGAGGATCGTTCTGTAGCGCGAGGTGGCCGGCAAGACGTGTGATGCGCTCAATCTCGGCGCGAGAGTACGGTTCCGTGTCGAGAGCGAAGCCGTCGCCGTTGTCCTCCTTGCGGTCGCCAAAGTAGATACCGCCCGTCAGTTCGCGAATGATGTTGAAATCGACGCCACGGCACACTTCGGCCTTGAGCGGCGAGATGTCGACGAGAGAGGGTGCTGCAAAGTAGCAAGGTCGGAGGTTGCCAAAGGTGCCCAGTTCTTTGCGCAGTTTGAGCAGGCCTTGCTCGGGGCGGACGGCGCCGGTGCCCCATTTCTGAAGATTCAGTTAAACAAAATACTTGAAGTATCCTCCTGATATGTAGAATAAACGTACTGGTCCGCCAATAGCGCCGAGGATAACGGCATCAGCGCTCTTCGCGGCGGAGAGAGCGGCGTCGGTCAAGGGCTCGCCATGGGCGTCTATCGAGGCCTAGTCCGTTCTTGTTAGTTGTTGTATTCAATGGTCTGTCAACTTGCTAGTACTGACGCCGCCAAGAGGGTGTTCTTGAAAGTTGAACTCGATATCGCTACGGTGCTTCTCGATGACTCGAAGGATCTGTTTCCGATGAACGATTAGTTCAATGACGAACATAAATGAAAGGAAAAGAAAAACAAAATACCTTCAGTGCCTCGACAGTGACCTACAGAAAACCTGGTCAGCCAATCTCCAATTCAAGCCCAGCCGTATTTTCATCGCTGCGACGTACCTCTGGCCCACAATGGTCGCCGCCGAATACCACAATGTTGTAGGGAGCCATTCTGACAGAAAAAAAAATCAAGACTAAAAAATGAAAAAGTTGATTGAATAGACTCGCGTAGTAAAGGAAGAAGGAGAAAGGGGAGAAAGGAACAGCGCAAGGCTCGGCGAGTATTTGATTCTCTCGACAGCTGTCGAGGGCAGTTGCAGGGCGGGGCAGCTGCCCCGATGTCGGCGGACTATGCGCATACTACTTTTTCTATAAATTAGTATGTATACATGCACCAGACAAAATCACAGCCAGTATATTAATACGATACTACATATAATAATAAAACAAAGAATCACAGAATAAACGCGAAATCTAGCCCTGTCGGTAACATTTCCAGCGACGCCAGCACCATCAAATGACCATCATATACACAACCATCCCAGTTTCCCTCCATTAGCCAATCCAACGCATGTCAAGTCGTGACAGCTCCCAGTATAAGTTATCAGCATGACTTGTGGGCTTATCGATCCACAAATCTGCCTTCAAAGCGAATTGATTACCCACTCTCCCTCAAATCCAACTCAAGCCAATATCCCAGCAGCCCGGTCAGCCCTGCGCTTGGCAAGATCGCCCTCGGCCAGCCAGTTGCTCGCCTTGATCAGCTGCACGATATTGATAAACTGCTTGCCAATCATGATGGGCGCCGAAACCACAGTGATGATCCACGGCACGGTGCTGTCCAGCTTGTTCGCGCGAGCCAATTCCAGGGCGCTGGCACTCCACGGGCTTTGTTGGGCCAGTTTTCCGGGCTGTTGCGTCTGTAGCAGAGAGGGCGACAGGATCGGCGAGGAGAAGGAGAGCAGGTACAGGCCGATGAAGAAGAGCTCATTCAAGGCACAGAACACAAACAGGACAGTCTATAACAGTTAGTTATCCTAAACTTATTAGTCAACAATAGACAAAATCCTCATACCCTGCTTGTGTAATACTTGTGTAAGATCCAGCTGCGGCTCGAGTCGACCTTTTTGTGGCTCTGCGACGAGCCACCCATGCTCAACGTGGCATACATGTGCATGTAGTGGCTGGCCAGATCCAGACTGATCAAGCCCTGGAACAAGATAGACCACCGCGGCCAGGCCGAGCTCAAGAAGACCAACAAACACGCGGTGGTGCACCGATCCGTGACCATGTCGAGCACACTGCCAAAAGTGGTAGACTGGTGGTAAAGTCGCGCGAGATATCCGTCCAACGCATCGAGGAGACACGAGATACTGTAGAGAAACGAGCATGTGCGGGGGTGGAGGGGCATGTAGTATAGCGATGCCACTGCTAGGATGACTCGTGCATAGCCTGTACGAATTCGAAGATTTGGTGTCTTAGCCCACTGTGCAGCGCCATCACGTCACGCATTGAACGGTCTGAACTCACCAACAAGATTCGGCCAGAACAGGAATATGTTCTCATGGCGTTCGGGAGTTGTGCTCTTTTCTTCTTCCTTCTTTTCTATGACTCCGTTGGTTGTCGGCGGAGGAGCTGGTGTTTCCGCGACCACGGCGGTCTCGGTGGCCTTTTGTTTCCTGCTTCGGGTATTCATTGTAACTGGTTTTTAAGAAAGCCGCAGCTTACAAGCGGAGCGTTCAGCGTTATGCGAAAGAGAACGGTGAACGAGCGCAGTGTTTGGTGACACTTGGGTGGTTCCTAGCCGCAACAGTAATCATCAGCGCCAGGTCAACAACAATCACAGCTAAAGCCAACAGCAAACCGCAAAGCAAGTAACAAATAACAAGGAAAAGCATTGTCCAAACGTACTCCGAACTGTCACGCAAAATACAGCCAGTTCCCACCCCTCAAAGGAATTCCTGCAACCTGTTCTCCGGAACAGCCGGCGATAGGAGAAAAAAGTCGGGCGCGGCAGCACGAGGGTTATGCAGACGCGATCGGCAAGGAGGTAGTAGACACAAAAGAGAAGAGTGTATAGGGACGATCGACCAGAGGGAGGGAGCGTGATAAGACAAGAGCTTAGATGCAGCGAGATAAGGAGCGTGGGCAGTTGAGGCGGAAGATTGCAGGTGGTATGAGAGCATGTTATGTTATCTCTCTCCCTTAATAATAATTATGAATGAAAGGGGAAGCTAGGCTGCTTCGGCCTTAGGCAGCCGGCGATCGCGGCCTGGAGCCTCGGCACTAGCCCGATACATACATCTCTGTGCATCTGTAGATTTGAATATTGAATGTTAAATATTAAAATAATGTCTAATAGATTCAAACGGTATGAAGTATGTACAATAAATGAAGCTTCCTGGTAAAGGGTCCGTCGGCCCGCTGGCTAAATATGTACCGTGCAACGCAATGTCCAATGTTCAATGTTGAAGTGTCTAAATATAATGTATATTCAATGCCTTATTTACAGCTCAAGCTCTACTACACAATTAAAACAAATCATCAAGTTCGCGACCTGCGCGGATCCGTGGCTTCTTGTCGGCGAAAGTCGCGCGCTTCTTTGCTGCCCATGCTGCCCAGCCCACCCTCGAGTCGGCGTTCCCAACCACCAAGACGCACCACCAGACACGTCGCGTTGTCGCCTTCCTTGCTGACTTCAGTCGCAAAGTTGACTACGTCGCGTGCACCTTGCTCCGGCGTGCGGGCTTCTTTCACAATGTCCACGATCTCCTGGTCGCGAAGAGTGCCGCTGATACCGTCCGTCATGAGCACGAGAAACGAGAACTCGGCCGGTGCCAGGTCAATTCGATGCATGTCTGGTTCTGCCGATACTCCAATGCGTTTGGAGTGGATGTCGCCAAAGGCTCGCGTGTTGGCCAGTCCGCTCATGCGTTCTTCTCCGAATGAATCTGTCACAAAAGTCGCCGCATAACGCCGCAGCCGGTTTGCTTCTATCGGAGAAGATGGGTGGTGGTCATTAGTGATAGGGATGGCGGCACCCGTGTTTGTTTCGCAGAGGAGTATCCTAGTATCGCCGACATGCGATACCAGCAACGAAGACGGGGCCGCTGGGTGCCAGAATGGAGTGGGTGTAGGCGTGGAAATCATGACCACGCTGCATGTACTTCCGCCGATAAACCTCTTGGGCCCTCCAATCAGGCCCGGAGGCGTTTGGCTCGGGCTGTGAAGAATATCGTGTTCGTTCAGTGGCTGGTCGGACTGAACAAGATCGTCGTCCTTTTTCGCTGCCTGCGCCGACACAAAGTCTAAGTCGGCCTTGAGAAAGGCGTACTCAACCACTTCCTCCATGGGGATGCCTTTGACCGGCTCTCTCCTGCTCATGTTGACCCCCAGATTTCGTGAAAGGTTTCTCGATGCTCCTTCTGATTGGATGCACGAGAAATGAGGCGGCTTGAATCGTTTAAAGTACCCGCCAACAAGATTTCTCCACGACTCGACTAACTTCGATTCCCGTTCCGTAACTATCTCGGTATTCGCAGTCTGAAGAATGGGCAAGCTCGCCCGGTTTAAATCGAATCTATAAGATGCCGGCCGCTCGCTTCGTTCGCGTTTCTCCTGGGCAGCTGTGAGTTTGGTTTTCAAGCTGGACTGTATTTGAAATTCCGCGGCGCTCTCTTCAATGTACCCGTGCAGTCGATCGCGCAGAAAATCGCTGCACTCGGAGCCTCCATGGCCATCAAACACGCCAAAGTAGAACACTTGGGGATCACCACTGGCGCTGTCCACCCCTGAAGGCACAGTAACCGACTCAGCACCAGATGCACGACGAATTGTCAACGACAATGGCGATCGCCGCGCAAATGCCGGTAGCGCAATCACGCCAGCCTGGTAGGTATCCTCATTGTATGGCCGAGACCCACGAGAGGCACAAGCTCCGAAATGATGCTTGGCGCTACGTAACGGGATCCGCACGACGGTTGTGTCACGGGCAGCGCCGGGGGGCGTCTGGATAGACGCTGGCGATGAAAGATTGGCTCCACCAGTATGCGGTGTCGACGCAGAGCGCGGCAGTTTGTGAAAGGACGTCGGTCCGTGGGAATCAGGATGCAGCGACGAAGACGGCAGATGGGTGACAAAGTAATCGTGCAGGTACCGCCGCGCGCCGGCTATCGTGGGGCGAGCTACCTGGTCATTGCTGCATTGGCGTGCGAATGTAGCGATGAGGCCTTTGCTTGACATGAGGCGCTGCGTACAGTGCTGTGCAGTGCTTTGTTGGGGCCGATGGAGGGGCCTAGTGTCGTACCAGGCTCCAAGTCTGGCTGTCAGGAGTCGCAAGCATGGGCAATGGCATCCAACGGTGGATATATATAGCAGAGAGGGAGAGAACCTCGCAGACTCACAGGCAGTTCATAGTCAAGCAGAGGTGGAGAGAAGAGGAGAAGGAGAGGTTGAAATGAGACCGGGAAACAGGTACGGAGCAAGTCGTAGATGATGTCGTTGCGCCGGACTAGGCCGAACACGGCAAGTCCACTCTACAACAAATTAACGACATCATTATTCTCTACACTTTGCATTTGATGAATATTAAAATTTCTCAATTGCCTATTTTCTAACGTATCAATTGGCTCGTAAAAACATTCACTTTCTGGGCTTGAAATTCGAATTCAAAACGCGGCGAGAAATCCTGAGCGGTGAAACAAATGTCTACCAACGTTGATCATGCCTCCAAAGCTGCTCGATCAAGTCAACTGAGAATTGAAAAAAGTAACAAAAGAGGTAAAAGAAGAGAGAAGTAACAGTCTAGAAACACCTTGTACAAGAAGCAACACTCCTAGAAAACCAATACCTAAACACCCCCAGAGCAATTTTCCGCGGAAAACATCTCAAAAAAGATGTCCGCTCTCTCAACGTTTTGCATCCCTTCCAGGAGTACGGCCACTGCCAAATGCATGACCCTCTTTGCTGCCAGGAAGACCAGTGAAGACTTTAGCCATACTCACATTGCGGATTCGCACCGGCTGGAACTCGTTCTGACCAAGGCGGATCACTGGGGTCACTGACATCTTGACCTTTGCATTATTAATGAGAGCCAGATCAAACTCCGTGTCCATATTCATCATAATGGTCGGATCGTACGCCTCTTCAATTTCTGGGAAGTGACACCGCGCATCGTACGGCAAGGAGTAGACCTCCAATCCGAGATTGTGAGCATCACGGACAATCTCCTCCAGCGACCTTTGTGTCGCAGAGCTCGTTTCCCCTGGAGACAAAAGAGGCTCGAGTAGGCTCTGTAGGATAGCCGTGTGTTCTTCACGGTATTTGTGGCAGAAGTCCTGAAACCCAGGCATTTCGGTGGCCCGGATCACGCATTTGGAGATTGCATTCAAATAATAATGCTTGGTGGTTGCTGAGATTTCTGTACCAGGAGTCAATAAGCATGTCGTTATATAAGTTTTGTGTGGGTAAAGGAAAGATACTAACCGTGCGTGATCTTCTTTTTGTGATTCGAGATCTCGGTATCGATTAAAGGATCGCAGCCACGAACAACCTCGGTGTACTTTAGAATCTTCTTGCAAAGATAAAAGTTGACAACTTTTGCCGCATAGCGCTGCTTGTTGCCCGGACTGTTCAGAAACCGGGTTGCTATTTCTGGGCTGAGGTGGACCATCATATAGTCTTTAAGACGCATCGGCAGCTGCTCTGGAAGGAGAGTCACGTCTTCGCCGAGTGCATAAGTCTTTGCAAATTGGTCAGACTTAGTCCATAGTGATCGAAAGTGGCCGGCAATGTTTGCGGCGTTTTTCTCGAATTCAATCCCAGCATATGATGGATCCTTTTTTGAGCTAGCGGCAATCATTGCTTGCTCCTCAGTGTTTGTAATGGCTTCGTGTAGCGGACGTTGAGCATTAACGGTCTGCAAACTCGGCTCACGGAGCTGAACCATCGGCATAAACAGGCCCTGTAGCCTCTCTCCGGCGTTTGACCCGTCCAATCCAGGCCGACCAGACTCAGGCGGACCACATCCAGGCGCTGGGAAACGGAACGTGCCACGATGCGAAACAGTCTGGGCTAGTAGATTGCCGGACCAGGGACCGCGTCTGGTTGTCTGTGGGTACATAGGCGCAGCCATTGGAATCGACCCCTGTTGCTGTTGCAGCTGAGGGGGATTGTGTAGATGAACAGAGCCCCTGACAGACTGTTGGCCCATGAAAGGTGAAGAGTTCTGGTAGTTCGGATAGTTTTCGAAGCTCATGTAGTAGGGCTGTGATGACTGCACAGGAGGCAGACCTGGTGGAGGATGAGGGGTGTTCTCTGACATGGCAAAACGACGTGAACGTAGCGACCGAGGATCTTGGATCGTTCGAGACTGGTTGCGTATAGTAACCTCTTGTCTATGCACACGAGCCTGCAAAGCCTCAATCTCGTGATGGAGATTGTTGTTTCGCTCGTGAAGAGCTGCAATCTCTTCATTTCTCGACCGGATTGTCTCTCGAGCACTGATTAGCTCCTCTTCAAGCACACGAATCTGCTCGGACTCAGAGATGCGAATCCGCATGGTATGTGGACTGCGAGGAGCGCTCAGCGTGCTCCCAGGAGTTGAGGGAGGGACGTGATTAGACATGGATATGACTATCACAGTCGTCACACTTGACGCAGCTAGAGTAGGTTTGACGACTAGCGCCAAAAAAGAGTCAGCAAAAAGTATATAAACAAGGAATAAGTATAGATATCTCAACATCAATGAAGGAGTATCTAAACTCAAAGAAAGATAAACAGGAATTGGGAGTTCTTTGATACCAAAGATAGCTTTGATCAAGGTAAAAGCAAAGATATCACAAAAAGCCAGTGTAAAATGAGAGTTAATTCTAGTTGTTGATGTGAAAACACTCACTAAAGACTAAAGATGAGTGTGAGGAAACACTCTGTGTGTGCATAAAGCAAAAAGATAACCGCCTAGTTTCCAAAGTAGAAGAGAGAGAAGAAAAATAAACACAAAGCCCTTCTTGTACGCGTTGCTGGGCTGGCGCGATGCCTAAAAGGGATGGAAACTACCAACGTGATATTGTTAACATCTAAACTTTGGTGACTTCAGCGGATCTTTCCTTCAACTTGAGCAATTTTTGAGTAAATATTGAGAAGGAAGAAAGAGATCGATGTCTATTAGAAAGAATGAATATAAAGAGAAGAATACAAAGATTTGAAGTACAAAGTTCTACTTGATTTGGTTTGTAGAACTCATACACTGTTGATATCTAATACACATGTCAATTTTGGAAGGAAAAGTTGTGGATCTGATCTTTGAATTTTAAATTCTTGGTCCACAGTGCTTCCCAGGCAACGTGAGTATAAAGCTGATGTTTAAAAATACTTCAGAATCTTTCTAAATAGTAGTAAACTCAAGTCATTATACTTGCTCATGCTTCTTGCCAATTTACCCCCTAGTTATAGGAATAGACACTTCTTTCAGAGAAACTTCCCTCAGTCTAGCTGGAGCAGGCCGTCACTTTGGAAACAAAGGGTCAATTGAATTGACAAGAAAATTAAACAGAGAAGGAGGTGCCTGTATTTCATTTGAATAGAAACTGGTTGACTTCTTTATCAGGTGAGATTCACTTTGGAGTGTAGATTAGATACCCAGTGAGTCATATATCTGTATATACATACGTAATATATGCAATTTTGATTTATTAATGTTTTTTTCCTTTAAATATTCTTTTGGCTGCCACTGATGTCATTAATTTACTGATATCAACTGATTTGTAATCTCAAACGGAGCCTCATCTGGTGTTCTTCCAAGGCTTCAAAGAGTTTTCTTGTACTGCAGTGGTATAGCAGCATATTGGACCACCACTTCAAGCTTGCTCCAAGTGCAAAATGCCTGTGTACTGATATTTGTATCTTTCGGTAACTGAGAAAAATATCAATTCATTTGTAAATGTATATTGATATTCGTGCACTATCACCTCAACTGTTGATATAGCAGCCAAGTCCACACATTCGCGGTGGGTCTCTAATTCCTTCAGGGCAGGCCACGCTCAAACGCTCATTTCGAAGAGAACTTTGAGGGGCATACTGCATTCTATAGCGCTGCTACTATCAGCATAAAATTACGTGAACTAGAAACCATGGGGGAAAAAAAAATCAATACGAGTACTAAAAAAATACTATTACTACCTCATGTACAAATAAACCCAAGTACGATCCACGCCCCTAGAAGAAAGAAGAAAAAAAGTAGCTACTAGAAAAGCAGTTGACAATGAGCAAGTGAAAGTCGTCTGGAGTAGTACCTACCGAGGGTAGCTTTGTTCCAGCCTGTTTCAAAGACAACATTTGAACAACTGGGGACAAGGGGGAAACAAAGAGCCATAGCTTTGGACACAAAGATTCCCCTATCGACAGTTAGAACAGGAAACCTACCAAACAGTCCTAGTGGCGCTGTCGTGGTCGAGGTTTTGAGCATAAATCTTTCAAGAAAAAAAAACATTTTTAAATCGCTTTGGTGCGGGTGAAGAGACTGCTGTAGACGGCGTCAACAACGGGCTGGGCACTGATTTGCTTTCCGCCAAAGAATCGTCCGTTCAAGCCTTTGATGGCGTTCTCGCCGCCTTGGACGCGGTCGAACTTGAGATAGATATCGCCTTGCGAATTCGGGTCTAGAGCAATGTGAACAACATGTCCGTATTTTTCCTCGCACTCGGCGCGGACGTCGTCTTCCAATTCTTTAATCCACGCCTCGCCCTCTTCCCTGTTGACTGTAAGTAATTTTCTCGGAACCAAAGAACGCAACGCTTACTCATTAGGATCAAACATATTGCGAAGCAAAACGCAGCGGCTTGCCATGTTGACGTTGACCGGCAGCGGCTTGGGCTCGGTTTTGGGTCGAAGCATCTGGATCTTCTCGTCTGCAGAAGGCTCAGGTTCATCTGTTCTCGCAAGTTTCCTCATCAATGCATCTCTGCTATAATTGTTGAAGTTCACACCGGCAACGTCTGTATCATCCAGAGCACTTGCTCCGCCTGTTCCCTTCTCGTTATCTCGGCCACCAGCACGGTCAAAATTGCTAGCGCCGCCAGCCTGGACGCCACGGCCGCCTTGCCCTGAGAAAGAAGAGCCCTGGAATTGTGCATTGCTGCCTTGGCCTTGGAAACGTTGTAGAAGATTCGCCGTTGATTCAGGGGTAAACTTATCGTTGCCAAGGCCAACCCGAATAGGTCTACCAGCAAGGTCGAACCCGTTCATCTTTTCCAATGCTTCTCTTGCCTGGTTGGGATCGCGGAACCTGGAGAATAAGTTAACATAGGATACAAAACCTAATAAAGGTGAAACTTACTGCACAAATCCATAGCCTCGACTGCGTCCAGTTTCGTCTTTTTGCAGTTGAACAAACTCGAGTTCGCCAAATGGTTCAAACACATTCTGGAGATCATTTTCAGTAATACTGAAATGAATGTTACCAACATACAACCTATGAAACGGCGCAGAGGTCGAGTGCTGGCCGCTTGATTCTGGATTACGGGCTTGTCGGTTTTTCTCCGCTTCGGTCAATTGAGCAATGATGGGAATTCCTAAAAGCTTCTGGCCGGTGAGCTGAATCGCAAGTGGAACGGATGATTCGTCCTTAAATTCGACATAGCCCACGCTGAAAGAAAGTTAGTGCTTTGGCTCTTCAGGAAAATCGAACGAGACTTACCCTTTTGATCTGCCACTAACGCGATCCTTGACAATCTGCGCTTCCTTAACTGGTCCCACCTTTTCAAAAAACGCAATGAGTTCCTTTGTTCTCAAACGAGCGGCGAGTTGCTGAACAAAAACAGTACGCTTGTCGCGTTCATCCTCATTCAATTCTTCGTCCGGGGCGGCGCTGGCACGCTTTGCGCTGCGGCTACGCCTTCTTCCCTCGCGTTCTCGTCGAGGAGGGCGGTCATCATCACGGTCATCCCGGCGGGAGCGGCCGCCACTGGGGCGATAGTATCTGCTGTCATCGTAAGGGGAGCGAGATCTCGAGCGAGCACGTCCACCACCGCGGTAGTAGTCACCACCACCACCATTTCCTCCAGAGCGATAATCATCACGACGACGGCGTCGGTCGCTATCGCGACTGCGGCTTCTCCTTCTGCTTCTATGGCTTCCGTTAGCACTGCCATGCTCGCTCCGCGGACTCTTCATTTCTTCATCCTTGTCGTCCCGGTCCCGTCGACGCTCACGGCTGCGATCTCCTCGGCGTCTGCGGTCTCGGTCGCGCGAGCGATCGCGGCGATCGCTTGTCTCGGTTTTCGAGCGATCATCGCGGTCTTTATCGGACGCTTCGTTGACGGAGGCGGCCGTGGACTCAAGGAGAGCCTCAACGTCGAGACCTGACATGCCGATGGATATGTTGAGATATCTCCCTTTTTGACCAAACACACACTGCAAAGGAAAGGAGGTTGATCACTTTTTGAGTGCTGTTAGAGAGGAAGAGCGAGATGTGGCGTGGTGAGCAAACCCTTCAGTTAGACGGTCTCCAAGCGCTGCGCGAAGCAATTGCCGATATTAGGGTTGAGTGACAATTGCCAGGTCAATAAGAGGGATTTTGGAAACCTGGCAGTAAGTGGTCTCTGAAATAGAGGAGTCGTGATAAGATGGAGGACGTCAAATCCGGGGCTGTTGGGCGGCAGCCAGCAAATTCTTGTATCACGTGAGTTAGTTGAAAAAGACCCACCTGGCTCCGCATTTGGTTATCGCCACCCAAAGCAGTAAGAAGAGAGTACGTACAATGAATTGTCCAGCTAAGCCTTACTTAATATTGTAAATTCAAGGTAATTAAGTTAATTATTCGTAAATGCAACGTAAACTATTATGTATTAGGGGCGGCGTTTATCAACAGTATCGCATATTTTTGGCTTGCCATCACCTGGCAAACAATATAAAAAGCACGGTAGAAAGAAACATGGCTGTTCTTTCCTAAGAATTCAAATCCGAACGACTTCCGTCGCGATTCCGGGAAACCCGAAGGTGATAGAAGCTGAATCACGGGTATATGAAGCAAACACATTTGGCAAAGAGGAAGATTTACTCTGCCTTCAAGACCTTGGGAGGCGGAATCTCAAGCTCCGTACCGAAGATGCGGTCCCAGAAACGACTGGTGACGCCAAAACCGTTCTCGTAATCGGCAAAGTGGTGTTGCAAGTGGTATTTTTTGAGCTGCTTGTAGTAATAAGGTAGGCTGGGTGGAACTAAATTAGTATAAAGGTCACAGATGTATGGAGGATTTAAGAAAAAACTTACTTGCGATGGTGGAGGAAGTAGTGGGTCAGATCGTAGCAGATATAACCAAAGACGCCACCACAGAATCCTAGCACTCCGGCGTACCAGTTGTGAAAGAGAATGGTATGCGCGACTTTCCAGAACGGAGCAGCGAGCATGACAAAGAGAGCCGGAGGCATGACTAGACGGTATCTGTCCATCGGCAGATAATGGTGAATGCCGTGCAGCAAGAAATGCAGACATATTCCGACCCGGTTATCCGGTAGCCATCTGAGGCAAATGTCAGCATAATTTCCAGAATTTACGGGATACATGGCGGATCATACTTATCAATGTGGAAAAGGCAACGGTGCAATAAGTACTCTATCAAAGTCCAGACGCACAGACCCAATATCCAATACGCGGCGGAGATGAGACGAAAGTCATATCCAGAAGCACCGACGTAAGTGCCGTACGCCACACACGGCAACCAGACTATAGGCACGACATACCATGCAGTTTTTGATAAAGGCTCCAAAAAGTTCCCAAACAAAGGTGCGGATTCTCCGCCTTTGTAGTGTCGGGGCCGATGGACTTGTTCCAGATAAAAGTCCTTTGAAAACCCTCCCCACCAGAGCTGAGGGAGCATAGGCTTTCGCAAATCCAAGAACTTGTGCTTGTTGTAATCGGAAGCATAGTCGGTCTCAACGGAAAGGTCTTCCTCTGTGGCCATGCCGGTACTTTCATAAACTGCACGGGTCGATCCGTTACTCTGTGTTCCATTGGTCGACTCAGTCTGGCCTTTTCCGCTTGAAACAAAGCCAATGTGATATTCTTCAAGAATCTCGTAGGCAGAATCGGAATGCTCGTGAGACGATAAATCTGCCAGTATTTCTTTGATATCCTTTCCGGCGTATTCCAGAATCAAGTCCTCACCACCGGGGTGGTCGTATAGAAATTCGGTCACATCGTACACTTTCGAATCCATCACAACATAACATGATTTGGTCGAGCTGTGCGACTGCACCTCGGCCTCGGTGAACGTTGGTAGAATTTTGCCCGGCATGGTGAATATCGTGGGTATCGACGAGTCGGCGGACGTTGAGAAACAATCAGGATTGGCAGGCTGTAGTAGGAAACAAAATTATCCTAGAAGCCGCAATCGAAAAAATAGTAGAAGCCAAGGGGTACGGTGGTTTGCCACGCGGGGCGAAGAATCCGAAGAGCGTCAAATGGCGTGAGCGGTATGCTAATGCTGATCAACTTCTGGGCAATACCGAGCTGTTACGATGAAAGTGATATTCTCAAGCCGTACTCAGGTGTTTTATTCCCTGGAAAACAACTTGTCGAGACGGCGACCCGGAAAACCGTCGGGGCTCGTCGTACGATCGGACAACGGACGGCGACATTTGCATTCACGTGACACGGCCAATCGCTCCTTCCGAAAAAAACATTTGCTCAGGGGCAGGCGCGCTAATCTATAATAGGACTAAGTCAGGCGCCGCCATCCCGATCCCCGAGACCCGACGATCGACTCTATTTGATCCTTTATTAGTATTATCCTTAAGCTATACGCAAGTCCTCTGATCCTACAGCAAGCTCTGCGGTGACAATTGGCCTACGTCAAAAGCAGTTCCGGCTTATTGGAGTTTTGTGTCATCATTGAATCAGATTTACTGAGTCGGTGTTTCTATGTACATTCAGTCCCGCTATATACGCAGAACAATCTCAGCCACGCTCTGTCATTTCAGACAGAATATCCCTACACTCAGCAAGGAGAGCCGGTCGTCAGAATGCTGTGGGTTTGCTGGGCATAGTTGCAGCCGTTGATGACGTTGGAGTCCGAGTAGCCAGCATCCCACATCATCACACCACCAAAGGTCGAGTTGCCCTTGGTCTCAGCAACGAGAGTGGCCAGGTCGGCCGGGGCGATGTAGTACTCTGCGCCGCCGCTGTTACCGTTGGCAGCCAGAGTCGAGGCGGGCACACCGACGAAGATCTTGGCGTCCTTGGATGGGGTACCAGCAAGGTATTCGGCCCAGGCGTTGTAGTTGAAGGGAGCACCGCCGTTGAATCCCAGAGAGCAAGGGTCGGGTGCGTATCCGTTGTTGTTGTAGAATTGGACCCAGAGGTAGTCAAAGGTCGAGTTGCCGATGATGATACCCATGTTGGGTTCAGGGATGGGGCACTGGGGAGCACCAGTGATGTAGTAGGTCTTGCTCGCGTCGGAAGCAAAGTTGGAGCGCAACTTGGCAATCATGTACTGGAACCACTGGCTGCTCAGGCTCATCTCGATATCAAAGTCCCAGCCGTCGACGGTGGCGTTGCCAAAGGGATGGGGCACTGAGGTGTTTCCGGAACCACCATACGAGTCCCAGAGGTACTGGCCGATCTGCTCAGCTTCCGCCTGGGAAGACAGAGAGTACGAGGCAGAAGCGCCTCCCAGGGACAGAATGACCTTGACGCCGTTGGCCTGGCACTTGGAGATCGACGAGGCGAGATCGTCGCACTGCTGGGGCTCGCCAGTCGTGCTGACGAAGCAGGAATTTCCGATGACGCCTGATGGCGAGATCTCTCCGTTTCCGAATTCATACAGGAAAGAGAGCACGATGATATCGATGCCGGCGTCTGCTGTGCAGTATGTGCTCAAATCGTCGTTCTCGGTAGTTCCAGCGCTGTTTGTGCCCCAGTATACAACGGTCTGGGCACTTTCTGTCGAGTTTGCGCGAGCTGTAAGTTTGCGGTGGGGGACTGCCGAAGCAACGGTGGCCATGAGACCGAGGCCGGCCGCGATCTTGGAAAGATGCATGTTGGATAAAGGATCGACAAGTTGTGGTCTATATATACAATGAAGGAATGAACGAGATCCGTCAAGGATCTTCTGGCAGCGTAAGGAGCGTTGACAGGAAAACAAGAAAGAAAAAGGCCGGACAGAGCTATGGCGTACTTATACTGATTAACTGGAGCAGGGTCGGCACTCGCAAGGTTCCATCTCAAAAAGCTTGACCATATCGGCACATGTTACATAGTCATTCATCTGAGATACGCATCACGCGGGGATGTAGCGTTCGACACGGGACTATTTTGCTGGTGTAGCAGCAGCTAGGCTGTTCTCGGGTTGGGAGACAATCATTCCAGTGAATTTGAGGCGTATTAGTGAAGCCCTAGAAGCGGACGGCAGTGAAAACGGGGTTGAAGGCTTGAAGCCAAGGGGCCCTTAGATCCAGGAACGCGGGCGTTTCATCTTGGATACGACGTTCCCGGCGATAGTCCTTTTTTTAAAATAATGCAGTGTCAGAGTGGCTTGAAGCTTGATGGGGGCCACCCGGAGAAATACTACCAGTGCACCGCATTCGGCGTTTATAGCAGATGCTTGACTTGCATGACAGTTGTGCTTTACAGAGTATGCGATGAGAGATCTGAACTGCTGATAACTGAATTATAGAGATATCATGCAAGTCATCACCGCTATGAGCATGGGTTAAAGATCTGCCCAGTCGATAACAGTTTCTTGACTTTATCTAAATTAGGCTATAACTAAGATCATTCCCGCTAAATTCATCAGCAAATTCTACGAGTAATTACACAGTATAGCTGCGATGGAATCCCCCAATTTCTAATAATAATTACAACAATTTACTTGAAAATAGACCCTTGAATTATTTGCTATGTCATTGCTGATTCGTGTGTTGGATGCTTGTTTTCTGAGTGCATTACCCCGTGGTTGTTATGATTGGCCCGCCCGCTTTACTTAGTAAATGTGACCATCGATCATTTCCTGACGCGGAATGGCAGCGTCGCAATGCCTACGAATTGTTTTCTTAATAGCCAGGTGATAAAAGTGTTGCATCGTCTCACATGAATCTATAGTTGTACGTACACTGGCACGGTATGGTCGGATGACGTTAACTGTTGACGTAGAGTAGAGCCCAAGAGCCCTATAAGCGTGGCTGTTTTCCGTCAGAATACCATGTCAGATGTTGGACATTGTATGATACTGTGGTAAGTGTGATGGTTAGGCGTGTCCAATGGCATTCCAGAGGACCTTTTGCGTTTAAGCACCCTTCTTGGGTAAAAAAAATCTGAGCCTCAAGAGCTTCACGTGTTCTGCTTAATCTCAATAGATTTGTCCAGAATATTTGCCCTCCAGGCGAGCTCCGCAGCGCCTTGAGCAGCGATATACTCCGATTGAGAAATAATCAGCTCTACCTTTTCCACCAGCCCTTGGACCACATCCCGAATAGCGTCTTGTAAAGTGTTATCCATACTTCCAGTAATAATGACCAGAATCTCCCCTGGCCGAAGAAAGTGCCACTTTTTCAAGAATTGACCCACGAATTCTGCCACGTAGAAAACATGTTTATCTATCTGTGAGCTGCTACTTAGATCGAATGAAGCCGCTGCATATATCTCAGAATCTGCTAGGTCTATTGCTTCACTGAGAGTGTCTGCGTGAAGTAAGAGCGCTTGATCGGTATAGTCAATCAGAAGGATGCTATGAGATGGGAAGCCTTTGTTAAGGCACGGTTCTCCATTCTCAATGATTTGATCGCATAATCCCATCCCATGTCTCGCATAAGCCGCGATAATTTCACGTGGATGATACTGGTAGTATCCGTCTAGCTTGCGAAGACTAAGGTATTCTGTCGTGTCGGAGATGTCTTCATTGTATAGCGCTATAATGCTCGGATAGCTTATTACAACGTATGGAAGTGATGACTGCGGGACCAGAGCAAGGAGCTTCTTTACTAATTCGCTAAGAGCTTTGACGTCTGATGAAGCGGCAAAACCGATTTTTTTTCGAAACGCCCTCCATACGTGTCGGGGGATATTGTTCCAAAGATCTTCCATCGAGGAGAATGGGGGGCTGAGCTTGATTAACATCTTTGCACTCTTGAGTTTTGCAGGATAGATAGGTTACCTAGGGTGTCTCGAACTTGACAACGAGAGGCGGTGCATCATTTTGATGTAATTTTAGCTCCCTTCAACTCGGCCGACGTCCCTGAAAGAGCCATCTGGGTAACGGAGAGAATCATTTTGATGTAATTTTAGCTCCCTTCAACTCGGCCGACGTCCCTGAAAGAGCCATCTGGGTAACGGAGAGAGAGAACCCTGTATATTTCTATAAATATGTTCATAGAATTTAAATATCTGATGGAGTCCTACCCATACGAAGCTGTAAGAGATATCCCTATCGCTTGTATCGCTTGCGGTGGTGAAGTCATTTGATCCACCTCGGGTATTAAAAGCCAGTATATAGAGATCAAGGCTGGAATTGAGAGCAGGTACATGTATAGTGGAAACATTTTTCGTAAGTTTTTGAGATGCAGCCTCAACATTTGAAATGGGTTGCGGGGTACATTTTCAAATGTAGGCTTTGGTCACATGAAACATAATTGTGTCATGGAGTGGCGCCCAATACAAATCTCAGTCCAACACGAATTTTTAAGTTTACTATAGGCTCTCATAGAGAACGTTAGCAATAAGTTAAAGATTAAACTACGACTCAAATATTAGTAAACATATAATTTATTTCACCCATACCGGTTTTCACAGGAACGTGGGTATTGTTCAGCAATGGTTGTGGCAATGCTCAGGGGTCTAATAATAGTTATACTATCACGTATAATTTAAGTATAATATTTTTACTACGATCTTATTAATATATCACTGTTTACCAATATAATAATACATATAGTTTGTCCACATCAGGGCTGTTTGACTCATTTGCATTCTCCGGCCGACATCATTAGTTTTGGAGTCTCTACTGCAAGATACTAATACCCGTCCACGATGTCTGATTTTCACTTTACTGGACAACATCTAGACAATAGTCTTGTCGCGTCAATCTCTAGTGTTCTCGCTCTAGCTGGTATTCCAAATCTTCTTTGGGGCAACTATCTATTAACCATCTACGGAGTTCCCACTATAGTTGAGGTGAATATTTCTCCCTAGGAAGCTATATTCGGTTCCAAACATCACTAATTTTGTCGTAGGGTGTTTCTTTTGTCGTGCCAGATACACATATTCAACATTCCTATGCCGCCTTATTAAAAGCTGGATTTCTTCCTTGCACGGAGACATTAGATTGTCCTCATTCAAATTCACCGCGATGCCGTTCGCCTGCTACACACCTGCATATCAACAATGAGCTTACGGTATCGTTGTATAGCAAGTCCGACATGCTTCAGGAGTTTCCAGACTTCGAGCTTACATCTAAGGATGACTGCGCGGATATTATACGTGCGTCCGACACTCGTCTTCCGCCGGCAATTCCAGGTCGCGGTCAAGGGCGTTTCTCTGCAGACTTCAGCTCTGTGCGAATCCCGAGTCCCCTGAGATACTGTGAAGCTATCATCTATTTACTTTGTCGGGATTACGACAGTGTCTGTGAGACTTACTGGATGTCAATTTTAACTTATATACTAGAGTTCGTGGATGAAATGAGTTTAATGGACGAGGAAGGACTGGGAGAAGGATATAAACAATTCTATCATGCTTCGAAAAAAGGAGACTCAGACATGTATCTCGTCTTGAAGGAGCTTCGTCGAAATCTGGTAGAAAGGCAACTTATTCCGGCCTCGCAACGTTCACAGACTGGTCTTGCTTCCTACTTTTAATACAATTGATTATATTCATATAAATAAAGAATTAAAGATGCTAGATGGTCACAGTTTTTAAAGCACGATGCAAAGTAATAATCTGTATTAGACTAAGATTGGCATGTGCCATACATGTAAGACGTGCGGTATATCCAACTCCCGAAGCGGAGTATACGGATATGCATAGGACGTGCCAATAAAGACTTTGGATCACTTGGGCCAGTCATTACTGTACTAGCGGCTCCGGATGGGTCGTCCATTGCTTTTTTAAATTTCTCTTCAATTTTGTGCGATCAGCGCTGCGGCACTTCGCTAATGCACTGCAGTCTGCATTTTCAGTCTGCAGTCTTGGTTGCACAATCACATAGTAGTGCTGCGCACTCTGATCGTGTCGGTGGTCCTGGTTGCGGGTTGCGCAACCTGTGATGTTCCTCCTCGCTGTCACGAGTCTGGACTCAGTGGTCTGGAGGCAGACAGACCCTTTTGTCGTTTACAATTGCCAATCCACGCAAATCAGGATCTTCGCCCAGGCCGACTAAGGATTTTTAAGTAAAACGCCTGAAGGATTGCCGGAGGTACCCGCAACAACGCCGACGCCAACATTATTATTGAATGAACAACAGATCACCGCCCCGTGTGGAGAAGTTGCGCTGACCTCAACCCAGCCTGCTGCTCGTGTCTCAGCTGCTCTTCGTTCATATTTGCATTGCGACCGTGTTATTTAATTTTCTTCGACACACCTCTGCTGTTGACTGTGCAGCGACAGCTCTGTCCGTCGTGTGCAGCCCCCAACTTCCCTCCAGCTGTCATCTTCGCCAGAGGAAACGAGACGAGACGAACAACATGGATTCAAAAACCCCCGAGTCGTTTCCCGTCAACCCGATAGTCACCTATCTGCGACAACTCAAAGAGAGCAAGCCCGGCCTGCCCCATGGCCAGCTGGTGTGCGTGTCGCCCAGTTCCTCCATCACCACCACCGCGGGGTTACTCCGCATCGCCAACCTGGTTGGGCCGCATATCGCCATCCTGTGCGTGCAGGCCGACATTATCGACGACTGGTCGCCCAAGACCAGCAGCGCGCTGGCTGCGCTGTCGAAAAAACACAGTTTTATTTTGTGGGAGGGTGGCCGCCAGCTGCTGCTGATGGGCAACGCCGTCTCGACCCAGATGCTGCTGGACCGCCGGCGGCGAAAGCGCGAGCAGATCGATATCGTCAAACAACAATACACAAAGGGTGTCGTTAGCATCGCCTCGTGGGCCAGTCTGGCAACCCTGTGGCCCTCGAGTGCCGAGGCCCATCTGCAGGAGAGCGACATTGCCATCTCAGCCTTGCGCCATGCAGCGCGCGAGACCGTCACAAGGGTCGCCCAAGTCATTCGCACAGAGATCACCTCCGACAGCAAATTCAGGGAGCAAGAGGACCAAGCAGACGACAACAATAATGACGAAGATGTCGAGAGCAGCGCCGCTATTGACTCAACCATATTGCCTTCAGCTGAGCTTTCGACAAGCTCGCTGGAGCCGCCAACGCGGCGCACTTCCACCATTTCCCTCACCCATTCCATTGTCCAGCGATCCGACCCGTCGCCGAAATTCGCTTCACAGGAGGTCAATAGCGTCGAAGACGACACCAGCTTCGCCCAAGATGCCGAATGGTCTCAGAAATCGCTCGAGCCGCCGCAGCTTGCGCGCGGTTTAGTGTTGGGCTTGCCGCAGCGCGGTAACTCATCGTTTGCCTCTGTTTGGTATAGAGACAGCTGTCTTGCAGCTGGTCGTGCGAATCGTGACTTTGTCGTCGGGTTTTTCTGTCTAGAGTCCTTCCTCGAAGTCTCGCGCGAGCCCGAGCTGCTCACGCCGAGCGTGCCCTTTCAGACAGAGAGACAAAGCTCTACAACCGACGAGGAGAAGGACCAGGCGTTTGTTATCTTCTCACGGCTGCCTTTCGACTGGCGACAAGTTCGCGCAACGCATTACAATACATACGACGACGATGCTAATTTAGAAGACCCCGAGGGAGCCAACATTGAAGCAAAGCTGCTCCATACTTTAATGGACCAGGCCATGAACGCTATCCAGGAGGATGAAGAAGAAAGCGACAACAGTCAACCTCGTTCAAGCGGACTGCTACATGTGCCGGTGGTCACACTGGGATGAGCATGGAGTCTTTCAGACGTGGATATCTGTCATTGATTGACAGGAGTGGCTGCTAAGTATATTGTGGGAATGGAAGACATATGGGATAGAGGGGCTGGAGTACAGATAGTGACGATGTTTATACCGTTGATTTAGGGCATGTCGATTACGAGCTACGTTAGCCTGAAAACAAGTGCTATATTACGATGCAATGCAAAAATTATTTATACCATTTTTTAACATATGAACATGAAAAGATTGAAGATATCAGTAGAATTACCCTAACACCGCTTCTTATTGGGCCAGCATTGGCTATCCCCGCACGGACCAAGTGGTGGCGACGACTTCTTTTCGACTTCATATTCGAACACTTCAAATAATATCTTTCGACTTCAACTACTGCGTTCGGATTCTGCGCTCAGAAATCCCTCATAATGCCTTGAACTTCCAGCCAGTTTTTTTCTTTGTTTCTCGGAACCTCATTCGACATGCCGGATTCTCCCAGTGCCGAGTCGGACGCATCAGAACCGCCACTTGTCTGACATCTACGTTGAATACTATCAAATTAGTAACGAATACTCTTTCTGATATATAACAGTATGGAGTCGGAGTACCCCCCGCTCCCCTCCAGACGCCTCTCAACACGACCAAACCATGCAACAGACCACCAACCATCCACGCCCACTAATACCAATGCCATTTTCAGTTCTTCCGTAGACCGTTTTCGCGGAATGGAAGTAAGCCCCAATGGCTCCAAAACAATGTATAAAATCCTCGCGCGCGATGGCGATGCCGTGCTCGAGTATGTGGATACTGCTACTACGCGGTATCGCTGGCAGGTGTCCAGTGCTAGTCTGAGGCGCAATAGCCCTTTTTTTTCTGCCCTGTTAGATCCGAATAAGTTTGCAGAGGGGAGGCTGTTTCAAGAGAAGGTATCTCGAGTAAAGCAGCAGAAGGAATCTGTGGCTGAGCAGCCCGCCGCTGATCACGGCCCGACGGCAGAGGGACTCCCTCTGGTCGGCTTGAACTTGAGTCGATTGACGGGCAAGCATCGCATAGAGATTCTGGAGTTGTTCCTGAAAGTGATCCAGTCTTCAGATGACGAGGGCGAATACAAGAACGTGCGGCTGGCGGAAGAAGTAAGCCAGCAACCAATATCGGTCGTGGCCGGTGTATTGGAGATTGCAGACCTATTCAGCTCCTCGAGCATCATCCACGATGCCTTGAAGCGGGCGGGTTATGTGCCCTCGCTCAAGGGGAAAGTGTCGCTGTTGTCGTTCAGCTCGTCTTTGCTCAAATTGAGCGAAGACCGGATCCGGCAGATTCTTTACGTTGCGTTGGTTCTGGAGAATCAGGCAGTGTTTCAGGTCTTAACACATGCGCTGATACTCCTTGGATCGACGAATTGGACAGATGGTCTTGGTGTTGGGAAGCATGGCGGCCATATATGGGCGTATTTCCCGAATGGCATCGAAGGTAATTTACATTGACTTTTTTGACTTTTGTTACTTTTCTAACCGATTCTATAAAGAGGAGTTATACTATAGACGACAATGTATATTGAATACTGTTACAGACCTACAAGCTCATTTTTTGCGTGTCTTTGGTGCATTGGAAGACGAGACCGAGCGCGATGAAAAAGCCCCCTCAAAAACCACCCTACCCATCACAGCAGTGGCATCAAACACGCGTCCCATACAATGCCGCTGGGGGTTCAGCAACTCGCGAGCGTGTGATTCATTCCATCTCGGCGAAATGGTCCGGTTCTTTTCTCTGAGATCAAAAACAATCTTCCTGGGTTCTACACTGATTGATCCGCAAAGCGAAGTAGAAGCAGAAGAAGAAGAAGACGACGACGACGACGATGTAGATGAAGAATTTGATAGTCAAACCAAAACCACTACTACCATCGCTTCCACCGACATCCTATCCATCACCGCCTCCCTCCGCCAAATCCCCGATTATCAAATCGACCCAAACCACACGGGATGCGGAATCCGTCGGCGTCTACTCCCAGCGCTCGACTGCATCGACGGCTTTATTGGCCACCGGCGCGCACCCGTTGGGTTGAAGGAAATCAGGGACTGGAAATACCAGAGACATGGCAACCCTGATTCATGGAAGGACCGTGGTCGGCCGGCGGTCGAGACGGTCGATATCCATGCGGCGAAGATTGTGGGGGTGCGGACTGGTCGGCACAGGGAGAAGAAGGCTGTGGGGAAGAAGAAGATTTCTTCTAATGCGGCGATTGAACAGACGTCGTGGAGAGGCTCGCCCGAGGCAGAGGCTAGAACGCTGTTCACGGCGAGGAAGAGGAGCTGGGAGAGTTGATCAGCTAGCGGCAAATTTATGCATTGTGAAGATGAAACATGCATCTCGCCCATCAATTGAAATATGCGCTACCATGTTTTGCCCACCGGAGTGGCTCGTTCTCATTCGCCACGTTGACGATAGACTGCTCAACAATAGAATAAACCTGACGTCAAATAGACCTCAAGATGTATGAAATTACCAGGGGAATCTGTTACAATACACACTGTACACCCGTCATAGACTAATATCCACTAGTAGTTATACTAGTTGGTGTCTAGTGGCTTCAGCATGTAGAAGTTAAGCAGATTTATTATTATTACCGCTTTAGGAAATACACAGTCCCCTCCTTTTCAACAACAACAACTTTCCAAACGTTTCTCGCACTCCTGTAAGGAGGCGAAAAAGGGTGCAATTAGAATTAAAAATAAGAATAAAAATGAAACGACCTAAACGTACCTTAATCGACATCGACCGGTCTGGCCATTGCTCTTGTGTTCCGTGGGTTTCCCGTATCAGAGTGACGTCTGGGTTCCTCGGTATTTGTTCGGTGGGTAGCTATGGATGACACAAAGCTTAATGCTTGAGTAGGTAGGTGCTCGCGTGACCAAGTACATCGGTTGTGTATTAGGATTATCATAAGACTGGGCTGGTAATAGTTATTGTCACGTAAATCGAATGATGGGTGACCTTGGTTTATACAAATCGAAAGAGCGTCTTTCTTTTATTTTGCGTTGCACTTCTTTAATGCAGTCTGATCCAAAAGAGGAGAAACAAAAAGTCGGACATGAGCATCATCACAGAGATCCGTATACAATAAATGCGTGTTTGTACAAACGAAGGTCATAATAACAATAATAATTGATATAGGCACAATCGTAGCATGTACAGCCCAGAACGAAAAAACATAAAAATATATCCTCAACTTTTGTTATACTCATGACCAAAAAATAGTCAAGCTAATACACCGAGCTGTCCAGCATATAGCCAAAATCTAGATCCAGATTACTCGCCCCTGGGAAAAAGGAGCCCGTGATTTGACCGGTATTCGGATCGTAGGGAAGATACTCGTCGAAAATGTTGTTTCGCGAGGATGATTGAGATTCACTTTGTGTCTGTTGCTGCTGTTTGTCCAGAAAGTCTAGAGCGTCGGGCTCCAAGTATGGCAGCGGAGTTGGGATCTGTTGTTCTAAGAGAGAACTCTCCAGAACAGAGACAAAACTGTCAGGAGGGTTGAGCATGATCTCGTCATTGGGTAGATCGCTAATATCTAGATTTAGAGGCTGTGCAAGACTGTGCAGCAAGTCATTGCACCGTTTCCAGGCTCGATGCGCTGGAGCACTCGTGTGGGACAGTTCATGAAGCCATTTGACTGACTTTTTCGCCGCGTGTGACACTTCCACGGCTTTTTCGGGAACATGCTCAGCCCGGAATGATAGCTCCAAGAGAAGAACTGTGGTGGCTTGCATCAGATAGTGCAGTAGACACCACCACGGCGAGATCTTGTGCAGCAAAGAGGCTTCTAGGTTGTCAGGTAAGAGACTGATAAGCCCCGTAGCCGCGTCGATGCATTCCGCTGCTGTTTTGCAACAAAATTCATATGTGCCATCAGTTTGACAGTGCTTCTCAAGCCGGCAGAGACACGGCCGCGTGATGGATATCTTGGTGCTATAGTACGAAAACGCAAGGCTGGTTTTCTGGGTAATCATTGACTGGGCTGTGCCCAAGAGTTTAAAGTCATACGACTCCGGAAGATGGGCCAGCCATGCATTGGCTTCCAGAGTGAGACTTTGAATCGTAAACTCTAGACTGGGCCATGGCGCCTGCACAGCTTCGGCACTGTACAGTTTCATATTCGCTCGCTTGGCGATCGAAGTGAGCGATGCGAGATGGAAGAAGTAGAGTGACATGCTGGATGGAAGTGACTTTAGCCAGTCGTTCTCACCATTGTCGGATTTGGCTCCAACTGTCTCAGTATTGGAATTGGTATCTTCTAGCTGGGACGGGCTCGCCAGTGTCGAAGGAGCTGGGGTCCAGTCGTGCACCCAGAGACCTCTTCGCGAGTGGTTGCTAAGCATCTGGGCCGCTTCTTGTTTTTGAAAGTCGCTCTCGTCGTAAGGGATTGGGACTGGTGTCGTGCAAGCTCCATCGGCAATGCAGCAGGGCCGGCCGGTGATATCGTTTAGCAAGTGATCCATGGAGTACAATGCCCACCAGACGCGATACCGAATCTCCCTGGAGGTATCTGAGGTGCTGGGGTCTACGTTTCGTAGATGAAGTCCCAAGGCTATTGCGCCCCGAACAGCACATCCACACAGCTTCCATGACCTGTTGTATTGTTAGACAAAAGAGAAGGCCGAGCGAGAAAATTCCGGGCTTCTTGCCTACCGATTGATTTGGCCCGTAGCCAGAAGGTAGAATGATGTTAGACCTTCTATCTGTAGCTGTTGCAGATCAGGGTGATCGAGCATTGTATCCTGCAACCCGAGAGATCGGGCTCTGGCAAAGTAGACAGAATGATCTTCGAGGTCCAACTTCCAATCTGCCGAGATTAAATGAGCGTACACAGTCGCAATGGCAAAGATAAGATTTAAAATAGCAAGCCATTTGTTGCCGGGCTTGACAGTGGGCTGGCTGAAGAAAAGCTGATATTGAGATATGAAAGTTGACATTCCAATGATTGGGAATGATGGATGGACCGATTTGAAGTAAGCCCTAAGAAGCAATTCTGCAACTTTCTGCGGCGGCGTTCCGTAAGTGTGCAAGTCCTCTAGAAAATCAACGTTCTTGTTGTCTTCGTAGAAATTGTTGGAAGTAACCAGGTTATCGTCATTTTCCTCCGGTGTCGGAGGGGGAGACGACTGTTTGATATCCAGAACATCCTCGCTCACCCTTTTGCGCAGCTTCTGCAACCAAGATACTTCGGAACTTTTACCAATGTACCCAGTTGCACGAGAAGAGTCATCCCGATTAAAGTCTTCCTGCACACGGTCCGTTCCGGCATGAGACACGGCGGATGATGATCTGGACTTGCGCTCTGAAGCGTCATTGACAAAAAGAGAACGACCTCTTGAAAAGGCTGAGGCGGTCTCGGATTGCTCGGCAAGTACTGATTGATTGGAATCCTGCTGTTGTCAGGATTGACACAATCCACTCATTAAGACAGGACCTACGCATGTCATGGCATTGCTCATCAACTGCTCATCTGAGACCCCGAAGCGTATACTCATCTTTCGTATGACCTCCTCATACGTCTGAACTTTGGCTGACAGAGTAGCGAGTTGACTTTGCTACCGTCAGACTTGATATGCAAAAGAAGTAGTTTAACATACCGCTTCGACTTTTCTCTCTTGCCATCAGTATAACAGCAGATAATCCCAGCTTCTCTGCAGTTTCTGCATCCGGATTTATCACCCGTGCACTTTGTCTTTCTCTGACGGCAAGATTCACAGGCTCGGCGAACATGGCGGCGGTGAAAGCGTCCGATAGAGCTCAGTGATGCTTCCGAGCCCTCGGGAAGGCGAGGAATGGCCATCTTTTTCGAGCCTTTGATGTCTGGCTCTCTCTGAGGTGAGCCCCGGTCATCCTGTTGAGACAGCTGTTAACACACTTTTCTTTTTTCCTTTACGGCTCGTGAGACTTGTAGGCTGGGAAGAAGTGACGTACTGTAGCTGATGGAGGACTAAACAGCTCTACCTCTTGATAAGGCAGGGCGTAGCCGCCTGGCTGCATTGTCCATCCCTGGAAACTAATTGCATTCATGTTGGTTCTTGTGTGGTCACAAGTCTAGAAAACTAGAGTGGTTCCTATTTCAAGCAGGAATTGGCAGACATTTGAGACTCAGTCCCCAGGCATTGAAGATAAAGCCTCGATGTCCAGGAGCAAAGCACTGTCTGGATGAGGTATTCTAGGACCAATTCCGGCGTTGACAAAGGGTCTGTATGGGTTTGAAGAGATATTTGATAAGATCTAAGAATAAGATGATATGATATGCACTAAAGAATATTGAAGACCATTCTCTTTCTAAAATAACAAATACATGACACAAGCGTCATACCCAGTGTCGATTATATGAAGACCCCAGGGCATCTTATAACGTGGCAACATACACACTACCTACTTTCTAAAATGGGACAGACTGATCAGGCGGCGAGAACCCGGAAACAATCTGCGAGTGGGGAGGGGTGGAGAGGGACTTTGAGTGTCTGGTAGTGCTTTTTTTTCACTGTTTTAGAATTTCGCAGTATTAAATTGGTCAATCCTAACCTTCCTTTGCAGGTAAAGACTTGGGGCTAGACCGATTCGGATTTGGAAACAACAGTCGGAGCAGACCTCCGTCCGATCAATCATTGCTCGATGATCTTATCAAGGAGGCAAACTAATGTGGCAAGAGGAGAGTCATATCTGAACTGTCCAAAGAGATTTCTCATAAGTGATTTGAAGCTTGTACATCTCGCCTCCCAATGATCTCTTTGCTGTTCTTTTCGGTCATCATAGACAAATTTATGTCAGGAGTAGGAAGGGTATTATGTCGCTAAGTTTAGTTAAGAGCTAATTTTCTGTTTTGGTTTCTTGTAGTACCAGGTCAACCGCTCTCGTGGAACCCGGGGATTCATACAACGGCGATTTTGCGCGTTTTTTAAACAATACCCACTGAGTTTGAAAGCTCATACCCGGCTAAAGGGGTAGTTTATTAGTGTTTGGTTGTTTCACTGGCCTGAAAACATTCAAAAAGATGAGTAAACAGAAGTCAATTCATTCAAAGGTCTAGTTTCATAGAATTCGGAAAGTGTCAACTATAACCTTCTTTCCAGATAAATATCATCTGATTAAATGAGTTATTGTTTCCTTGGTTCTATTTGCTAAGCCCATTGATTTATGGCTCAAAATACAGTCTAAGAAGCAGTTCTAACAGTAGTTCTCTAAAAGTAAGGTTTGTTTAGCTATCAATTACCCCTGTCTCTGTACAATTCGGCACATGACAAAAAAAAAATCATCTGTTTCGAAGTAAACGGCGGACTCAAGTCTTTGGTCACACCGAATTGACCGAGAAATGACCTTGGGAAAATCCCCTGTAGGTCTTTACCTCAGTTCCATGGACAAGGCGTATTTTTTACACACACCCGACCAATCCGAAGTGGAGCGATAACTCATGATGTTGACGTCTTTAGCTGTCATTGACGACGCTTCGGTAGCTTATTCGGGGAGTAAAGCATTAGTGATTTGGATTTTGTTGCAATTTTTTAAATTACTGGCTGAGGGGTTTTGGCTGCGAATGAATTTCCGTAAATGGAAGTTGACGAATAGAGGACGAGAGGCAGGTCTAAGCAAGATAGAATCAAAATTCAGTAATTGCTCTCTAGAGGGCTGAGGAACATGAAATATGATCAGCCGGAGCGAATGCGTTCAAGATTAAGATATTGACACGAAATGATAATACATCATTGATGTATTCACAAGTACATATGTTATGTAGTACCAGTAGACAGGAAGGCCTAATTGTAGGTATAGATACCAAGCAACAATGCATCCAATCAATGAAGATATTTTCAAATTCATTACGAGACAATCTTTGGAGACTTAAGAGTTGTAAGACGATATAAACAAGATCCAAACAGACCGAACAAAACCAGCTACTACTCTACATTACATTTGAACCGACAACTCCGTCTACTGTCGTTCGTGCCAGCGCACTTCATAAATTAGATGTCTACTTGCCAGTTGATACTGCACAACTTTTTCCAAGAAGAACAAAAAGTGAAAATATGGGATAAGAAATTCATAAAACAGCGATTTTCTATTCGTCAAACCGACCTCAATTACTCAATCAAGAAACCCTCCGCAACACTCTTCACATCCTTTGAAAAGCCAACATCTTCATCCATCTCGAGCAACGATACGCTAGATACGTCGACGTCGACAAATGGCGTTGTCTTGGAAAAGCGCACAGACATAGGGAAGAACTCGTTCTCATCCGCATCCGCATCAACGACTTCAAACTCAAAGCTACCCGAGCCAGTATCCGCGTCGATTGTGCCAATGTTCCACTCCAGACTATCACCAGACACTTCATATACAGCATCGAAGCTGGAAACCATTGGTTCTGTGGCTCCATATGGAATAGTGACCGCAACGTCCCGTAGGCTGTCCGTGCCCGTGAGCTCATATTCAACAGTCACTGTTGTCGACTCGGAGCCCTTGTTCACCCAAACGGTAAAGGTAATGGGGAGAACGTCACTGTCGGAGCCGGAATTGGCAACGCGCCATCGCAACACGCCAATTGCGTTGTTGGCAGGGAAGCGTTTGGAGGTGTCCTTAAGTTGGATGATATTCGAGTTAGTGAACAAGGCCTTGTCCACATTGGGATGCGTCCGGAACTGAGCACCGTTGCTTTCACCAGTTTGTAGGTCTAGCTTAATCTTGGTAAAGGCTTGGTCGGAGATTCGAAGCTGAAGATCGCCCTTGACTTCAAAAGATTTGAGAGCACCCTCGCGATTGAGCTTGGCTGAGATGGTTTCCGCAACTGTGATGTGGACTGCTTCTCGGTCGCCAGAGAGTGAGGGACGAGCATCGGAGGCTGGCACGACAGGGGTGGCTGCTTGAGAGGAAACCAAAGGAGTCGATTCCTCCGCTTCTGGACCTAGGTCCTCGCGGACCTTTTCGTATATATCGGTTGTCTTGGACTTCTTTCCAAGCTGCATACCTTTGCCACGGCTAGGAAGTGGTCTGCCACACGGTTAGTATTCAAGAGATCCAGGTAACAGGGATATAGCAGTGCATACTTGGCGAACGTTTTGTTCTTCTCGGCTTCGTAAGAATCATATGTCTGAGGCACAGCAGGACGAGCGGGAGGCGTGTACACGGGATATGATGGTGCCCGGGGACCCATTCCCTGGCCACTGCGGGCGGCTTCTTTGCGCTGGAGTTCCAGTTGCTTGGCTTTCCTCTTCCTTTCTTCGCTAGCTTCCAATTCTTTGTTCTAGAGACAGTCAGCATGTCAAGCCGTCTAATGTGTAGGGGTCGACAAACCCTCTCAATAATTTCCTGGATCCTCTCCTCATGACTTTCCATTTCCAAGAATGTCTTGATCTGGCTGAGAGAGAGGTTCTCCCGGTACCCCAGGGTCACCAGCTCATCAAAGGCGCTCAGCAGCTCAAAGGCATTCCGCACGATCTCGCGCTCGTCCAAACTCTTGCATATGCTTGTAGTCACCTGAGCAAACAGGTGGAGGCTGTCGATATCTTGCAGAATGTTCGATTGCCGGTTGGTGATGAGAACGATGTACAGTTCGTCCAGGGGCTGGTAGACGAAGCGGACATTGTCTTGTTCGACGGTCGTGTGTTGTGTGCCCGAGTCCGCGAGCTTAGGGAACGAGGCCAAGAGAGCTTCAATTCGTGATCGAGCAATCTCTCTGAACTGGCGGGACAGGACGGCCTTGCCGCCACGGGTGCATATTGAAGCCGCGAGGACGACCTGTGTGTGAAGCGATTAGCGACCGCATTAGACCCAGGAACACCAGCAAAGAACGCACCATTATTGATTGGATCAATGCCACTTAAAAGCGTGAAGTAAATAGAGACAGAGCCGCAGTGCAGGGGGGTCCGAGAGAGCGTCGAGGCCAGCGAGGCTTTTGGGGACTGGATTCCGCTGCTTGCTTCATCCCGCTTTGTTGTTCTCTCCGCGGGCGGCGGCTGATTGGGCGGCTGCCCGCGCTAGTTTCTCGCTTACTCTTTTCGGCGAAGGCTCGGGTCGCGCCTGCCTCTTGCTGCTTCTGCTTCTGCTTCTGCTGCTCCTTCCTGCCTGGCGCGGTTCGCCTCCTCGTCTTACTTCTTTCTTCTCACTTCTTACTTCAACCTCGCCATTTCCTCCTTTATTCCATCATCGCTTCGAGCACAAATTACGCGAGTGCGTGTTTTTTCAACACCGTCTGTGCATGCACTTTGCCTTGCAACTCTTTCCACTAGGGGCAACCCGACCGACAACGCGCTCCTGAACGCGCGCCTCTTTTTCTCCCGACGTAGGCCATGAGTGCACCATCATCCCTCCTCTTCTCAACAGCCATGGAAGACCCTTTTGCCGACACGATGGAGATGGCTTCCCCGTTCGTGGGAAACGTGGATGACTTTGAGATTGACATCGATATCATGGATGACCAACCTGGCAATGTCGACAACGACTTCGATCTTCAGGATGCCTCTCCCGCTGCAGGAGATGCATTGCCTGATGCCGACATGATGGATGATGTGCCAGAGGTCAATGTTACCGATGCATCAAACCATGAAACGCAGCCGCACAATCAGAACAGCGATACATTCTATCCCACCCAGGAGACATACGAATCCGAAATGGTAGACGAAGAGTACCAGGGAGATGGCGACGCCCCTATTGCAGACACCGAGCCGTTACCTGTCGAAGTTGCGCCTGCTGAAGATGCAGCGGCAGGGTCGGTTGATTCGTCCAAACCGGAAGATCAGCCAGCTACAAGCCTAGTAAATGACTCAAAGATTGAAGAGGCTGTTGAACAAATACCCACTACTGCACACGAATCAGACATTCAACACGAAGAACCACACCCCGAGCCGCCGACAGAAGAACATTACCTAGAAAGTCAGCTGGATGCCAAAGATGGTGCCGTCGAAGAAACAGAGCACGTGGATACCAATAGCCCACCGGCTGAAAGAGAGACCGAACTGCACTCTCCCGCCCATCCAAACAACGATGTAGATGCTGCGGAACAAGATCATCAGACAGACCAACATCATGAGACAGCTCCAGAACCCTCAGACGAGAAACAAACTTCCGACGTGAAGGATACCAGTGCTTTTCTGCACTCAGTCAAAGTCCTATACCAAGAGAGCGAGATTTCAATGTTCCCTCCTCGCGAGGGCGACTCCTCCGAAACCTATTTTCTTGAGAATGAAGGCCTGGCGTATGAAAGCGTCGATCACCTTTTCAAAGAATGCCGTGCTATTCTCGGAGAGCATGTCTCAGCTTCAGACTCTTTGGTATTCGATATAGAGTCTTTAGGAATACAACTAAACGAGGTATGTAATGAACTACAACAAGTCAATTTATCCTGACTAACAAAATCACAGGACAATATTTTTTGCCCCAGAGTGACACTATCACAGCTCGTTGATGTCTACATGCACCTCTGCCGGAACGATGGCGCTGATGAGCCAGACCCTCTTTATCTCACCCTCACCACAAGACCGAATATATCCACTGAAATTTCAAATCTGCTTACCGCGGCAGCGGAGGGCAAGGGTTTATCAGAGATGCAAACATGGGATGAGGAGTATGAAGAGCAGATTGCACAACATGCCGAGGATTCCGGCCATCCGTGTCCGTCTGAGGCTCACGTCGAGACCCACGAGGATGTTGAACATGATGAACATGCTCCCGTCCAGGCTGCGGTCTCTTCAACAGGTGTCCAGCAGCTAGATGATGAAAACGATGGGCAGTATCATGAAGAAGGAGAAGACGGAGAAGTAGGAGAAGAAAACGAAGAAGTTGATGAGGTTCCCCTTAACCAAACAGACCCGACAAACTCAGAATTAATTGATCACGAGGAGAATACCACAGCCGCGGCGAAAAACCTTGATCTTGCTGCCAATGAACACCAACCAGTGGCGCTTGAGGGTCATGATAACACCCAGTACGACTTTGAAAGGCATAGCGACTCTAGTGAGACTGTGACGCAAGCCCCGCTGGCGCAGTCTGAAGATCAGCTGCCCGAAGACCCGGAGAGTCATCAGCAAACCTACGATGATGTAGATCATGCGAGGTTTGAAGAACATGAAAACGAGGACTTGGCCTTTGGCGGAGAAGCCGCAGAAAATGCAGACCAGGACGCGAGAGAACACGACGAGGTCAATGATGACGTTTCGCATCCCTACCACGTGGAGACTGAACAGAACGAAGACTCACGCTCAAATGATGTCGAAGTAAATAACACAGAGGCCATCGTCGAGGTGGGTGATCAAGAAAATGCCGCTCCTGAGGAATACGAAGGTCATATGGGTGAAGATAACTTTGAAGAAGATGCCGGTGAAGAGGAAACCGGCCAAGAGGGCGATGAAGAATATTACGAGGATGAAGATTATTATGAAGAGGAGCATCGAGACACGAATGACGAATCTACGATTCAACCCGACCAAACCGATAGCCAAGGTGCCCCAGCAGAGCCGAGTGAGGCCAAACTTAGCTCTTCAGATGCTTTGGGTGAAGACGATGGGCTACGAGATGACTCTCTCGGTGCTACAGAGACACGGGAATCAGAAACCGAAGCCCTTGATAAGAATATCGGACTGACTGCAGAGCTCCCAGATGACCTGCTGGGCTTGGAAGAAGATATATTCGCCGAATCTGAAGGCGCCGGGCAAACAGCCAAGGCCGAGCATTTTAGTGGGGGTGGTCAAGACGACGCACATGAGAACGATATCGATGAGATCGACTTCGGAGCCTTCGACGACGCCGGCGAGACTGACGTTGCCACAAACGGTGATCTTGCGCAAAGTCCGCTACAGCGTCAAAACAGCAGCATTGGGAAACGATCCCGTGCCCCAGAAGACGAAGGACTTGAATCTGTGGAAACGTCGACGCCCGACGCAAAACGGTCCCGATCATCCTGAGATGCACCCCTGCTCTCTCGCATTGTCACCCGCCTTGCACATACTTACTTTTCACCTTCCGCAGCATATTGATACTAACTTGTAAATGTAACGCATGCAGCTTATATCGAGAGGCCAGCCCATTCTTTTGGGCGCTCTCATTGTGACGACGTGTGGAGAATTGAAATCACCGGTCCGCCAACGTGATCCTCTTGGAAAACAACAGGGGCGACATGTTGCTACAATATAGGTACGTCATCCTTAACCTTTTTCATTCAGCCAGTTATCCTGTTACCCATTTGGGTTCGTGTTACATTTGTTCGGGTATACCCTTTTCTTTTCTTCTGCGCTTGTCTTTCGCTTGTTTTCTCGTCTCGCTCTTTACGGCGAGATGAGCCAGTCCGGGCTTTATATCTTTTTAATCTGCACTCTGGCTGCATTGGGCGACGGCGTTTGGTTTATAAAAGCTTTGCTTTGCCCTGTGCCATTTGGTCCGGGATGGGAAATTGCGGTGTTCAATGTGTTCCTTGGGTATTTGCGATACCATCACTGTGAGATTACTACTATCAGCCTACGTACTTGCTTGCTACTTAACGTTCAGTGGTCCTATACTTGATATATTCAATGTTCTCAGTACGGAGTAGTATTGTGTAGCTATTCATAATCGAAGCATAGACACGCGAGCCAAGCACAAGGCGATAAGGGGACCGCTGTGGACACTGGACACAGTAGTGCGACGGCGCAGAGGCGATCCACCAGGCAAATGACACTCAGGCGCTCCTCACAGGCCGATCGCTGCTGATCTGCCCCTGAGCGTCGGAATGCCTGTTTCGACGGCTCGACCGGGGCCTGCCAAGCCCGGGCGCACTGAGCCACACTCGACTCATACGCCTCGGATCTGTCTGGCGTGACCGAGCGAGACCACATCTTTCCCACTTCCGTTTCCTGACCTGACTGTTGGAATCCTTCACTTATTAGCCTTCTCTCTCTGTGTGTGTTTTGCGTCCTTTTCAGACCCTTGTCTTCTTCTCCTCACCATCGCACTACGTGGTCTTTCCTCCCGCCTCTTCTCTGCCCTCTCGGCTGCGCTGGTCTGTGTGCGGCCCATACTTTTCTGTCACTCGTTTGAAACACGCGTCCACTGGGTCTGAATCGCTACCATTAATCTCCACCCACAGAGCCCCCCGGAGGCGAACGAGAGAGCGCTCTGCCTTGTCCACACAGACTATTTTCTATCCGGCTTGCGTGCGCTGTGCACAAGCCAGCTTCGAAGCTCGTTGCGGAACGTGGCTGGTTCATCTTCCGTACAAAACTTCGCTGCCTTGGCATCCGAATTCTCGATCCGGCAGTCTCCAAAAGATCCGCCAGTCGCTTTCACGTCCACAGTCGCATGTCCTCGATTTTTGTTACTTGATTTTCGGCTTCTCGGTGTTGACGCAATTGCCTGTTTGAGACAGGGCGGCTTTCGACCAGCCGGGCCACAGGCTCCTTGATCGCATTCCATCATGGTTTCAGACAAGTACGACAACAAAAACATCTTCCAGCGTCCACCTTCTACCCGACCGAATCTGATTTGAATGCTCTTTAGGTACATTGGTTTGGCTTTGGCCATTGTTTCCACACTAGCAATCGGTTCGTTTACACAACACTTTCCCCGCCTTTACTGTGTCGCTAACGGTCGTATCAGGAACGAGTTTTGTCATTACTAAGAAGGTTTGTCCTTCCCTCTCGCTTACGACGCTCACGGCGCATTGTCTCGAGTTCTCCGTTATATCGCTGTGCATTTCAAGGGCTGACTGATCGGTTGTAGGGGCTGTTACATGCGTCGGAAAGGCACGGTTTCGAGGGCGAAGGGTTTTCATATCTGCGGAGTCCAATATGGTGGGGAGGAATAAGCACATGTGCGTCTACAATGTGGTTCTATGTTGATGTGGAAAAAAAAGCTAATGGATTTATCTGTAGTGGCGGTTGGAGAAGTTGCCAACTTCGCCGCATACGCGTTTGCGCCGGCAATTCTGGTCACTCCGTTAGGTGCTCTGAGTGTTTTGATCGGGTGCGTGAAACAGTCATCTTTCATCCCCAAACTGAATGGCTCAACTGACTTGCGCGCGCAGAGCCGTTCTGGGCTCTTACTTCCTCAATGAGCGTTTAGGAACATTAGGCAAGCTTGGATGCGCCATGTGTCTTCTCGGTTCAGTCGTTATTGTGCTTCACGCGCCTCCGGATAAAACCGTGGAAACGATTGACGAAATCTTGGGTTACGCATTAAGTCCAGGTACGTCGGATACGATGGACTCTAGCCATACCACTCGTTGCTGATTATAATAGGATTTCTTTTTTATTGCCTGGCCGTTGCCATATTCTCCACAGTCATGATCTACCGCGTTGCGCCGGTTCACGGGAAAAAGAACCCTCTCATCTTCATTTCCATTTGCTCGACTGTCGGCTCGGTTTCGGTCATGTCCATTAAAGCGTTTGGAATTGCTTTGAAGCTGACCCTGAGTGGAAACAACCAATTTACACACGCTTCAACTTATGTCTTCGCCATTGTCACTGTTTTCTGCATTTTGACCCAAATGAACTACTTCAACAAAGCGTTGACTGAGTTTTCGACGAACATGTAAGTTGATCCAGTTCTCGATTGTTCGCTCTTGCTTGTTGTGAAGCGTATACTTATGTTCCTCTTTTACAGTGTCAACCCCTTGTACTACGTGACTTTTACCACTGCAACTCTATGCGCTTCGTTTATTCTTTTCAAAGGCTTCAACACTACCGATGCGGTTAACACCATCTCGTTGCTGTGTGGTTTCCTGGTTATTTTCTCCGGAGTATATCTCCTGAACCTTTCTCGACACGACCCGGATGGACGAAAGCTGGTACCTTCGAAAGAAGATGATGATGATGATGGCGTACCCACCGACGGAATTGCAAGCTTCTCAACGCGACGATCCATGCAAGCACGGAGAAGCACAGATCCTCACCGTCGAAGCTCTTCCAGCGCATACTTGAACGGGACGGGAGATCGCGAAGGCCTCATGCGCTCCTACGACGCCGAGAACGGTGTCATTGGTCTTACGGAGCTGAGGGAAGACGACGGCGAACCCGGTCCTACACACAAATTCGGCGAGGACGATAATGCTGCGCCGCCATATCAGCCCAAAAACGAGGAGCGATAGCCAAATGACTTTTTTGCATCCTCAATAACGACTGGATTTTCCTTTTCCTCCTTTCTTTTCTTTACCAACTCTCACGCATGATCTGATTCGACGACGTCTGATCGACTCTACGGTTTCACGGATTCGTCTTTATGTTGATTTTTTTTTTTTTTATTTTGACTCGATGCTTATACTGAGAAAGGCCATTCAAGATACAGAATTGCGATGTATTGCATGGCACGACCATGGGTTTGTTCGCTGGAGCGAAAAGGTGTTTTTGGTTGGATTCTTTCCTTATTCTCTACGGGCGAAGGTGCGCTCTCAACGCGGTATGAAGTAGACTGTGTCTGGTTTATTTCGTATCGCAATTTCAAGAGTGCGCAGTGGGTATAATCGAAGATCGAGGATATCGTTCCAAGCTGTCGATAAAACGACGGTTTCCGAATGGGTGTATATAGCCTCACCACATTGTATTCTAGTGTATTGGAACATTTGTTTTCAAACGGTTTTTCAAATGAGTGCTCATGATTTTCCAGTGAATCTTGTTCAATTATATGGGTCTAGAATTGTAAGATAAAATATTTAGTTTGCCAAGACGACGTCATTCCACTCCCGCGGCCATCGGGCCCCACGTGCACATCTGATAAAGGACGCTGATGATGCACCGTGATGTCTCTCTGCGGCAAGTGATCACGGTCAGGCGAAGATGGTGCACGACGCGGTGCATCCCTCAGCAATTGCTCTCGACATATAATAATACGTGCTCCTATATGCTCCTCTGCATCGTTGTTTCGCTCGTTAACCTCTAGAGAGCGCGCCCGCAAACTCAATCAACCACGATAAAGAGCTTTAAGCGCGGGCCGCTGCAAACAATATGCCTGGCTTGGTCAGAAAGCTGGTGATTATCGCTGCGGTCGACGGCCTCATTCTACAGCCAACTGGGAATGGTTCTCGAAATGGAGGAGCAGCAGGGAGTAGCAACAACAGCAACAACAACGGTGGGATTCCGCCGCTTCGGATTGCGTATAAGACGCAGAAGATTACATCGTTGTCTCAGGCCCAGGCCAATTCGACGTGGGAGCGAAGTCCGAGTTTGGAAGCGCATGGCCTTGTTGGTATGAACTTCTTGTTTTTCTCCTCTCTCTTCTCGATGCAAAATCTAACCGTAATTCGTATAGGTCTGCTGAATATCGCCTCGTACTCGTTTCTCATCTCCATCACCCAGCGAGAACAAGTTGCTCAGATTCTTGGGAAGCCTATATATGCAATCACCAATGTGGCAGTCATCCCACTGTCCAGCCAAGCAGACGCAAGTCATGCTATCCTGCAAGCACAAAAGAACATAGCGCGAAGAAGCAAGGCTGCTAGCGACACCGAGGGCGAGGATGTACTAAGCAGTGAGGCGGAGGGCGAGTCCGATACCTGCGAGGAGGCCACTGTTTCTACTCCCGCCGTGACCACCCCCGGCAATATAGAAGTACTGCCGACGCAAAGTAGCGTTGCACAGGATGTTATTGGTAACCGGGGTCGGTACGGGAGGTTTTCTCTCAACAATTTGTTTTTGAGAAAGCGCTGGGGGCCTATAGGGCCCATCTTGCCCAAGCCAAAGGAGACTGAGGTTATAGATGAGGAAAGCAAGGCTGAAGATGCACCTCAGATACCGGCTTCCGCCATCTCTACGGAACCCGCGGAATCAGAGGGCACCGATGTTATGGACGAGGCGATTCATGATGCTGAAGCCCAAGAAGAAGATATAACACCCCCCAATAGGGCCATTGATCTCATGCCAAAGCTGTTGAGATATACAAAGTTGATCTTCTCGTCCAGGAACTTTTTCTTTGCTTATGACTATGACCTGACTCGAAAGTATTCGGTTCAGGATTCTAGAAACGCACAGCTGCCTCCGCATGGGCTGGCAGACTCTTTGGTATGGAAGTCTTTGATCCTGCTGAGAAGCCCAACTAACGTGTTTTCAGTACTTCTGGAATAAACACCTGGCGCAGCCCTTTATAGACAGCGGAAATCACTCAGACCCGTTTGTCCTCCCCTTGATCCAAGGCTTTGTTGGCCAACGAGAGTTTACGGTGGCGTCAGCTAAAGACCAGCCCGAGGACACTTCAAGCCCGGCAAAGGCCGTGGTTGAGCCAGGCACTGGCGATAATGAAAATGGTATATTACCAGAAGCAAAGGACCGAGACGAGGAAGATTTTCTTCTAACCCTAATTTCTCGTCGATCAACTCAACGTCCAGGCTTGAGATACCTTCGACGCGGTGTTGACGACGAGGGAAACACGGCCAATACCGTGGAAACTGAACAAATACTGTCCACTCCAACCTGGGAATCATCGCGAAATGCATATTCACTCCTTCAGGTTCGCGGCTCAATACCGCTCTACTTTTCTCAGTCGCCGTACTCGCTCAAGCCGACGCCTGTGCTCCATCATTCGAATGAAACAAACCAGATTGCATTTGGCAGACACTTTCGCGATTTCAACAGAAAATACGGAAAGGTACAAATAGTGTCTTTGCTTGATAAACACGGGGTAGAAATCAAACTTGGCGAGGCGTACGAGGCCTACACGCGAGCTTTCAACGAGGAGCAGCGTCAAGATGGCTCTCCTCTCGGTTTTGAATGGTTTGATTTCCATCACGAATGTCGTGGCATGAAGTTTGAAAACGTCCGAGAAGTTGTGAACAAACTAGCAACAACGCTGGAGGATTTTGGAGAGACTGTGATCCATGACAACACAGTGTTGAAGGAGCAGTCGGGAATTGTGCGCACCAATTGTATGGATTGTTTAGATCGCACAGGGGTTACCCAATGTGCCTTTGGGCAGAGAGCGTTGGAAGATCAGCTGAAAAGAGAGGGTTATGCTATTGATCTCCGAGGGGACTCTTCTACTCAGTGGTTTAATATTTTATGGGCGGACAATGGAGATGCCATCTCGAAACAATACTCGTCTACAGCAGCACTCAAAGGCGACTATACACGTACCAGGAAGCGGAACTACCGAGGCGCTCTCAACGATTTTGGCTTGACGTTATCGCGGTACTACAATAATCTAGTTAGCGATTATTTCTCTCAGGCATGCATCGACTACCTCCTGGGAAATGTGTCGATGCAGGTGTTCTCCGAGTTTCAAGACCAGTTACAAACTATTGATCCTGGCATCTCGGCATCAAAACTGCGCCAAAATGCTATCGACACGTGCAGCAGGCTTGTAGTGGACTCCCAAAAGGAGGAGCTTCTTGGAGGCTGGGCGATGCTTAGTCCACGGCAATCCAACACATTGCGCACACTGCCTTTCGAGGAGACTATTCTATTACTAACCGATGCTGCAATCTACAGTTGTCGGCTCGACTGGAACGTGGACAAGGTACTGTCCTTTGAACGTGTCGATTTACGCTCTATCAGTCGCATCCGCTATGGAACTTATATAACATCCGTCCTGACAGACGCACAAACAGACGAGCAGCGCAATGTTGGGGTTGTGATACTGTACCGCGACGGCGACGCCAATGCCCTGCGAGTCAACACCAGAAGCCTACAGAGTAGTTTCACGCAGGGCGCGCAAGACAACACAGAACGAACCCGCGAAGAGTGGGATTTGTCGTCCTGGCTGACCGGATCAAAGAGGGTGACCTCTCGGTTTATGGCGTTCAAGGCTCTTCCAGTGTCGACGTCGGCGACGGGTATCAGCAATCTGTCGATGGGTGGCGCGTCCACCAGTGAGATTGCAGCCGTCAAATCAGTATGCCAGGAGATTGAGCGTGCTTTGAAAAGTGGAGATCAGGGTGGTGAAGACGATGATGCTCATTCATTCGTCGAGGAGAGCGAGATTATATCGCTGGCTGAGGCAAAGAAGAGAACTGGATATCTCGAGCAGCTGGTCTACGACGTGAAGAAGTTGGTGTGGGCATGAGGTATAAATACTGTATATACGTACTTAGGATATCAATATAGTTGTGTTAGGAATAAGACAATGCACAGCCTTGGTTTTCCAAGTACCAGACCAGTTGACACCAGTTCAAATGTTGATATTGATGTTAAAGAAGTACCTTGGTAGAACATTACATGCGCAAAGCTCTATATTCGTCCGCCAAAAGCGACATAGCCCCAGTACATAGAACAAAAAAAGAAAGAAACAACGTCAAAACCCTCTCCCAGTGCAGAGAAGAAATTGTTCTGCTGTATATAAACTTCTTTGCAGTAGATGCCTGGGGCACCCGCCACCAGCGAATCAGCAGCCCCAAAACCCCAAGGCGGTGAGCGCCCCACCAGGCTCCCCTCCCCAAACAACGTTTTGAACAAACCTGCGCTGCACCGACTCCAGTTGCGAAGAGAATCCACACATCGCTCTCAGAAAGGGCCCGCTGGTGCTTGTAGAGCTCATTTCTGGATGCGCGCAAGCTTTTTCTCTTGTTCCTCTATGACTGTCGTTATATACGCCCAAGCCTGAGTGCATCAGCCTGCATATCCATTCCTTCTTCGGACCTATCTGTGGTTGTCAACTCACTAGTCTGAGGTGGCTATCCCAAAAAATTCCCCTTCCCCGCTATATCCCACCTCCCCCCAAATTGATTTGCACCCACTGCCCAATTTGTTCTGTGGGTTTCTGGGATTTTGCTACGGGAGACGTCGATTCGTTTACCATTGGTGCTTGCGCGTGGTAAATTAAACCAATTCAACATCTCCGTCTCTCCTTCGCCGCGGATCGATCTTGTTTGTATCAAGATGGAGTGGCAACCTGAAGAGGAGCCATTGAGGCAGCTTGCTGGCTTCCTGAGAGATTCATTGAACTCGTACGATCGCAATCTTCAGAAAAACGCAGAGATGGTACGTATGAAGGGGTCCTGCAGAGTTGGTCCATGTAAAGCTGACGTCTTTTTGCTTCTCTCCCGTTTTAGATGCTTATTCAAGCCACGGCCAATGCAGACTTTGTCAATTATCTCACTTATCTATTCTGCACATCGGAACCTCCGCCGGCCGTGAACTTGGACAAAAACACCTACAACGTCGTCCGTCTCTCCGCTGCGCTCAACCTCAAAACCAAGATTCGAGTGGCCTACAATACCATCCCGCAAGCTAGCCTGGTTTTCCTTCGCCGAGCAGTGTTGTTGGGGCTTAGAGATAGTCAATTGCCGATCCGCAACCAAGCGGGAAGCATTATCACTGAACTCCTGCAGAGAGGTGGCTTGCTGGCCTGGCCCGAAGTGCTTCAGGAGCTCCTCGCGTTGGTTGGAAATGGCTCTGGTGATGTGCAGATCAGTACTCAAGAGGCGTCCATGTCCGCACTGGCCAAGGTGTGCGAAGACAATCGCAAAATTTTGGACAAGGACTATGGCGGACAGCGCCCACTCGAAGTGATCATTCCGCGACTTTTGGAGTTTACTGGCAGTAGCAGCGCTGTCATTCGGTCAACTGCCCTGAGCACTATCCAGGTTTTTCTTTCGATGAAACCTCAGGCCTTAGTCACGAACTTTGACACTTTCATGTCGAATCTCTTCCGCCTCGCTACAGATACCTCGACGGATGTCCGTAGAACTGTCTGCCAAGCGTTTGGTCAATTGGCAGAAGTTGCGCCGGAACAGCTTATTCCTCACTTGGGTGGTTTGGTGGATTATATGATCCAACAACAGAATACGAACGAAGACCCCGAGCTTGCTCTCGATGCCGCCGAATTCTGGTTGACGGCTAGCGAACAGCCAAAGTTGCAGGAACCGCTCACCCCACATCTTCCGAAGATCGTGCCATTGCTGCTTCGGAGTATGATTTATGATGAAGATGAAGCAGAGATGTTGGAAGCTGAGGCTGCAGATGCCGAGGAGGAAGATCGCGCTGAGGACCTCAAGCCTCGGTTCGCAAAGGTCAAGGGATCCCGACTTGAGGGTTCAACGGATCCAAACGCACCTGCTGAAAATGTGGAAGAGCGAGAAGATGGAGAGATCAGCGAAGAGGAGTCTGATTTCGAGGATGGTGACCCCGAGGATGCCTGGACAATACGCAAGTGCTCTGCGGCAGCTCTTGATATTTTCTCAAATGTGTATCACTCACCCGTCTTTGAACTTATTCTGCCGTATTTGAAAGAAACCTTGCGACATGAACAGTGGCCGAACCGCGAAGCAGCGGTCCTTACCCTGGGTGCTGTTGCTGATGGCTGCATGGACGCCGTGACTCCTCACTTGCCTGAGCTCATTCCCTACTTGATTTCCCTGCTGGATGATCCTCAACCCGTCGTTCGGAAGATTACGTGCTGGTGTCTGGGTCGATACTCAGAATGGGCTGCTCATCTTGAAAGTCGAGACCAGTCGGCTCAATTCTTTGAGCCAATGATGGAAGGCATTCTTCGCCGAATGCTAGATAACAATAAAAAGGTCCAGGAAGCTGCGGCGTCAGCTTTTGCCAGTCTTGAAGAGAAATCAGACGCAAGCCTAATTCCGTACTGTGAGCCGATTCTGCGCCAGTTTGTGCAGTGCTTCCAGAAATACAAGGATCGCAACATGTACATTCTTTATGATTGTGTGCAGACCTTGGCCGAATGTGTCATGGGCGAGCTCGCCAAGCCTCAGTTGGTAGACCTTCTCATGCCCGCACTGCTTGAGCGATACAACAAAATTCCGGACACGTCGCAGGAGCTGTTCTCTCTTCTGGAGTGTCTTGGTTACGTTGCTGCCGCCTACGGAGATGTCTTTACGCAATTTTCACAGCCAATTTTCCACCGATGTGTGAAAATTGTTTATGAGAATATCCAGCAATCTATCAATGTGGGACAAAACGTAGCCGAAGAAGAGCCAGACAGGGATTTCCTTATCACAAGTCTGGACTTGATGAGTGCCATCATACAAGCTATTCCGTCGGAGCGCAGCGCAGAACTCGTGGCCACTTCACAGCCCAAGTTTTTCGATCTTCTTTGCTATTGCGTTAGTGACGCGAACAACGAGGTCCGCCAATCATCCTATGCTCTCCTTGGCGATTGTGCGATCCACATCTTTTCACAGTTTCAACCATACATACCAAACCTTATGCCTCTACTCATCAAGCAACTTGATCTTGACTTGATCGTCGACGATACCGCATTCAGCGTGCTCAACAATGCTTGCTGGTCGCTCGGTGAAATTGCCCTGAATGAGAATGCTGACCTGGCACCATGGCTAGAAGAGTTGTATCCAGCACTGTTGGCTATTATCTCGAACGAGATGGTTGTCGACTCTGTCAATGAAAACGCTGCGGTAGCATTGGGTCGTCTTGGAACGGCAAACTCGCAATTGCTTGCACCTCATCTGCAGCAGTTCGCCCAAGACTTCCTCAAGTCCATGTCGAAGGTTGACTTTTCCCGTGAAAAGGCCACTGCTTTCCTCGGGTTTAACAGAGTCATCATGAACAACCCTCAAGCAATGGAATCGTGTCTTGCAGATTATTTCACTACGATCTCCTCATTTCCCCAGAAGTCTCTGAACCAGGAAGAATATCGCGATTTGCAACAATCTTTCCACCAGGTTAGTGTTGAGAAACTACTTTGTCCCCTTCTTGATAGACGATTTGACTAACTCTTCAATAGGTTCTTCAGGGATACCAAAAATTGATACCCAGCTTTGATTCATTCCTTTCGCAGCTACCCCCAGCTGTGAGCCAGAAACTCAAGAACGCTTATCAAATCTAGACTTTTCTAGATAGATTTTCTTGTCGCTCTTTTATTTTTTTGCTGTTTTTTCGTTTAGCGGCGTTTCCCCTGAACCCTATATCTTATTCTTGTGAAAAATATATTGAATGTCACACGTTCCTACATTCTTATTTTGTTTTTTGCCTACGCAACGAAACGTTCTGTCTCCTTGGTTCATTATTCATTCCCTTTCTCTAGCGAAAACCCATCTTCTACTTATCTAGGACGGGCACTCGGACTTGAAAAGTGATTGAACCTTATGAGAAATGATAATGAGAGGTGGAGGTTTCTTTTGTCTCATTTTTGGCATTTACGGTGACGTGGGTAATGTTGCATCTTCATTTTTGTCATGACTTTCATCTATTGCTCATGCATGGAGACTACCTGTGTCTGTCTTTCTTCTCCTTCACTTTTTCTCCTTTTTTCGTCTTCGTTATGCCCCTCTTGAAGGAAGACAGACATGACACTTGTCTCATTCACGGCCGTTTTACCCACTTGATCATCGCTACTACTTTTTTCTTATAGCGAAATTAGATAGATTAGATAATGACTTCCTCAATAGGGGGTAGTTTTTTTTTTTTGAACCTTTTTTGTCTGTCAATTCCCATGTCTAATATTTGATATTGATAATTCTATTTGAAATTTTCAAAAGTATGGTTTACAACGTTGTGAGGTGCTATTGACTTCACTTAATTCTGTCACTTTAGACAACATTGAATTCGTTAGCTACAATGCTTAGATGTTGAAGGAATCGATATTGCTCGATTTGGAACTGACCTTCCTGTTTTAGTAAAAAATTAAACCAACTGGTGAAGAAGCATCATGATTGGCAGGACCGACAACATCGTAAAGCTTCATCTTATTGGGTCAAATTTTACGACCTCGTCGTTTATTTCTTTTTTCACTTCCAAGTTTTCTTTCTGTCTCTCTCTCTCTCTCTCTCTCTCTCTCTCTCTCTCACTCTTTTTTTTTCTCACTGTCGGCTTTAGCCAATTTCCGTGATTGTCGCGGATAATAAGCGAGGAAGGATTCAGGCCCGAAGCTGCAAAAGTTGCGTATGTTGTGATCAATTGGTGGTTCTCGTCGAAAGGAATGCCAGATGGAGTTGATTGGTTGTTGTCTTCGTTCTAAATGCTCCCATTCGAGGATAGATCTGCGGAGGGCAGTCGGTATGCCAATAAGAGTCTTGGGTTGATGTTAGACAAAATGTATGCGCGATCATTAAGCATAGTACCGGATGTTATCAATCTCCGTCGCGATCATTAAGCATAGTATCGGATGTTAATACCCCTCACGCACGCTTCTACATCAATCCATAACATTCCCCAGTCGACGAAATCACATTTCATTCTCTCAACTAATATACTTTCTTATTACCCGCAGTCGATATTTAAAAAAGCAAAGAGTGAACAAAAGGAGAAGAACAATAAAAAAACAATGCTCCCGCCACTTCCGAAATCGGTAGTCTCTACCATTCAATCAAAGATCGACACACTTTGCAACATCCCGGACAAACGCGGCATCCCCGGCGCTGTGTTTGTGGCCGTCGACAAGAATGGCGAGAGATTCGCATACGCCAGCGGCAAGCGAGGCGTCGCAAGCGACGAGCCCATGACGCTCGATTCGGTGTTTTCCATTCTCTCGTGCACCAAATTGGTAACGGGAATAGCGTGCATGCAGCTTGTTGAGCAAAAAGTGCTTCGTCTGGATGATGCGGATCAGCTGGAGGACCTGGCGCCGGAGTTGAGAGATGTGAAGGTTTTGCAGAATGGGGAATTGGTTGAGAAGACGAGCAGGATTACGTTGAGGATGTTGCTCTCTCAGACCTGTGGGTGGCGCTTCTTGTTTTTTATTGTATTCTCGAGATTCTGACGAAGCTATACATGAAGCCGGCTTTGGTTATACTTTCTTCCATGAGGGATTGAGAGACCATGGCTATCCAGCCGGATACGATGAATTCAGCGGACACATATCAGGCATTTCGCAGCCCCTTGTCCATCAACCCGGCGAGCGTTGGGTATATGGGGTACGTCACAATGAACATTTTCAAAGCAACATACGAAGGACTGTGCTGATAGTATGTGTAATCAGGTCGGAGTCGACTGGGCAGGAATCCTCCTCGAGCGCGTAACCGGCCTAAAACTTGGCGACTACATGCAGAAAAACATTTTTGAACCGCTCGGCATCAAGGAAATCTCATTTGCCCCCTCCGAGCAGATGAAATCAAAACTGGCATACATGAATCAGCGAGCAGTCGACGGGACACTGTCTGGAAGAGACCATCTGCTTAACCGGTCGTTGAATATTCAATCCGAGGATGATGCAAAAGCGCTATTTCACTCTGGGGGCGGGGGATTATTTGCTCAGCCGCGGGAATATACCAGTAAGATTATCCTATGCATCATGTTATGCCTTTGACTGTTGGCTTAATTTCAATCCAAGAAATAATATCCACCCTCCTCAATGACGGAATATCTCCGGAAACGAACCGTCGAATCCTGCAAAAGGAGACTGTGGACCAGATGTTCACAAATCAAATTCCTCAGTTCCCGGATTTCGGTCGCCAACCTGTGGATGTAGCAAAGCCACTTCTAGCGCAGCCCGGCGGAGATCTCTATCCAAACAATAACAAACCTCAGGGCTACGGGCTGTCTTTTATGATTACCGGCGGTTTAACAGGTCGATCTGAAGGAACCGCTTGGTGGGCCGGGCTTGCAAATCTATTCTGGTGGGCGGATCGTGAAAAGGGAGTTGGGGGTATGGTTGCCACTCAGATCCTGCCACTTGGAGATTTGGATGTTATGGGGTTGTGGGCACAGTTGGAAGCTACGGTTTATCAGGCATTGACTTAGATGTTATTGATAAGGTAGATCTTTGTTCCAGCTTACGATCTTATGATTGAGGATCTTTCTCCATCAATTATTATTATGAATATGTGGTTATGACGTGTTAAATCAGACCCAAAGAGGGCTGTGACTTTTAAGGAATCATAAACAAATTGATAGGTCAATGTTGTCAACGAGTAAGCCTCTAGGTGCTGCAGCAACCCTTCCAAATACCTCAATCTTTCAGCTTTTTATCTATACTGCTTTCATACTTGTCAACTATTCTGAAACTATTGGAAATTCTGTCCAGGTCTGAATCTGGCCATAGGAATAAACCGAAAATTGCTTTGTATGAAATTCAAAGGATGTGTTTAATTAGTCAACGTCTAAATGATCAAATTTTGGAATTGTCCCCTGCAAAACTTTCATATTTCGACCATTTTCTAAGAATTCAACTTGTTTCAGTGTTTTGGAATTTTCAACTGGGCTGATTTTATGTTATGTTTCCATCTTTACCATTGTCAATCAATTCTGCGGTACAAAATGTATACAGATTGTATAAAGGACTTCTAAATCCCGAGTTGTTGAATCATCGACGTAGATTGAGTTGACTCATAAACAGCACACGCTTCCAGTCCAGATATCAAATCAACATTTGAAGTTGAGAACTCTTTTCTATTAACATTGTACCATTTGCACGTGGCATACTTGCATACTTTTCAAATGTTTTATATATACATATGTAACAGAGCCATGTGTGTATCCTTCATTTACCACAGGCAATTATTCATCCATTGATCAATTGACGTAAAGTATAATATATAAATATATATACAAAGTTTAAGCTTCAGATCTCTCAAGACGGTTCTAAGCGACCACCGATATCTCTTGTTGTACATATGTACTTACTACACGGCAGTGTTGACATTACAGACCCTTTTGCTATTTTTCTAAGGGGAAATTCCTGGGCGTGTTGGAGTAAGCCCCTGAATAATCAATCAATCAGGGAGAATCAAATGGAGCGTCGAGTGAATGTCATCAATTGATTAGTTGGAAAATTGGAGATGTTTATTGAATATCTATATGAAGGATGTATTAAATGTTGTTTATAGATTGGTAAGATGAATCTATTGCATCCATCAATTGATGATTCGAGAAACAAATTATTACTCTTCATACCTTAGTACGACAATGTACATTTTCCATGTTCATGTCACATTAAAATTATGTCATTAGGCGCCGAGAAAATAAGGAGAAGCTACGAATAAAGTGCACATATATTTTCATATGCCATATTTATCCAATGTCACTTCAATTGATCTAGTAAAATCTAGACTAGAAGATGAGAACCGCTTTTCACTTGCTATTCTATTAGTTATGCTTGTCTTGTCAAATTCAAGATCCCTCCAAATTTTGACTTCTGATCTTGATGTTTTCTTGTTTGGTGGTATTCTGCGAATGTTCCTTCCCTTGGACTTAAATCAGCGGTCGTTAACGTCGTCCCTTTCTCGACAAAGCACGGAGCACTTCTGTACTCAGTGTACTGTCACTCTATAAAGCCAAGCAGCGAGCAACAGCGAATGAGAGTAGTCCACCGGTGGCCGGAGCTCAGGTACTTGGTAGGTAGCAAGCGAGTACGTACGAAAGTTTCCTCTTCTGGGCGAGGCGAACGTTAGTTGAATAAGATTGACGAATAATGATCTGCGCGGGAGTGGAAGTTAAAAAAGCAAAGCACGGTTGACATGGACAAGAACGCTAAAAAAAAAAGGAGCAGCAGATAGACTGCCTGTTGCGGAAAGTTGGGAAATAGATCTCCTGGGCCCTGGTTGCCAATTTCCAACTAACTCTGTATGGACTAATTACTCCGCACAGAGTACATATTGGGTAAATTGTAATTATACGAAGTACGTCCTTGTTACTACTATTGTCATGGTACCAGTCGGCTGCAGGGGATCGTCACCAGCCAGCTGGGTCAAAGCCATGTGCACGTTCTACACATCTTATTATTTTGAGTTTGCTAGTTGTGTTTCCTGCCTTTAAGGTTGCTTGCTTTCAGCTGGTGATGTGCAGTTTACTGCCCCCCCGTTTTCTCGTATTTCCGCCGGTTATGCTTAACTCTACCATTACTGCGGTAACCCGAAGTACAGCATCAACAATTCTTCTGAATCTCAGTACTCCGTCCCGTGTTTCCGGATACAACGATGAGATGCTGCGCGTTAGCTGGATACGGAGATTTTCGCCGTTACTTCCCGAGTGATATTCCTGATCTCAAGGAGGCGCTTCTTGCTCGGCTCGATCCTACTGTCATTGGGCTGTCGACCCTGACTAGCGAGCGGTAGGGAGGGGCGTGGGGGATTGTCTAGAGTCGAGGCGTTTGACATCAGTGTTAAATTTGCTTTTCTCGGGCATCCATTTTCCTGCAACTAAACGGTTGTGGAGATCGGTGATCGGTGACGGCAGACGAGTGTCCTCCGAGTTCGCAACGAGCTTCAGTTGATCAATCTGGATTAGTTAGGTGTTTTTTTACCATAGCTTTAACTTCGTGGTATTGCTGCGCGAGCTAAGCGAGTGGAAGCTCTGGTGATTTGATCGACGGTCAGCATCGCTATGATACTGTATCTCCTAGCACCAGATGTCGGGGCCACGGAGGCTGTACCGTGAATACTGAATGCAGAGACAACGTGATGGTCAGCCTCGAGGCTTTCAACTGGTATAGTTACGGATTAAGATTGACCAGGTCTTAGCAAGAAGCATGTTTGATTATTACTACTTCGTGGCGTAAATACTAGAGCGGCTAAATAGTGGGTCATACATTTCTCTTACCAATGAAAGCGCAATTTATGGCTCGGGCCGTATCCTGATTTGCTGCTAGTACTGAAGTGGGTATAGTTTGGCTCGTGCTTGGACCTCAATTCGTCAGGCGTCCCAATTACCCACTATCCGGGTGAGATTTGGTTTAGTGTAGGGAGCTAGCCACTAGTTTCCGCGCCGCTACCAGATTTTGCCTTCTGCGGGCGTCCCATACAGTCATACATAGTCCAGTAATAATTAGTAGTTGTTACCAACGTAGACGTATCAAAGGACACCACGTTAGCCGTAAATCTATTATTAAATGTCACATCGCGATTCTGAGAATTTATCCTGTACGTATACAAATCGCTGTGTTCAGCTCAGATGGTACATGAGCCCCCAGCAAGGGAGTTGCTGAGCATCTCTAACGGCCCCAGCCCTTAAATCTGACCGCTCCACGTGTGTTTGAGAATATGATTCTTACAGCGTCGGCAACACTCCGTGATGATTAATTAAAGAGAGTGAGAGAGGACCCCTTTTTTGAGGCTCTTTCCAGGCAATTCCCACTTGGGCTCATTCGTTCCATTGGTGGATCTTGGGGAGTGTCACCTTGTCTCAGCGGGATCGGTGATCGGAGATGGGTGCCAACCTGGTCGTTTTGCTCAATAATACTCCCTTTTAGGTAAAGCGTCTTGTGACGTCCTAAGATTGAGGTTAAATTGGACATCTACATGACCTTCAGCTGGTATGTACTCCGGATTCCGAACTTTAAACTATTTCCATCGTGGCTTTGAAGATTATTGTTGCGTAAGTCATTATATTATCACATCGCAACAATATTGTAATGTTGGTGGTGGTGGTGGTGAGTCATTATTGGTATGTAAACATTCTACCGCGATCTGCTGCGCGCGGGTGGTCCCATCTCCTTCATCCACCTATGGACACTTTGTCGTTTGTAAGGCTTAAGCTAGATATTTTTACGGGGTCAACTGTAACTGAGAATATCCGTACTATGTGGTTCGCTAGAGATCCTTAATAAAAATTAATGTTGTCTTTGACAAGTTTAAAATACTCGGGTCTCGGAGACCGTTACCATAACCTAGGCAAACATGTGAAGCATACCATCTTTATTGTAGCTGAATAATCTATAGATGTATTATCAATCGGTGAATACGAACTCTAAATGTCCTGAGGCTTTCAGCTCACATTCCAGCAATCTTCAACCCGATAAACCTATCATAAAATTTCCCTTGAAGGTCTGCGGGGCGGAAATGCTTCTATCATTGTTCACCGATCATTTCCTGTAGGGCAATCTCTGGTCCGTTCAACATGGTTTGTTGGGTCAAACACGCCCTTTGATCGACTAGCCATCCATGGTTCGATGAATAATGGTTATAAAATTTAGGGCCATATAAGAGGAGAAATTACAATGACAAGGAAGCCGCGATAGACTAATGGGGCTGATCTGGACCCTTCGGGTACGGTACCCTCGCGGTCTAGGATGACCTCTGCTTGCCAAGACCTCGAGTACTGTATTAAGAAGTTTGGTAACGAGCCGCACCTTTTTACCAGATCTCGACAGTCAGCAAAGTTATTGAAATGGGTTTAGTCACCGCCTTTCGCTCATCGCCTTTCCTCTTCATTTGATCTTCTTGGTTCTTGCCAGTGGTTTCCGCTAAACAAAGTGGTTTGGTTCGGCTTCAAGAACGACCATTAAACCTGTGCGGTTATTGCTAAACAACAATGAAGAATGACGATTGGGTTAAATAATACTGTCCCTGTATATTGTACATGGTATATTACACTGTATAGTAATAATAATTAGACATCGAAGCACACTTAGCGAAGTGACAGCGGTGGAGACGCTGATTTCCAGATTCGGCAGGTGCCTTTTGGGCTGTGATTGGCTGACAGATTTCCCTTCAACGTGGTTGACTGGTGGATCTGAATCGCCTTTTTTTATTCTTGTTGCTTTCTCTGCCTCTGAGTTGCTCTATTAGTACTGGTAAATACATCATCTGATCTGCTACCTACCCAATGACGGTGTATCTTTTACACACATAACCTTGGCCTCAGGGAAGCCAATCATCTCCAAGCGGTGGATTCCGGTAGCAATTGATTCGCGCAGCAGATCTGGTGCTAATCGATTGGACTTTCGGCATACATCGGGGTGGCACTGTTGTCCTGCTAGCCGTTGGACGGTACCGCGGATGATATGATTTTCCGCTGTCTGTTTTGGATTATGACGCTGGAGCAGGAGGAAATAGTCGCACCTTTTTACTTCCTACATATTGTTATTTATTAAAGTTTGACGTAATTCATTAGGCTACTAGAATAGACTTCAGTAGGGCGCAGTACAAAAAAGTTAATCCTATCCTGAGTCTCGATAAGGGGAAATTGAAAACAAAAGAAACAAATAAGCGACGGAATTCTTCAGCCTGTTGTGTTACCATCCCAGAAGAGTGTGCCTGCAGGACGATGGTGGTGTTCTGGAATGTGACGAGTCTAGGAGGCTAGGACGGGGCCCAACCTGGACGCAATTTAAGCTACGCACTAAAGGGTTGGCGGCCCCCACTTTAGACCGCGGAAGCGCACACTAAACCTAGACGAGGTCCAAGCAGCGAAACTACCCCAGAAGTGGCATGATTGGCTGACCACCTGCGGTTGCGCCCCAGGCCGCGGGCCCGCGGCACGTCACAGTGCGGTTTGGACCAATGAACGCAGGCCAGATGGAGGCGCCATCACCCTTTTCGCGCAAGGTTAAGCGAGTCTGCACTACTCCCACTTTCCGTTTTCTCTTCTAGCGCAGCCACTAGCCTATTATCGCACCGCTGTTTTCGGCAGGTCGGACCATCACCAGCTGAACCTTGCCTGGCCCCTTGCAAGTTGCATTTCCATGACCACATCGTCTTAGTACACAACCTTGAAGAAGCGCCAGGTTGTATAGGAGTGCTAGGGCCGATGAGACTTAGATATGATCCTAGTTTTCAGTCAATCTCACCATCCATGTGGAAATGAGTCAGGAAGACCCTGACGGTAGTACTCGCATTATCCTACCTTCTTGGTGTTATTGCTATACTATAGTATACACTTCCTCCCTGTTGGGTAGATCCACGCTGCCTGGTCAGCATTCTGTCTTGAAACACTAGTGCTCCATAACCGACGTCCTAACACCTGCAGGAATGCTCATGCTCCTAATAAGTTCAACAATGACTATGTAGTGGCAGTTCTTATGTGGTGATCCGATTATATCACCCATCCCGCGGAGGCGGTTGAGCCCAGCCGCTAGCGCCAAAAAAAGCCAAGCGCGCCTTCCCACATCGGCTGCAGCTCCTGCTAGCACGACTTTGTCCTAAGACAACTCAACCTACTCCGTAACCTCCTGCTGCTGTCCAATACCGATGATCGCGCCGAAGATGCAAGCCTTCACACCGGCGCGGCGCCCTCCGTCCTTTTTTTCCTATGGACTTGGCGTCCTTGGGCGTTCCTCCCAGCCAATCTCGCGGGTCTGGAGGCGAGACCTGGCCGAATCATCGCTGCCGGATGCGGTCGACTGGCGCCTCGCCCGGTTCTCGTCGCCCCTCTTGGTCTGAGCAGACCCCAGTGTCTCTCCGTTTTGCCTGCAAGCTGAGCCTAACATTCTTTCTCCAGGAGAAGATCTACTGGTCCAGACACGGATCGGCGCTTCGCTTGACGGCTCCATGGCGGCCATGGGTCTCCCCAGCAGCGGCCCCATCTCTCACAGGCCACATGGTCGCTGGGTAGCTGAAAACACAGCATGCCTAGAATAGCCCCCTCTCCTGCTACCGCTACCACGCCTAAGAGTAAGTAGGTTGAGACCTGGGTGGACCGGTATGCAGAGCGAAAAAAAAAGCATGGTCGCTAGTTAGCAAGCTATGCCGCATTTCGTCGCTTCGGCTAATGGTCCATCGAGCCTGTCCCCAGCCGGTGAGCTCTCGTTACTATGTTGATCCGCTAGAAACAAACCAGCAGCATAGCATCACTGGGTCGTGACCCCATTATTCTTGCTGCGGGTCTCGCCCAGCCTGCGGTCAATATTGTTATTATTATGAGGCTGCCATCCTGGTCGGTCATTTCTTTCCCCTCCTACAAATCGACAACACTGCCCCTTCGTTGAAGCAGTCCCCAGCTGAACACCCTGAAGCCAAAGCTTTGATGACTTGGCTCTGTGCCTTAAAACGGAAACCATCTGAAAAACGAGCTCTGTTCGCGACTTATTTGACACCCCTTCGAGAAGTAATCTTCTCTTATTCGTCAAACACGTGTTTGCCTGGACCCTTGCAGCCTGGACTTATATCGCCTGCTGAGGAGCTTGTTCCAATCTTCCGTTACATCACATTAAACAGTTCTATACATATGTCCCTATGAACTGTTGACTGCCGCTACCAAGTGGGAATAATACATAAGGAGATCTTCAGCCTCCCACCCCGCCTTTCTCCCAACTTGATACGCAACTATCTCACCACCTGCTACTGGATCTCAACGACAAACCGAACATATACTCTGCCTGTCTACGGTCTTCTTCCTCCTACACCATTCTTCACTCACTTTGTGCCTGTTGCCCACAACCAGTTACGAAGGAAAGATGCCTGGCCCCGGAGGTGGACCACCCCGCAGAAGTCATACCAAGTCGCGCAATGGTTGCAAAACCTGTAAGCGAAGGCATATTCGATGCGACGAGACCTTTCCTCAATGGTATGTCATCTTCCTTTGCGCGCTTAAATGTCGGTCCCTTTTCTAATATAGGTTTAGTCGCAACTGCACCAAGCACAACTGCAGGTGCGACTACATGGACATCCAGGTCGCCCGTGACGAAACTCCCCGCAGTCCAAGCGTCCCTAATTTGATGATGACACCAGAAATTGAGGCCGAAATCGAGACCTGGCAGTTCAGCGGCATTCCTCCATTTCCTGAACTATCACAATGTCCTCGCAATGACTGGTATCGCTTTTCCAAGACCGACCTGCGACTGATCCACCACGTTTCCGGACTTTCTATTGATTTCCACCGCCGAGGTCTAAGCGAGACTACCGTTTGGGCTCCGAAGATGCCATCGTATGTGCACTCTCCTATACAGTAGAAATGACTAATATCTGACGAATGACAGCATCCTCGCAATCGCTGTCACAAGTGACTTTGTTATGAGCTCTGTTCTTGCTTTCTCCGCCTCTCACCTGGCCTACTTGACAGGTAGCAAAGAAACCGAGAAATTATCATGGCACCACCGGGGGGTAGCATTCAAAGGCTTGCAAAATGCAATTGGAACTTTTTCGAAGAAAAATTACGATTCAATACTAGCTGCCTCTATCCTTCTATCATGGCAAGCGACTGATTGGGCGTCCCTGGCATCCCTGCAGAAGGGTATGTCATCGGTTCTTGATTCTATGCCCCCATACTGGAAGGAAACCTCGGACATGGCGCAATTTCTTGAGGACCAAAGGGCTCTCCGTTCATTCAACAATATGAGTTTCAACCCCACATATCTATCTGGCGCCACGCGATATCAAGGCGACGACCTCGAGCGCATCGATGCGTCCATTGCGGACCTGCAAATGATTCAAAAACAAGTCCAACACATTCCCGAATACTATGAAAGAATATATGAGCTTCTTAACTTTGTCAAGCAATTGCGCAACGACATGCCGATTCAGTCGCCGGAGAACGCTTTTGAGAGACTTCAGCCTTTGCGCACCTGGCTATTTTGGCTACCGACAAAGATGTTGAGAGGAGGGGAGAGAGATCTGGAAGCTTTGTCGATATTGGCTCAGTTTTATTCAACGGCGCTGGCGCTCGAGCCACTGTTCCCCGAGATTGAAGGCTCGTATCTGGGTTGTATGGCGATCACACCAATTGAAAATATCGATGCGATCTTGTTGGCGCGCAAATCGTCAATCCCATATACTCCTGGTGTGCAGCTAGCCGCGAGCCTGATGGAATTCCCGCGCCACATCATGACAGACTACAAGAGCTGCGTTCAATGGACGCAGCCTGTTCAGCCAATGAATCATTTTGTAGCGACACCTCCGAGTCCCTACCACCACTTTCACGACATCTCTTACGAGACAACAGCACCATACACTCCATCCATCCACTCTCCGCCGACATTCGCAGTCCCAACTCCTCCTTTTCACGGCCAGCACATTTACGGCTCACACCCAAACTTGTCAGCCGTTTATGTGAGCTCTCCACTATCCTCTGAAGGTGGGGACGAGTCTTTGTCAGATTATAGCCGAGCAGGAGGGCTGGAGCAATCTCCGGCATTTTCTTCGCCGTACAGCGATGAACTGCATGGTCAACTGCCTCCCCACGACGCAACTGCAGCCTTGAATATTGGCCTAATCCATGAGTCGCCCATCATGCCAATTGGCGCGGTTGCTCCGGAACTTTGGACGTGACGTTTCTCTTGATGACTTTTGCTTTTTCGTTTTGAATCGAACTTTGAGCTTGAAAAATACATACATATATGTGTATATCTATACCAATTTGTGGGAATTTTGGGTTTATTCTATTTAGGGGTTCTTGGAAATAGGGATACAAATGTTTAGGGATGGGGGTTCATGTTTTCTTGTTGTGTGTCTAGAAAGGTTGACGATTTGTTTTCCGACTTATGCTTCGATTAATGTAATTATTTGACATCCACACCCAACTTCAACAATTATTTTTTTCATATTGAATCATGTTTCTTTTGACTTTCCATTGGTTTAGAAAGAGTGGTAGGTCTTGAAATGACGTCAAGTTCGCTGTCTGTAACGAACTAACAGTGGTGTGTGCATAATCAATGGGGTCTAGCTTATTGCTGCCTTGGAAATGTCAGTCGCACTGAATCTTTGGGTGATGATGTGCATGGATAGCGTGATCTTGTCGATCTAGTGTGACGAAGACTGTTGTACGGAGAATTAATACTGAGTACGTACTCGGTAGCTTGTTTGCAGTGTTTGTCAACCACAAAGCTCAATATTGCCTGTTTGGGCCTAGACCGCGCGAGCTAAAACACACGAGCGTCATCAATAATATTAATCTGCTCTTGCGAAAACCATCACCGCGAGGAAAACAATTACAAGTCTGCTAGAGAATAACTCTTGCTCTGGGACTTTTATTTGACATCCTTTGGACGGCTTCTCACTCGCACTACTACCTGGCGTCGAATTCACCACAGAGGGCTCCAAGGATTCCCAGGAAATATGGCCGACGGTGGAGGCTGGAGCACCATCGAGTCTGATGAAGTATGATGATCCTCAGTGTGGGAGAAACGGGAGCACATGTTAATCAAAATTCTGCAACAGGGCGTGTTTACGTCGCTGATCGAGAATCTTGGCGTCAAAGGCGTACAGTTTGAGGAGCTCATATCGCTCGATGCCGACACGATACGCTCGCTGAGGTTGGAGCCTTCCTCCTTGATGAAACAACACCAACTAAAATCTTACATAGCCCCGTATACGGTGTTATCTTCCTCTTCAAATGGATCGGTGGCCAGTCGCGCGACCGCTCAGCCCCAGCCGACGGAACCTACGACCAACAAGCCGCCACAGACAACGGTCTCTTCTTCGCCGCGCAAACAATCCAGAACGCATGCGGCACACAGGCGATCCTCTCCGTAATTCTGAACCACGATACACCGGCGTCTGGCACCCCGGTACCCATCGAAATCGGAAACGAACTCTCTTCTTTCAAAACCTTCACGCAGGGCTTCCCCGCGGACTTGCTCGGCGAGGCACTGTCCAACTCAGAAGCCATCCGTACCGCGCACAACGCCTTTGCACGTGCCAGCCCATTTGTCGATGAGACTCAGCGTACGGCACAGGACGAGGATGGTGATGTTTACCACTTCATCGCATACACGCCTGTGAACGGAAAGCTGTATGAGCTGGACGGGCTGCAGCCCTACCCGATCAGCCACGGGGCCTGCGATAGCGACAGTTTCCCTGAAAAAGTCATCGAAGTGCTACAGCGGCGAATCGCACGGTATCCGGCTGGTGAAGTTCGCTTTAATCTGATGGCAGCTGTGCGCGACCTTAGGCATCGGGCACAAGAGATTGGAGATGTGGAGTTGCTCGAGCGCGAGAACTCCAAGCGAAGAGCATGGGCATGGGAGAACTCGCTGCGGCGGTGCAATTTTGTCGGTTTCATTGGCGAGACGCTCAAGGGGGTTGTCGACCAAAAAGTGAAGCAGGGTAAATACGACGAGTGGGTTGAGAATGCGAAGAAGGAGACGCTGCGGAGAGCTGAGGCGAGGAAGGGGTATTAAAGTAGCAGATCACGACTGTGCCACACGTCTTATTTTCAATGCTGTGTGTGAAAGTTTGATATGATGATGATGACGATGATACCACGACCGTTACTTTTACAATTGATATCAACTGATATACTCGGATGACCAGTTGAAATCGGTCAATAAGTTATAGCTTTATCGATATTTTGCACTTTCTTAGGGCTACATGTATATGTTCCAAATTCAAATGTCGATTGTGACGTCAAGTAATGTCTTGTCCGTGGATCGGCCACCAACAAGCTTTAGACTTGCGGTGCCTGGCAAACAGATCTATATTTCAAAGACCTCGTATTCCGCTTTATGCGGCTCAAAATCGAGCAACTGCAATATTAATGTGAAGACAATAGAATTGCACAAATGGTATACATTTTCTAATGAGAACTGAAGGTACAACTGCTCAGTAGACAGATGGATATCCGCTATGCAATATAAAGACAACAACAAAAGTAGCAAAAAATGACTATCGCTATGCCATTTCGAATCGTGTACACATGAAATAAAAAGCTAGTAATTCACAATCTTCAACTTGATCACTTCCAAAAGCTCTCCCGGAAGCTCATCCTCTCGGATTAGGCCCATGGCCAAAACATCGGCCCAGAAGAATAGAGCCCGATCTTGGGAGTAGGCGAGGTAATCGAATTCGCTTTCCGCATCTTCTAGCTCGGGCTCATTGTGGCCAATGTTGTCCGTGCTGTTGCCATCATGGTTGTTATTAAGTAGGGTCGATGGCCGTTCTTGTTCCTCCATTTCTGGGACCTTGGCTTGTACGATACCCCAAGCAACCCATTGTGCCGAGTTGGCGACTCGCCACAGTCGAGTCTGCCGCATGAGGTGCTGAACTTCAGCTTCAAAGGTGTCGTCATGATGCATCCGATCGGACTCAGAGTATAAATTGGCTGTGGCGACTGCAGGCCCATCCAACGAGAAAGGGGCTAGGCGGGGAGTGCTAATAGACGAAGGGGGGATGTCGGGAGTAGCAAGTGGAGAATAACCAGGGCCAACTTGTGAGTGGTGGGAAACGTAGGCTGAGATGAACCGGTGCTGTTCTTCGGGAGTTGGATAGGCGCGTGTATTGCATGCCCACGAGCGTTCTGCATCGTGATAATTGTAGCACCATTCAGTAAAGTGGTTAGCAAACTCAAGGGCACGAGGGTTAGCCGACGAGTATTCAAAGTCGATGACAATGAGCTGCTTGTGCGAGTTGGCTGGAAGAAGTAAAGGCGATTCTTCCTCGGGCTCAAGGCGAAGGAGATTACCGTATTGGGTCTAGAATCAAGTCAATAAAAGCATTGCTCATAAGGTGTTGTTGCTGACTTACATCGTTGTGGGCAAACACAAGCTGTCGCTTGACCTCCTTCATGCCTCCCGAGTGATCGGTAAGCCAAATCCTATAGTTTTCAACAGCCTTTCGAAAAGTCGCCCAGGGCACACCACACACGAATCCACGCTTGCGCCAGGCTTCTGGCCGGTCTGTCCGGCCCGAGACAATCTCTCCGTCGAGCCAGGAGATGACCTGCTCACAGCGATCTACCCATTTCTCCCAGTTGCGGAACACAAACGGGCCGGCCTGGCGTTCTTCCTCTAGAAGTTCAATTCCGTCGTGAAGCTCTCTCATTCGTTTGGCGATCTGTCGTGAAGTTTCAGGGACTCGCAACTCTCGAGGAGTCAGTGGATGCGCGTTGAAATACTCTTCAAACCGCCCGTTATTAAATGTACCCAAAACACGCGGTCCGATGTTCTTTCGCCCTAGTCGCCGTAATATCTGTAGCTCACCCTCGCGGTCAATCAGATGCTCTACCTGGGGGCCATATATACGAAGGAGTAGTTTCCTGTAATTTGTCAGTCCATATTCTTAGAACTGGTATTCTGGGCATGCTCACGGAGGTGGTCGATGCAACACCGGCGGCTGACTATTTGCTGAATTCTGACGCGCAATTCTCGGGGGCTTCACCACGTAGACGGCGTTTGTGAGGGCGCCGCTCAGACGAGTAACTTCAATATCAGCACAGCTGTCCATGCTTATTCTCCGCCATCCTTTCAGACGAAGTTTGTGGACAAGACGTAAAATCTCCGCTTTGAAGGTCAACCAGTGGTTCTGTTCTTTTAAGGCCCGAGTTTGCTGATCAGAACCAGAGAGGAGGTTTTCCGACGAAGCACCCCCGTTGTAAGCTAACGTCTTCGTGTTATCTAGAATAGCATCGACACTGGGCACGCCAGTCTCGTCGTAACAGTCCGAATCGGACCCAGAGCCACGCCTCAATCCTTTGGAGCGGCTATGGCGATGTCGTCGCGACGGCCGACGAGCGAGAGCATTTCCCTGCTCCGTTGAGGCCGTGGCATAATGGTGCAGAATCTTCTCCAGCTGGTCTAAAGCCAGACCCTTGTCCGGGCCGAAAGAACGCTGCTGCATTTCGTCTAGGGAGAAACCGCTGTCGCTGCCTGTATTAGGGTCGGCAGTGCGCTTGCCCTGTTCCTGGCGTAACCAGTCTAAGACCTGGCTGAACAAGACTTGCTCTGACTTGCCACTGGTCTGGACGTCCTCGTCATCATCCTGAGAATCCAGACGCAAAGTGGAAATTTGACTGCGAAGAGAATAGACAGGCGACGGCTGCAGTATCGGAGACCTGACAGATATGCGCCTGGCAACGGGGGCTCTATACTGCTTTGCGGCCGTGAGCTCCTTCGAAGTTGCAGCAGTGGCCTGTTCACCGTTGCTCTGAGGATAAGACAACTCTTGTGAAGCTGAAAGCTCAGGGGTGAGATCCTCCTCTAGACAGCGTTAGACGTGTGACATGTGACACAAGAACAGCACTGCAGGGGCTAAATACTGGACACAGCTCAGTGCTACCGTGATACACAACGTACACGGCCACAAAGCTCATACAGGGAGCGGAAGAAACGAAGAAGAAGCAAAGAACGTATCACGTACCGTGGATGGTGGTCTCGTGACCTGCGCGGTCACCCTGGGCGGAAGGCGGCATCCTTCCTTTTCTGTCCAGCTCTGCTCTGTTCACCTCACCTCAGCTCAACTCAACTCGTTCTTTGCAGTATCAAACGCTCCCAGCGCCGACCCATGAATTACAGCAGCAGCTGGGAGAAGAAAACGACAAAAACAATCTTCTTCACGGAGACGATGGATGCAGACGACGTTCGACGTTGCGCGATGGTAGCGAAGCCACACGAAAGGGGGGCGAGCGAGCGACCAGGCAGCAAAACAGAGTCTCAGATAAGGCACGCACATCAAAGACTGATAAGCGCAGCCAGACCCAAAATTAAATCCAGAGATTATTGGGGGAAGGAAAAGGATTCGGAAACTGGGTCGATTTTGGATTTTAGTTTTTGGGTATGAGTTGTGAGTGGGCACGAGACGCCTTTTTTTTTTTTTTTTTGCCTCTGAAGGTTCCAGAGGCCAGTCACCCACTGAGTGTCCAGCAAAGCGCCGTTGCCGAGAACTCGTCCAGAGGTCTAATAATGGGCCCCACCGCATCCGGCCGACATCAACTATCGACCGCAGTTGTGGCCGTGGCTGTATATCAGTCTGTATGATGATATACGTATACGTCGTGTGTGTGTGTGTGCATGCGAGAGCCGCCACTTGACATGCATATGCAGCGAACACCACAGAAGGCAAATTACGAGAGCCAGCAACAGCGCCATCCACAGTCGACCAGCGCGCTGGTTGGCCACGCCCCTGCTCGATCGGCCTTGGCAGATCGACATCAGACATTAATGATCAGACATCAACAGATCATGCTACGGTCATATCTTGATCACTCGGCTGGATTTCTATATTCGGTTATATCTGAAATCTTTGTATGTGTATTCGCTACATCAACTTTATATACCAAATTTACTAACCGTCGCTTTGCCGAGTTTAGTCGTGATACGATACACTGTAGACCTTGAACCCGCTGGAGACGCTGGTTGCGTTGTTCAGTTGCCCATCTACGTCGATGCTCAGATAGGTACTATTATTTTCCTGCACAGTGTAGCCGTTGCCGTTACCAAGATAGGAAATTTTGAGGTCGGCTGCCTGCGTGTCCTCTGCAGCTGGCACAAGATTTCCGCCCGGGCCGATCCAGCGGCCGTCCAGCGCGCTCGACACGTGGAAGACCTCGTTCTCGCTGTCTTGCCCGTAGTGAATTACCCAGCGCTGATTCTTGCTTTCGTGGTCCGACGTCGCGTTGCTGGTGGAAACGGTTCCGCTACCGTTCGCATTCGCAGATGGATTGCTGAGAGCGAAGCCATTCATTTCAAAGGTCAGATATCGGCCCTCGGTCAAATAACCAACGACCTCCTTGAACCCTTCCTCAAAGAAAAGTGCGTCTTCTAGCGTCTGCTGTCCATATGGAACCGGTGGTCGTTGATCGGTGTAAGTCGCGAGACAGAGCGATGCTCCATCGAAATTACCATTGCCATCTTTGTGGGGCTCATCGGCAACAGGGACATCAGGGATGCTGTAGTCGGGCTTATCATGAAAGTGTTAGCTCCAGTGTTCCTGAAGGACCAAAGGGTCGTGAAACTCACGTTTGAAAAATCAAAAGCGTTGACATAGTCGCACATGTGCTCGCGACGCCAGGGACCCATGCCCGCCAGCTCATAGTCGCTATATCCTTTGGCTTCAAGCCACTTCTCGATAAACATGATCTGAGAGTTATGGTCGCAACGCTCGCTGAAGACTCGTCCACCACGGGTCCATGGCGACACGATCCAGGCCGGGACGCGAAATCCGGGGCCAGTGTAGAGCTGGCCGAAGGTGCCCAAAGGATCTTCCATCCACTCGCCAGCTGTGCCGTTCGGAGAGTGGAAAGGAGTCACAGCATCGCCCCAACCACCAGTTTCTGATACAAAAGTCAGAGGTCAACAAGTTTCAGAACGACGAAATAGGGGAATATTGCTTACCGTCATACGAAACAAGCAACACGGTGGAATTGTACTTTGGACTGGTTGTGACTGCGTTGAAGATCTGTTGCTGCAGCCACGCGCCATCCTTTGGCATCCATGGAGGATGTTCCGCCAGCTCATTCTGTCCAACGATAACACTGACCATGGGGAGCGTGCCGCTGGCCGCGGCGGCAGTAAAGTTGTCCAGTGTATACAGGAACGAATTGCCGTGCTCATATAATGCAGAACTTTGATCCGCTTCTTGATATTGTTTGAACCAGGCATTCGGATTGTCATCGAAGTTGTCTGTGTCTTGCCATACCTGCCAGCTTACCCCGAGGCTTTCGTAAACTTCAAAGGTCGTTTGCCAGGTCAGAGGGTAGCAGGAGTATGTTCCACTTGGTCCCGTTTCACAGCCTGCACTTACTGTTAGCCTCGACTAACTATTTCATGATGAGAAAAATGTGAGTCTTCATTTGTCATACCAGGAGTTTCATTGTTATCGATGTAGACTCCGCCTGACCCATCTGGGTTCGTCGGACTACCGGGTGCATTAATGGTACCACTAACCCACGTTACGCGGTTTGCATTCGTGGCAGTGATCTGACCTTCCTGGTACATGTCGTTAATTGTATAACCCTCGGCCATGGCGAAATGGACCGGAAGCTCGTCCCTCTTAAAGTAACCCCAGCTCCACGGGGTGTTGTTCGTCGCCCAGTGGTTGTTCAGGTCGCCGTTGAGAGCGGCGTGGTTTGACTCATAGCCGTTGTCGCCGGCCACCATGCATTGTGTCGCATCCGACCAGTTTCCGCCCAGGTAATTCAGATACCATGGGAGCAGATAGTCTGTTTGGTCGGACATGTCCGAGGTAACTTCTCTGGTCTGTGTGTTAAGAAGATTTACCTTGAAAGGGATGCAAAAAGTCTTACTGATACCATACGGATCGTCCATCCGCATTGATTTGAACATTGGGATCGTTGAATCCTCTAACGCCTGACATTGTTCCGAAATACTATGCAGAAACGTAAGCTCGAAATTAACGTCTCAGGAAAACAACAATGTCCCTACGTGGTTGAAAGCTCTGTTTTCTTGCATAAAGAGCACTACATGGTCGATCTCTTCCAGCCCGGCGCTGACAGGGCTGGCTCCGAGAAGCACCAAGCTCAGGGCGACGCCCAGGTTGAAAGCCATGATGGGCAGTAGTATGAACTTAGCAAGCCAAAGCGATGCTCAAGAGAGAGAGAGAGAGAGAGAGAAAGAAGGGAGGGATGGGAGAAAGTCATTATAATCATCGATTCCGATCTCCGTACCAATAAATAGACTGGCGGGATGCCTTATTGGTACTTGAGTGTCCGGCATTTGCAAGCACCAATACTACAACGAATTTAAAACAGCTCGAGCCATTAATATTCGAGCTGTTACTTACCACGTTACACTCCTTATGCGGAGTCATGAAGTAGTGCTGTTGCTAATGCACGATGGCTAAGCCGATAGAGGGATACGCGATGTTGCACGTGAAGCGGACCGATATGCTCTATGGATGAGCCGAAAAAGCGTAAAATCAGCAAACCAGAAAGTCCGGCATTGGGGAGATGTGGTAGATGTGATCGCTAGGGCGGCGCTAGGAAGATGCTTAGCACGACGGTTTTTTAAGAGGCCAAAAGTCTAATTAATGACCCTGCATTTTAACGTTGTTCTTTTTTTTTGAGTTTGTATCAATAATGATAAAAGGGCCGAAGTGGGAGTCCTTACTTACGGAAGTGGAAAAGAAGGGAATGGTTATGCTGGTATTACTATGAGACAAAGAAATGCCAAGCAACGGATTTACGCATGCGGTCACTATATCAGAGGCTCATAAAGCATTGTAGGGGAGAAAGATACGATGCGGGGCGATAGCGGACTGTAGAATGTTACATCAAGCTATATACACCACTGCGAATAATACCACATGTCTTCTCCAGCTGACCATGCCGTGATCGACATTATTAGTGGGATGATATATGGGGAACAACCCCAGTAACATCTAGATTATGGATATTGATGTCGAGAAGAATAAAATAATACAAGGTATGCAAAATCACGTATTATGCTTGTCAGCTATGCATTAATGTACAAGAATCCAACACAGTCCCGTCTTGAACGCTTTTTTCTGTAGGTGAGTAGAGAAAATTCTTTTGTTTAGCCAGCCAGCCATTAAAAAAGAGAGAGAAAAAAAAAGACACGCCGGTCTTGGAACCAGCCATAAGAATGAGCCCGTCGTCCACGATAGAAAATACAATGCTCTAAAAACACAGGCGGTATGGTAATAAAAAAAAGGGCGAGTAAATAAAACACGGAACCTCTATGCTATATGTCGTTTAAGAATGATGACCCAAATCAAACACCGAGGAAGAGAGACGTTGCTGATATGAAGACAGAGGTCGAAGAAGATATGTCGAGTAAAGAGGAAAATCTTAGGCAAGAGCTGCCTGCTCGGATGGAGGAGGGGGAGGGAGCTGTTAAAAATCACTCAATTAGCTTCTTCTTCTCTTCTTCCAAGTGATAAAAGCCGATGTCATCATACCTCGAGCTTCGTGTTATCGGCCATCATGCGCTGGAAACCGATACCGACACCCTCGATCACGGCGAGGAAGACACCACACATAATAGCGGAGTTCCGGGCGGCCTTGTAGCCACCACGAATAGCGAGGGAACCACCGGTCAAGAAACCAGCAATAATCGCATTGTATGGATCCTCCTTCTTCCGGATCCCCTTGATCGAACAGTCGTAGATGCTGAAAAGACCTCCCCAGCAGCCAAAGTTTCCGCCGAGGACGGGGGCGCGCGCCTTGATGGCTGTGATGGCACCTATCCGGCGCTCGCCGTAGGGACTGTTTCGGTAACCTTTCACACCGTGCCAGACAGCGCCGCCGATGGCTCCCATACTGAAGGCGCCGCCAAAGTCACTCAAGGCAACCCAGGGGCAGGGATCGCGCGAGTGATCCATTGTGTATAGTGTGTGTGTGTGTGTGTGTGTGTGTGTGTGTATGGATAAGAAAGGCGGACGGAGTATATAAAGTCGAGAATAAAAAGCGGATTGCTGGAAGAAACCAGCTGCGAGAGGTGGGAGGATGGAAAAAGTCGTCAAGATCGATGGATGGCAAATATCTTAGTCCGTGGAGAGAGACGAGGAGAATCTCGAGATAAGCCGGAACGACTTTTTTTTTCTGGATCGGCACGTGATGCACATCCTCCGATTGGCTTAGGACCGTATGTAGAAAATCTAAATGAAAAAGTTAGAAACGAGTTCGCACGTATTAGGAGCATGTGATATTAATCATTTACATGAATTTTTTCAATTGAATAATATTCAAGGTGCTGTGCAGGATAATTTTTGTAGAACTACATCGTGTTAAAGACCATCTGTATTAGCTGCAACATTCAATGTATTGGCTGCAACGGGAAGCTCCAATAACGCAATGTCAGTGTTCCTTTTTTTGGGTCAACTGGTTTTGCTCGTGTCCACTGTCAGCGTTCAAAAGGCTGAGTTAGTACGTACTTAATTATTGGTACTTGCCACTTGGTAGTACGTACGTAGTATAAAAACCAGCCTATCCCGCTGCAACGTTGAGTCACGCGGGAGCCAATGGCATGCGGGGACGCCTTAGGGTAGAACTGTCTCGCTTGCATGTTGGAGAACTTCGTATCTCTCATCATCATCCATGGAGCAATTGATCCATGGAAGGCAAAGAGATTCGCCAACGGCATGTGTCAGTGCCGCCGGACAGCAGAGAGCGTGACTGCGAAGAGACACAGAGAGCAAACAAGCGGCGCTTTCCTTTCTCGTTGCAGCGATCAGTGCTGCTGTCGTTCCTGCCGTTTGTCGCGGTGCTCGTGCTCTTTGCGCGCCTCTTCTTCACCCCGACTGACCGAGCTGTATCCCTGATCCCAACAACTCATCGCCCTCCAGAGTCAGGGGACGCGGCGTGGTCGCATGTCGACACTCGAATCCAGCAGAATGGATTGTTACACCCGGAGCATCACGCCTACCGTGCAGCCACAACCCAGACCCTGAACTGGCGGGTGACTACTGGCCAGCGACGTCCCGATGGAGTTTTGAAAACAGTCTTTGTGATCAATGGTTCGTTGTCTCGTCGACTAGTCATAGACCGATCAATCTGACTGCACCCCCAGACTTATTTCCCGGCCCGACTATCGAGGCTCGTTCAGGGGATTCCCTAAACATTCTAGTTCACAATGATGTGCCAGACGAGGAGATTTCTCTGCACTGGCACGGTCTCGAGATGAGAGATGCAAACACCATGGATGGCAGCATCGGAGTCACCCAGTGCGGCATCCCGCCCGGCGGTTCTTTCTGGTATAATTTTACTATTTCCCCCGACCAAAGCGGCACATTCTGGTACCATGCGCATTCTAGCGTGCAAAGAGTTGACGGGCTGTATGGAGGATTGGTTGTGCACAAGCCTGCTACTACCTTGTCTCTTGATAGATTCGGACGAGCCACGGAGCAAAAAAATGATGCCCAAGCAGACAGCTCGAATTATCACTACGAGAAAGAATTGCTGTTGCTGATTGGAGACTGGTACCACCGCCCAGCAGGAGACGTGGCCAGCTGGTACCTGTGGTGGGGGTCTATGGGGTTCGAGGTAAGACTGGATGGCTTCGTCTGAACGCAGCTTTTTCTAACTGTGGGCAGCCAGTTCCAGATTCCATGCTGGTGAATGGTGCGGGTCGATTTAATTGCTCCATGGCAATGTCGGGTCGACCTATAGACTGCGTTGGAGATGCTAGTGACATACCACCGGTGATTTTGGATGGTAAAAGCTCGTATAGGTTGAGGATTGTGAACACGGGGTAGGGAAACAGCGGTTCAATCGGCAGACATACATACACTGACTTTTTCTCAGGTCTCTTGCTGGTATCACGGTTGGCTTTGCGAAAGAAGCACTCCAGGTCATTACACTCGACGGTGGGCTACCCGTGGAAACAAACTCTGATGAGCAAGACAAATCATCTGCAGGAATATTGTTCCCAGGCCAACGTATGGATGTTGTTCTGCGACATTCGAATGAGGAGAATCCAATGGGAAATTCGTTAATGACCGTGAAGCTGGATGAATCGTAGGTTGACTAACTATCAAACCGCAAAGATATCTATCTAATAGCAAATATAGAGACTTTAAAATCGGCAACCCATCGCTAAAGCCACGGCAATCGTTTCCTGTGCTAAAGTCACCAAAGCATGCGGAGGAAAATTCCTTGATCACGATTGACCTCGACGACAAACGACACATTGACATCGAAAAAGTTCCCTCAGCCAGCTCTGTTCGGGCGAAGATACCTCCAAAAGCACAGGAAACCCATCTTGTTTACACCAAAGTCGAAAAACTCTCCCGACTAGCCAATATCCCACATGGGTTCTTTAATCGGACAACGTGGAAAAGGCAAAGCGATCCACCATATCCGCTTGCTGGTCTTGCTCGTAAGCAATGGGACAAACACCAGCTTTCCATTGCGACAGGGCCAGAGCCAGTATGGGTGGATTTGGTCATAAACAATCTTGACGAGGGGGCACATCCATTTCATCTTGTACGTATCACCCGAATATCCTGATTCAAAACCGTGTGCTAAGATCCTATTTCTAGCATGGCCACAACTTCTACGTTGTCGCGCTGCACGAATCGACTTTTGGCTGGGGCTCATATAACCCCTGGGACGAACAATCACGCATCGCCGCTGGAAACGCGGCTGGTGTCGATTCCCTACAGAAAGACGCAGATCCATACAATCTCAGCCAGGCAGTGCTCCGTGACACTGTCCAGATCCCGCGACGGGGATACGCAGTGTTGCGTTTCCGCGCGGATAATCCTGGCGTGTGGCTTTTCCACTGTCATGTCATGTGGCATCTGGCTGGTGGAATGGCTATGATTGTGGATGTCGGGAGCGTAAACGATTCTACAGCACATCAACCCTGGCTGTCGGCGACGGAAGAGCAGCAGTGCCGTGTGTGATTCTCTCAGCTTTATTCTTTACGTTGGAATCGAAACACGCTCTCGTCACGGATGTCACAAGTTGTAAAGCAATATATAAACACACCATCATCTCTTTGTGCATTGTTATAATCCATGAATCAATCAACATACCCAGGTATCACACTACAGTATCCTAAAATGCAACGCATAAGAAAAAAAGAGAGAACTCCACGCTCATGCTAGAGACAAGGACAATAATAAGAGCAAACAGGAAAAGAGAGAATATGAAAGACGGATGTTTCGTTTTCTATTTGTTCATGATGGGTTTAGGTGGTGGCAGTGGCCCATTCGACGACTTCGAGGGCACACATGACCAGAAACAGTGTGGATGGGAGGATCCTGTGCATTATTAGATTGTGTACTCTGAATGGAAGTAGAACCGAAAAAAAACTTACCAAACGACATAGCTTTGGAAAAGCAATTTCGACATAGCACCCATGTAAACATTGTTGATCTGGCAGATCTGCGCCAGCTGCAGTGCCGACGGAGCGCCCGTGAGCAAGAAGCACACAATAATGAAAATCGGGTCGTCGAGGATACTGATCGGGGCGTATTTGGCCAAAAGAGCCAGGAAAGGCGCCATGACCAAGGTGGGAAGTAGCATGCGAGCAACCAGCGAGGCAATGATAAGATTTCGATCCTCTTTGGGGTCGTGGTCTTCGTCTAGTTCTTCCTCCGGCAAGGTGTTGCGCGCGAGGTTGGCGCCGAGGACAACGAGAATTAGAGGCACAGCAACCTGGCCGTTCTGATCGATGGCGCGAGTGATGGAGTTGCGTACAAACGTTCCATCGTCGAAGAAGAGGCGTTGCAAAGCCGGGATGGAGGCTACCACGATTGCTATGAGCATTGCCCATAGAGGCGGATTCATGAAATCCCACAGCCCACGTACAAATCGTCCTGTCCAAGAGGTCGATAGCGTGAGACCTTTTTGCACCGAGGGCGGAAGTGCTTCATAGACGTTGCTCTTTTTATTGTCGGCAGCCTTGGCTAGACGGGTATAAGATTTCCCCGCCGATCGCTTGTACCTATACCACACTCCCTTGATGCCAGAAGCAGCGGCTCCATCTGGTCGACGGACTTCGACGTCGGGGAAAGTCAAAATATTTCCAGCAGAGCTTTGGCGAGGCAGGAATGGACCTGTAGGAGGCGGTCCGATAATAGAAAGTGGAGCGTCTTCATCCGAGGAGGAGTTAACATCGTCCTCCAGATCGCTTGGACTACGCGAATGCTGACCATCAAAACCGGGCAGCTTGTTATACGAGAGGACACGATCGGTCACAGGAGTCTGAGTGCCGGACTCAAAAAAAGTCGAGTGGCTCGCAGTGAGGCCGTTTTCCATCGATGGTTTCGTCCGGACCAGAGGCTCGTCTGGGTCAGTTTGATTAGGATTGTCGGTATAATGTTGTTGTCCGCTCCTGATCGAGTGTCCGTCACCTTCCTCGACATAACGTTCCTTGGGCGCGAGCAAAACATGATAGCCCCAACTCCAGCGGACCAGCTGGCCCAATTGCTGGAATATCAGCAGATAAAGAATACCGCGAGCGGCAACTTCATCGTCATTATCATTTGGCACGCGATCCCAGTGTAGACCCTTCAGAGTTTGCGATAGCGAGATGACGAGAGAGATAGGGAGAGAATTGGAATTTCCAAACACCTAGTAGCGTAATTGACCCTATGGTCAGCCTTGATCTAAAACATAACCTGCTGGCATGGTGCGACGCTTACCCCCATCGCGGTGACAAAATTCGCCTGCCGCTTTTTGAATCGAAATAGTCGGGAAACGAGCGAAGAGCAGAGGTAGGAGACGCAGGTCATGACGACGAAAATGAGAGGGATGATGGCGAGGTCGGTCAGCTTCTCAGCGGTGAGCTGGGAAGCCAGCTTGGTAAAGACTAGACAGGAAAGCGATCAGGTCCAAACTTCTCAATAGACGTGACAAAAGCTTAGGTCTTATCAGCCGTACCTAGACATGGCGTGAAGAGCATGACATTGAGATTAGCGACCAATTTCTGGGCCTCGCCGTCGAACATGCCCTGGCGAGCGGCGATATAGCCGGGCAAGCTCACGCAGATAACCTCGAGGACGGCCTCGAAGACGAGCAGGACGAGGTGGAAGAAGCTCGGATGGCTGGCATGGGGGGCGGCGGTCGTGACGAGCTGGGTAGGTGAGAAGTAGTCGTTCAGCGCGCGCACCGAGGTGGGCGACGCGAGAATGGGCATTTTATTTTCCTTTTTGGGATCAAAGCGACTCCATACACGGATGAGCCGTGAAAGAAGGGGCAAGGAAGCAGGGCGAGACCGATAGCAAGAGCGGCATAGCAGCGTAGAGCAGAGCAGAGCAGTGGCGAAGGTAAAAGGTGATGCCTACGATGCCTCCTTCCTTGCTGCGCAAATGCCATGTTATCATTGTAGCCTTATCTGACGTTGCGGGCCCAGACCCCGATACGCGCAGCTGATTGGCGGCTCGGGCGATAAGGAGGCCTAGGTAGCCAATGAGCACCGCATGTACAGGGCTTGGCGGGGACTAATGCAGGCTTGAGAGCAGCATGATTGGCTGCAGCAGGGGGTTTCTTGGCGCCAAAGCGCGCCTACAGCCACTCCGAGCGCTCCGTTAGCGCACGACAAGTGGGTCGTTGACGCCACCGTGGCCAATCGCGACCGAGGGCATGATGTCAACTCTCAGTGCACCAGATTTTATATGTTATTGCAATCATGACACTCTTCAGATATAAACAGAGTATACGCATAATTATCTCAGGGTGCTGATCATGAACATCAATCAGGTATGATGGTGGTCACTCAGTCGATCCTTGTCCGCTTGTTGGTCGGGTATTTCACGCAGGCAATAGAGATCAAGCATCCTGTGATTGCATACGTCATCAATGCACGTGTAACAGGGCTGAAGAGCATGGAGAGTACTGTAATTGTTGACAGGACTATATAGTACACAGTATTATTATTGTTGCAAAAATCACGATAGTTGTGAGAAGCTGATAGCAGATGATTCTGTTGGGTCAGGTTGACGGGCCGCGACCCGCCAACCAGAAGCCAGGATTTCCTGGCTACGTAAAGTAGCACATACTACTGGAAGCAGTAGGCTTTCTACGTAAGTACTAAGAAACCAGCATCAATGTACTTGCATGCACACCGCATCATAGCTTAAAATTGAAACACACAGTCGAAAACTTGAAACCAGGCGGAATGAAAACAGGACGTCATCATGGCTGCGTGGCTATGCGCTTGCACGAGCCACACATAAACAGCGATCGTCGATCTTGCAGTCGATCGCGCTGCCCTGGCCCTTTATTCACATCAATAATAATACTCCCTGGTATTGCTATTGTATTGAATCCTGTGTGAGTGGGTTTGTTTTCTCCCACTATCGCCACACCTTGATGATCCCCAGCTTTAACTACAATACGAGTCCTTAAGTCGCAGCCCAACGGCGCGCTCGGAGTGGCAGAAACCGGGCAATGGCAACTTAACACATGCTTATGTGCGTAATAATTAAGCAAAATAATAATGAGAACAGGAATAAAGCCTCAAACACAATCCTAAATTGCTCTTGGCCAACAACCACGGTTCCAGCAGCCACAGGGCCCGCCGGTACCTTCTCCCGCGCCGGGCCTAATCGTCGCCTCCCCCCGCTCGCTGTCAACTTGAACCCGGCTTTGCTCCCTCGCTGGACTTTTCCACCATTATTCCTACTCACACTAGCCGACTCCATCTGATCACTTTTTTGTCTCTCTCTCTGTCTGTGTCTTTCTCTCTTTCCCTCAGATTGCCTGTTTCTCCGTCTCTCTCTACGCTGCGTGTGGTCTGCTCTCTTTTCCCACGCCGTGCTCCGCTCACTGTTGTCGAATTTGCGTGTTCGCCTTCCTTCTTCCTTCCGCTCTCCGGCCACTATTACACTATCTACAACCACTCGCCTCCCCCCTAGGTTGCTGCATTCTTGTCGTCCTCGTCGCCAAGAAAAAGAATCGCTGCTACCAACATTCATATTTTTTTTTCACCAGCTGATAGTCAGCTCGTTGCCGAATCTACTCCGAGGTTATCCCGAGTCTCTGCGCCTCTCACCACTTGACGACACCCGTTGCAGCCCCGCATCGCATCGATATCTTTTTCCGTCAGTTGCCAAGTCGCTGCGACCTACACCGATTTTCCTCGTTATTACAAACTACGACCACTTGTCCGCCTTTCTCTTGAATTGCTGCTGACTAGTCGCACCCAAGCAAACGGCGTGTGGCCAGATTGTTGCGTTGCGTCCTCCCGGGGACGCATCCAGCATCACAAATTGCGAATTGTGAATTCTCCTGAGAACCACAATTGTGCAACTTGTTCTTCAACATCGCCATGGATGCTGACCAAAAAGCCCCAATCGTGGAGGATGTCCCCGTCTCGCCAGGCTCCGATAACGAACCACAAACTCCTACCTCGCCGGCATCGTCAGCGCCAAAGCTCACAAAGTCCCCTGGGACCACCGTCCCCTCGTTACGACCGGGAGCGACAGGTAATATGAGTGAATCATCAAATCCTTTGGGCCCATTGAATGCCGCTCGCAGAGGAGGAGGAGGCATGCCGGTTCCGCGCCCAGTAGCTTCTATCGGCGGACAATCAGCGGGGCTGAACCAGGACCTCATGGCTCGAATGAGAGAATTTTCCTTGTCAAGGCAGGGAACACCCGCCGGTATCACACACGCTGCTTCGACAGGGGCCATTCCCTCGGCTACCACAGCACTTGCATCGCCAGTAAACCCCGTCCCCTTTGGTGCGGTTGGCGGTGGCTTGGCCGGAAGAGGGCCTATGGCACGACCCCCGCCTCCACAGTCTTGGTCGTCAGCTCCGTCAATATCACCGCGGCAGAAACCAGGTGGTTTGGCAGCCAAGCGGCTCAAGCCAGGTCTGAAGTTGTCTGATGCTCAGGGACCAATCGTGAACGGCACTCCTCCAGCTACTGATACCGAAGCTCCCACCCAGCCGACTAACACCGAACCAACTGATTCGGTATTTAGCAAATACTCTGAATTTCTAGATACCAAGACTGGTACACTGAATTTCAAGAACAAGGCCATCATCCACGGCGGAGGTATCGAGTTCTCGTCCGGACAAAGCTTTAGCATATCTCTAGACGAGGTTGATCGTCTCGAAGAGCTGGGCAAGGGCAATTATGGAACTGTTTATCGAGTAAGACATAGTCGGCCTCACATGCGAAAACCAGGTCTTGGCTTGTCAGGCATCGTCAGCCGACCAGCAGGGCTGGAAGATTTTACTTCTCCAACGAGGAAAGCACAGGATAACCTCAGCGGGGTCGTTATGGCCATGAAAGAGATCAGGTTAGAACTGGACGAGAAAAAGTTTGCTCAAATTATTATGGAATTGGAGATTCTTCACCGATGCGTATCGCCTTTTATTATTGATTTCTATGGTGCCTTTTTCCAAGAAGGGGCTGTCTACATCTGTGTGGAGTACATGGACGGAGGATCCGTTGATCGAATATACAAGGGCGGAATGCCCGAGAATATCCTGCGCAAAGTAACCCTCTCGACGGTAATGGGTCTCAAGACATTGAAAGACGACCACAACATCATCCACCGAGACGTCAAACCCACCAACATCCTCGCCAATACTCGGGGGCAGGTTAAAATCTGCGACTTTGGAGTTAGCGGTAATTTAGTTGCGAGCATTGCCAAGACCAATATTGGATGCCAGAGCTACATGGCCCCCGAACGCATTGCTGGCGGGGGCATGCAGCAGTCTGGGGCGACGAGTGTAGGAACTTATAGTGTCCAGAGCGATATCTGGAGCTTGGGCTTGTCGGTGATTGAATGTGCGCGGGGGCGATATCCTTATCCTCCCGAGACATACAACAACATATTCAGTCAACTACACGTGAGTGAAAGCTTTATTAATTGTACTCCACGGCTAATTTGAATGATCATATAGGAAATTGTCAATGGCGAGCCACCTACGCTGCCTGATGACTTTTCGGAAGACGCCCATGCATTTGTTCGAGCCTGTCTTGACAAGAACCCGAAAAATCGCCCTAGCTATGCGCAACTTCTCCGCCACCCGTGGCTTACGTCCTTGATGGTACCCCCGACGGCGACAGACGGAGAGGCCGATGTTCCCCAAGAGGCTTCCTCTCAGCCCTTGCCTGATGTTACCGACGATGCTGAAGTAGCGGCATGGGTGACAGAAGCTCTGGAGCGCCGTCTAACCGGAGCATTGGGCTCGGACGAGCGGCCAGCGTTGCATGCTGCTCCGCTTGATGCTGTTGGCGGGAGCCCTTTGCTTGAAGAGCCGACGCTGGTGTCTCCCACCATATAATAGGATAAACGAATTTTTATTTTCTTCATTTACGGTGGATGGTATTCGTGGAATGGCTATACCCACCATGTGCCTCTTGCGGACGCCATCTTCAGAGCCTGATAGGCCGGCATTTACATTTTGCATTTTGGTTGAGTTCTAGCGGACATGTGCGTCTACATATTCCACGATTGTTATGTTGACCTTTTGGTCTCGATGTCTTATGGTTATGTCACGTATGGTACTGTATATATTAGTTGCATGGATAGATACACGAGCGGCAACACTATGATTTTCCATTCTAGTTTTGCTCGAATAGATACTAACTAGATTATTGAATTAGTAGAACATTATTGATAATCAACAATGGTGTCAACGTAGAATATTTGTAATTGCACATTGAGTCGATATCATGCAATGAGCATGCTGCACGGCGTTTGCCCCGCCGGCCTAGATGTATCTGAGCATCAATTGATCAACGTAGCCGACCAAGATTACTAATAGGTTATCAGTTTGTCAGGGCTGTAGTTGAAAAAGAAAAAGACTGCTGGCCATTAATAAGAATGGGCAATATGGGCACGTCTAGAAGTCTGCCGAAGCCCCCGGCTAACTCATTTGTAGCGAAGACGCGAAAAAAGGATTTGCTCTCCACTCCCCAATCCAGGTCATGACCTGCAAGCCCCTCCCTGCGCCGAGTCTTGTGTGTAATCCTTCGACGTGATTAGTGATCAGTGATTGTTCGGTGCTACTACTACTGACGTTGCTCTCTCGCTATCTTTCTCCTCTCACGTGCAGTACATATTCGTCCCCCAAAGTGTGCCCCTCCCCACGTCGCCGCTGGCAATGCTCGCGCGCTGCTCCCCTCTGACCTGCTGCTTCACCACCACGCCCACAACCACCACAGCCAGGCCTGCAATCCGAATTGCTTCGACACGCTGGCTGACAACACGCGCTGCTAGCAGAAGAAGAAAAGAGTTTGCATCCGCCGCACCCGGAACGGGCGCAACCCTGGATCCGTCCAGCAGCAACAGAACCTCCGCACCGCTTCTTCCGCGTCTTGCTTCGTTGTCTCGCCAGCTTTCTGCTGCCCCTTCGTCGTCGTCGTCGTCATTTGTTCGTGTCGCTCGATCTCAGTACTCTACAATGGCGCCAGTCGACGTCAAGACGTATGACTATATTGTCATTGGTGGTGGTAGCGGTGGCAGTGGAAGTGCTCGGCGAGCTGCCGGTTGGTATGGCGCAAAGACGCTGATTGTCGAGAGCCAACGCTCGGGCGGGACATGCGTGAATGTTGGGTATGCACAATTTGAACTACAGACAAAGGGCAATAATACAATACTAACGAAAAGGATAGATGCGTGCCCAAAAAAATGACATGGAACTTTGCCTCTATCAACGAAAACATCCACGCCGGGCGACACTACGGCTACGCAATCCCGGAGGACATTGGCATCGACTACGGCCATTTTAAGAGCATCCGCGATGCGACTATCAAACGTCTGAACGGCGCCTACGAGAACAACTGGAACCGAGAGGGAATCGACCTGGTGCACGGCCATGCCCGCTTCGTCGAGCCCAAGACTATCGAAGTCACCTCGGGACCCGACGGCTCTGAGAAGACTCGGTACACGGCCAAGCATATCCTGATCGCCGTGGGCGGACACCCGATTATGCCGAAGAACGTGCAGGGCGCTGAGCACGGTATTACCAGCGACGGATTCTTTGAGATTGAAGAGCTCCCCAAGAAATGGGCTGTGGTGGGCGCCGGATACATTGCCGTTGAGCTGGCCGGCGTGCTGGCTGCCGTTGGTGTCGAGACGCACATGTTCATCCGTGGCGACACTTTCCTGCGCAAGTTCGACCCAATGATCCAGCAAACCATGACCGAGAGGTATGAGGCCGTCGGTATCAAGGTGCACAAGCAACACAAGGGGTTCAAAGAAGTGCAGCTGCTCAAGGACGGCAAGGGCGCCGACAAGCTGCTGAAACTGATTGGTGTCGACGGTGTAGAGCACGAGGTGAACGAGGTGCTGTGGGCTGTTGGCCGGGCTCCCGAGGTTGAGAAGCTGAACTTGGAGATCCCCGGTATCAAGCAGACTCACGCCGGCCATATCATTGTGGACGATTTCCAGAACACCAGCACCGAGGGTATCTACGCGCTGGGAGATGTTACAGGCCAGGCAGAGCTGACGCCAGGTAAGACCGTGATCTTATAAAAAAATGCCTCTTGTTAATTGTCACGGTTAACTGATGAATCATAGTTGCTATTGCCGCCGGTCGACAGCTTAGTAGCCGGCTCTTTGGCCCACCAGAGCTCAAATCGGCCAAACTGTCGTACGAAAACATCCCCACCGTGGTCTTTTCACACCCTGAAGTCGGCACCATCGGTCTGACCGAGCCCCAGGCACGCGAGCGCTTTGGCGACGACAAGATCAAAATCTACAAGACACGCTTCACAAACATGTTCTACGACGTGTTTCCCGTGGAAGAAAAGAAGCAGAACCCGACGCAAATGAAGATTATCTGCGCGGGCCCCGAGGAAAAGGTAGTCGGCTTGCACATTCTGGGCCTAGGCGTCGGCGAGATGCTGCAGGGCTTCGGCGTCGCCATCAAGATGGGCGCAACCAAACAGGACTTTGATAGCTGCGTCGCGATTCACCCGACCAGCGCAGAAGAACTGGTGAGTTGATTCATAAACTGGGGTTCAACTCTTAAGTTGCTGTGTTGCTAACGATACGTGCGTGTACAGGTGACCATGCGGTAGATACGCCGACCGGCCGAACCGCCATTATTTGGACAGTCATGTTTGGGAATATACCTGGAGGCGATCTAGTCAAGAATGCAGACAATTGTACCGTGGAACTCAACTGAGTCGTTCGAATGTAGAAGAAAGTAGTTTAGAGGCGTAGAAGTAGTGTTATATACTCGGCTCGGCCAGCAACAAGCCGATAGCGGCGGAGTTACTCTGATCTTTGCGCGACCCCGATCGGGACTAGCGCGTCGGCTTCTGCGTTGGCCGGCCGAGCGGGCTCCCAGGCCTGACGTTACCCCGACTCGCTAGCAACACCGCACTTGATTATGACTTATCGCTGTTCTGGATATCTCGTCTGCATATCAGCTGCTAAGTGGGCCGGGCGCGTGCATTGATAAGAGAGTTCCGGCTCGAGTGTGGGGAAAGCTCCTATCAACGAGAAGCGTTGTCTGTACACTACGTACTTACACTACTATTTATTGCCATGGATGCCCACTGTGGTGCTCGATTGTGGGCCAACATTTCGTTGCCCATGAAGAAATCTGTTGTCTATACATGACAAGATGACATCTCAGCTCGACCAGACCGACGAGAAGCACGAAAAGGCGCCAGACAGCGACGATGTCGGCGTCACCGTCGAATGCGGCTCTGACCTGCTCAGCGTGCAGCTCGATGCCGGCAAGGAGAAGAAGCTGCTGGCCAAGCTGGACATTGCGTTTGTGCCAGTGATTATGTTTGCGTATCTGTCGTGCTTTTTGGATCGGAGTAACATTGGTACGTCTCCTCTTCTATGTTCTACTAGGTAAGGGGAAAATACTAACAGCCTAAGGGAACGTCAAAATCGCCGGCCTCCCCCAGGACATTGGCGCCTCGACCAACGAATTCGCCGCCGCCGTGTCGATTTTCTATGCTACCTATGTGACTTTCGAGACGCCGCTGGCCATGCTGATGAAGAAGATCACGCCGCGCAACTTGCTCACCGCGCTGTGCATCGTCTGGTCGCTGACGACCATTTTCACCGGCTTCATCACGAACATTGGCGGTCTATACGCAACGCGCCTTATTCTCGGCGCCTGTGAGGCAGGTCTTTTCCCTTGTCTGAATCTCTATCTCACCATGGTGTATCGCCGGGAGGAGCAAGCGAAGAGGGTGTCGTATCTGATGAACTGTGCTGCTATTTCGGGAGCAGTCGGTGGCTTGTTGGCCTATGGTTTGCTGCAGATGGATGGCGTAGCGGGCAAAGCTGGTTGGAGGTATTTCTTACCATTAATTTTTTCTTTTCCGTTTCTAACTATTGTAGATGGGTGTACATCATCGAAGGTTGCTTCAGCATGATCATTGCCGTGTGGATCTGGTTTGGCCTGCCTAATGACCCCAGCAACGCATACTTTCTCAATGAGGAAGAAAAGTGGATGATGCAGGTGCGCAACGAGCAGCGCCGACACTACATGGGCGCTGAGAAGTTTACCTGGAACGAGTTCTGGATCGAGATTCGCGATCCAAAGCTGTACTTCAGGTGGGTTTCATCTTCTGAATATACAAGAGTATACCTATACTGATTCTTCTCTACTAGCGGCGCAATCCAATTCTGCCAGGATATTCTCCTGTACGGCTTCAGCACTTTTCTCCCATCGATCCTCAAGAGCATGGGATACGACACCCTGCATAGCAACGCCCTGACGGTACCCGTGTACATCTTCTCGGCCATTGTCTTCACCATCGTCGCCTTTTTCGCAGACCGCACCTCGCGCTTCGCCGTCTTTTTGTTCTGCGCAAACGTCTTCTCGATCATCGGATATATCCTGCTGATCGCCGTGTCCAACGATGCCGTCAAGTACTTTGCCACCTACCTCTGCGCCGTCGCCACGTATCTCGGGCCAGGGCTGAATCTGGCCTGGCTCAATGTTAATGTGGCGCCCCATCACCGTCGTGCCGTAGCCGTCGGTCTGCAGCAGACTATGGGTAATACTGCGGGTATTGTGGCTGGGCAGATCTACCGCTCGTCACCGTATGTGCTGGGCAACTCGTTCTCTTTGGGGGCGGTGTGTGTCTCGCAGATCTTCATCGTCTCGAAGATGTTTTATCTGCGTAGGGAAATGGCGAAGAAGCGCAAGATCGCCTCGGGAGAAGAAGATAAAAGGAGAGTGACCACCGGTGATGGCGAGGTTGACTTTAAGTATTGGTATTAGTTTATGTTTCTTTTATATAGTTGACATGCTGTCTGATGTCTTTTAACCATGAATATGAAACACATATTACGTATGTATATCAACGATATCTATTGATAAAGAAGATACAATATCTACCAAATTTCAACGCTTGATTGATAATTGACACATTACAAATTCGACTTGCGCGGCCACTTGTCCACGCTTACCGGTGTCCACCAGGGCCACCCAGGCGGCACATCTTCTGAACGATTGAAACTGGCCTTGAAATCTGCCTTGCGTTTCTCCAAGAAACTATCCACACCCTCTGTATTATCTGTGCCTCCAAACATATCAAAAATCAGCCGCGAGTCCAGCAGGTGCGTCTCCTCCGCAGTGCCCGGCGTCCGCCATATCAAATCTCGCATAACAGCAGTAGCCACGACCGAAGTATTCTCCGCAATGTCACCGGCAATCTCCAGGGCGCGAGCCACAGTGGCTTCTGGCGTGGGGAGCAGCTCCGAAAACAGATTCGACAGCAGCGGATGTGACGCCGGATAGACACCACCCGTCGAGACAAGATGCATAGCCCGCGAATGTCCAATCAACTTGGGCAGGAAAAACGCCGAAGCGCCTTCCATGATCAGTCCGCGTCGAGCAAACACGAATCCAATCTTGGCGTCCTTGTACGCAACGCGTATAGCCGCGGGCAGCGTGTGGGTGATGCCGACGCCAACAGCAGACCCGTTGATAGCAACAACAGTCGGCTTGCGACACTTGTGCATTGCCAGCGTCACCCAGCCGGCACTGTCGCGGTGATCTCTCGTGCCACCGGGCGCGGCAATGGCCTTTGCGTCCTTTCCAGAGAAGAATCCGACTTCGAGGTCCGCTCCGGCGCAGAACATCTTGCCGGACCCCGTCAGCACGACTGCGCGGACTCGGTCGTCAATGTCAATTTGCTTATACACGGCCTCCAACTCCCGTGCCATTTCTGAGATCCACGCATTGTGCTTCTCTGGTCGATATAGAGTGACGAGGATGACTTTGGTCGGGGTAGGCGAGTCGGCGGGGACGTGAGAGAGTCTGATGTGTTTGGTAGGAAGCGCGGCGTAAGAGGATGGTAGGTCTGGAGATTCCGACATCTTGATGAACGGTCTTTTTTTGGTAATTGAACACGTAACACTGGCTTGCTTCCACAGCCAGCTTGTTCGCTACTGTTTAGTTGAGATAGACGATAACGGCAAAGGACACCAGGCAGATACACAGCGGAATGTAGACGTAGACGAGGTCCATCTTCTGCTGAACACAGCGGGTAGCACTTGGACCTTATACTAATTGTGGACAGATCGAACAGGAACAGCCGGGTCAAGGTGTTTGGAGGAGAAGATTAGCGCGCGTGGGCCGAGGAACCGACCGGCTCACACTGGGCGCCTCGGAAGTGCGGGGGAGAGGTCACGTGGTATGCTTCCTAATGAGGAAATTTAATTGTTCGTATTCTTAGCAAGTCCTTTGGTAATGGATATCTGAAAGGAATTGGCAAGAATGCCATTGGAACACTGCTAAACTAAAATAGTCGTAATTAGTGGCCTTTTGAGACCCCTATCCCCCATTTCCACTTCCATTGCACAGATCTGCTAAAGATAATCCTTGACAGTCAAACCTCGAAAGCGGTCAAGATTGTCCATAGATCTACACACAGTGATAATGTGACACTTGGCGTTCTCTGAAAGGGGAGAACTTTCCATTGCGCCTTGGTTGTTTAGCGAATTCGCCCAAAAGCTGACCAAATTCTCCTTGAGACTTTCACCATAATACGGCCGCTTTGTTTGACAGCGACATTTCTGGTCCTTGTATGCAATGTCGGTAAGCAATCCAAGGCCAAGCAACCGTGCTTGTTTCTCCCATCCCTTGTCATCTTTAATTCCTGTGAGATTCGAGACTGCCTTTTCCAGTTCACCGAAGAATCGTTGCAATCTTTCCTCTCGCTCGTCATTCAACTTGTCTAGAAACGTCCGTTATTAGTCACTGGCCTATTATCGCAAGAGGAAAAAAGAACAAATATGTATCAACATACATTTGATATCCGGATCCAGAGGAAGTCCCAAATTGCCGATGGGCTTCTCGGCGTTAATAACGAGAGAAATTGTGGCCTGTTTGAAATATTTGTCCAGTGACAGCCTCCAAGTGACATAAGCCCAGAGAGTCGCTTCTTGCACGTTTGTAACAACGCGAAAATGGGTGGGAAGAGTACCAGATAAAGGCAGTTCGGGGTCTGTCAACTTCCATGGCCCTCCCAAACGATCGAGCCATCTTTCAGTGAACGGCTTCAATACGTGTAAACACTTGACGAAGTCGGCAATCACCACGAGTTTTCCCAAAATATACACATCAGATAATTTGGCTGGAATTTTCTCGAATTGAAAATGAACGATTTGGAGAATGACCAACAGAGCAGCGGGGCCCCATTCCTGTGACATTTCAAGACTCAGGCCAAACTCGGCGTGATGAGCTGCTTCATTCTCAGTATCGTTAAAAATGGTCCTGAAATAAGAAGAAGCTTGGGCCAGACAGTGCGATGAAATTCGATAGACGACCTTTTTGATATCCTCCTCCTGCTCCAATTTGCGTCTTTTTACCCCAGGAGGCTGTGGACTGGAGACATCAGCGTCTTCAACTTTGACAGGTGACTCTGAAGCAATCTCAGTGCAGGGAATTCAACAGAGTAATTAGAGCATTTCCTGTATCGGTGAGATTATGGTCGACTGCGGTGTTGCGTACCTCTGAAAGAGGCACTCTCAACATGTTGGCCATGCAAGAAGGGTGTGAAGTTGTTGATGTTGTTACGGAAGAAGGAGGGGAGGAAGGCAGGGAGCTACGAAAGACAATGGCATTGATAATCACACCGCTTTCAACTGAATAAGGAGCTAGTATACTCCATTCACTTTATTTCTTTCTTTCGGCGGTGACCTCGCTCGCCACCGGAACATCAGAGAGGGGCTCAACACCGACAAAGACCGCCTACCGATGAGCACCGGATGAGACCGCCCAGTTTGAATGTTTTTACCTTTTGTCAAATTGTATATCTATTCACGTTTTCCCAGGTACCTTCCACGGAACTTTTGAAATGTGAAATTAACCATTTGAATGTTTTATATGTCATTTATATCTGTTTTATTTTGAAGTATATCAATTGATGCACGTACGCCAGCACATGTATGCTTTTCGACCCCTTGAAATCCGTTTCTTGACGACGATTTAGCGACGAAACACTCGACATGGATAGCAAATACATCTTCGATCCAGAGGGTGATACTCTTCTAATTTTGAAGAAACTTGATGATCCTTATACCTTGTTGGGCTGTGATTACATGCCAAAGCGACGCACACATTTTTTGGACGAAGACAAATCGAACCTAGACGTGTACAAGGGTAACTGGGAGGTGTTTAGTGGAACCTGGTCTCCCTCAACATATGAGGATGATGAAGACAAAGCAGATGAGAAACAAATCGAGATGAAGGTCTCATCAAAACATCTTTCATTGGCATCGCCTTACTTCAATGTAGCTCTGAGCGAAACGTGGTGCGGCCTACGGCAGCCTGGGAAGTTAGCGGTGCACGAAGTCCAAGAGTTTGATATCAATGTCATGGTTACATCGATGAATGTCATCCATGGGCATGGCCACAAGGTTTCAAGGAATATAAGCATCGTGGAGATTGTGCGATTCGCAATTGTCATGGACTATTTCCAGTGTGCCGAAATATGTTCCCCATACACAGAGATGTGGAGAGATGTGGACGGACCGGATTATGAATGGCTATGAGAAGAATAATCTGTCTCTAAAGGGAAATCTCATGGCCCTTTGGGTCTTCAATTTGCTCGGACATGAGGAGGGGACCAAGTTTTTTAAGAAATGGAGCACCAGGACCATGAGCGAGCGCCCTGCTCCTCCCTTCCTACCTGGCAGCAAAGAGTTAATCAGTAAGATATTCCAGGATCACTTACTTTTGCGGAAAGGAACTAATATTATGTGCAGAAGAGATCGATTACAATAGAGTGACAATCACTCGTCGGCTTGTGGGCAAGCTCCTCAATGCAGTGTGGGCCATTGGCTACTGTGACTTCTGTTTTGACGACCCATGGGAGAAGTTTTGCAAACTTCTTTGGTCTTATAGAATTTATGATGCGAAACGGAACAGGGTGCTGTTTAACTGTTCTATCAATACAATTGAACATGCTGCCCGTGAGCTCAAGTTAGTGGTATCAAGGTGTACCTGTCCCATGAGAGTAAAAAGCGCGATCGAGGAAATCCTTGAAGACGAGCTCGGGCCTTCTGAAGGAATACATTCCATCCCAGAAGCCCTATGGTAGAAAGCTCGTTATACTTGAGCTTTTGCCATGAACTTGTTCCTTGTACGCGGGATGTTTGTCCATTATCATCTTGAATAAATTCAAATTCTCCAAGCAAAATTCCCAGTTCCATTTTTTTTTGGTTCTGAAAAAGCTATGTAGGATACGCGACCATGATTATAGAGTAGGGCAATCATCATTATCTCGATACTCTGGTAGAAGATTTGTACAAGCTCGCTGTTGATTTAGCCCATCTGACCCGGGGAACAGGGAAAAATAGACTAAAATGGAGATGAAGCACTTGAGGAAAATTTCTCCCTCTCAAGCCACCAGTTGGTGATTACTCGCATTTTTTATATGTAGGATTGCACCGTAGTTTCTGCTGTATCAATTGAAAAGGGGGTATCATACTTCTGTTATTGGTGATGGTCAAGTGTGGCTATTTGCGCTCTCCGGGCTGATGTCTCCGCGTCCCAGTGCCTCCTCAAAGATGACCACACACTTTGCCTCACAGACTATTAATCCAGACTGTCTATAAGTATCCTGGGTTGTTTAGTGAAACTATGATTAAGTAGGCATTTATGATACATTTTCATTGGTCAGGACTAACTTGGAGGAATTTGATATAACCTATATGTACTGGCCCGTATCCCGAACACCTAGAAATTCACGGGTATAGTCTGACAATGTTTCAGAATTTTCCTCAAATCGTGCAAATAAACCCATTATGATGTACACCTCCTTGTGCCCCAGTTAAACAAACTGATAAGTCTTGACACGCATCTGAACCAGGGTAATCGTCATCTCCGATAGAGCCCGCATTGACTCTTGCAGCATTATTGCATCCATCGGTATCAACGCCGGTCGACGTTCCATTGTACGTGGTACCACAGGCGTCGACAGTACAGCTTCCAGTACCTTGGTCTGGTAAATCACACAGACCATCTAAGGTGACGCTGTTGAAATCAGCAGTGTCGTCACAGACCACTCCAACGACGTAGGAGAGCGTGTCTCCGCCTCCGTCGGACTCGAGCCCGTATACGGCAACTTGTGCCGCATGTACTTTGACAGTACTCAGGAGGAGGGTAACGATAGCAGGTGAAAGAACTTGGAGGAACTTCATTTTCGGTGTAATTGATGCGTTGTTTGGAAGGTTGGTAGCGAAGAGAGAAAAATGTTGCTTTATTGACTGGAGAAAAGACGAGAGAAGACTACTCGTATAAAGCTTGTCTTGAGAGATCACAGCGGTCTTAAAGTGAAACTTTTAGGATGCTTTGTAGAATACTTTGTGCTGTGAATTGATGTTGTTCTGCTCAGAAAAACCTGAGTATCGACGTCCTATTTATGTCCCAAAGGTCAACCTGAGAAGCCCCAGCTCGAAAAAGACCCCGATGAAAGAAGACGATCAATGAGCAAAATTATGGAGCCAGTATGAAGTCATACTGGATCCTCCTCGGGGCAATTTTTCCTGGAGAGTAGACTGCTCCTCTGGGTAAACAAAGTACGTACGCGTTCATCATGTAGGTATAGGGCTTACGATGTCATTAGTTTTAGACTTACTATACACGATGTCTTACAACAGCTACCATTTGCAGCAAGAATTGCCATTTGCTCGTACCCCGGGATCCACATGTTGGTCGTTCAAAGGCTGCTAACGATAGTCCATACTTGAGTTGATTAGTGTCTCGAGTGGGACCATTATAGCTGGGTGGAGATTTGATGGTAAGATAGAGGACATTCGCAGCTTTGCCGGTGCCAGTCTGTACATTGTATGCTGACAGCAGCATGGGAGTTCTCGGACCGTACGATCTCAACGACGAAAAGAATTTAAGATAGGTAACAGTGGTAAATACTGCACAGTACATAGTGAACTATGTCAAAGCAATATGCGGCGTCTAGCTGTGGAGCCCGAAATAGGGCCGCGAATAAGCCCTTCTAGGCCCACCGATTGTGACTTATTTCCTCCAATCTCTTCAAGTTAAGACCTAATTAGAATGATTCCACATGATTCTAGTATATTTTTAGTGCATGTTGATGCTATCCATGACGAAATGGGCGGGTAAATGTATACCGAGGGGGGCCAAAAACGATCGGTTGGCACAAATTGGCAGCTTGGAATGGCTCGGACTAAGTACGTAGTCAGATTTTCGAGAAGGGGCAGATCTAATATCCACTACATTATTGCGTATACGCTGCGGTTACAAGTGGGCCTTTGAAGAGTACGAGCATGCGGAGTAACTGTTCTTTACTGAGAATTTACTTCGAAATTTGATAAATGCCCTTACGCTCGCAAACTAGCCGAGGTTGCCCCGAGCATCACGCCCCAGAAACATATTAAATATTATAATCATGAACTTAATTGATATTTAATTATTGAAATTATTATTTTTCTTCAACTTCTTATTTTTATCGTATAGATTGCCGGGTAGAATCTTTTAAGGTATCTGACAGGATGTGGAGAGATGCAGATTGCGGGGAATTCTCCGGTTCATCGCGTCATTGCTCGCATTCCCCCACGTGGGTTGATTTTTTTCTTTTTTCCAGAGTCTAAATCCTACGACACTCGATCGACCACGATTGTACCCTGCACTCGGAAGCTTGAATCGTTGAAAACAGTGTGCATACTCGACAACTGCCGAGATGTCAATCGGAGTCGCACTCGTTGGAGGAGGTAAGCTTGGGAAATAGCCCGCTGTGGCTGGGAGCTGGTTAACACGTTCTAGGGATCTGGGCTAGAGAAGAGCACGCTGTAGGTTATATTGCGAAACAGAATATGAAAACTGGAGAAAGAAAGCGAAAAAGTGAAATTAGACTACTTAGGTCTCTGACAATGATATTTTGATAGCCTGCTATCGAAGCCGCCGGAGACATTGTTCTAAAGGCCGTCTTCTCACGGTCTCTCAAATCTGCCCAATCCATCGCCGATGCCGTTTCCACTCCTGTCGAGCTCTATTCAGACGAATCAGGTAAAGGTTTTAACGAGCTACTGAAGCGCGCGGATATCCAAGCCATCGTCGTCTCGTAAGTTTTCAAGCCCCAGTAGTATTAGTCAGGATCATTAACTGGCGCTAGGTTGCCAATCGCAAACCAACCACCTTATATCAGATCTGCTCTTTTGGCAGGAAAACACGTTCTGTCCGAAAAGCCAGTGGCGGAAAATGTCAAGCAAGCCGAAGAATTGATCAAATGGTATCGCTCTGAGATCAAGGGACCAACTTGGACGATTGCAGAGAATTGGCGCTTCCTAGCCAGCTATCAATTTGCCGCTGAGCAAATTAAGACGCTTGGAAAAATTACTGGCTTTCAGGGGAGTCAGCATGGTCTTGTTCCTTTGAACTGGAAATTCAACTGTAGGTTACTTCTAAGTTTACATCGACTATCATCTCTAACCCGCGTGGCTTCGGAAAAGTGACTGAATGGCGGAGAAATCCAACCCACCAAGGCGGCTATATTCTCGATGGCGGTGTGCATTATATGGCAGGGCTCCGGCTTCTCCTTGGCTCGCAACCCGGAAATGAAATTGCCAAGGTATCTGCTTTCACCAGCCAGATTCAGGAATACCTTCCTCCGGTTGATACCGCAGATGTTATCCTTCGGACAAAGTCTGGAGTCACTGGCGCTTTCCAAATTTCCAGAGGCACTACTTTGCGTGCAGATGAATTCACTGTTGCTTGTGAAAATGGCTGGATTAAGATTCAAAATGATAAGGTGACCATCTCTCGTGATGGCCAGGAAGAAGTGAAAACCATTCCAAACGAAAGAACGGGAGTGCCTCCTGAGATTAGGGCTTGGGGGGAAAGTCTTGTCTCTGGGAAGGTTAGACCGGAGCAAGAGCCCGAGACTGCTTTAGCGGATCTTGAACTGGTAAGCTCTCAGAATACTTGAAAATTTAGAAGGTACATTGATTTTAGACTAACACGGTTTGTTAGATCGAACTCATGCTACGCAGTGGCGAACAAGAAGGCACGCCTCTGACTTGCAATCATCAGACGGTGTAAAGAATGGAAAATGGGAACAGAGTTCTGTTTGAAGCCTGAATTGGCCGTTTCTCCTTGATTTCATTAAATTGTGGTAGAATCAGAGGCACCCGTGAGTACTTGATTTGCCCCAAACTGTGTACAAGACTCACGCATAACGCAAATCTAGAGTTTTATCCATTTCCAGTTATTCTTTCAATCCTTCTATTGTATCTTACTATCCACTCATTTCTCTGCAACCCCTGCACTCCATATTTGGAGCGACATTAAATCTATTTCTTAAAAACCGAGACAAAAATGTTTCATATAGCAGAAAAGGTGCCATACGGCCACTAGAACCAGCCCTGAGTGGCGATGCGGCACTAGTAGATGCTTGCAGATCCAGAAATACCAGTCTAAAGGATAAAGACTTCCAAGACAAAGATAATAGCAAACGCAAACAACAAAGCCATCTGAATGCCAAAGTTCCAAACAACAGCCTTGATAACAAGGACCTGCGACTGTCTATCGAAAGAACGCCAGGCGTCTACAATACTAATTTTTCCTGAGCCCCCAAGAACTTCAGGTTTCACTTTCCCACCAAAGGTGCGATCAAAAGGAACAATAGCGTCTTGATCGTCTGGTAGCATGGATGCAGCCACGCGAACAAATATCACTTCAGCGGGCATTTGGATAAGCACATATAGTACCAGACCAAGAGCTAGCAGACCGAAATTTCCAATAGCGTACTTATATATGTTACCGCTGTTTGGAAGGGGACCGGTGGCGATGGTTTTTCCGAAGGGAGTAGCAACCCACGCCACAATCTGAACAGCAACAGCGCGCAGAAACACCGCTGAAGAAATCTTGGCCCAAGTCTTACGGAAAGGTGGGACGCGAGACCAGAGTGACTCTGTAGATGGCTTTGAAATGACAACCTGAACCCATAAAACGTACAAATTGGATAAAATGGGCAGGGCTATGAATGACCCCAAGACATAACCTATAGGGCCAAGAAGACAAAATGGCAACACGATGAGGATTCCAGCCACTTGAATAAACAGATAATATCCGAAGCCGCGAAAACAAGATAAAAACCCGCCACGAGACTGGAGATGCTGGATTGTGCTGCTAGGAGAGCTGGTGACAAGCTTTGTTCCTACATCACCGATCAAATTCTCACCATCGGCGTGACTATCGATGCGTGTGTAGATATCCGGCTTAGGGTCTTCGACAGCAGCGAGTGTGGTGAAAACTTGGCCGAACACATATTGCAGCAGCAGAGCAACAACAAGATAGATGATCGTCGTGGCGTATAAGCTGGGTCCTAGGGCGGAGTGTGGTGTTTCGCGTGCCTCTAGATACATGTGTTGGGCGTATGTCCCGAGAGACGCCATTTTGGAGTAATTGCAAGGTGTATTATATATATATATAAAGAATAAAGAAAAACCCGTAGTCAAGTTTTTCTCTGAAGAAGACGGTTCAAAATAAAAGAAGAATGACAAGACGCAGGGGGGCACTAGTTTATAACGCAGTACTAACAATAGCATTGCAGCCTCAGCCTCCTCCGGAATCTCGGCGCCGTCAGTAAAAAAAGAGGGGCTACTACTGAGCAGCGTCAATCATTGTTGGCAAAAAATGTTGGTATTTGGTCACGTGAAAGTTATGAAGAAACGTGAAATGAATTTATTTAATTATGTCGGTCAGGACAAGTAGAGACTACTAGAAAGTTGGATATGGATTGTCCGAAAGGGCCCAGACGTCGTTATGTCATATTGAACAACATTGAAACGTACTGCTATCTCCTTTCACCGGATAGTATTATTCGGAAAAAAAAATTAGCTCCCGATATGTAAATACACAATCAAGTCTAAGTAGTGCGACAGCCTGAAACAAGTTTCCAACAGCCCCGCCATTTCAGTTGGGAAAACCTACTAGGTGTCTAGTGCCTCTTAACCATAAGAATGTTTTCATCCTTAAATTGACATTTGAGGGACATAAATTAATGCATTTGTACTGGGAAATTCATGCAAAGGCTCATACGTGCATCTTTTATACTGGTATGCTTTTCAAATGTATTCTGTTTGTTTGGTATCTTCGGACCTCGTACGGTAGGGATCTGACAAATTTGGCCGACCATGGAGCTATCCTCCGCTAGACTGACGTTACAATGCATGGAATCCATGGAGTACATCTAACGATTCTAATTGGTCTGTATATGCTCCGAAAATCTAGCGACATCCTCATGGGCAGGGGAGATGCGCCTGGATAGTTTCCATAATTCGCATGTGGTGAATACATCTTTTCCAAAGCCGTGAGCTATTTATGGAGTTTAAACTTTCTCTAACGGATGTAGCAGCAGTGAGGCTCTTACGACCAACTTGACTTTTGACTTTGCAGTATGAGTTAATATTAACATGCTTTCGCTGAATGGCCATAGGAGTAAATAATTGTACCGTCAGGATCCAGCAGCAGGCCAGAAAGCTAACGCATCTCAAGAGGTATAATTTACTATACATTATGGTATAGTTAACAGCACCCTGTCAAGCATACAAGAAGTAGGTAGAATCGTTCCATACAAAGAAATTCATAACGGGCGGGTTTCCTCCCCCGGTAATCCCCCGCCTTTTAGGGCTATTTTCCAGATCCACCACTTCGCTCGTCAAACATGTCCGGAACAAGTGATGAATTTATTGTTCATCAAGAAATCAAGTGTCCATACAGATTCCCATATTCTTCAACAAATCGCCTGCTCGAATGTCAATTCCAGCGGTCCGAGAATCATCGATTCCAAATGCAATAAACAGTGCATCATCGATGTAGCCATGGTATTTCTGACCATGATTCATCCAGCTCATCGAAGTCACGTAAATCATCTCGGGAACACTTTCTTCCTGCTGCGGCTTTTTGCGACCGTGGATCCAAAACGGCTTGGTCGAGATACCGTACAGCTCAAACGGAGCAGTGCGACGAAAAAGCATCACATAAGGCTCGTACGAGCTCCAAGCGACCCCGACATGAACCTTCTTCTGAAAAATTGTAAATATAAATGTATTGAAGTCAGAAGGCTGACAGGCTAGCTCAGATCGATTGCACAAAGTGATTGAGAGGGAGTTGGTCGCTTGGTGAATGAATTCGTTGCTGAGATCTTGTATCTCAGGCATATATTTGCTCATGCAATTTAAATCTGCTGTGCTCGATAAAATTGCTAGGTCTGGTCCAACATTACCGATACTCGTAGATTTTTCAGGAACATGGCCTTTCGTTTGGCTTTCAATCTTCGAAAAGGAGCGTTGCGGCCATATGTCATAATGCACGTAGGCATCTCCATTCGTGTCCCAGAAGATGAACCAATTCTTTTCAACCTGACCATATGGGGCCGGGCGATATAGCTCAGTCGGTGTACAAAAGAGGTCTCCATTCTCATCAATATCTGCATCCCCATTTTCGGGGGAAGAGCTCCAGTCAAATAACATGCGGAAATCATGCATCCACTGTCCAAAACATGTATATTGCGAATTTGAACCGTAGATCACGTATGGAGCTTCTGGTCCATAGAAGAGTCGAGCGTCATGCGGACCAACGTTAAGACTCAAGGGATCCCAGCGGTCCTGGCATCTGTTCTCAGAGTTCGTTGCAGCAATTGGAAGAGTAGTAGGCGACGTGACACATCTTAGTGATTTTTCATTGCCGTTGTTGCCGCCGGAATCGGTAGAATAGTTGTGATCAAGACTGCCGCCGTCGTCATTGTCATTTGATGGCTGGAAATCAGCATCGCACACTAGCTGGATACTGATTCTGGAGTAGGCGGAAACGTCTTCCTGTCCCTTCTGCTGTGAAACGATGATCCAATTGCTGTCCGACGAAGGGTGCGGGATTATATTTGGATTAAGGGTCTCGTGTTCTCCAAACAGGATTGGAAAATATCTTCCCGAGAATGTCGAGAGAGAAAATATCTCGTTATGTGTGTCAACAATGTTTGATATATCTTTATCTTGCTCTGCTAGCCTCTGCGATGGCGGTGACAGAGTAATCCTGCCCAAGTCAATAATATCAGAATAATCGGCACTGCCAGTAATATGATGATCCGAAGTGTGTGCAGTTCCTGGTGATGGGCTCCTTCCCGTGGAGATCTTGAATGGGATCACACCATTTTCGGCCCATTGGCTGTATCTAAGCGTCCACGACTTCAATAGTACATGGCTTTTGTATTGTGAAATTGTTAGAAAGATAACCAAACCCAGAGAGATCAGAGGAAAAAGCTGTGCGGCTCCTCTGATTAACATGCCGGGAGAATTTTGAATTTGCTTATCACAATCAGTGTCTCCTTGGGTTCATGCCTGATGCTCTCTAACTGGCGTCAGTGTTAAGAGAGGAAAGCTTGAATTAATCAGCTGTCGGGCTGTGTGTTACAGGAAACTTTTGAAGTCTGAACAGGGAACGTTACGCAGAAGCCATACACTAGTAACCCTTCTCATCACGCCGCCTAGGATAGCACAGCTCCTGAATGGGGCATTGGCTAATCTGAAATTAAATAAAGTTGTCTATCGGTTTCTGTTACATTAGAATGTGGCGTCAGAATATACAATTCATCTTGCGGGGCACAGCGTAGCACTACATATCATTTGCCATTTTCGAAAATTTTAGGACTCTGCGCTTGTGATCTTGCCGACTAGTTAATCAATTTCTATATACTAAGCTTTTGCTCGAAAATTCTACCCTCGAAAAAAACTATTCCCCTAAAAATCTAAGAGGAAGTAGAAAGAAGATGAGGATAACGCAACTACCTTAGGGGAAGCGTTTTATTATACAACCACCGCGATACATTGATACTAGGATCATCAAATAGCCGCGTCACAATTTCTGCCACCCACAGCGTTAGAGGTAACACGAGTAGATGCACAGCCAAAAAGCTCGGCTCCAAGCCTAAGGGTCCACCCTTTGGCAACGGAAAACAGTTGATCCAACCAGGAGTGTTGGCTTGATGCCACTCGCGTGACCAGCCAACTGCAGCATACAACTTGTCAGCCACCAGCCATAGCACTGGTCCGTGGACAAGGTAGAAGGCAAACGAAATGCGACCAAGGTACTGGCAAAATCGTGTCTCAAAAAAGGCTTTCACCCAAGGGACTCGTGGCACAGAAGAGACGAGAAAGGTGGAGGCCCAAAACAAATAGAACCATTTGTAATCCCACATTGCCTGTGGTTTGAGATTTGATAGATATCTCCACCCGTAAGAATCACGCAACTTGGACAAATCAGTGTCTCGGCTGGGTACACCACCGAGATAGATGGAAACAGCAAAAAAGCTGTAAAAGATTGTTTGCTTGTAAGCTTCCAAGGCGTAAAAAAAACAGGGCAAGTTGTCGTTATCGGCAAGTAAATCAAGATCGCATAGGAGCATTCCAGAAGTGAACAGTGCGCAAAACCAGCCATCTCCAATCCATATAAAGTACGAGATCAAACAGAGTTGACTTATTAGTCGTGCATTTCGCGTGCAGCGGGATAATGCCATGAGAGAAGTGTATATAAATATTGAGCCTCGAAACTCCGTTGGAATCGACCACGAATGGAAATTGTAGGTAAACCATGGCTCACCTCCGGATCGGAAGACGAAGGCAAAACTGTTGAACTCCATATACCACTTCCAAACTTCCTCGCGGTATGTCGGCGCCTTGTTCACTATCGATGTTTCTGAGTCGAACAGGTGGAGCAAAGTCATGAAAATAAAGGTAGTGGCAATAACTGGTAAAAAGAGCCGTAGCCATCGACGAAATAGAGCGGATCCGACATTTTCCCCCAACTTGACAAATTCACCAGCATGGATGTGGGAAAGCGGCTTAGCTGCGAGAACATAGCCTGATATCACGAAGAAGACGGTCACGGCGAAGTGTCCCCCAGAGAAAAGGATGCGGACACCTGGAAGAGCGGCAAAATAGTAGTGTCCATTCCATCCAAAGCCACTTTCGAAAGCCTGATTCATCTGGCTATCTTCGTGTGCCCATAGCTGATGATGTAGCCAGTAAACCAAAAAGGCAGAAAACCCTCGCAAACCGTCTAGATATGCTGTTTTTGATAGTTTTCTGCCAGTGGTGCCGCTGGTGGCCCAGTAGGTGGGCCGGAGAAGCTCACCAAGACTGCGAAGAGCGCGAGAGAAGAGAGCAATTTTCAAGTCTTGGCCATCAGTAGACGTGTTCTTCCACAGGTTTTCTTTTCCCAGAATTCCATTCATTCCTGGCGGCACTGAGATTGATATACTGGACTTCGTAGTGGAAGGGGTTGATAGTGATGGGTGCTTCTTTCACGCATCGCATATGGTCGAATGTCTAGAGAGGGGCATCGGATTTTCTCTCACTGCAAATGACCATCTCAACGCAAAGAAGCTAACTGATAGTCTCGCAAAGCCCCACTAGAAGGGCAAAAACAGCGGATTGGACAGAAAAGTAACGTGGGCTTGCTGTTTACGGCTGAACAGTGGAGGTTAATCTAGGCATATATGGATGGCTGATGGAGTGATTTCGCCAGGACTACAGGACCATGCTGATCAACATTTAAATTTAATTGACCCACTATTCCGAGTCCAGATTAGTTTGTGGCCTACAGTGGTATCTTACTCCCCCCTGTCATGCGTAAAGCCGTCAGATAACGTCGTGGTGGTTTGTTGACGCATTGTCACATGTGAGATTCCATGAAAGACGGAACACAACGATGGGTGCCACTTAGGTCGTACAATATGACTTGTCATGAAGTGTTGCTGAGTTGATAGGCTTGATAATATCGACAGGGTTGGTTGAAAAAGGAAAGTCGCGAGTGTACGGCGGGGGTTCCTGCCGCTCTTGACCACACAGACACAACGGCATCACAACTACCTCGCAGTCTATTCAGTCGCATCGAACGTGAACGGTTGCTATATGTTCCGGTTTCATACGCAAGGTGGGGACGTGTTCTCGTCAGCATCTCTCGTGCAGAGGAGCCAAAGTGCAGCTAGAATCACGGGAACGGAGCTGTTAATACTTCAATCAGACCGGCACTGTGGCTGTTTTGCTTGTGAAACTAAATGCAGAGAATGAAGGCCTTCATCTCCGATGACTTGCTTCACCAAGTGAAAGGATGAAACCCCTGAAGTACTCGTGTAATTCGTGAGGAAAGATAATCAGGGACGTATGTTACTGATGCATGGATTGGGCGTTGATACATTGAAAATGAAAGGAAACATCGGCCCTTCCAATACTTCGGCGCCGGGAATGGGAAAGAGGTTGCACAGGTGTAGCCATCTGTAACCACATACTTCGGCATTGAAGTTACAGCTGCTAGCCGCCTTCCTTATCACAGCAGTGTTGCGAGCAACGAGGAAATCGCTCCACAATTCCCTGGTGATCCCTAGTAACGATGAGTAAATGCAACGTGCGAATAGACTTTACTTTCTACGAGATTACTCACCGCAAGCTTGGTCTAATCAAGCTCTGGCCATGCCGGCTCTTCTTCCCTTCGTTGTACCCCGGCCAATCTCCTTCATCAGAGCGTATGTGACTAGCTCATATTGAAAATTCAATTCGGAGACTTTTTTTGCTCTATTTCATCACTTTTCTTCTGAGATGATACCTCTCCACATGGTTGGTTTTCTCTTCCTTCTCAGACACTTTGTGGTCCTAGGGTCGACACTGTCACCATGTCTGTTGTCCTCGGCGGAGAGACCAAGATGAAACAGATTCGCAAGATGTATCCATTATGCATTGCGTGCATTCTGTTTTTTTTCTATCTGTCAGGCTCGGGGACGTTTGATAGAATAGAAGGAAGTCTTGGCTATGAAACTAGCCTGCTCACAGGACAGTTTCCGCGTAAAATCTGGCAGACCTGGAAGGTTGACCCGCTGGCTTTTGAAGAACGTGATCTTTCTGTGGCCCGTACATGGATTCAAAAAAATCCAGGTTATCGGTATGAGGTCTTAACAGATGGAAATGATCTTTACTACGTTGAAATCCACTTTGGCCCAATGGGCCTGAATCGCCCGGACATCGTGAATGTGTATCGATCGCTCACGGCAAGGATTATCAAAGCAGATCTTCTTCGGTATCTCGTCATGTACGTCGAAGGAGGAGTATACACTGATATTGACGTTGAAGCTCTGCGACCAGTTGACCGCTTCATCCCTGACCGCTACGATGCCACAGATATCGATCTCGTCATTGGCGTTGAGATCGACGAGCCCGAATGGTACGACCATCCGATCCTGGGGCCTAAATCTCGATCATTCTGTCAGTGGACTTTCATGGCTAAACCCGAGTTGCCAGTGATGATGAGGCTCATAAACGGCATTCTCCAATGGCTGGAAGACATCTCGCGCAAGCAAGGAGTGTCGATAGCCAACATCCAACTAGATTTCGATGAGGTCATAATTGGGACAGGGCCTTCTGCTTTCACTGATGCTATTCTGACAGAAATGAGTGAGCGCAGTGGTCAGAAAGTGACTTGGGAGTCTTTTCACAACCTTGCCGAATCCAAGCTTGTTGGGGGAATCCTCGTTCTAACCGTCGAAGCCTTCGCGGCTGGCCAGGGACACTCAGATTCAGGAAACCATGACGCGCGTACGGCACTCGTAAAGCACCATTACCATGCTTCAATGTGGCCCATTAGCCATCCGCGGTACAACCACCCGATGTATGGTGAAGTCGAACGATGCAACTGGAATAGCGACTGTATCCATACATGGGACGAAGATGTTAAGAACTTTGACAAACTACCCAAAGACGAGCAAATCCGCCAGATCGCCATGAAGGAAGCTAGAGAAGCTGCCTACAATGAAATTAGTGCCAAGGAAGAAGAAGAAAGACAGAGAAAGAAAGGAGTTGAAGCCGTACAGCTAGCTGCGGTGGCACCTGTAGCTCCGCAATGAGTCACACGGCCCATTTTATTGAAGTTTTTTTTTCAACTTAGCAGTCATAGATTCTCTTCGGTGGATATATCTTGCGGCACTACTACTATAAACGTACAAGAATATCAATTGATGTTGTACTCTTTTTCTCGGCTTATAGTGGTTGAAATTGAGCTTGGAGCTGTGGCGTTTTAGTGCAATTAGCTGTATGGGTCGATCGAGGAGTTGATTAGGTACATATTTATATACTAAAATTTTCGATACCTTAACATGGAGATTGCCTCAATTGCTTAATATAATATTGTCTATGGAATACCTTCACTCAGGTCAAATCTCAGCTGTAAAAACATCCAATCAAAGCACTTTGATAAGCATTGATATGGAGCTTATCTTATCTACCAAGACGGCAGAAAAAAACAGCCCTGGTGAAATACCACCAATGAGAGACGGTCGATTGCATAAAGTGGGGCTGTATGTATCCTTTTGACATAGCGCAGAAAAGGCGGTAAGAGTGGTTCAATGGAACGAAATCATCACCCTTACTACAGACAACATACAATTTACTGTATACTTTCAGGAAGATGAGAAATGCTACCATTCAGCATCGACAGCCGTTTATACAGACTCAGGACTTCTCATGCACAAATGCCTTGAAGTTAGGAATTGACTTTTCTACTGAAGACAGAGACTGTCTGCTGTGTCAGATGGCTGGGGATTGGGCACAATGACTAATAATTCCCTGTCAGACAGGCCTGGGGCTTATAGAGACAGAAACAAATCGAAGTCGGGCTGTCTGACGTGCAAGTAAGTCAGTCAAATAAACCATTACCTTTCTCGGCTGAATATTGGCGTCACCTCCCAAAGTCTTGGAGTGTCAATGCTAACCACATTAGTTCTTCAGGAGTAAGTAATTATTCGTGAAATGATTTACACAGTCCTATTTGAATTATACTTATAAGAGGTCATCTGGTTAGAACGACGAGTAAAATGTGACGAGAATCGACCAAATTGCATACGATGTTCGTCGACAGGTCGCAAATGCGATGGCTATGGAAAGTCAAGTGTTCTAGAAAATCACTGTCGTCCTCATCCGCCAACATTATCACCATCAGCACTGAGATTCTCCGAGAACGACCGTGAGACTCGGTGTTTTCAATACTTCTACGAAAGAACGGCCCCAGCCTTGGCGGGCTATTCTGGATCTATTTTCTGGACTACATTCGCTCTACAAGTGGCCCAGCGGGAGCGATCAATCTGGCATGCTATTATTGCCTTGGGGTCGCTTCACGAAAGTTTTGAAAAGGGGCAAAATATTGCTGGAGCTGATTGCCTGCGTCATAAACAAGACGCATTCACCATTCGTGAATACCTCACGGCAATTAGAGCCCTTTTGAAAATGCCTAGTATGACGAACAAACAAACCGAATCAAATATTCCGGAAAAAGGCTTTGAAAATGTCACTTTGGATGTGTGCTTGATATCTTGCATCTTATTCACATGTTTTGAAGTAGGTTGCACTTTCCCCTTTCTAGCGGTGTGACTGCTTCCAATGTTCCTCTGAACAAACAATTATTTAATTCAAGCTTATTTTCAATCTAGATTCTCTCCGGTAATTATGCTTTTGTAGTCAATCACGTTCGTAGTGGTATCGGAATACTGCGAGAAGTCTATTACGATTCCCGCTGTGGTACATTTCGACATCCTCGCTTGCTTCCCTCAACCGTGTCAAACTTGGAAATAAAAAGTATACGCAAAATATTCGTGTACTTGAATTCGCAAATGTCGACATTGGTAAGCAAGCTCAGTATATGTTCTAATTCAAACATATGAAGTATTTACCAATCATTAGACACGTGTCGAGGTCGATTTTCCAGAATATGGCACCCTCAAAACAACCGGCACCCCTCACTTTCTTCCATCAGAAATTCCAGTATCCTTTTCCTCCATAGCGGAGGCTAGCGATAGTCTTGATACACTGAAGCGCAGCTACGTGATACACTGTCGCAATCTCATGCAGGCTGTGTCAGTTGGCCAGACCCCTGAAATACCCAATAATCTATTCGAGCAGATCAGAATATTGTTTCCTCGATGGTGCGCTGCTTTCTCTCGGTTGCAAGAGTCCTCTGGAGATTTCCTTGCCTTCAAACAGCGATTGGACTTTAAATTAATTAGGATCCATTAGCTACATTTGATGATATACTACGAGTATGTCAAGGAGAGTGAAATTGCTTTATATAAGAATGAAGCGTCGTGTTTTTCCTGGGATAATTGCCATGAGGTATTCGCCGAAATAGTCTCTTTAGTGTATTCGGTGATCAAAAAATTTCATGGTACCAAGACTCCAATGTCCGATTATGCATCCGAAACCAAAACGTTGCACCCCATTTTCTGTCTAGATAATGGTGTCTTGGTGCCGCTGTATGAGGTGGCTACTCTGTGTCGCGATCCAATTATTCGAAGAAGGGCAGTCAGCATCCTGCGCTTGGCGCCGCGCCAGGAGGGCGTGTTTAACAGCCATCTTCTCGCAATAGCAGCCGAGAAAGCTATTGAAATCGAGGAAGCCACTGCCTCAGGGGGCTCTGTGGACTACGAATCTATCATTCCCGGGTTGAAAATGGGACACAGGATTACGGAGAGCTTTGAAATCCCCGATTCTGCGCGTCTTACTTATGCATTCCCTAAAATGGACATGGTTAACAGGAAAATATCCCTGACTATTGGACCTCCAGCCAAGAAGGAGATAAATATTCCGTGGGAAGCTCTGAATTTCTTGCTAGATGCTTCGGGATAGAATTACACAGGTACTGCCTAACCATCGTTGCCCCTGTCGAATGCGACTTGAATGAGATATTCGCCCACAAAGCTGATATTTGCTTTATGTTTCAGCCCAAGATGTTGGAAATATGACATGCGTGTATAGTTCATGTGCTATGCTACTATTGGTGAAGTCCATCCTGCAACCATCTTTTCGGCGTCTGTAACCCCATGCGCTAAGGGGCCATCGTCAATAATCGTCGATCGACGCACATCCCTCGCTGTCATGGCCTCGGTATATGGATTTGCTCTGTGCATGGATTGTCTATTATCCCACCAAACCATGTCTCCACCAGATAACCATTCCATACTAAACACATACTGCATGATACACATAGCAATTAGCTATTGGAACATGGGAAAAAAAAAGATGCACGGTCCTACCTTTGGTTGCGTGCAATGGTCAATCAATTCCCAAATTAGCTTTTGGCTATGTTCCAACGAGTAGCCCAAAATTTTCTTCGCATGAGCAGCAAGGTACAATGTTTTTCGGCCATCGGGAGCAGTCTGCACAAGCTTATGATATGCAGGTGGCTTTGCTGCGACTTCATGTGGCAGAGGATTTCCATAAACGACTGGCGAAGTCAACTTTCTTGAGTGCCATAAGCTTGAGAAACAGATTAGATCAAATTGTAAAGCACCATTTTTAAATTCATAGCTATAATGCTCGTGGAAGCTTACTCATGTTCTACTATTAGACCTTCGATCGCATCTTTCTTCTCTTGTGGGAGATCGGAGTATGCTCGGCGCATGTCAGCAAAATGAGTCCAAGATCCGCCTTTAACCGGATTTCCATGCGACAAGAGTATAGAATACTTGGAGCGTTGTTGATGATATGATGAGTCCTAAATAAAAGGTTAATAATGCCAAATAGCCTACTTGAAATGTGAAATATCCAAACCGTGTGCCATAGAGCATTCCCTAGACTATGGTGCCACCTCCGGCTATCGCGTTTTACTAATGAGCCGTCCAATTCGATGCTGTCGATTGCAATAAATTAGCCTCACATGAGAATTCTCAAATAAAACGAAGAGAAGAGACCAACGCACTTTCCAACGTCGAACAATAGAGGTTCACCCAGCCTATCATTCTCACGCCCATAGAAAAAGGGGTTGATTTCCAGTTTCTCGCCCAGTTGTCGAGAGAAGGCAATATGACGGCTATTATCCAGGCCGGTTTCACGAAATATCAAGACCCCATACTTATCTTGCAAGGCTACTAGCTGTAGCATGATAAATTAGAATATGATTTTCCCCATGGCATCGATACGACCACAGGAACAATCCCTTTCTCACCTGTGCTACTATCTCCTGGGGGATCGGATCTCTCCAATTTACTCCTGATACTTCAGCACCAAAGCTTGATTGGTGGTCTTGAAATACAGGCTTAATGGTGAGGTTTCCTTCTTGGGTGGCATTAGGCCCACTGCCCTTATTCGTCGGACAGGTATTCTCGTATGTTCGAATATGAATGTGAGATAACGACATTTCGATGCCGTCGAAGAAAGTTTATGAAGGGCAAAATAGAATGTATTATCTGATTCCATAATATATATTTTCTGCATTTATGTATCACTATCTTGAGTGTCGAATTAGTGTGCAACTTCACAGCGGCACTGATGCCGTGCGGGCCGAAGCCGATATACCCGACTAAATACTGAGAGAGATAAGAACTCATTTCAACTTGATAAGGAGGTGGTTAATGCATGAATGAAAATTTAACTGTGCAAATGCAAAGAGTAATCTATTACTCTACCCTTGTCAACATAGTCCCCAACATGTCCGACAGCAACACCATCCTCATTACAGCAGGACCTTACCGGTTTCTCGCACGTCTTGAGACATCAGCCGCCCCAAAGACCGTATCTTTATTCCGCAGATTGCTCCCATATCGACATAAATTGATTCACGTACGATGGAGTGGCGAAGGTTTATGGATTCCCCTGGGTGAGACTGATTTCGGGGTTCCTTTTGAAAACCATACAGCCCATCCTGCAGCAGGTCAGATACTGTTATATCCAGGTGGTATCTCGGAAACAGAATTTCTGTTCTGTTATGGGGGCGTCTCGTTTGCGAGCAAGATGGGCCCATTGGCAGCGAACCATTTTCTGACTATAACGGAGGGACAAGAAAATCTGCGGTCGCTTGGGGAGTTGGTTTTATGGAAAGGTGCTCAGGACGTGGTGTTTGAAATAGCAGACGAGGAAATGTAAGTTGTTGACTAATAGAGGTGCTGGAGCATCAGAGAATGCTGATTTTTTATTGATAAGGGTTCGTCAATTGAGGAAAAGTCACTTGGCAAAACTCTAGGAGTTTTTTGTAGTTTGAAATAAATACAAGCGTGGTCAAAATTCACCTCCAACTTCCCACCCACCGGAAAAGTCAGCTGTCGTGTCGAACAAATTTCCCGGCCATTCTAAACCTGCATCGTTCATCATATCAAATAGAGACTGGAGGGCTAGTTCGTCAACTTCCTGCCCCTCCTGAGCCTGGACATTTCCAGGGCCGAGCACAAGAGAAGTGGCATCGTGGACGATGGCTTGAAAATCACGGGCTGGGTGAAAAGTTGCCGTAGAGCACACATTATCGAATATATCTAGCGCTAGATGAAGGAGACGAGCCATGATAGAATCTGATTGAGGCATGAGTAGTGTTGGGTTGGTTGGGGCATTCGGCTTAAGACTGCGAATTTGAATGTTTTCTGTTTAACTTCCCGGTTAACATGATGTATCATAAAACACCAACGTACTTACCATCGATAGCCCCTCGAATGTAGCAAAGAACTAAAAACGTAACGGCAAATGTGTGAGATATCCACGTTGAGTCCACGGCGTAGTGCAATCGTCTAACCGCATCAATATCGACTTGAAAAGCTCCGTCGGGGAAACTTGCTCGGTTTTGCGAATCTAGTTTCCAAACATATTTTGATCCACTCGAAGAAAGTGAAAAGAGTATTTGAGCTGCTGCCGTAAGACTGATTTCGAACGACTGGAGAAGCGATATTTGTAGCGGTTGATAGGATGGTTGACGGATTGAAGAAAGTAAAGGTCCCAGTGTGGCGCTATTCAGCGAAAGGCGATACCACTATTATAAATATATCAGTATCTAGCTCTATTAATATGACTGATATATCAACTGGTGTCATCATACTCGCACTGAGTTAAAAGGTAGTTGATTGTGTTGAAATTCGGTGTGACCTAAAAATGCATCAGCCGATAGGTGATTTCATTAACTTTGAGCACAATTTGCATCTACCTACACAGGAGAGCCAGCCAAGATCTGGGGTATGTCTAGTTAGTAATTATGTTCGAAATGACTTTCTTATGGGTGACAAACCTTTCCCACTCTTCCAATTCGGTGTTAATTCTACGCAGGCAATATGAATCCAATTGACGACCCGATACATCCCCACAGCTCTTCATTGCACGATAGACCACTGCCACAAGTTCGACAAGCCCAGCGACTCGAAGATCTGCAGGCTGTTGAGCACGGTGACTAGAGCTAAAGCGTCGAGCTACCTGTGCCGATACTAATGGGTCTAGTGATGCCGGTTGACCCGACGTGAGCATGAGATTGAAATCGCATGTTAATAAATTATACCATACTCGTAGGCTTGACATGTCTTCTTGCGAGACCGGCCTAATTGGGCCCTGGAATGGAGCTATAGCAGCTCGATCAAGACCAAGGAACAAAGCATACCGTAGTGCTAGGCCTAGGACAGCCCAGGCACTGATTTCGTTGTATCGACTTTTCGGGGTTTTGAGTGTTTTAGACTGAGTGGAGTTCTTCACTGGTGGCTCATCCTCGTTTTCCCAGCTACAAGGCATCCATTGTGCATACAAAAGCAGGACACGGATGGAGTCGAGTGTAACATCGGATGGAGTTGGTCGAAGAAGTAAACGTGAAACAGCTTTATCAAACAATGCTGTCAATTGGAAAATTTGGGAATGTATCCCATCATTGTACCTAAAAATTTTTTAGAGCACATAAATTGACTTCTGTTGATCGAACTTACTTTGGATGGTGCGTTTCTCTAAACCGGGTCCCAATTGAACATATAGCCAGAAAAAGGACGGGACTATTTGAACGCATGACCTGCCATGAGTTGCGAATGTTTTCATTAAGAACCGGGGCCATTGCATGGCAATAATCGAAGAATCTATGGGAGGATGAGCTATGTTTGAGAACCGACAACTGTTATAAGGTCGCTTCGAGTCAGCCCTTACATTGCAATAGCTTGATCAGCTTCGCGAGGTGACAGGATCTTGTCCGAGACAGGGTCGTATATGCTTCGATATGAGGCTTGGTTCCTTCGTGCTGTTAGAGGCTTTGAATTTGATGTTGGTTCATCTTTTGCTAACGCTCCCAACGATCTTAGAGTGGCAATTGGTGGTCCTAGGTCAATTCCGTCTAGAGTAAAACTAGGAGTGCTAGACACGGAGCTTTTATATGGCGATATTGCAGTCTTGTGAGTCTCTGTTGCTTGGACGCCGTCTTCCTCATTTGACAGGCTTTGTTGGCAGTTCAGTGATGTCCTATTGCTTTCATTTCGGGTTAGTGCTGCAATGCAAGAATTTTTTTGAGACATATTTAGAAATATACGTACTTGGATTGATGCTGGTGTGCAATTAAGGACTCTTTGTGTTCCAATTCGGAAATACGACCTTCATGTTGGTTTATTCTGTTCTGGTGTCAATATTTTACTACTTAGAAAAAGATCGCAGTTGATACCCACTTTTGATGAAGTTCAAGAACTATTTCTACCATGCGTGACGGACCTGGAATTTCCTCTGGTCCGATTATTTTGTCGCTTTGAAACGAACAGTTGAGGCTGTGCTTTTCGCATCGCTTGCAAGAAGCCTGCAGGGTAACTATCTCTGATAAAGGCAAGCAGCGTTGTTTCCGCGCACGGCACTGGTTTTAAAGCATGGCATGTTAAGATTTGATGTATACTTTTTCAATACAAAGTTAGACGAACCTGTAAACAAGCACGCGCAACACGACGGGCCTTGTTTGAAGGTTGTTCCTCGTCAGAACTAGACTGGGTTAGTTGATTGGAGAAAAGACAAGGCTCGTGTTAGGTAGACCTACAATTCCTGAGTGTCCCTTTTTTCTGTCATGGTTGACCTGAAAATTCTTTCATTGAGCTCTCAGGACACACAACACACGAAGTACTTTCAAGGTGCGTATGTGACACATCGAAGACTGATAACACACTGGGCCCTGATTCGCCTGCTCGATGTGTGGGTCTGTCCTAAACCCTAACATGTCAGTGTCACTAATTAATCAGGATCAGGTAGAATGCTATCGTTCTCCTAGCATTGAGATTAGACACAGGATTACTTACAGATATTGCATTACTTTTGTCAATTAATAATTCCAACAAATTATATTTTGAGAGTATGACATGTGCAGTGTACCCCATGCGTCATGTGCTGGGAAAAGTGTTTCCAGCCGAGCTCGAGGTTTGTGTATTCAAGTATATTGAAATCCTGATCGATGGAACCTAATGTAACAAGATACATATGCGACGATATGCGACGACCGCATACTGGCGCAGACAGCTCGCTATTTCTTCCAATCGATACCGGCTGGTGTGTGATCGTATGGAAGATTGACCCGCTATACCAGTGGAAGAGTGCTAACCAATCCGAAATAATTTCCGTACGACATCTTCAAATCTTATACGTCGTATAAATACCTAATCAAACATTATTAAAATGCGAATAAATCCCACATGTAGCCATGGTATTCTCTTATCCGGGTAAATCGGCTCGTGGGCCGACGGCAGCTTACAACATGAAAGTAGCTCCAAATAGCATGCATTGACAATGCCATGTACGGGTGTTAACGTTATCTTGCAGTATATGCAATTTTAATTAAAATTATCGCATCCGCATTCTCGTCTGCTCCTATCATAAATTCTAGTTGCAGCACCTAAAGATTCCAGGTATTTGAGTAATCAATTTATGTAACAACGCACCGAAAGCATCAATGAAGCCCAAAGTTCATATTATTCAGACAAATAACGACAAGTATATCACTGATGTTGAGAATATCAAATTCTCTCCGCAATTCTCCTCCATTTACTCTTTGGAATAGACTTAAATGCAAATATGTTAGCGTATGATCAGTAAATCTAGAGCAAAGGTTTTTTTACCTCTTCGGGAATATCCACCGATGATCCCGTCACAAAATTCATGTCTGCGTAGTTGACCATTTTGGATTTTTTCCACAATTTGTAGCCGAAAAATAAGACTGCAAAGAGTGGTACCGGAAAATACGTGGTGATAAAGGAGGAGACATCGAACTTGTGGACTAGGATGGGTTAATAACATTCATCTTGGTACTCCCGATAAAGATGCCCAGAGATCCGAAGAACTTACTGAAGGTACCAAACCCGCCGAAAATAATGACTAAGATACAGACAAACATCCCGTCTGACGAGAAACAAAGAAGTAAGTAAATTTCTCTAGGGAAGTTGAGGCAGTGACTTACAGTATGAAAGATATGGCTGGAGCGGTGCACGATAAGGAAGAGTGGCACGGTCAATACCGTGCTTCTTCAAGCCCTTGTGCCATCGAATACTTGTCCATAAAATGCCAGTCCAAGATATCATACCACACATTGCCGTCATGTTCGAGACTATTTTATTTTTCACTTTAGTTCGGAAGGAAAGTAGCTCTTGGGAGTTATGGTTCTTACAGTAACCAAAGACTGTTCCACCTTCTCCCTTGGAAGCGGCCATAAAAGATAACAAGGAAAAGAAACCACAAAATAAAACGGCAACCCAGGGCAAGCCATCGGATTTTCTAGTTGTTAAGAAAATACTGGGAGCTTGTCCGCGAGATGCTAGTCCATAGAGCGCCCTCGAAGACACGAAAAGATCGGCACAGCCAGCTGACCAAGCGCTGGTGAGAAGTGCAGCATTAATAACAGATGGTAGGGCCGGTATTCCAGCATTCTTGTATGTGTTAATTAGAAAGTTTAGTTAAATCCAGGACATCGTTATCACTCACTTTAATCGCGATAACAAAGGGGCTTTTGGCGGCTGTTGATGAAAGATCGAGAGATGGATCCGAGGGAGAGACCAATATTCCAATCTAGTAATTTTCACAGCTGTTAGTGCCAATCCTATTGATGAATATCTCTTGATATAACCTACCAAGAATGCACTAATAACATAGACTTTCTCAGGAAATAGAATTAGCATCGACTACCCCAAATGATGATGGATTCATCAGATACATACACAAAACAAGTCTGACCCAAACACCTTTGATTGCCCGAGGTACATTTCTTTGGGGCTAATTGAAGTCTCGTATTAGCAAAAATTGGTTATATCGGGGGAATAGTCATACACTGGCGGTCTCTGCGGCTGCAATGGCGGTAATCTCAGTACCAATGAATGCAAACGCAGCGTTGATAAGCACTAAATCACCTCAGTCAGTGGAGAGCAACATCAGGTTGTAGTTTTGTATTTACTTACCGCTAAAAAATCCCAAGAAGCGACCCTTCGCACCAGCTGTGGAGTGGCGACGAATTAGAGGACATAAATAGAACCATGCGATGAGTCTTCTCTTACCAATATCTGAATATTGAACAAATCCACCGGTCTCGTTCCAATATTTGAATCCGATTGCCGTGTGATTGGGGCCACCACCTGCAGAAATGATAACACCCGTGATAATAAGACCGATAATGGTCAAGACCTATGTATCGAATACGGTCAGATACCCCGTATACTGTATGTCAAACTAGAGCATAAACAATTATAGAAATTAATACCTTGATTGAACAGAACCAAAATTCCATCTCTCCGAAAACCCGTGTACCCGCGATATTAACCAGCCACTAAAACTGCGTCAGCGGAGAGCTTCTTGATTTCCACGTTGATAAATTAGGAAATGAGAAGTAAGCACCACAATAATGAGCATCAGTCCAACCCACATTGCGTTGTTGCATATCCCAGTAGTGCATGTTGAGTCAACTTGTCCCGCAGGCGTCCAATACGTGATAAGAACAGAGGCAGCAGATATTTCAGCAGGCAGAACAACTTCTGACGTCAGTGAACTAAAAAGTAATACTGAAGGGAGGCTTTGTACGAACTTATGTAACTAGAAATTAACTTTATATTAGCGTTCAATAATTCAATTCCATGAAGAGAGTATAAACTTACTTATACCAATATAGAACTCCCATAGCGAAACCAAGCTCTGGAGAAACAAAACGGCCGGCGAGGGCAAATTGACCTCCAGGCATTGGAAACTGAGACACCATCTCACCAAGTGCAACCTGTGAAAAAAACTGTGTCGGTAGCTAGATGATTAAATCCAAAATGAATGACTTACCATGACCGAGTATAACAAAGAAGCCATTGTGCAATATCCTATAAGAAGACCTGCTGGTCCGCCATTCTTTAAGTCTGTTGCTGTTCCTAAGAAGAGGCCAGTTCCCTAAAGGCATTGTTAGTAAGGATTAAGACAAGTTCCCCGATGATGGCATTTCTTACAATAACGCCACCAAGGGCAATCATCTGGCTTCACGGATATGTTAGAATGATACGAACAGACGCCTCCCACTTGATTTTTCCTACATATGACGCGGCTAAACACCAAATGTTGGCTTAAGTAAGAAAATGTATCACGTCAGTTTAAGTGTAGTATGGGTATACCTTCAGAGGCCGTTTCAGACCATGATCTTGAAGTAAGATCTCATGGTTTTCCGCAACGCTGCCTACGGAGACAGGTGTTTCGTCGCCCCGAAGCGCAATGCTCGCCTTTTTCTGAACGGACTCTAAGTTACAAATTGAAATATCTTTGGTATGGAAAGCAACTACAGGATGCTTACCTCTTCCTGAATCATGATTAGTTGAAGCTGTTGTACCTCCACACTGGATCCGTAGTGAAAGAAGTCCGGCTGAGAGGGGCATAATGATCGTATTTAATGCTCATGCGTTGACAGGAATAATTGCAGCACGATTAAGGTGATACGAATGCGGGCCTGACTTGAAACCTTGTCATGATAACAGCGCTTGGTGTTTGATAAGTGCGCGGGTCCATCGGCAACTTGCCGCTGTTCTTATCAGTGCCCTAAAGGACCGGAAGAGGGCCGATGCGCCTGACAACGGCGATTTTCAACTGTTAACTATTTATCATTGACATGAAAGGAGCAGGGCGAGTTGTTGATTTTATGGAAGATTCGCTTTTCAAAATGGCACATCCTAAGACTAGACGAGCTCTGAAAGCTGGAGTCTATGCACCACTACCCACATTTTTCGATGAACATCAAGAAGTTGACTATGAGAGCTACAAAAAACATCTCCTTAGTGAGCCATATCCATTACTTTTTTTTTCCTTCTATGGCCTTTGAGACTTTGCTAACAGGATTTCATAGATTTGGCTACAAAGGGAATGGGTAAGTAACTCATAGCGACAGCTAATTGAAACGAGCTTACATGTTAGCCAAGTTCCCGTATGTGCCGGGTCACTGGGAGAGGCCGTGCACTTGGTAATCAATACACATATCTATTGTTTGTGGTCACACAACAGCTAATGTCTACTATAGAGTTTTGAGGAACGAACAGTTTTGATCAGATTCATTAGAACCACATTGGACGAAGCAAAACTCGAAGAGACGCCAATTGTTGCCGGAGTTGGAGGTTTGAGTACTAGGGAAACAATTAAACTCGCCGAAGCAGCAGCAGACGCTGGAGCGTAAGTTTCCTCTAGTCTTTGTTCTTTGTAAACTTGTTATCCGTGCTGATGCTTTTCAGAGATGCGGGAATGGTCATCCTGCCAGCATATTATGCTGCAAGCCTAAATACTGACGCGGAACAAGTCATCCAATACTATATTGACATATGTGAAGGATCACCGGTAGGTTCAGATTTCTTTGAGTGGGTTGAATGCCCCTATAGCTAGCAATGTTGTTAACAGCACTTTCAAGATACCACTCCTACTATACAACTTTCCAGCAAATGCTGGTGGTCAAGATATGCCATCTGCAGTTATTACTGAGATCATGAGTCGAGCACCAAATTTATGTGGTGTAAAATTAACGTAAGTTATCAAAAATCCTCGGAAAAAAAAGCTCAACTGACCAGCGTGACAATAGATGCGGTGGTAGCATCGGAAAACTGGTCCGTCTCAGTTCGGAAATCCAGAACAATGCAGTAATAAACAGTAGTCGATCATTTCCATTCCTGCTGCTCGATGGATTGATTGCAGATTTGACGCCATGGATGCAATGTGGTGGTCATGGAACAGTTAGCGGCATTCCAAATTTTGCACCAGTAGCCTCCATGAGACTTTGGGATTTACTCAATAATTCATCTTTGACGGTCGATGAGGCAAAAGAAGCTGCGAGGTTACAGGCAATTCTATCCAACGCAGATGTTGCTGCGGTTCCTGGTGGCATTCGTGCAATGAGTGAGCTCTTTTCCTTTCGTCCAGCTGATAGCTGACCAGCTAACCTACAGTAGAATATGCTTTGAACAAAATGCATGGATATAGTGCGGCGCCAAGAAAACCACTGCTTCCACTTAAAGAGCCAGAAGGAGAGGCATTTATGTCGGCTCTTGCAGAATTGCTTGAACTTGAAGCTGAATTCACAAAGAAATAGCTGTGAAGAGATTAAAAGTAAAATCCAAAATTTATTAGCCCGAAATGAAGTCATATACAAAGATCAAATAGAACATGAGATTAAAATCACAAACAAAAATCTGTCGAGTTCACACTTGAGGCATTTTTGCCTTTGTACGATCCCGTGCCTGTCTTGGAGAAGACGCAGCGGATGAAATAAGGCCCCAGGCCCGTGTTGATTCAGCGGTTGCCAGTGCTCGCCTCCAGAGTTCGATCATATAGCCTGGCACAATCAAGCCCAGGAAAGTCAGTAAAGTAAGCGGGATTGTCACTGCCCAATATATCCAAAATTTTTCAGACATATTCCAGTCACGACCATCGCTACCGGGGCTGTAGTTGAAGAAATTACTTCCGAAGATGCTTGAAATGAATGACCCTGGAAGATAAAGCACACCGACCAGCGTCAGAGCCATCATTCTCGCGTTGTCGTGACGTGTGCTTTCAGCAATAAAGATAGATATTTGGTGATTGTACTGCTACACGTAAGTACTAATTTTCAAGTTGTTGGGCGATACAGAGGGGTAAATATTCTTACAAGGTCAATTTCGTTGTCCAGTCTCTCACTCAAAGTCGCAGCCCGGGATTTGATAGCCCGCATTTCTTTGTTGGTAATGTATAGCCTTTCTTGAATAAGAGAGTACATTCTTTTGCGAGCTTCCGATGTCTCGATCGGTCTTGTCCTATCGTATTCGCGAAAAAAGTTCTCATGGTGATGCATCATGCTTTCAAGCGTGTCTCCTGCTACTAAGAATGCCTCATTGATATGTATCAAATGGCGTGCAATTTCTTTTAGGTACGTAATATCAGGTTTATACAACGGCGTTGAGGTACTTTTGTCACCGAGACCGGTCATGGAATTTGTGATTCCGGGCTTGATGGTCCCGGGCTTGAACCAAGTATCTTCTCGACCCTATTACTTATCAGTATCAGACAGAAAAAGACATTGAACTAAAGAATAAATTACTCTTTCTCGCCTTCTGATGATGTGTCTCATCTCCCAAACAGCCTTGTCGTACACATCTCTGAGTTCTTCGGCCAGTATTGAATGCCAAACAAAGGGATTATCAATATCGTTCAATCCTTTGTGACGCCGGGAAAGATTGTCGGAGATATTTTTTGTCACCGAGGACGGACAATCAACGAACAAGATGAACTGTCTGCTCTTGGACTGCTGTACTAGCACTGAGATCTGGGACCAATGGTAGTCGATTGTAAGATAACTATCTCCCTGATAGGTATGTTTGATCTTGAAAGTACTCCACGTATCTAACACGTGTTGTTAGAATATAGCGTTGGAGAAGCATGGGCGGTTAATGGATTGAGAACTCACCGTAACTGGCATCCCCAGCGTTCGTGATATCGTCGTCGTGGTGATATATACCAAAGGTCCCGTTCAAGTCATCATCAATGACGTACCGGAAGCGAGGAGGGAAAAATGAGGTGTCTTGATATCGATCGAAAGCCGCCTTCTGAGCAAAACTAGTCGACATCAACGAAGTCAGTGAAAAGACCCCGAGACAGGAAACGAGAAGATAAAAGAGTGAAAACAAACACGACGATTCTCCGAGAAATGTTCCGGTTCTGTCAATGTCAGTAATGAATTTATTGTCCATCCTCGTAGGGATTTGGGAAACAACGTACGTATTCTCTGACCACATGGCTTAAAGTACCTGAACGTGAGAGATATTGTGTGCGGTCTGCGGCGGAGTGAGAAATCCCCAATAGAGGAACAAATTACCGAAAATGACCTACCTTTCTCTTCCAAATATTGAACATCGATTTCGCGATTAGGAGGATGAAGAATTGTTTGGTTGGTTCCTGCTCCTCCAGGCACTGTTTGGGCGCGTATTATATGGGCCATCTCCACCTGTTCCCATATGTTCGGAATTCGCAAAATAAAGACGAGTGTTCGGTCTCTGACTTGAGACAAAACACAAAGAGAATTTAAAGGGAACGGCGATTAAAAATCCGCCATTAGGCAGACTCAGCCTTGAGCCTCACGAAGATTAACGCGACACTGCTATTTGTGGCCAGGATTGGCGCCAACGCATCGCAACGCGGCTGTGCCCTGTCACGATGCAACTTTTAGCACTAGTCGTGTTCTGAGTATAGCAAGTGTTACCAAACACCGATGTAAATTTCGGTAATTTGTTTGATAATTATACATGCATGTGAATGCAAATACTGGTTATTTTAATTTCTCTCTTTACTCTTTTTCGCCGTGATTGAATATGCGATGAAAAGATCATCCGTGTTTACATCCCACGCTCGTAGAAGTCTCGGGATACCGCAAAATTGGGAGAATTCTAATAACTTTGTGTGTCGGTCTTGTTATCGAATACGGAATCAATGCGACATAAGCTGAGATACACATATAGCGCCCCGACCGCAGCATTGAGAGATCGCGCTGCATTTGATTGTCTGACTCACATTACATATCACCAGTTGGCTACACTAACTAGTTTTCAATGAATACTCAAAATGACATTTGGGTTTATTACCAGTCAACCCTGGCTAGCGGTCATTGGCGCTTTGGTGTTACTGACTGTCCTTCGATATCCTCACAGGCACGTACATAGGCTCGCTCTGCTTATTAGAAAAAGGACTACTCTATTGCCTTTCTTTTATGTTACTTGGTAGAGATTAAAGTACCTAGTAGGCTGACTCGAGCGAGAGCAAGCAAAAGGTGCGAGTTTATAAGTCCAAGTTCTCAAACGTACATACGCGCGCGTGACGACAAACATTTCTGCGTCCCCTCACTCTAAAATTTGAAATATCTCCAAAGTATTGAATTTGCTTGTCGCTTTCCATTTCACTGCTTTCACATTCATAAATCCTGCACAGTGCGACCAGCCAACGCTAACTTCGAGAATTGCTCGTATTTTACTGTCATGATGTTCCATAAGTCATTGTACCATGCTTCATTCAGAATCAAGTGCCCGTCCAATCTAGACAATGCGGAGCTTGATCAACAGTTCTAGTAGTCCTTCGGATTCCACGGCAACATGATGGCCCGGGGAGTCTCTGAGAGGTTTATAGAAGTCGCAATTCCCCAGCCGACAAACAAAATGCATGCCTCTTGGAACAGTCTTACTGCGCCCAGCAACTTGTCTCTTGCTTGAGACTCCACAAGAACAAAGTGGATTAGACGGGCCGTTGCCTCGATAATCATTGAAGCAGAGAAACTTGTCGCAAGGATAGCACTTGTAATAAGGTCGCCTGGCATTTCCGTTGCGATTAGAGACTTTTGTGGTTGTTAAACTCCCTGGACGATCGCATTTTCGACAAATTGGGGGTTTCTCTGGAGGTGCAGCAAGTTCTCTAGAAGTGGTGTGCTGTGCTGGTCAGACCATGATAGAAGTGAAGAAGGTTCCCAGTCTTACAGTCATTTTGAAGATCTTGCATCTGATTATTGAGGGTTTTCGAAGTAGTATGTTTAAAGTTTATTAGGAACTAAGTCTCTACGCGCTGTGTGGTCTCTTTATAAGAGCTCGTTTGTTGGATAAACTATACCATTACGATCGCTGCCATAAGGCTATCCCCAATGGTGCACCGCCTTCGTAGGGTAGCCTCGCTGTTGCCTTCAGCTGATCCTACTCACCTTGTGAATAGTGTTGGTGGCGGTTTGAGGCGGTTACACTAGTTGTACATGTAGAATAAAACAGTCTATGGTTAAAGATAGTCGCTTCGAATTTTCTGCCACGCAAGATTAAGCAGACAGATTGCAAAATTGTAAAAATGTTGGCGCATAACACATGAGTATATCGATTGAGATCTTTGGGGGGGGGGGGGGGGGGGGGGGGGGTAACGGAAATCGTGTGCAAACCAAAAAAAAAAAATTAAAAGGTTTTTATGTTAAATGTTGAG